>JAVSCE010015400.1:0-1214993 GCA_032199065.1 Smutsia gigantea
TTTCTATGTTGGCCATCCTAACTTGTGTGAGGTGATATCTCACTGTGATTTTAATTTGCATCTCCCTGATAATTAGCAATGTGGAGCATCTTTTCATGTGCCTGTTGGCCATCTGAATTTCTTCTTTGGAGAAGTGTCTGTTCATATCCTTCATCCATTTTTTAATGGGGTTATTTGCTTTTTAGTTGTTGAGGCATGTGAGTTCTTTATATATTTTGGATGTTAACCCTTGTCAGGTATGTCATTTACAAATATATTCTCCCATACTGTAGGGTAGCTGTCTCTATTTCTTAAGGGCATCCCATAGCTCATTGCCCAGGAACTTCAAGTGACCCTGAATTGTGTCTCTCTCATCAGTAACCCTTTCCACTAGTTCAAGGAACAGTAACCCCACAATTACTGCCACCAGGGCCCCTAAACACTCTGTCTCATGGAGGGCTGATTCCACAGCTTTTGGTGTCTCCACCCTTCCCCAATTCTGGGTGGGGCCCACTCATCCACTCATTTAGGAGGCACTTTTCCCTAGACCCATTCCCCACTAGGGGCTCCCCAAGTGGGTGCCCCATGGGTGGGGGTGTTCCTGGATGAACCCGCACCATCCTCAGGGGGCCCCCAGCTGCACCAGCCACGGGTTAGTTCCCACCATCCACAGGGGAGTTTCCGGGCATCTCCCCACCATCTCTAGGGGCAGCCTGCCCAAGCATCGCACCCATGAAGGCAGATTTTGGGTTCAGAGGACTACCACCAGGTATGACTCCAGGGGGAAAAATGTGTTCCCAGCCTGGGGCAAATAAACCATAAACCACTACAACTGAAATCAATTGAGGGGAGAAACTAGATGGGGAGAAGACCTTTTATTGCTTGGAAGAATCCTGGCTCTGTTTGTCTACTCCCATTTACCTGTTTCTCTGGCTCCGCTATCCCTGCCCCTGTTTTCACTCCCATTTTTGGCTGGGAGGCCAAAACCCTCTCCTATCCTGGAGGGTGCTTGCCTCTTCACCCACCTCTTGTAAACTCTTCACTTCTAATATGGAGATGGACTAAGGATAGGCAAGAGATTCTGGGAATATCGCAATTGTACCCACAATAGGAGTTCTCTTAGGATATCTCTTAGTATTGCTATGCCATGATTAAAGTCAATGGAAAAGTACAGCAACCTAATTCAGACAGCACTACTAATGGCCCAGACCTTTCAGGAAATGAACATTTGGCTCTTGCCACCATATAAAGAACCACGATCATCTGAGGTGATTGCTCAGGGGCAAAGGGACAATGCAATAGGTCATAGAGGAGGTAGTTCTAAATAAAAGCTATGACCACATGACAGAGAAGCAAGAAGAATGTTTTACTTTTTAAAATAACATAAATGCCATAATCATAAAAATTTTTAATGTAATTAAAAATAGAGCTATCACATTAAAATTAGGTTAAGTCTAATAACTACTATGGTTGAGTTCATTCTCAGTCCTGTCCCTGCCACAACAAAAAAATGGAAAATCAGAGACAAAATAACAAAGCAAAGGGAAAATTTTATTTGGGTACACTCCAAGGGAGAAAAGGGCCAGAGTCAAGGTGGACAGGGGCCTCGATCTGTTAAGTGGGGGCCTATATATTGCATTCTAGGTAGGAGGCGCCTCTTTGACAAGGCGGAGTTACTTGATTTACAGGTCCTGTAGTCATCCCTCTCAGTGAGCATGTCCTTTCCCCAGGCTGATGTGTGATTTGGGAAGTTCTTAGTTCCCATCCATTTGCATCTGGTTGGGAAGGAAGTTATCTCCCTGCAAAGCCTTTGTTGTCTCCACAAGGGACCCCCTGCCTGGGCCAAGTTTGGGCAGCTTTTTCTTTGAACCTTATCTGGGCAGCTTCTTTGAGCCCCATCTTCTCCTTCCCTGGCTGCTCCTGTCTGTCTTTCTACCTAACATTCCTAACACTATTATAACATGTTATGTGATAAGAAAAATCCTGTAATCAATATTTTTTTCTTAATGGAATCAAGTTTAAATATAATACTGAGCTCAGTTTTTAAAGAATGCCCAAGAAATCCCTATTCAGATAAAAACATGAAAGTCTTGATTTAAATATCGGGTGAATTTCCATTTTTTAAAAATGTATTTTTTGTTTATGGGAGTTTCCTTCTTTAACACTGTCAATGTGACATGCAGAGAAGTACATTACCTGACAGAAAAGATGACACAGGGTTTTCAGAGTCTTTCTTCTCCTGTGTCTTGGATTTTCACTGTGCTTACAATCTGTTTTTCTTTGGTGAGTGCATCTTGCATAATGTATCTTTGCTTAGCATGCATGTCAGCATGTCACTGTCTGGTAAAGGCTAAAATTATCTAGAAGGTAGTTTAGATGGTGTTTGTATCTGCTGAAAAGAAGCATCTCCTCTTAAGCAGTGGCCTCAAAAGAAAAATGTCAGTGATGAAAGTCGGTTAAATCTGGGTTGCAATTTCAGTGGACAACAATATTTCAGAGGCTACTTGAGATTAAACTCTGGATTCCAAGTGAAAGTGGCAAAAATACAATCTCATATCTGTATAGAAAGAGATAATAGGAAGTATTTTTAAAAGTAGTGCTAAGACTTCTAATGTTGCCTGATTAAAATTTGCTAGCTATATGCACTATTGTATTTATAAGAAACTGATAGAGCAGGAATGCATTTGGATATGTCTTCTGCTTCCATAAAAGACAAAAAAAATCTAAATTCTTCATATTGGATGCTGCATTCATCTCCTTTAATAATTCAGTGTGACCCTAACTTCATATATTATATACCCATTGTAACTAGTGGGTTTCTTGGAGAGAGTTCTGCCTTGTAAAGAACTCTAAAACTTTCTCACTGTGTGCTATCTGGTTCAATCATAACTGAAGACTTGTATCAGCATCTAGTAGCCTAGGCACTTGATTGTCATCTGATTGCATTCGGTCCATTTCTCCGTATCAGCATTTGAATGAACGTCCATCCTCATGGCTGAAAACTCTTAGAGTGAGGAATTTCAAAGACATTAAATTGTAAAGAGTATGAATTTACTAATTAAAAACCAGTTATAGCCAGATAAAAGTTTTTCTAAAGCTTGGCAAAAAGACTCCTCTAATTTCAGATCCTTACCTAATTAAGTGTTTTTGCATTGCTTGGTAGCCAGGGGTTCAACACTTTGCCATGAAAGGACATCATTTTCTGATACATCTAATTTATGGAAGTAGGGTCATAAGCTATACCAGATCTTACAATTAAAAATAAAATAGCCAGTTATTTTACTGGCAAAATGAGTTTATTTAGAATAGCAGAGGAATTTGCCTCCCACAAACCATCTCTACAGTGTATTTTGGAGGGACTGCTATAGAATAGCAGAGGAACTGCAATTTGGTACAAACTATGGCAAACCATGGGCAAGTCCAGAGACAAAGGGAAGATCAGCTTTTATTATGTTTTGGGAGGAAATTGGGGAGGTTTGTTTTTATACAAAAGTTCATTGGAAAGGGACATTACGATGAGCAGATGTAATGTTGGGGGGGCACGGGGAGGGCTGTACAACCCAGAGAGGACAAGTAGTGACTCTATGGCATCTCACTATGCTGATGGACAGTGACTGTAATGGGGTTGGGGGGAGGGGGGGGACCTGATGAAGAGGGTAGGGTAATCACCATAATATTACTCATTTAATTGTAGATTAATGATAACAAAATAAACTAAAAAATAAGTTCATTGGAGAAGAACAAGTGTTTGAGACGGAGGTGGTTTCTCATTGGCTGGTTAGTGCCTTGTTGCTGAGACAAAGAGAGATCTTCCTTCTTTTTCTTAAAAGCAGGAAGTGAAATTCCCAAGTGAAAATGTCTTTCCTTGTCCAAATAATTCTGATCTTCCTTCTTAATGCTGGTTATGTTTGCTGCAGTAAGTCGTTGCTGCATGAGAGCTCCCCCTTCAGTGCTGCCCCATTCCATTTTAAGGGAGATTTTCTTTATTTAATTTCACAGGTAAAACCTGTGTTTTCCCCTAATGTGCAAGGGGAACAATGTCATAGCATTGCTTTCCTATGGGTTGGTAAGTATACCTTTAATTAAAAGATTAAAAGAAGTATAACACATTGAATTTTCTGTGGCTTAAATTGCCACTTTAATGAACACCATGGGGATTGATGGTTTACATTTTGTTTTATTGCTCCGTCATGTGAGAAAGTTACCTTAGGTTTTAGTGCATAAATGAGGAGCTATCTTTTGTAGAGTCAGGAATGTCATAAAAACGGACCAACCCAGGACTGAACATAGATTGTTTACTTAAATCAATTATATTAAAGTTAGATTTAAGGTCAGATGTATAGTAAAGTAGCAATGTTGCTGGGCAGCTGCGTCTGGGGAGGTCTCTCCCTGTGCACCAGGTGAAACCTCAACATGGACAGGGGAGGGTTCTTGATTCTGAACAAGAAAGAATTCTCAAGCAGGTTGGAAGAGTGTAGGTAAGGAAGGAATTCATTAAAGAGAGAGTAGTAGGTAATGGCAGTTGTCTTGCAGGCAGCAGGGAGCAAGGAAGAGCAGAGGGAGGAAAGGGAAGTTCATTGAACTCCTGTTAAGCATAGAGCAATCTCTTTTCAACTCCTAAAGCCAGGGTCACCTGGCATCCAGTGTCTGCTTGGATCTACACTGTTTGGGAACTAAGCCCCTACCACCCAGGATTTTGGGGAGCGACAGAGCACTGGATGGAGTGAGATTATATTCTGAGAACTTCCCAAAGGCAAAGAAAGGAGATTTTCAGGCACAAGTACAGGAGCAAGATTGTACAACTGGAGTCCTGTCCAGGTCACCCAGGCACTGGGAACTTGCAGGCCCAAATCGGAGTTCTCAGTAGCCCCTCCCTACTGATCTGGAGTAGAACAGAGAGAGAGTGAAGACTTGTGCTTAAGTCTGGAAAATAGAATGAAATAGCAAAGTGACAAAGACAAAGACACTTACCACTGGAAGAGCACAGAGACAAAATGCAGTAAGTTGAGCAGTGAGAAGGCTTTATTTTAAAAAGTACATGCTTGAAGAGGTGGTGCACTTAAGGGTTTGGGTTTGGGGTTTTATACGGCCTTTTGTGTATAGGTGAGCAAAAGGAATGATGTATACAGGTGACTCACAATTCCTTTGAAGTTTTGTCTTAAGAATAGGGTTATGTAGGTGACTGACTGTGTTGTTCTGGATCTCAGAATTCTTTATCCACATAGGTTCATTTAGGCTTCAGAGGTCAAGCTCCTGTCCTGGTTACAAAGTTACTTAATTGATTAAGGGGAGGGAAGAAGAGGAAGAACAGGCTATAGATTAAGGTAAAGAATAAACTGGGCCTTTTTCCCAGGCTAAGTAGATTTTACAATGTAATGACCCTTGTCCCATTTCCCTGCCCTACCTCAGCAACACTTTAAAAATCACCCAGCATACTATCCCATAAATGGACATCTCATTGTTATCACAAAGAGATTTTTGAGGAGGATTTTTTAGATACATGGCATTTAATCTGATAATGAGAAATTTATAGAAGGTGCTCAAGGACATTGGAACTTCATTTTGAATAAACATCAACATAATCTAATTGGTATCCTATAGTGTAGTACTTTAATGCTGTTTTCTTCCCTCCCATTAATTGTGCCCTATATCGAAAGGTTTATTTTTTTCTGTTTTCAATGTTCAGTTGTCTCTGACTCAGATCTATTCACCTATATGCCCAAAATCTGTGAAAATTTAGTGACTCTAGGATTTACCAAGGAAAACTTTTAGTATGCCTCTTCTTGGTTAAAGGGTATTCTTGCACCTGGAGATCCTAGGAACCACATATGATTAAATGACCCTAAATTTATAATCTTTAAAAATGATCCCATGGAGTGCTCAGAATATATTTTATTAAATTTTGTTTTTTTAAGATTTTTATGTTTTGTTAGATCTCTTAGGTTTAAATTGGCTGTTAGTACCCACTCTCTATATGTAGTTAAATCATTTACCCTGTCTCTACTTCATATTGAAAATAATTTACTATGATGATTACAGTATTTAATTCATGTAAATAATACAGAACTGTATCCACCATTTTGTGAACCTCAATAATTATTCAGTATTTTTATTACTGAGCATACATGTACATTTTTCTCAAAATGCATTTTTGTTCTAATTTAAATAATCTATATAATTCATAGTACAAATATAGACTTCTGTGTTGGTATACAATATACTATATGTTGATATTTAAAACATGCATATTTATAAATATATGAAAATATATAAACATATATATGTATGTTTAATGTGTACACTCACATTTATTACAACTTTCCACAAAAATTAACTAAGTTCTTTGTATTAAACTTGATGCCAGTTTCTGGGAATAATGTAGGATTTTTTTTTTTACCTTAGTAAGTAATGGAGAGGATTAAAATCTACTTTGTCTTATTTCCTCCTCTTTATATATATATATTGGTTCTTTCTCTCATTTGGATATATTCCTTAATTCTGATGATTCCTGACCACCATTTCACATTTAAAAGTGAAACATTAAAATCTGTTGGAAAACTCTGTGTGGATGAGCAGTTGCTTATAGAATGATTAGCTTCACTTAGAGCAATCAAGAGCAACCTTGCTCATTTTTTTGGGAACCTCCAGATGCTAGTGTTTGGGACCTCTTGACTCCTAGATCAGCTATTTCTTCAAGATAGTATCCTCTAGTCTTCTGCTTAGACATTAAATATCTATGGTTGCCAGTATGTGGGGAGTTTCCAGTGGAAGTGAGATAATCTTAGTTCAGTTTGTCCAACTATCTAGTTTATATGCTTACATTTACCCTCTTTTCTGTATTTTTTGAATCATGTCCTATCCCCCTACTCAATTCCATTCTTTTCTATACCTAGTGTTCCTGAATGTCGAATATGTTTAATTTTTCATCTACAAAAGACCTATAGAAGGGTGCACATGCATGTGTGTATGTTGTACTCTTTATGATTTTCTGTTTTCCTCTTTCATATTGCCTGTCTTGTTTGCGTCACAGGATCTGGTGACTCACTACATATGTAGGGTCTTAGAGCTCAGACTGGCTGATTTTCGTTTGATTTGAGTAATCAATCCATTGTATGCATTTTTCCAGTTTTATATGTTGGCATCACTCACACATGTGGGTTAGTAACTTTCTAGATCATTTGAAGTCATATTAACTGGGTTTTGGGAAGATGGGAATATAATTTCACATGTTTAAATTGCTATTCACCATATTCCTAAATTAAAAAAAAAACTTTAATCTACAAATTTATATTAAAGCATTTCCTGCCTGTGAAATTTAAAAATACATGGAAGACATGAACTTCATTATAAATAAAAACAATGCAATATAGAGAAAGGTAGACTCAAAGATATGGTTCTATAAACTCAAGACATTTATATAGGGCATTTTTTTCTAACATAATAAATAATACTCTTATTTATTATGTGTATTCTTTATTACTCAATCCCTTACCCCATCCATATTAAAATATAGAAACACTACAAAGCACAGGTCTTCTTCTGTTTAGTCATGAATCAAATGCTTGAATAACTGCCTGATTTGTAGCAGTTACTAATATTTAGTCAAAAACACATAGATTGTTTCAATAAATCTTTTTTAAAAGTAAAATGCAAAATTTTTTAAAAAGTAAAATAGAACCAATGAAGTTGGCCTGAAAAATGTTTACTTTTATAATTTTTTAATTTTTGTAATTCAAGGAATTATAGAGAGAGCATAAAGTGATTTTTGGAAGGTGAATGATGAAATTGTTACAAAATTTAATTGAGATGATAGTTACATGAATGTGTTTGTCAGAAGTCATGGAACTGTACACATACAAAAAATGAGTTTCACTATTTGTAAATTAAAAAAAAACTTTAAATAGCATGTCCATATTCACAAAAAGCAGCCTGCACATCAATGTGTAAATGCTTCAAATAAAAATTATTTGGAGATATAATACAAAAGTAAGAGTTGAAGCATGTTTTCATGAATAGTCCCACAATATGAGAGAGAATGTGTGCATCAAAGGTCATGTTTAGGTAAAACAGTTTTCATTACCTGACTCTTTCATCCTTTTCTATGAAGGAAGTGAGAGCATTGGAAGATTTGTACCACAATATTTTTGTACCACAATGTCTTCCCTTGCTATATTTCACAAGTAATTCTTATTAATCACATTGCTGCTTTCTCTCAGTGAGTTGAAAGACATCTTTGGCCTTAGTCTGAGTTCATGTGCATGGGTATGGGGAGGTGTGTAATAATACTGAGAATATAAAAAAGGAGGAATCCTTGCTGTGCTATGTGAAGGTTAATGCTGAAACTGCAGTTCAAACCAGTTTTTCTTTTTAATGTATTTTTAGACTCGAAATAGTTTTAGAGACTGAATGGAAGCAGTAAGTAGAAATACAAGAAGGAGAAAATAAAAATTGAGACTAGATTGTTGTATATGCATAAAGGATTGGTATGTTAGAAATCAGATATGACTTTTTGTTTTAATAAGTGTTAACACAAAGTCACTCTTGTTGCTGGACAGCTGCATCTGAGGAGGTTGCTCCCTGTGCACTAGGGGAAACCTTGACATGGAAGGAGAAGGGCTCTTCATTCTGATCAGGAAAGAATTCTCCAACAGGTCGGATGAGTGTAGTTAAGGAAGGAATTCATTAAAGCAAGAGTGGTATGGTAGTGAATGGCAGCAGCTATGCAGGCAGTAGAGAGCAATAAGGACAGAGGGAGTAAAGGAAAGCTCATTGAACTCCTGTTCAGGACAGGGCATATCCTTTGAAAACTCCTAAAGCCAGGTCACCAAGCGTCCAGTGTCCACTTAATCTGTATGGTCTAGGAACTAAGCACCTTCCACCCCAGGACTTGGGGAAGCCACAGAGCCACTGGATGGAGTGAGATTATGTTATGAGAACTTCCATAAAAAAAAAGGGATTTGGGGGCAGAGTTCTAAAGAGCTTGATCAAACATCTGCAGTCTCATCAAGGCCACCCAGGTGACAGGAACCTGCAAGAGCAAACCAGAGATCTCAGTAACCCTCCCCTACTGTTCTGAAGCATGATAGAGAGAGAGAAGACTTGTGAGTAAATCTAGAAAACTGAACGAAGTAGTGAAGTCACAAAGACACTTACCACCAAGAAAGGAGTGTCTTATTAACCTCCCAGATGCTTGGAAGAGTGCAGAGACAAAGCACAATCAGCTGAGCAATGAGAAGGCTTTATTGAAGGCAAGGTACACACTAGAAGAAAGGGAAGTGAGGAAGCCTCAGAGAGGAAGCATGCCTAAAGCTTAGGATTTGTGTCTTTTAAGGATTTTGAGAATGGAATAAAGGGCCAACGGAGCATAGGCTTGACATGTGGTTTCATGATGTCTGTCTCTGGTGAGACACATTATGTCACCATCCATATTCAGTCCTCCAGATACTCTGTAAGATAAACTTAACACAAATGATTTGTATTGATCCTGTTCTTTTCCAAGCAGTGAAACATATCATTTAGAACTGCTTGCCCTCCCATAAAAGAGGGCTGGTTCTTGGCTAATCACCATAAAATGTTAGCAATCTTACCTCCTAACTCCCTGGTTTTTAAAATGTAACCTTAGCCTTAAGATGGAATCTTTCCTGTTGTTACTGTACCAACTATTTATAGCTCAGCATTTTTCATCATAGGCAGGAAAAATTAATCATGATGCTTGTTCCATGTCCCTGCTCTACCTCACTCTCAGCCTTATCTAATGAATGTTACCAGAGAAAAGGGTTTGATAAAGTGTTCAGCCTTTAAAACAGTATCTGATATAAAATACCATCTTTTAGAGGAAGTATTATTTAAAAAGAGGTGAAATATTTAATAGTAATCTTTTAACAAAAATAGCTCAAGGAAAGTACTATTTTATCTTTTAACAAACCAGAAAAATACAAAGGTAAGACAGAAGATAAAATTGATTTATTCCATATGCCACTTAAAGCTCTAAGCTGTTTTTATTTTAGGAAATATTCAAATATAGCCTTGACTAGTAAAAGATTCATCAATCATGGTTCAGAATACACATTATATCCCAAAGTTAGCTATTTTTGAGTACTTACATGCTGACTTCAGTATGTTTATAGGCTTATTGTAATCTGAAAACACCTTAGAGTCCTAAATGCAAAGCAACATCACAGAAAGGTAATAGCAGAAGAGGTAATACCACTGGTATTTTACAGTGTGAGAATAAGAAGAATATTTCTAAACAGAAGAAGACATGTTACTTGTATATGTATTTATTCACCCATCTAGTTATAAATTTAAGTCCATATATAGGACCTATTTTATGCCAGGCACTTGTCTCAAAGGTTTACAAATATTAATTCATTTAAGCTTCATAACAGTCCTGTGAAGTATGTACCATTATCATCCCCATTTTACAGACGGGGATATTGTGGTACAATTAAGTTTTTTACCTCAACACTTCAGTTTGTACATGACATAGCTGAGTGAATTCAGTTCTAAGTTCCATGCTCCTGAACAAGATGTAGTTTGTTTTTAATGATTATTGTTTAAGAATTCATGATAATTTGGTGTGGCTGAAATATGAGAGGAGTAGAAATAAGACATGTCTGAAAAGTTCACATTTCAGTACTTCTCTTGCATTTCTTGAGTTAATCACATTTTATAATGAGTGTCCTTTTGTAATGTGTCAATTGTTTTCCTCTGACCTAATCACCCTTGCCAAAAAAAAAGAGAAATCAAAGAATAAAATACACATATGCTCACAATAACTGAGTTCCCATAGTCAGACCATACATGCCTCTTGATCTAGTCACAGAGCAACTTCTAACTTAGAGCTCAGTGTTCACCATCTCGTGTTAACCTCTTCTGAAGCCAACTAAAGGACTGCACATAGTCCACCTACCTGTCAGAGACCCCCGTTCTTTTTGGTAATGGTTAAGCAGGGAAAGTGTAGCTTGACTGAGGTAGCTTTACAAGGGCAACATTTTTCAAATCAACGATTTAGAGTCAATACATGATAGTATTGGCTGAGTTACCAACCACCTTAGTTTTATTTCAACAAGTTATCAGTTTGTTCATTTATTAATCAAAATTTAATGTTTATTAAATGTTAGGCATAATAAGAGGAGTGAGGGCTGTAGAGGTGGATATAACACAAGCCCATTACACAATTTGCCTGTGTATTTTGAATTGGCTGACTTTTTAGGTGAAATGATCATAGTTTCATTGTCTTAAACTTGGAAGAGACATTTAAGTAAACCTCCCTCTTAATACAAGATTTTCTCTTTTATTTCATGTTAAGGCAATTCCAAATTGCTGGTCTTTTTTTCTTTTTGTGAATGTTAACATATTCTAATAAAAGCTTTTACATTTTAGTACCATGAATCTGTATTAATGAAGAACATTTTTGAGTTCCAAATATAAAGTACTTCACCATTTGAGGCAAAAAAATAAGTGAGTAATGATACGCTGGTTTTAAATCATGGAACTGATTTGAGATTTTAAAAGAAAATTGAAGGTTTAACAAATGGATCCTAAAATAGCAAGCCCATTAAACCAGTACTTGGTTCATACAGATGCATGGAAAGAAAGAAGTAATAAAACTTAAGAAAAGTGTAAGGATGCAAAGATAAATATCCTTTATCATGAGCACTGGAAATAGGATGTCTGATTTCTCAGTATAAAAAATCATTATGCAAAATATAGGCAGACTGTGACTCATTGGATAAATTCAGTTCAGTAACAACAAATAAGAGGCACATTTTGGTCTCAGTTTAAGCCCGGTTTTAAAATACAACTTTGTAAACAGCAAGTTTGCTATCTGTCTGTTTTATGCATTATTACATTCCTGGTGCATAGAGAAGTGCCCACGTATATTGCATTCGATTAGTATACGTTGAATGAGTGAAAAAATTATAAAATCAAAAACCCTCATAGACTGCTGCTAAAGACATAACCAAATCTGATGGAGTTTTTCATTATAAAGTTATATTCTGCATTACAAAGAAAGTTTGTATAGTTATGTATGCAAATAACAGATTATTTTTAAAAATTCTTCTATTCAGATATTTAGCAAGATGGCTGACAATAACAGCAGTCTGCCTTAGCTATTAGCTAAAACCAGCTAGAGAGTGTGCTGTTTGGGAAACTAATTACAAAGTATTGTTTTAATGTAGCAGTTTTCTATGAAGAAAGTAACTGCAGCATATTAGCACACAAGTGAAGTACAAAAGGCAGTTTTTCCTTTATAGTTTTGATATTTTAATGGAAAAAAGAAGCATCAGTAGATGTTATGTGAGAGTTTATTATTTGGCCACTGCCATATGAATCTTAAAAGTTTCATTTTTATAACATTTCAGATTTTATTCTCATAGCTGTTATTGCTTAAATTTTGGAATAATGCATGGAAAAAGAAAATAAATGAAAGAACATCTTTTGAGTGTATCTGCACTCAAGTTTGAGTTAAATACTAGTATACTTCACTAAAGCAGTTTTAATAAGGGAAGCTGCTTGGCACATCTAGGTGTTTCATAAGTGATATAAAAACAATGGAGTTATAGACTGCCATTCTGCAGTGTGGCATTCTGGAATGATCACATTGTCTGTTTCTTATTATCTTTTAATTCTTTAGGGAAGGGATGATATTTAAGGAGGTGCCAGCTCTCATAATCTATTTGTTTGTTCATTTAAAATTATTCATTTATTTTGTAACAACTTACTATGTTGACAGATAGTAACCAAACTAGAGGGGGTGAGGATTTAATAATATGGGTAATTGTTGAAGCACTATGTTGTATATTTGAAACCAACATAAGATTGTATATCAATGATACTTTAATAAAAAAACATTACTCATTGAGTGCTCTTATGCTCCATTTTCCACCGCACTTTATCCAGGCATGTTAGCTATAGGAATGTATCCAAAGGAACAATACTGAATAGAAACAAAGATTTAATCCAAGGAGTCTAGTCTATTTAATAGAAGAAAAAAGGAAAAAAGAAAGAACATGAGCATCCTACAGTTCTAGAAGGGAAATTAACCTTAAAAAGTACACTTCAAATTAAATGTCATTAGCTTTGAAAATGATGTTGTGAAATAACCTTCATTAAAATAAAATATGCTTGTGGTGTGTCCTTAAATAAAAGTACATACTGAAAAAACAATTGTAGCATGCAATCATAATTAGACATATGTCATAATTGTGTGCATATGTGTATACTATTTAAAATATATACCAAAGAATCAACTTCTTTATCTCTGGTGATGTTATGAGAAAATTGTTTTTAACTTATTGTATGTCTGCAGAAGACACATTATATATCTGTATTTAGAGTACAAGACCATTGTAGAAAATATACAATGTACATTGGAAGCTCAATATATTTGGATAGCATAAAGACACTATGGAACACTAGTTAACATTTAATTTACTGTGTTTTAGAATTTTGGGGGATCACATTTTCCTTACTTCTTTCTCCAAACCTAGGATCCTCCTGCTGTTTTACCATCTGTTGACCATTTCTTCTCTTTATCTAAATTCTTATTTCCAATGACTATTTAGAAGAAGCCAAAAATTAACATTTCACAAACCATACAGTGTCCCTAAAGAAATGCACTGAGACTTCTGGCATTCATTTTGATGCCGTTGTAACTGCCCAATGATAATTGTCTATCTTTATTTCCTGGCCAAATATCAGTCAAGTTATATGTGGCATAAAAAGTACAGTGGAAGTATTGAAGTCCAAAAACTAAAGACAGGTTTGGGATTAAAATACTGCGATAGTACAAGACAAATGCCGTCATTTTTTTTTTTTTTTTGCTGTGATAAAAGCAAATCAGGTGACAGGTTGGGGTCAGCTATTGGTATATACCAAAGAGACACTTAAAAAAAGGAAGTAGGCAATAAGTGCAGGGGTCAGAGTTGTAAAATCAATTTATTTTAGCGTTTCTGCATAAACTCTACCTTTTGAGACCATAACTCTTTTGAGGAGCACCGCACAGATTCTGACTGATATACTCCCTCAGCTTTTAAAAGTCCCTTTGAGAACACTGAGGAGTGGTTTATTTTCATCATGAAATTCATCCTTATTTCCTGTTGAGAATTTACTCTCGGTGTTGTTGAGAGCAAAGGGAAATTGACTGCACTGTCAACCTACAGTCCATCCTGATTTACTGGGTAGCTGCCTTTGTTAACCACCCCCTGGAAAGGGTTGAAAGCAATCTTTTAAGACCTTTAACCTCAAGAGCATAGCCCTGAGCAGCTCTCTAAAGTACACGACTCATAAAATAACCAAATGTTTTGATTAGAGGACCATGGAGAGCTGCTGGATTGTATTCGTGTGGACTTTTCTGATAACCAGAGCATTTACTATGATCTCTCAGAGTTTCAGAAGAGAACTCCATGGAAATGGCATGTAAATTAAGATTGAGTTTAATCTAAAATATTTTGATTTCTTACATAGGGCTTAGTTTTGATCTGTACATTTTATGAATCAAATATAGTAATTGACATTCAAAAATAATGATAATACCAATAAACTGGTGTCAGTTTTTAAGTTTACAGATTTCTATGAGTTGTTGTTCTGTCAGTTTTTAAGTTTACAGATTTCTATGAGTTGTTGTTCTTTTTCCATTTAGTTTCCAAAATAGCCCTTTTAGTAGATGTCCTATTTCTTATTCTATTTGACAGACTACTAGCTAAGAACCATAGAGGATGAACACCTTTGTCAAATTATGTAACTAGAAACTGTTAAAATCAGGATGGGAATTGAATATTCTTATTCATGAACTCATTCAACAAAGTTTAAGCATCTAAGATGCACAAAGCTCTGTGCTAAGTACTCAATTGTGACTGGAAAAAACAAAACAGGCAGGCAGGAATGAAGGGGAGAAGGAAGAAAAGGAAGGAAAACAGTAAGGAAGGAAAGAAGCCTGATCTACTGTTGAAACTATTTAAAACTTTTGATTTATCTTATTGAAATGCTTCTTACAGAGTCATGTTAAGGATCTTGGTCTTGACCACAGGGGTAAGAGATATTTATAATTTAAATAGGAGTATTGAGTTATTGAATTTGAAGTTTTAAATTAATGGTCTTCCTGAAGACTGGAGAACAGGGCCAGTAAAAGTCAATCATACGCAAAATCTTTATAAAGCAAGTAAGAAATGAGGGCGTTTGTTGCTGAGATGAAGAAAAGTGAATCGTTTTTAGTAAAGTTTTAGAAATGGAAAGTATGGGGAGGAAAGTATTAAGAATGAGTCTAAGATTTCAATCATGTTATTGAATATATAGTCATGGCCTTGACAGAGAAAATTCTGGAACAGGACTCTTCACACTTCTCCATTTTTTCTGATGGACTAGGGAGTGGAACAATGATTATCAGTTTTCATGGTCTGTGAAAAATCCAGATTTCAAGTGTCAAATCCATGGATTTGATGTTCAGCGATGACGACTGGTGTAGAGGTCCACGTGTGTGAGTCATGGTCATGTCAGTGAGGATGGAAGTATTGGGCATGGCTGGGATTTCCTGTGAAAAATTTAAAGAAGGACCAGGAATCAAGTTTCATTTAATTAAAAGAATAGGATGAACTTGCCAAGGAAAATGAATAGTAATGGTTAGAGACATAGGGAAGAAAAAGAGATGGTGTCTGAGGAGGCACCAGGTTCACAAAAAAAGAAAGTGTGTTGTCAGAAGTACAGTGATAAGGAATGGTAAGATTTTTAAAAGTTCATTAAATTTAGTAATATAGAGATCATTAAAGAACTTAGGAGACATTGTTTTGATGGCATTATGGGAGAGTAAGTAGATTAGAGCAAATGGAAGACAAGGAAAGACAGGTGGTATACTAAATTCTTCCCGATGCTCTGATTCTACACTACGGTGCCCCTCACTAGACATGGTGTCTATATTTATGAATCATTTCTGAGGTAGTTAAGATAAAAAAAGGAGACATGTTGGAGCAAACAAAAATGTTACAGGAAATAATATTTACTATGTGGTTAGTAGTCCCGTGGCATTTTACCAACTCAGGTATTCCTATAAAAGACTGTTACTCTGCTACAGTATTAGAGTATTTTTTCCTCTTCAGCGTCTTATTTAACATCTGGCTGCAGCCTATTATGGATAAGTTAACTTTTAAAAATCCATTATGCACTTCAAAATTAGTTCCATAATTGTATTATCACTATGGAAGAATTGGCTACATTTCAGCCTGAAATATAAATGGATCTGACTTTTCTCATTAATATTTGATGGTACATGGTTTAATATTGAATTGAAGCAGAACCCTGAGGTGGTCATGAATAGGACAATTTATAAATGTGAATTTAACCAGGGAATGATAAAATAAATCTTAGTTTTAGTTCTTCTAGGTGAATGTGGCTTACTAGACTCTATCTACTTATAAAGTATATTCAGTTAAAAGTAGGACATCTTCATTACTATATTGGCAAAATAATCAAGATCTCCCTGTTTAATATTATTCAACAAAAGTGGCTCATAAAAAATTAGCAATATCCTTTTTGCACACACCCTGGTGTCTTTCTTTATAAATACTAGTGAGAGATGCTGACATGTATCTTTGCATCCTCATTTCTTCCAAAGGGGATTGATTGGTTTTATCCACCTTATGAAATTTCAACATTATCAAATGGGCTACTTCCATTAGTTTCATTCATTTTTCTTGTCCTTTACAGCAAAGAGATTCTATTTGTTGTCTTTTCCCTGGGAAAATAAATGCTTAGCCATAGACTATCTTGCTTATTTTATGTGGACCCATAATATGCTATTGTATATTTATTGTGCTTAATTTTTAGAAAACAGAACTGCAGAAGCACCTAACATCAAATAATACCATCTCTCCCTAGCTAAACTGTGGGTTTATTCTAGCAACCCAAAACTGTATTTTTAAATAGGAAAAATGGTACCTGCTTGCAGTTTTGTTTTAATAAGCCTAAAAGGCCTTGAGAATCATGGCATGGTGATAACTTGATGGAATTTTGGGAGAGTGAATAAAATGGAGCAGGTGGAAGACAGAGGAGAGACAGAAGGGAAATTTTTCCCTTCTGCTGCTATTATTCTACACTCGTGTGTCCCTCACTCAAAGTGGCCTCAGAATTTATGAATCACTTCTTAGGATAAAAAAGGAGACAATTTTGGAGAAAACAAAAATGTTGAAGAAAATAATTAATAGATTGTTAATTAATACATTATTACTACATTATAATGAGATATGAGGCCTCATTTAACTGATGTTTTACAAATTGCTTTTTTTTTTCTCTTGTAAATCCATTTCGTATTATGGGAGAAATGAGACTTGTTATATAATTTCTGGGACCCAACACAAAATGACAATTTGGAATTTCTTGGTTAACAAACCAGAAGAATTTCATGGCAGCAACAGCAGGGATTAAACCATGTAAGGGGCTTCTAAGTATGGATCCTCTGTGACTACACAGGTTGCTAATAAAGTCAGCTTGATAAGACATCTAAACAATCCTGAAAAAAACTAAGCCAGAATCTTGTCATTCCAAAGAAAATCTAAAACAAGGCTTCCATATTTATCTCTCAGGACCATACCTCTCAAAAGAAGTCCACAGTTCTTGTATCTTGCTAAGCTTCTCTTAATTTAAATATCTATATAATTTCCATCTACTGCATACAGTTTTTTTTCCCAACACCTCTCCTTGGCCTTGCATATCAATCAAATGATTTACAGACCATCTGCTAGTAAAACTCCCGCTATTGTCAGAGTACATTTTGTAGCTCCTTTTGAAGTAAGCCTCCCTTTGTGTAGTTTTACAGTCCCTAGTTCTAAAAATCAAGGTTTTTACAGTTATAAATAGAAGGGCTCTCACCTCTCTTAGGCTTTGAAGCCTAAATTTGCCCAAACTATCTTTCATAGTATTTATCCCAACTCATGGCCCAAACAGAGTAGATGCTAGAAATTAAATACTGCGGAGTAAAATGAAGTTTCGGCATAAAAATGAAGTGTTAAATGGAGTATAAAATTAAAGCAGCCTGTTTTAGCACATGGGCTTGCCCCAGGCTCTGTACACTATCAGGAAAGCTCAGGCTCTAGGTACTTCTCAGGTTGACAGGAATTGCTGAATCCTTCCTGAGATATTTTAAAGTGAAAGTGAAGGCAGGAATTGGAAATCCTCAAAACATCTTAGCCCTCTGATTCAATAGGACTTTTAATTTGTCTTTGTAAATTTATTAATAGGCTTTCTTTAGAAGATTACAAATATATATTTCAAGTGGAAACATTCGAATTAGAAATTCTTTTTTATTCTGGCTAAATTAATTATCTTAATTAATATTCAGTTCTTTATTTATTGAAAGTAATCCTGTTGTTGATGAGACAGGGACTGTGGGTGTAGTCAGAGTAGGGGGAGGGCCTCCGGCAAAAGCAAGGCAGAATATTTGCAGTCAGAGCAATGTAACTACATGCAAGGAAACCCCCTTCCAAAACTCTGTGTTAAACATTGAGCTCCAGGGTCATTCTTCAGTAAGATCAGTTGGTGTTCCCCAGATAAAGAGTAGCACATGTTGTTATTATGCTAATTATTTGTAAGATTCACTTTAGCATGCTAAAAGGCCCAGGCCTATGTGCTGTCTTTCCTCTTTCAGAACTGATGAGGTGGTTTTGCAAACCAGGCAACTAATTTAGCATGCAGATCCAACTGTAAACAACATAGTAAAAGGCAGGGAAGATTCCACCTTAAAAATAAGATTGCATTTCAACACCCAGGAAGTTTGGGAAGCAGAATTCTTAACTTACTCTTTAGCAAACAGACAATCCCTCAGCCCACCTTGGGGGCTGGGCAGGCCACCTTTTGATATGCTCCTAGACCAAGATGCCAGTATCCTGGAGAGACAGATGGGGCGAGGAATTTCTTGTGTTAAGTTAATTCTGGGTGTTCAGACACCACTTAGCAGGTCTGCACCCTTAAACCTTTTCTTCATGTTCTCGAAAAATCCTCATCTGCCTATAAAACCCCTAGACAATGCAGCACACCGGACT
Source organism: Smutsia gigantea (assembly GCA_032199065.1). NCBI lineage: Eukaryota > Metazoa > Chordata > Mammalia > Pholidota > Manidae > Smutsia > Smutsia gigantea. The sequence goes on from JAVSCE010015400.1 coordinate 19,014, forward strand.
CTCTTGTCCCCTCCTGGCATGACCCGGGAGCTCTGTCCTATCACTTTATTTTTAAATAAAAGTCTGTACCTTGCTCTCCTGCTTTGCCTGTTTGCTAAGCTCATTCTTCGGCTTTGTGAACAAGAACCCCGGCATCATTGATATGGGTGGAAATGGGTGGAAATGATCATTGTCTAAACACATGAGGCTCATTCAAACTGTGTTAATAAAAATAAGATCTGAAAGACAGTAAATCATAGAGAAATAGGGCAATTACTGTTGAACACGGCAAAAACATCTAACTTTAATATATATAAACTTTCTAGCCACAAATTAATCTTTAGGTTTTTAATTTTTTGGGGGGGGTGGTTTATTTGTGGTTTTTTTTTCATGAAGATATATGTATCCATCTCTCCAAAAAAGAATACATGCTTGTTCTGTTCCAAAGAAGTAGCAAAACTCTATACAGAAGTAGTTAACTATGCTTAAATGCTATCTCAACAATATATTAACTGATCTTCTCATATCTATTGACTGCATTTGACATATATTTTATGGTGTGTCCTTTCCTGTCTATTCAAACAAATACCACAAAGGTACTTTTAAATGTTGAGTTAATGCTCTAAAAATTATATTCAGCACACAATCACCTCCAAGCTTAACTATTCCTAATAGCAGTAATAATGAATAGCAGTAGTAAACAAACTTGAGATGTTAGCAAAGAAGAGCAGAAGAGACATATTTTGGGGAAGGTGTTTTCTCTGTTTAAGAAATGGTAATCTGTCCTCTGATGAACATTTTATGAGGTGGAGTCCCATCACTTAGCAGACTTCAAGACCTCGATAGCCTTCCTGATTGCTCTGATAATGTCAGCGGTGTAATGGAGATGATGTTCATCGGCACAGAGTCAGGAGATAATCACTCTGGTTCTTGAGTAGAGTGAAAAAAAATCATCTTGGAAATACTCTCTGACAAACTCCACATTTCAGCACATCTTAAAAAATAAAGGAGGATCATCAGCTGTTTTTAGCACTCACTCATTTTACTAGCTTTGGTCCCAACAAAGCAGGCCCAATTATCCCAGCAGTGTAGTTTCTTTTTTCACTTCTCAGATCCCCTTTGTGAGATATTTCAGAATGAATGGATACTCAGAAAGAAAGAAATATGTGTAAGGCTTTATTGGAGATGTGCCTAGTATATGAAATACCTAACTTGCTCAAACTGAAAAATTTCATAAGAGTTCCTTTTTAAAAAAAAACAAAATAAAACACTGTTATATGGCTATTTTTAAAGGGAGTTTTTCTAATGCAGTTAATGCAGGGAAAATGGAAGTTCTGTGGCCAGGATCTTCACCCGATATCCATTGTGTACCTGCAATAAGGTAATTCCCAGCCTGCTGGGCTGGTGCATGCTTGCATACCTGTTGACAATAAGCTATTATGGCCAGTATTGCTTTAAGAGTAGTTCTGCCTGGTGCTAAGAGCAGAGGAAAGCAGAAGAGCAGAGCCTAGAGAAGAGAGCAAGAGAGAGGAGAGAGGAGTGCTAAGCTGGGGGCTGAGACAGAGGTGCATAGGAGTCTAGTACTCAACCTACTGCCGAGAGAACAAAGCTTGGTATGAACCCCTTTTTACCCCCAATGTTCCATTGTCATTATTCAGTCTCACCAAATCCACAGTAAACTTGCCCAGAGCAGGGACCACCCCCCGACCTAGAGCTATAGATAGTATCTTATACTAATGCTACCTGAATAAAGATGGACTGAGTTGTAAAGAAACTTAGTTTCTGGGTCTCTTGCTCCTTGATGGTCAGCCTAAAATCAAGACAATGTCTGTTATTCAAATTGGAAAAATTCAAATAAGAATATCAGGAAAAATATAGGTAAGGGACAGTATGGCAGATGATACTCTGATCCTCCAAACTGAAAAAAGTCTGGATAAAATATTTAAAAATATATCTTTTAAAATAATTAAATCTATGAGCTAATATAAAATGAAAGAATGTATAGATCTTTCAAATAAGTGGAATAGGGAACACTCAATGGAGCTTTCAAGCCAACACTTTTATTAAAGAATTCTTTCAAATCCTCAGATATTAAACTTCTGTTTTGAGAGCCCTAGTGGTGTTGGAAGTCAGAAATTAACCTCAGGCCATCGCAATCTGTATAGTTAATGAATAACATAGGGGAACCAAAGAGCTATGAACTGAGAAGAGTAAAAAAGAAATGTAACCTCTACAGAAATAGACAAGTGCAATGCTTGCTTGCCAGTGGGATTTGATGAAGAAAAATAAGTTTACCCTGAAAATTCAGAATCTGAAAAAAATAATAATAATCCAGCTACACATATAATTTCACATATGTTGCTTGATTATGCCCTCATTTGTCTGATAGCAGCAAACAAATTATCTCTGTGTGAATTCAACTTTAACTCGTTTAAAATTTCTGTAGATAACTACAATTGAAACAGTGATTCATAGTGAAACCATATTCCATTAACAAGAAAAACACTGAGATAATACATATAATGAAAAAAGACCCACAGGATTAATACATTAGAAAATATAGACATAAAACAGAATAAAGACATGACAATGACATACTTACAAACAAGAATGGGAAGTTTGCAAATATTAGTAGAGAACAAGACACTGTAATGATACAGAAGATGAAAAAATGTATTCCTAAAATTACAAAAATACTAAGTGAAAGCACAGCTCTCAGGGGACACATTAAACAAATTAGGCATAAAGAGCAGCAGATAGAGCCAGAGACTGGTAAGAATTTTTTTTTATCTGCTCCATCATTATGTTTTATCATTTATAGAAAATATAAAGTGTTCCATATAAGAATTATTAAAGAGATCAAGAGAGCCATTATGTTCGAAGAGAGTTTCTTTAGAAACAGAGAAAATGGGGAAAAGGCAATATAAGAGTTTTTAATAATTTTCTCTGAGTTGAAAACTTGAAAGACACATATTTAAGTCTACCCAACAAATCACACAGATTTATAAAATTTATAAAACAATTCTGAATTTGAACATAACACATTATTCACATAGTCTGACAAATATGAAGTAAAAATTTATAAAGCTATAAAAATTTGTGGGAGATTTCATCCCATCATTTCCAAAAATTGTCAAGTGATCATGTCAAATTTAGGAAATCTTCCCCCTTGGCTGGACTATAAGGCTGGACTCAATCAATATCCAAAGAGTGGTATCAGATTGATTTCACGACTACATTTAATTACATTAAAAAATAAAAATATATATTAAAAATTTAGTTAAGAAAAACCTCTAAATCATGATCAGAAAAATCATAAGGGAAAATAAACTATGTTTAGAATCAAAAAGTAACAAAATATCTGATATAAAATGTTATGACTTTGAGGCAGAACCAAAGGGTATTTTGTGATCTTAAAAGCTTGGACTAGAAATGAAAACAAAAATCTGAAAATTAATAAGCTAAGCATCTAATTTTAAAGCAGAAAGGCAGAATAACTGCCAAAATAACTGAAAAAACAGAAGTTGAGTAGAAAGTAAAGTTATAGTAAAGATGATTATCCAGGAGGTTAAAAGGCAATAGTTCTAAGTAATGAAAAATTTGGGAACATCTGGAAACTGAACTGTACCAAAGAGAGAAGGCACAAATAAATTATAATAGAAATGAAAATGAGAATATAGCCAAAGATTCTAAAAAAATTAAACATGTGAATAATTATGAAAAATATTTTACAGTATCTTGGAATATAGTATTTACATCAGTATATAGATATGTATATTTCCTAAAAAAATACAATATGCCCAACTAAAGGAGTAAAGGACACATATTCTGTAACAACTAAGGATAGTAGTTAAGTTTTCCTAAAGACCATACCAGGACTAGAAACCTTTGTAGATAATTTATATAAGATGTATTGTATAAGGAAACAGTCCAATCATACAACAAATAATCCTGAGAACAATAAAATAGTGAATTTTCCCTGACACTTTGAGGCAAATATAAATTTGATAAATTACCAAATACATGCAAGAAACTGAAATTCCTAATCAGATTATAAACACATGGAATCCAGAAATTATAAAGAAAATATGTGCTTGTATTTATTCCCAGAAGGCAAGGTTGGTGTGGTATTAGAAAATTGATTGAAGTAATTCACTGCATTAAAAAAAGGAGAAGAAAGTATGATAAACTCAAAAATTTTAAATGATTAATTTAAATATCCATTTATGAGTAATAAAAAATCAGCAAACTAGGACTATTATAAAAATTCCTTAAATTCATGAAGTTCATGTATTCTGCCATACAAAATTATTTTCAGTAATACCATATTTAATGATGAATGTTGAAAACATCTCTTCACCATCCAGAACAAATCAAGGATGCCTGTTATCACTAATTCTACTTCACACTATATTTGAGAACCTTGAGAGTTTGTAAGACAAAAACATGAATTTTGTTAAACAAGAAATTACAATTCCATTACTTGCATGATATGCAGAAAGCCCCAAAGAATCCATAGACAAATTTTTAGAATTAATGTGAATGTTTTGTTAGATTGCTAGCTGCAAAATTAATTCATTAAAAAAACGTTTTTCTTATCAGCTGCTATTACAATTTACACTTAAATAGGTACCATTTAACATAGCAGAAATGCTATGATGTGCCTAGGAATAAATAGCATGAAAAATCATAAACTGTCATTGAAAACACTAAAGGAAAGATATTTAAAGTTATGTACCTACTTTTGGGGTAGAAATAAAGAATATCATAATAGTTATCCACTCTCCTCAAAGAGATTCAAAGGAATTTCAGTTAACTCACAATGGACTTTTCATAGATTTTTGTCAACCTGATTCAAAACTGTTCAAAGAAATTCAGAGAGTAAATAAAACGCTCTTTTGAAAAGAACAAAAAGAAGGAAATACCCTTCTAGATTTCAAGACAACATACAGATATAGTAATTATATCTAAATGGAATTGTTGTATGTGTAAGTAGAGTTCAATGAAAAGAGTGGAATGTGTACAAACAAACTAATCACATAAAGATTGGTAAATAGTAATGCTTGAGCATAGATCAGAGGGTAAGATAGTGCTAGGAAATAAATAATTTTTGTGTGGATTAGAGATATTAATGGAAAAGACAAAACTATAGCACACCTAGAAGACACTATAGGAGAATGTATTAATATATTTGTGACAGATATTAGAAAATAATATTTATTTCTTAAATAAGGTGAAGAGAGCACAAACCATACATGGTATAATTGATAAATTCAACAATATTGTGTTTAAGAAAGTTGTCAAGAGACATTAAAATGAAAGTGAAAACATAAGTCATAAGCAGGGAGAGGATGTTAGCAAAAAGCATAACCAATGAAAGTAACATCCAGAATATATAAATGTTATGAATTACACGATTTGAAAATTGCCAATAACCAATTTGAAAATTGCCAAATGGACAAATTGAACAAAAATACATTATCATGGAAGGACCCAGAATGTATTAGAATGGTTAAGGGTCAACTGGAAAAACACTGATAATTCAATATAAACATTGTAAAAAATGTGATAAAAAATGGAAAAATAGAAGAAAGTGAGACTCTATGAAGTTCATAGAGCTCTAGTATATGTTGTAGGAAAAAGTGACTGGCACACTCTTAATTTCACTGAAGAGTAAGGTTATCTGGACAAAAGCAGGAGAGAGGAGCAAACAGCTTCCCACCTGGTCGGCGAATGAATAAAACAAGACAATAAAAGAAATCTAGGAGAATGGGACATCATATGCTTCCTGTTAAGCTTAGTTCCCACTGAGAAGGATATTTAGACAAACCAAAGGCAAATAAAACTAGAAAAAATACATTATTTCCTCTTGACTTAAATGTATGTGGAAAGTATACGGACTAGGTATTCTTTCTACCTTGTTTTAATGACGAGAAAACCCACTCTACGCATCACTCTGCTGTTCTGCCAATTGCATGTGTCATAAACATCTGCTGTATCTTTGATGTTATTGGGGTCTTTTAAATCACCATTATTGGGGTAGAGGAAACTATTTCAGATGTCTTAGGCAAATTGAGATTTCAGGACCTGTCATGGTTAGTCACACATGCAAGTTATGGCTCAGCGGACATACCAAGAAGAGATATTCTTGGAAGTTTTCTGACAAAGAGAGGAAGTTCTTAGATAAATAGTTCCATGTGTATCAGGGAGACTGTCTGGATATGCACATACACACAAACACACACACTGTGTATTAACTTTACAAGGATATCCATATATGTGTGTGTGACTGTGTTAACTTTTGCAGGTAACTAACTCATTATTGAACCTGGATTCCTATATTTTCCAAATCCCTGCGTCAAATTGTATGCGAATGTTCTAAAAATATAATAGATTTTATGTTTATTTAGTAATATTTTCTTTTCATTCTTTACACATGAGGATACACACCTCTCTTCAGAATAGTACATTAATCTCTCTACATCTCTCTGTAAGTGAAAATCAGGTGACTAGAATACAAGGGAAGTTCTAACGGGAAGCATAGTGAGTACATTCTCCTAACTGTGATAATAATTTAGTGGGTTTCAGCTAATTTGTCTTGTTATGCCAACATACACACAACCTACTTTGTAGATTTCATCATAATTGTACCAGTCATACAGCCTCACACCTTTACAGTAGGACTGACAGTAGCTCCTTAATTCTAGTATTAAGACACCTGTCAAGTCAAATGGAAGCAATATTCATAATAAATGGTCACTACCTGATTACAGTACAGTGAAGGGGCACATTATTAAGTTTTCCTTTTGAACAGTGCAGCATAATGTTGTAACAGACATGGCACTTTTTTGGAATGATGTATCAAAGATTCAAATCCTTTGATCAACTGCTTACTAGCTGTGTAAACAACAAAAAAATTGATTAATTTTAGCATAATTTTCTACTGGAAAATGAGGGAAATGAAAGCTACCTAATTCTGGATTGAAATGAACTTATATAACATGCTATGTGCAAAATGTCTGGAACATTATTTTACCATTTTTATTCAATGTTGGAAATAGTATCACCAGGTCCTGTGCACTATTCTTCATAGGTCTTTAAAGATGAATAAACAAGATTTCTGCCTTCACTGTTCAGTTTTATAGTCTAGCAGGGAAAACAGGAATATAACAGATCATTTTCATAGACTTCTGTTAAGTACTCTGTTAAAGATATGTTTGAAGTATTTTAGGAATTGGAAAAATAATAACTGAACTAAATCTTGCAAAATATAATGTGCTGGCCAGATTGTGGTGAGGAGGAATTGCATGTGAGTAGGAAAGTCCATCCAAGTAAAGGAAAAGGGTGGGTGTGTATAAAACTTCCTTTTTCTCTTAATGTCCTTGTCCACCCAACCTCATCCTGTCTTCTGATTCTTAGTTTGAATTCTTGTTTGAAAATATTTAATCTCTGAGCTGTGGAATGAGTTAACATTAAAGGTAGCATAAGAATTTTTAAGATGTTCATTTCAACTTATGTGTATTCATGAAAAATTATCCCTGAGTGGTTTTGTTTTCACCCCTTGTTCTTTTCTTCACCGAGAAATTGAGAGATTCAGAAAAGTCACTTGATTGGTCCTCTAACTGGCATGAGCTTCAGGATAATTCTTAGTTTCCCTACTAGACTAACATGCTACTCTTATAGAAGGAACAACATATAAGTACACAGGCATATTCATTTCCTCAAGCTCATGGCTTAATTTTATTCTTAGCTTTGAGATAGCAGAAATGATTTCCCTATGATAGGGCTAGATGCAATCCTGTTAATGATATTGCTTATAGGATTTTATGAGCTATATAGAGTCAATTCCACACATCACTCCTGTCAAAACAGCTCCTGTAGAAATAATAGATTTTTATTGGTATTTCCTGTAGAAGTAATGGATTTTTTTAATATAAAGTACTTGGTTCATATTTGAAAAATTAGTGAATCTCAAAATTAGTGAAAAGTTCCATCTCTTGTGGAACAGATATTTCATAGGATTCCAAAAAATTAGAGTCTAGGTAAATCTGTACACTTGAAGAAGCTAGAGACCAGGAGTCAAAGTACAGAAACACATTCCCATAGTTTGTGGCAAAATCAGAAAAATGTCCATGCTGATGAGTACAGGGAGGTGATCACTGTTTCAACCTGTCTGAACCTGACAGTCAGAACAACTCATTTTCTTCCCAGTTGTCTCCGTATTTGCTTTAACGTGCCTGGAGCTATAAGAGGCCAACTGTGTGGTTCATTAGTCTTCCTTTTAATTAAATGTGAAAGTACCTGACAGCAAAATGGCAAAATTATTCTAAAACACCCTTGTAGTGTTTATTCTTATTCTTTTTTTTTTTAATTGAAGAATAATTGGCAACAATATTGTATTAACTTCAGGTATACATCATAGGGTTTGGATATTTATATGTATTGTGAAATGGTCACAGTAAGTCTAGTTACCATCTTGTCAGCATACAAAGTGTCATTACAATATTTTTGACTATATTCCCTATGCTGTACATTATATTCCCATGTCTTACTTATTTTTTAACTGGAAGATTGTACCCCCTACACCTACTGCATCCATCCTCCTACTCCCTTCCATTCCAGCAACCATTAATTTGTTCCCTGAATCTATGAGTCTGTGTCTCTTTTTTTTTTTGTTCATTTATATTGTTTTATAGATTTCACATGTAATCGTATAGTATTTGCTTTTCTCTGTCTGATTTATTTCACTTAGCATACCATTTAGGTCAATCCATGTTGCTGGCAAATGGCAAGATTTCATTCTTTTCTATAGCTGAATAATAATCCATTGTATGTATATATAAACACACATACATACTTACATTATGCCATTTGATTCTCATTTTACCTTGTCTTATAAATAATGGCTGCTGTGGTTCACAGAAAGGAAACCAATCCAAATTCACATGACTTGGAAGTGAGAGACGCTTTAATCCAGGGGTCTGATTCCAAAGTCCAGCCAATGGTTTCTTATTTTCTATATGCCTGTTTCCACTTAGCAGCATTCTGGCAAATACCTTCTGAAATTAGATGGAAGATTTAGGAGCAATAGACTAATTCATTAATAAAATTTATGTGTTCACAACAAACCAGGTACAGTTCTAGTTGCTAGTGTTAGGGCAGTATACAAAACTAAAATGCTGATTCTGGTGAAAATAACTTTCAGTAGAAACACATTCCTTAAATGCTTTACTGTTCACCCCCAAAAAAGTATACTTTTTGTCCATGTTATGTTATTTTCTCTGTGATTCAGTCTATTTGTAGAATGGTGTAAAAGTATTGTCAACATGTAAGTTTTAATAATACATAAATGAATCAGCATATTGAAAGTCCTTAGAGGGGTTCTTTAGGCACAGTAAGTTCTCAGTTATGGAAGAATTTAGAAACCTATTCACCATGGAGTCAATGGCTGCTATAGCTTGATGCAAGGAAAACTAGTCTTAGAATCAGATACTAATTGTATGATTTTAGTCATGGCTTTTAACTTTTGTGAACCTTGGTTTTTATAGTGATGCAATTAAAATTGTCATTTTGTTTTTGAGAAAAATCTTATTGTGAGGATTAAGTGTGAAATAAGAGTCATTTATTCATGGCAGTCATTTAAGAACTATTTTATCATATAGCAAATATGATAAATGATAGTTACTGTCTTACGTGCCAGAGTATAGTAATAAATTTAAAAAGACATAGTGTGCTTATAGAATTTACAGTGGGAAGTTATATAGTTTATTCAGTTTGGTTTTGATGTATATGGCCTGCATGGGATGTAATGTTTAAGGAGCAACCTGTGTAGTGAGGGAATAGCATAAGGCAATTCATATTTAGGGTTATTAGGGTGAGGATGAATTTTTTTTCTAGTATCTTTTTCAGACCATAAAGATTTTTTCTTTCTATATTGGCAAGTCTAGGAATTGCTTTCTTTTAGTTTGGATTTTTACATAAACCTTGTTTGTCATATTTCTCAGGCTAAATTGTTTCAGTGACACATCTAAAAATCCATCTTCAGAGGTTAAATATATACCTGATATATAATATTTCCCAACAGTGAAATTGAATTTGTAGGTGAGGCTGTGCAGAAATAAGAGGCAGGCTGTATTTGGTTTTGACTTTCTGCAGTTCAAAGTTTCTTTTGTTGCTAATACAACAAAGAAGTGACTTAAAGCAGGCAACAGGAAAATCTAGCAAGTAGGGAGTTAAGACACATACTTTTTGGATTTCAGTCTAAATATTATTTTTCAGTATAATTTACAAAAATGTACAAACTTAGATTTGATCTTTTACAGACATTTCCTCCAAACTTAGCTAAATATGTAGGGGTGCAATTTGTACAATAGCGTTGCTGATGAACATGCTAACATTTTGAGAGCGGCTTCCAGAGGATACAATGAACAAATGCACACTAAAGCACAGATGTGAAACAGTGATTCTAGGACTATCAGTAGCAGCGATCCAACTGAGGCATCAAATATTTGCATGAGAGAGAGGTTTTTAACATCCCACAAACAAGAGTGCTTAAGGATGGTCATACATGCAGGCTGTGCCCAGACTTCCCCATTTATACTCACCGACTTCGCTCCTCAGTAGGATGCCATTATAAGGAGAGGCTAGCCTTAAAACAGTAGGTTATGAAACAACAAAAGAATACAAGACACTCCGTTTCACACCAATTGCATTTCATGTGTCAGAGCCATGAATTTGGCAAGTACTTATGGGGCATATGTTGAATTAATTGGGCTGCCTCATGCTGCTTACTCAACGCATGAGGAATTTTGATTAGTTGCATGGAAGGATGAACATAGCCAGGTATACTATTTCATTGTTTTTCTTGTTTCTTAACTATCTAAAGATTTTATCTTGAGTGATAGTGTTTGTGGACCATCAGGTTACCCCAGAGGTAGATTTTTTTCAATAGGAGAGAAGCTAACAAGTCCAAAGTCTTTACTAAGAATCTGTTCATTAGACAAGACATAGTTCACAAATCAGTTACAAATGGGGATTTCAGCCCAAAATTCCTGCAGAGATCAAAGCAGAGGCATTTGTCTTTCCACATTTCATATTACATTTTGAGACTTTAAGAGCAATACTTAACGAGATTTTGCTTATCTCTCCTTTCCGTAACATTTTAAAAGCCCTACAGGTAGGATGGACCTCAGTTAACTTGTTAAATGCAAATATGGCATATGTCACTTGTATTTAAATGACTTTTAACATCCTGCAATATTACCTAGAGGTTTGCCTTCCAAATTTTAATGAAGTCAGCTACAAGTAAAAACTAATCTTTTTTTGAAAGATTGTATAAATTGGCTTAATGCGTTAAACTGCATGGAAATGTGGATTTTGAAAAAGGAAGTGTGAAATTTTGATCAATTTATTAATGTATTAAAGTACTGTTTTATTTTAGTAAAAACTTGTTTTCAATTCTATTTCTTCTCCAGAATAATGTGGCTATTATTTCTATGTTCAGTAGGCAGTCCGTTCTTTGCTTATGAGCATCTTTATCTCCACCTTGTAGCCCCTCTCCTCCTGCCAGTTTGTCCCCTTCTCTATTGCCTTTGCATATTAAATGAGAAAATGGAAATAATCAGATTGTAACTACTTTATTTTACCACCATGGAAATGAGGACTCCCCTAATGTCTATACTATCAGTATCCTCTGACTCCTTTCAGATAAAATGGAGGAACAATTCTGAACAATCTTTAAGGGTCAGCCATACTCCATTTGTGCTTTGGAACCCACAGTGTCCCAATCAAACATTTTTTCACCTGCCAAGATTTCTTAGCTTTCCAGCATCATCCATTTTCCACACTCTACTGGATTATTTGCACTGACCTAAAAACAAGTTACACTGTTGGCCATCTTTCAAAAATGTATACATCCTTCTCTAGTTCTTATATCTTTTTCTTCTCTTTTTCTAGCAACTTAAAAAAAATATGTATACTGTTGTCTCCAGGTCCTAGTCTCCTTTTTTCCCTAATTTACTCCAACCAATCTCCCACCATCTAATTGATAGTGATGTTAGGGAGGAATTTGGTTCAGAGATGCAGGGAAGTCAGAGTAGGAGTTGAGGAAGGAATTCATTAAAGTGAGAGTATCAGGGACTGACAGCTGCTTTGAAGACAGCAGAGAGAAAGGAAGAACAGAGTGTAACTCTAGGGGGAAAAATCCCAGGGCAAAATATCTTTGAGGCCAAAATCAGTCAAAGGGAGCAATAAAGTGGGGAAAACCCCTTTATTTCTTACAAGCAGTCATCCACTTCTTCTCTCCCTTGTCTCTCACTACCTAGCGACAGAAGAAGGGACCCCACACAATCTCTCCCATTCAGATAAGCCCTACATCATCCTTGTAATTACCTGTTGATATGGAGATGGACTACTTCTCTCTATCCCTTAGAAACACCTATTGATATGGAGATGAACTAAGACCAGGTGAGAGATTCTGGAAACATTGCAATTTTACCCACACAGAGTGAAAAAGGAAGTTCATTGAACTGCTGTTCAGCATGGGGCACTTTGCCTGCTAACTCCTTAAGCCAGTGTCACCTGGTGTCATGTCTGCTTGGATCTACACAGCATGGCTTCTGAGTCCCTACCATCCGAGGATTTGGGGGAGCCACAGAGCAACGGATGGAGTCAGATTATATTCTGTGAACTTCCCAGGCAAAGAAAGGAGACTTTCAGAGAAGCTAGTAAAGAGCATGACCATTTAGCTGCAGTTCTGTCTGGGTCACCCAGGCAATGGTAATTTGCAAACCCAGATCTGAGCTCTCAGCAGCCCTTCTTTACCTACCTGAAAAAGGACAGAGAGAGTGAGGATTTGAGCTTAAGTCTGGAGGATTAGAACGAAACAGCAAAATAACAAAGACACTTGCCACTGGAAAAGCACAGAGACAAAATGTAATTTGAGCAGTGAGAAGTTTATTTAAGGCAAAAAGATGTACACTCGAAGAAAGGGGAGTGTGGGCAACTGCAGAGAAAAGGCTCACTGAAAGGTTGGGGGTTACCTCTTTTAAGGATTTTTCAAGGGGCCAGTGGGTATAAACTTGTCAAGGGTCTCAAGATGTTTATCTCTGATGAGAGACAGTAAGTCTCTTCTCTTCTATTATCAGTCCTCCAGGTAATTCTGCAAAATTAACTTAACAAGATAAATTTACTGATCCGGTTCCTCCCAGGATAGCAGCTTCCCTCTGGGAACATATCAATCAAGACCACCTGCCCTGCCCCCAAGGTAGGCTGAGTTATTGTCTGTTTGCTAAAGAATATGTTGAGAATCTTACTTCCTAACTTCCTGGGTTTTAAAATGCAATCTTAGCTTTAAGCTGGAATCTTTCCTGTTCTTACTATATTGCTTATATCTGGGCTTTTTTGGACAATTAATTATGATGCTTGTCTCCTGCTCTGGTTACAAATTACTTGATGAGAGGATTAAGGAAGAGGGAAAAAAACAGTATAAGCTGGGCCTTTTAGCAGTCTAAGGTAAATCTTTCAATGGCATGATCTAATTAACACAATGAAGACATGGGCTGAGCTCAGATACTTTTCTTATCTTGGGAATATCTGGACATTCCAAGTTGCTCCTGGCCTTTAGAGCTTTAGCTGATTAACTCATTAACTCTGTGAATGTTTTCTGGCTCTCTAGTTTTATCTGGTTAACTCTTTAAGTCCCTTCTAGTGGGCTTTACTGGCCTTATTCTCCCTCCACCCCCTCATATCTATTTTTCTGCCTAACAATAGGGTTGCATAAGTCCCTGGTCTTGCCAAATCAAATGATTTCTTCTTAGTCTCCATCTTATGATAATGCCTGGCCAAACTTAAGCATAGCTGACCACTACTTGTCCCTTGACATATTTTCTTTACTTAGCATCTGATACACCTTTGCATTCACCTTTTCTTTACCCCATCTGAGCATCAGGATTTCAGTCTTTGACCTTTCTCTTTTTTATTCACAATTTCTTGCTATGTTATATATTCTTGTCCTATGCATTATATAGCTTCTATGTTTATTACCTCTCTGTTCACATTTCAAATACTGAGAGGTCTCAGATCATGTGTTGAACTTCTTTGTTGATGTATTCCCTTTAATACTCAATAGTTAAACTTAACTTTTCTTATTATGCTAGCTTTCCTCTTCCTGCCCCAAACCAAATCTTGCCTCACCAAGTCTTGCCAGCATAAGTTATTAGCTGCATCATTCACCCAGTTGTTTATATCACAAATCAAACTTGAAAATCATCATTAATTCTTCTGTTTATTTTAATCCCCACATCATATTTATCTACCAGTCCCATATTGGATATATTTCCCAAATATATCCTTATAACTCCAGGAGAAAAATCCTGGGGCAAAAATACATTTGAAACTGAAATCAGTCAAAAGGAGAAATAAAGTTAAGGAACCCATTTATTTCTTACAAGCAGTCATTTCTGTCTCTCTCTTGACCAGGCCACAGCAGAAGACAGCTCCACCCAACCTCTCTGGTCCAGATAAACCATCACTTGCCCTGTAATTAACTATTGATATGGATAGGAACTAAACCACTCCACCCCTTGGAAACCCCTATTGATATACAGATGCACTAAAGCCAGGTGAGAGATTCTGCAAATACTGCAATGTTACCCACAATCCTGAATCTAGCCATTGTTCTTTTTTTCTTATAAACCATAGAAATTTAATCAGCCATTGCATACTATTATTGTACATAGCAGTCTTGTTTTCAAGCCACCACCTCTCACATAGAGTACTCTGATTTCCCTATTTCCATTTCTACATATATAAATAATTGTAAAATACCAAAGGTGAGCTTTTTAAAACTAAAACAAAAGAAACAGATATCATTACCATGTATAAAACCAAATGGCCATTATAACATTTAGAAGATTTTTTACACAGTTCCACATGATGCCATATAATATGGACTCTTGTGTACCCACTGTGACCTCATTTTCATACTTTACCCTTATACACTATATACCAAATTTCTGAAAAATATGTTAGTTTTGAAGAGCTATTATTTGCTATTTGCTCTACATAAAACATAATGAATCCTTCCCATCATTCAAATTTCTGCTCAAATGTCATTTCCTCCAAGAGACTCCTTATGACTATATAATTAAAAATGCCATTTCCACCCAATAATACATTTTCCTCATGTTATTTCTACATAACATTGTATTACTTATTTGCCTAATTATTTATTGATTAGATCTATTAGAATGTAAGTTCCATAAAGGCAATAACCCTGCTTGTCTTGCTCACTACTCTGCTCCTCTTCAACTATAACTATTCAGGTCACATGATAGGCATTAAATCAATATATGTTACATAATTTTATTAATGCTCTTTCCCCTCTTTTTAAAACATTCCTGGTTTCCCATTCATGAAACAGAATTCATTCTTGGGCTTTATCAATTTAGTTCTACTCTCACATTCTGTTTATATAAATTATGATATGTTATCTGTCTCCTTTCCCTTCTTTTTCATCCCTCCTAAATTCTCTTACATACACACACATATACTTACAAATATATACATACATTTGTGTTGAGGAAAATTTATAGGCACAGGAAAATATAAAATTTTTAAATTCTGATATGAAATTATATCTACTGATATATGTACATAGACATACATATATACACACAGATATAACTACAGGTTTATTTATATGTATATATACTGATATAACTGTTATATCTACTGATATGACAATGCTTTTATTACTAAGTAATTAAAAATAATTTATCTTGGTATTCATGACATGTCATCCTCCTAGCTGTACTTTTCCTCTATGCCTGACATTTTTCAGTTTTATTAATTCTATTCCATTCCTGTACTCTTGCCCAAATTGGTCATACCTTGAATTTAATTTCTCAGTCTTCTAACCCTTGCCTCTAAATACGTTAACAAGGACATATGCATCACCTCTTTGCAGATGCCTCTAATATGGGTCAGCTCCCTCTATTTCCTAATCCCAATCCCGCATTTCCTAAAATATTTCATTTTTGCCTACATACATCTCAAAAATTAATTCCAAAATTGAGTGTTGAGAATCACATCAGAATCCATATTCTTCCATCCTATGCCATCAAGGCCTGTCAGAAGTCCCCTTAAATTAAGACTCAGTTATATTAATTAATATATTAATACAAAGAAGTTTCTATTAGTATTCATCTAGTTCTAGTTCTCCATAAACTCAGGCCTGGATTATTCAAGAACTAAGTAATCTATCAGTAATCTCTTTCTGAAACCCTATTAAAAAAAAAATCTAATTTCTAAAACACTTCAATTATCAAACTCTTATTCTTCTATTAACATACAGCAAAATCCAATTGAAAGCAGATTAAATCCAAGCCATCTATTGTCAAGTTACTGGGTATATTTTACCTATCCAAATTTAACTGCTAACTTTCTGCAACATATTGTAGGCAACATAGTGGACTGAGATGTTTCAAGCTGTCTATCAAGCCGTCTAGGTGAATTACTAAAGTCAATTTCCATGACAGGAGATGTAGAAAGGGGTAAATGGTTTCTAAACCAATCTGAATTTGAAAATTTCTTTTAATTAATTTATTTTTATTAAGGTATCATTGATATACAATCTTATGACAGTTACACATGAGCAACATTTTGCTTACTACATTCACCCATATTATAGTCCCCTCACAACACACCCCATTGTCAGTCACTATCCATCAACATCATAAGATCCTAGAGTCACTACTTGTTTTCTCCATCCTATACTGTCTTTCCCGTGCCCCCACTACATTATGTGTGCTAATCATAATGCCCTTTAGTGCTCTTCTTCCTCCCTCCCCACCCACTCTCCACAACCCCGTCCCTTTGGTAACTGCTAGTCCCTTCTTGGAGTCTGTGAGTCTGTGGTTGTTTTGTTCCTTCAGTTTTGCTTCATATTTATACTCCACAAATGAGTGAAATTATTGGGTACTTGTCTTTCTCCTCCAGGCTTATTTCACAGCATTAATACCCTCTAGCTCCATCCATGTTGTTGCAAATGGTAGGATTAGTTTTCTTCTTATGGCTGAATAATATTTCATTGTGTATGTGTATCACATCTTCTTTATCTATTCATCTCCTGATGGACACTTTAGGTTGCTTCCATTTCTTGGCTATTGTAAATAGTGCTGCAAAAAACACAGGGGTGCATATGTCTTTTTGAATCTGAGATCTTGTTTTCTTTGGGTAAATTCCTAGGAGTAAAATTCTTGGGTGAAATGGTATTTCTACTTTTAGTTTTTTGAAGAACCACCATATTGCTTTCCACAATGGTTGAATTAATTTACATTCCCACCAACAGTGTAAGAGAGTTCCCCTTTCTCCACATCCTCACCAGCACTTGTTGTTTCTTGTCCTTTGGATATTGGCCATCCTAACTGGTGTGAGTTGATACCTCATTGTGGTTTTAATTTGCATTTCCCTGATGATTAGCAATGAGGGCATCATTTTTCATATGCCTGTTGGCCATCTGAATTTCTTCTTTGGAGAAGTGTCTATTCAGATCCTCTGCCCATTTTTTAACAAGGTTATTTGCTTTTGGGGTGTTGAGGCTTGTAAGTTCTTTATGTATTTTGGATGTTAACCCCTTATCAGATATGTTGTTTACAAATATATTCTACCATAGTGTAGGATGCCTTTTTGTTCTGATGGTATCCTTTGCTGTACAGGAGCTTTTTAGTTTGATGTAGTCCCATTTGTTCACTTTTGCTTTTGTTTCCCTTGCCCAAGGAGAAACTGTTCAGGAAAACAGTTGCTCATGTTTATATTCAAGAGATTTTTGCCTATCTTTTTTTTCTTCTAAGAGTTTTATGGTTTCATGAATTACATTCAGGTCTTTGATCAATTTCAAGTCTATTTTTGTGTTTGGAGTTAGACAGTAATCCAGTTTCATTCACTAACATTTAGCTGTCCAGTTTTGCCAACAACAGTTGTTAAAGAGGCTGTCAATGACCTCTTGATTACCCATGACTCCTTTATCATATATTAATTGGCCATATATGTGTGGGTGTATATCTGGGCTCTCTATTCTGTTCCATTGGTCTATGGCTCTGTTCTTGTGACAGTACCAAATTATCATGATTACTGTGGCTTTGTAATAGTGCTTGAGGTTGGAGAGCATACCCCAGCTTTTTTCTTCCTTCTCAGTATTGCTTTGGCTATTTGGGGTCTTTTGTAGTTCCACATGAATTTTAGAATTATTTCCTTTAGTTCATTGAAGAATCCTGTCTGTATTTTGATAGGGATTGCGTTGAATCTGTTGATTGCTTTAGGCAGGATGGCCATTTTTACTATATTAATTCCTCCTATCCATGGGCACAGGATGTATCTCCATTTATTGGTGTCTTCATTAATTTTTCTCATGAGTGTTTTGTAGTTTTCAGGATATCATTCTTTCACCTTCTTGATTAGGTTTATTCCTAAGTATTTTTTCTTTTTGATGCAATTGTAAATGGAATTGTTTTCCTGATTTTTCTTTCTGCTAGTTCCTTATTAGTGTATAGGAATGCAACAGATTTCTGTGATTAATTTGTATCCTGCAAATTTGCTGAATTCAGCTATTAGTTCTAGTAGTTTTGGGGTGGATTCTTTAGGGTTTTTTTGTGTACAGTATCATGTCATCTGCAGACAGTGACAGTTTAACTTCTTCCTTACCAATCTAGATTTCTTTTAATTCTTTGCATTGTCTGATTGCCATGGCTAGGAACTGCCATATAAAAGTGAGAAGAATGAGTCTCCTTGTCTTGTTCACAAAGCTTTTAGCTTTTTGCTGTTAAGTATGATGTTAGCTGTGGGTTTGTCATTTTGGCCTTTAATTATGTTGAGGTACTTGTCCTCTATATCATTTTGTTGAGAGTTTTATCATGAATGGATGTTGAATTTTGTCGAATGCTTTTTCAGCAACTATTGAGATGATCATGTGGTTTTTATCCTTCTTTTCGTTGATGTGGTGGATGATGTTGATGGATTTTTTAATATTCTGCCTTTCTTGCATCCCTGGAACAAATCCCACTTGATCATGATGGATGATCTTTTTGATGTGTTTTTGAATTTGGTTTGCTAATAATTTGTTGAGTATTTATGTATCTGTGTTCATCAGGGATATATAGGTCTGTAATTTTCTTTTTTTGTGGTGTTTTTGTCTGCTTTTGGTATTAGAGTGATGCTGGGTTCATAGAATGAGTTTGGCAGTATTCCCTCCTCTACTACTTTTAGGAAAATTTTAATGAGGTTAGATACTAGGTCTTTTCTAAATGTTTGATAAAATTCAGTGGTGAAGCCACCTGGTCCAGGCTTTTTTTCTTCTTTAGTTTTTCATTACCCGTTCAATTTCATTGCTGGTATTTGGTCTGTTCAGATTTTCTGTTTCTTCCTGGGTCAGGCTTGGAAGGTTCTATTTTCTAGAAAGTTGTCCACTTCTTCCAGATTATCCAATTTGTTAGCATATGGTTTTTCATAGTATTCTCTCATAATTCTTTGTATTTCTGTGGGGTCTAGTGATTTATCTTTCTCATTTCTGATTCTGTTTAAGTGTGTAGACTCTCTTTTTTTCTTGATAAGTCTGATTGGTGGTTTATCTTTTTGGTTTATTTTCTAGAAGAACCAGCTTTCATTGATTCTTTCTATTGTTTATTCTTCTCGATTTTATTTACTTCTACTAAAATATTTATTATTTCCCTCATGCTGCTGACTGGGGGCATCATTTACTCTTATTTACTATATTCATTAATTATAAGTTTAGACTGTTCATTTGGGATTTTTCCTTTTTCTTGAGGTAAGCCTATACTGCAATATACTTTCCTCTGAAAACAGCCTTTGCTGCAACCAACAGATTTTGGGGTATAGACTTGCTGTTTTCACTTGTCTCCATGTACTGCTTGATCTGTTTTTTTCTTAATTTATTTTGGTATCATTAATCTACATTTACATGTGAAATATTATGGTTATTAAACAACCCCCTTCATCAGGGCCCCTCCACCAACCCCATTACACTCACTGTCCGTCAGGGTAGTGAGATGCTATAGAGCCACTACATGTCTTTTCTGAGTGGTACAGCCCTGCCCATGACCCCAACATTACATCTGCTAATCGTAATGCCCCTTTTTCCCCCGTATCCCTCCCTTCCCACCCATCCTCCCCAGTCACTTACCCTTTGGTAACTATTAGTCCTTTCATGGGTTCTGTGAGTCTGCTGCTGTTTTGTTCCTTCAGTTTTTTTCTTTATTCTTATACTCCACATATGAGTGAAATCATTTGATACTAGTCTTTTTCAGCTTCACTTATTTCACTGAGCAAAAAACCCTCTAGCTCCATCCATGTTGTTGCAAAAGATAGGAATTGTTTTCCTCTTATGGCTGAATAATATTCCATTGTGTATATGTACCACTTCTTCTTTATCCATTCATCTACTGATGGACACTTAGGTTGCTTCAGTTTCTTGGCTATTCTAAATAGTGCTGCGATAAACACAGGGGTGCTTATGTGTTTTTCAAATTGGGCTGCTGCATCTTAGGGTAAATTCCTAGGAGTGGGAATCCTGGATCAAATGGTATTTCTATTTTGAGTTTTTTGAGGAACCTCCATACTGCTTTCCACAATGGTTGAACTAATTGTCCCACCAGCAGTGTAGGAGGGTTCCCTTTTCTCCACATCCTCTCCAACATTTGTTGTTGTTTGTGTTTTGGATGTTGGCCATCCTCACTGGTGTGAGATGATATCTCATTGTGGTTTTAATCTGCATTTCTCTGATGATTAGCGATGTGGAGCATCTTTTCATGTGCCTATTGGCCATCTGAATTTCTTCTTTGGAGAAGTGTCTGTTCATGTCCTCTGCCCATTTCCTAATTGGATTATTTCCTTTTTGCTTGTTGATGTGCATGAGTTTTTTATATATTTTGGATGTCACCCCTTATCGGATACATCATTTATAAATATATTCTTCCATACTTTAGGATGTCTTCTTGTTCTACTGATGGTGTCCTTTACTGTACAGAAGCTTTTCAGCTTGATATAGTCCCACTTACTCATTTTTGCTTTTCTTTCGCTTGCCTAGGGAGATATGTTCATGAAGAAGTCATTCATGTTTATGTCCAAGAGATTTTTGCCCATGATTTTTTCTAAGAGTTTTATGTTTTCATGACTTCCATTCAGGTCTTTGATCAACTTTGAGTTTACTTTTGTGTATGGGATTAGGCAGTAGTCGACTTTCATTCTCTTACATGTAGCTGTCCAGTTTTTCCAACACCAGCTGCTGAAGAGGCTGTCATCTCCCCATTGTATATCCAAGGCTCCTTTATCAAATATTAATTAACTGTATATGTTTGGGTTAATGTTTGGATTTTCTATTCTGTTCCACTGGTCTGTGGGTCTGTTTTTGTGCCAATTCCAAATGGTCTTGATTACTGTGGCTTTGTAGTAGGGCTTGAAGTCAGGCAGCATAATTCCCCCTGTTTTATTCCTCCCTCTCGGGATTGCTTTGGCTATTCGGGGGTCTTTTGTGGTTCCATATGAATTTTAGAATTATTTGTTC
Organism: Smutsia gigantea; assembly: GCA_032199065.1. NCBI lineage: Eukaryota > Metazoa > Chordata > Mammalia > Pholidota > Manidae > Smutsia > Smutsia gigantea. The sequence goes on from JAVSCE010015400.1 coordinate 40,570, forward strand.
CAGTTCATTGAAAAAAGATGGTGGTATTTTGGTAGGGATTGCATTGAATCTGTAGATTGCTTTAGGTAGTATAGCCATTTGACAATATTTATTCTTCCTAGCCAAGAGCACGGGATGAATTTCCATTTGTTAGTGTCCTCTTTAATTTCTCTTACCAGTGTCTTTAGTTTTCAGAGTATAGGTCTTTCACTTCCTTCGTTAGGTTTATCCCTAGGTATTTTATTCTTTTTGATGCAATTGTGAATGGAATTGTTTTTCTGATTTCTCTTTCTGTTAGTTCATCGTTAGTGTATAGGAAAACAACAGATTTCTGTGTGTTAAATTTGTATCCTGCACCTTTGCTGAATTCAGATATGAGTACTAGTAGTTTTAGAGTGGAGTCTTTAGGGTTTTTTATGTACAGTATCGTGTTATCTCCAAATAGTGACAATTTGACTTCTTCTTTACCAATCAGGATGCCTTGTATGTCTTTATTTTGTCTGATTGCCGTGGCTAGAACCTCCAGTACTATGTTGAATAACAATGGAGAGAGTGGGCATCCCTGTCTTGTTCCCGATCTTAGATGAAAAGCTTTCAGCTTCTCGCCATTAAGTATGATGTTAGCTGTGGTTTTTTCATATATGGCCATTATGATTTTGAGATACTTGCCCTCTATACCCATTTTGTTGAGAGTTTTAATCATGAGTGGATGCTGAATTTTGTCAAATGCTTTTTCAGCATCTGTGGAGATGATCATGTGGTTTCTGTTCTTTTTGTTGATGTGGTGGATGATGTTGATAGATTTTCGAATGTTGTACCATCCTTGCATATCTGGGATGAATCCCACTTGATCATGGTGTATGATCCTCTTGATGTATTTTTGAATTCGGTTTGCTAATATTTTGTTGAGTATTTTTGCATCCACGTTCATCAGGGATATTGGTCTATAGTTTTCTTTTTTGGTGAGGTCTTTGCCTGGTTTTGGTATTAGAGTGATGCTGGCTTCATAGAATGAGTTTGGAAGTATTCCCTCCTCTACTACATTTTGGAAAACTTTAAGAGAATGGGTGTTATTTCTTCTCTATATGTCTGGTAGAGGTGAATCCATCAGGTCCGGGGGTTTTGTTCTTGAGTAGTTTTTTGATTACCGATTCAGTTTCATTGCTGGTGATTGGTCTGTTTAGTGTTTCTGTTTCTTCCTTGGTCAGTTTGGGGAGGTTGTATTTTTCTAAGAAGTTGTCCATTTCTTCTATGTTTTCCAGCTTGTTAGCATATGGATTGTCATAATATTCTCTTATAATTCTTTTTATTTCTGTGGGGTCCGTCGTGATTTTTCCTTTCTCATTTCTGATTCTGTTTATGTGTGTACATTCTTTTCTTCTCTTAATAAGTCTGGCTAGAGGTTGATCTATTTTGTTTATTTTTTCAAAGAACCAGCTCTTGGTTTCATTGATTTTTTCTATTGTTTTTTTCTTCTCAATTTTATTTCTTCTCTGATCTTTATTATGTCCCTCCTTCTGGTGATTTTGGGCCTCATTTGTTCTTTTTCCAATTTCAGTAATTGTGTCTTTAGACTATTCATTTGGGATTGTTCTTCCTTCTTTAAATAGGGCTGGATTGCAATATACTTTCGTCTTGGAATGTCTTTGCTGCGTCCCACAGAAGTTGTGGCTTTATGCTGTTGTTGTCATTAGTCTCCATATATTCTTTGATTTCTGTTTTGATTTGGTCATTAACCTATTGATTACTTAGGAGAATGTTGTTAAGTCTCCATGTATTTGTGAGCCTTTTTGTTTTCTTTCTAAAATTTATTTCTTGTTTTATACCTTTGTGATCTGAGAAGTTGGTTGGTAGGATTTCAATATTTTTGAAGTTAATGAGGTTTTTTTTGTGGTCTAGTATGTGGTCTATTCTGGAAAATGTTCCATGTGCACTTGAGAAAAATGTGTATTCTGCTGCTTTTGGGTGCAGAGTTCTGTAGATGTCTGTTAGGTCCATCTGTTCTAGTGTGTTGTTCAGTGCCTCTGTGTCTTTACTTATTTTCTGTCTGGTTGATCTGTCCTTTGGTGTGAGTGGTGTTTTTAAGTCACCTAAAATGAATGCATTGCTGTCTATTTCCTCCTTTAATTCTGTTAGTGTTTGTTTCACATATCCCGGCACTCCTGTGTTGCGTGCATATATATTTATAATGGTTATATCTTCTTGTTGGACTGACCCCTTTATCATTATGTAATGTCCTTCTTTATCTCTTGCTACTTTCTTCGTTTTGAAGTCTATTTTGTCTGATACAAGTACTGTAACACCTGCTTTTTTCTCCTCGTTGTTTGCATGAAATATCTTTTTCCATCCCTTCACTTTTCGTCTGTGTATATCTTTGCGTTTGAGGTGAATTTCTTGTAGGCAGCATATAGATGGGTCTTGCTTTTTTGTCCTTTCTGTTGCTCTGTGTCTTTTGATTGGTGCATTCAGTCCATTTACATTTAGAGTGATTATCGTAGATATGTACTTATTGCCATTGCTGGCTTTAGATTCGTGGTTACCAAAGGTTCAGGGGTTGCTTCTTAACTGTCTAACAATCTAACTTAACTTTCTTTTTAAGTTATTGTAAACACAGTCAGATGTTTCTTTATTTCTCTCCCTTCTTATTCTTCCTCCTCCATTCTTCATATATGAGGCGTTTTATTCTTTGCTTTTAGTTAGTATTTGGATGGTCTGATTTCTTTGCTATGATTTTATTTTCTCTGGTGACAGCTTTTTAGCCTTAGGAGTGCTTCCCTCTAGAGCAGTTCCTTTAAGATGTCCTGTAGACGTGGTTTATGGGAGGCAAATTCTCTCAGCTTTTGCTTGTCTGGAAATTGTTTAATCCCTCCATCATATTTAAATGATAATCGTGCTGGATACAGTATTCTTTGTTCGAGGCCCTTCTGTTTCATAGTGTTAAATATATCATGCCATTCTCTTCTATCCTGTAAGGTTTGTGTTGAGAAATCTGATGATAGTCTGATAGGTTTTCCTTTAAAGGTGATCTTTTTTCTTTCTCCAGCTGCCTTTAATACTCTGTCCTTATCTTTGATCTTTGCCATTTTAATTATTATGTGTCTTGGTGTTGTCTTCCTGTGGTCCCTTGTGTTAGGAGATCTGTGGGCTTCCATGGACTGCGAGACTATTTCCTTCCCCAGCATGGGGAAGCTTTCAGCAATTATTTCTTCAAAGTCACTTTCTTTCCCTTTTTCTCTCTCTTCTTCCTCTGGTACTCCTATAATGCGAATATTGTTCCTTTTGGATTGGTCACACAGTTCTCTTAGTATTCTTTCATTCCTAGACATTCTTTTATCTCTCTGTGCCTCAGCTGCTCTGTATTCCTGTTCTCTGATTTCTGTTGCATTAACAGTCCCTTGCATCTCATCCCGTCTGCTGGTAAGCCCGTCGATGACTTGTCTGATTTCTGCATTGTCTTTCCTGATTTCCCTCACTTCCTCCCTCAGCTCCTGCATATTTCTCTGTAGATCCATCAGCATGGTTATGACTTTTATTCTGAAATATTTTTCAGGAAGATTCTGCATTTCCATTCCTTCAGGTTCCCTCTCAGGAGTTGTCTGGGTCTGGGTGAGCTTGGTCTGTACCATATTCCTCTGTCTTTTCATGTTGATAGGAGTGGTTGCTGGTAGGTGCCATGTATGTCAGGTGGGGTCTTTAAGATTTAAAAAAAAGAAGAAAGACAGAAGAGAAAGAGAAAGAAAAGAAAGAAAGAAAAGAAAACAAAAGAGAAAAAAAAACACCAGGCGTCCGCTGGGAGTAGATTCTGTGAGGATGCTGTAGGTTGCCCTGTTGCTCTACTATTGTGCAGCCATGGCTGTACTGCTCCGCAGGGCCCTTTGTAGCGCTGGCTGGGGCTTGAATGAATGGGAGGCTGTTGATCTCTGTAGGAAGTCTCAGTAGGCTACTTTTTCCCAGTCACCATCCTTGGGTTCCAAAATTCCCCAGGACTCCCAGCCTACTGTGCCAAGTGTGCTGGAACGATCCTGTTCCTCTGTTGGGCCCCTATCTGTTTAAAATTGCTAAAAAATATACGCACTTTTCTTTTGTCCGAGGGAGCCTGCTGTGAGGACCCAGTGCATTCCCAGGCTCAGATCCTGTGCCCTCTGTCTCTCCAATCTCTGATACACCACGCGATGTGTGTCAGCGCTCCCGGCGCAGATAACCAGGGCTAGTTATTTCACAGGCCTGTACTTCCGTTCCCTCCTGGCTCTGAATCCTCTCCTCCCGCTGGTTCGCTGGGGTGGGGGAGTGCTTGGGTCCCGCCGGGTCGCAGCTCCCTATCTTACCCACCTTGCAGGCTACCAAGTCCTCTCAGGTGTAGATGCAGGCTATGTGCTGTCCTGTATCTTTTGGTCTCTCTTTTAGGAATAGTTGTATTTTTTGTATTTTCATAAATATATATGGATTTGGGAGGAGATTTCTGCCGCCCTGTTCACGCCGCCATCTTCCCGGAACTTGCTTGATCTGTATTTTAGTCATTGATCCTTTGATTATTTAGGAGCATAGTAAGCATCCATTTGTTTGTGGGCTTTTATGTTTTCTTTGCCTAATTTATTTCTAGTTTCATATCTTTTTAATCTGAGAAGCTGATTAGTAAAATTTCAATCCTTCTTAATTTACTGAGTCTCTTTTTGTGGCCCAGTGTGTGATCTATTCTGGAGAATGTTCCATGTGCACTTGAGAAGAATGTGTGTCCTTTTGCTTTAGGATGGAGTGTTCTGTAGATGTCCGTTAGGTCCATCTGTTCTAATACATTGTTCGGTGCCTCTGTCTCTTTACTTATTTTCTGTCTAGTTGATCTGTCCTTTGGAGTGAGTGGTGTGTTGCAGTCTCCTAAAATGAATGCATTGCATTCTATTTCACCCTTTAGTTTTGTTAGTGTTTGTTCACATATGTAGATGATCCTGTGTTGGGTGCATAGATATTTATAATAATTATATCTTGTTGGATTGACCCCTTTATCTTTACGTAATGTCCCTCTTTGTCTCTTGTGACTTTCTTTGTTTTGAAGTCTATTTTGTCTGTACAAGTACTGCAACTCCTGCTTTTTTCTCACTATTAGTTGCATGAAATATCTTTTTCCATCCCTTCACTTTTAGTCTGTGTATGTCTTTGGGTTTGAAATGAGTCTCTTGTAGGCAGCATATAGATGGGTCTTGTTTTTTTATCCATTCAGTGACTCTGTGTCTTTTGATTGGTACATTCAGACCATTTACACTTAGGGTGATTATCAATAGGTATGTACTTATTGTCATTGCAGGCTTTAGGTTCGTGGTTACCAAAGTTTCAGGGTTAACTTCCTTACTATCCAACAGTCTAACTTAACTCAGTATGCTTTTACAAACATAATCTAAAGGTTCTTTTTTCTTCCTCTTCCATTCTTTATATATTAGGTATCATGTTCTGTACTCTTTGTCTATCCCTTCACTGACTTTGGGGGTAGTTGATTTACATTTGCATCTGCTTAGTAATTAATAGTCTACTTTTTTTTACTGTGATTTTATTTCCTCTGGTGACAGCTATTTAGCCTTAGGAACAGTTCTATCTAGAGCAGTCCCTCCAGAATACACTGTAGAGACAGTTTGGGGATGTAAATTCTCTCACCTTTTTCTTATCTGGGTATTGTTTAATCCCTTGCCAGGTATAGTTTTCTTTCTTTGATGCCCTTCTGCTTCATTGCATTAAATATATCATGCCACTCACTTCTTGCCTGTAAGGTTTCTGTTGAGAAGTATGATGATAGCCTGATAGGTTTTCCTTTGTATGTAATCTTTTTTTTTCCCCTCTCTGGATGCTTTAACACTCTGTCCTTATCCTTAGTCTTTGTCATTTTAATTATTATATGTCTTGGTGTCATCTTCCTGGCTTCTTTGTGTTGGGAGATCTGTGCTCTTCCATGTCATGAGAGACTATTTCTTTCCCCATTTTGGGGAAGTTTCCAGCAATTATTTCCTCAAAGAGACTTTCTTTCCCTTTTACTGTATTTTCTTCTTCTGGTATCCCTATAATGCAGATATTGTTGTTTGGATTTATCACACAGTTCTCTTTTTAATCTTTCATTCCTAGAGATCCTTTTTTTTCTGTGTGCCTCAGCTTCTTTGTTTTCCTGTTCTGTAATTTCTATCTCATTTGCCGTCCCTGTGCCTCATCTCATCTGCTTTTAAATCTCTCCATTGTATGTTTCATTTCAGATACTTCATGTTTCACAATTTCTATTTCTCTCTTGAAGTCCTCCCAGAGATCTTGAATATTTTTCTATAGTTCCATGAGCATGTTTATGATTTTGTTTTGAAATATTTGTCAAGATTGGTGATTTCAGTTTCACTTAGCCCTCTTTCTGGTTTTTGAGGGATTTTGGTTTGTACAAGATTTGTTTTTGCCATTTCATGTTTCTAATGATTTCTGTGGAATAATTACTTTGTCTTGAGGCAGCCTCTAGTGCTCAGAAGTTCTACTCTCTGGAGCTTCTCAGCACCTGGAGTGATGGCGGAGGTTGTAGGCGCACAGAGCTGGTGCCTGCCAGGAGAAAAGGGCTGTTTCCTGCTTCCCATCTTCAGTTCCTCCACTGCCATGGCCATTGTGCCAAGGATGCAGGGAGGAGCTTCTGCCTTATGCCCTTGTATCTGCCATAGGTTGGGCCCCCCTCTGTCTTGCCTGGTGCAATGGAGTAGCTGCAGGTGAGCAGAACAGTGTCCGCTAGGTGGACGGCGTGGCGGGCTTCCTATCACACTCGTGGGCCTTGGTGCTGAATTACCAGCCAGGGGGTTGGAACACATGAAGCTCCTGAAATTTCCCAACCTGCTGGGCTGAATGTGCCTGGACAATTTTGTCCACCTGTCCTTTCTCCTGAGCATAAAGCTTTGTGTAATCCTTGCCCCTTTAGCAGTCTACTTGCTATTTGGAAGTCTTTCAGTGTGCCCACCTTTTTTTTTGTCCTGGAGTGGCCATCTGTGGTTACAGGTAGTTGGAATCTCAGTCTCTCCAAGTATTCTGCTTGTTTTTGCTTTCCAATCTCTTTAATCTCCAGAGTACCATGTAATGTGGGTTTGTGCTTCCAGATCTGATATCAAGGGCTAGGTGTTTAGCAGACTTGGGCTTCTATTCCCACCCTCCTCCGTTTCTCTGCCTCATGTCTGTAAACTGGATTCAAGGGAGGGCTTAGGTCTCACCAGAGTGCAAGTTTGCTACTTTACCCTTTTCTGTGAGGTCTTCTCCTTTTCCCAGATGTTAACCATCTGTTGCACTCTTCTTTCAGGTTGCTCTTTCAGGGTGAGTTGTATTTGCTGTATTTTTGTGTTATATGTGGTTTTTGGAGAAGGTTTCTGCCACATTTCTCACACCAGCATCTTTTTCTGCCATCTCTGAATCTGAATAATTTTTTAATTATTCACATTTTTCTTAATAGGAAAAGGTTAAGATCTAGAAATATCATATTCATTCCTTCTGGCTCAATCCTACTAATATTTCAAGTCCCACAACTTCTCAAAGCTTTCTCCATTTATGAGAAGAACTAGTTGTCTTTATCATATATTCTAATGTTATAATTATTTCCAAATATTGTTTTATTTTCTGTATGTAAGATTAGTTTCTTCTAAAGATTGGTTTCTCCAAAGATTCCCCTTGAGAAAAGAGATCTTGGTTTATACTTCTCTTCTATGTCCAAGTGTTGACCAAGTAGCAGAGGACTATAAAACTCTGTTCAATTGAACTGAATCCTCTTTGCCTTAAATCTGTTACTCAGCATTCCACTGACAAACAGCTTGCTAAGATGAGACACCTTGAGCTTATTACAAATGTTTCCAAATGGAGCTGTGGCTTCCAGATATTGCTGTAATTGGAGTCCTGAACTTGCTGAACCACAGTCCCTCAAAAATAGCATTTCCAAAATTCTCACTTAAAAGAGACACTTATTTTATAACCATTACCACATATAAAATCAACTGAAAGTTGAACCTTCTTGGAACAACCAAGCCTACAGTGTACCATGTTCATTCCTTGGTGTGGGAAATAATTACTGGCTTTGAGTCTACCTATAAATAGCTAGATTTTTAAAGCTTGACTTAGTTAATATAAAACAATATTATATATTGAATACTTTCCTTTCTGTCACATATATTATACATTTTCAAAATGTGATAAATGCATTTTAATGCAGGCTATCTGTAACAAGCACATTGCTTTCAAAGGAAAGGCATGTAGCAAAAAATGCTTAGATATTAAAACATTTTTTAAAGATAAAAACAGGTAAAGGAAATTCAGTGACTAATTAGCATTTTGTGTAATTTTCTCTTCAAATTACTAATTTTATTTCAAATTTAATATTCTTAGCTAATCCTTGAAATAGCATGTTTTCATGTTTGACTGCATTGCAATGTGTAATATGCTTGACCTCAAATGTGTAATATACTGTTTGAACCATTATGTACTTAACTCACTGATCCAAATGGTTTAATTTCTGCACATTTTACAAATGGAGCCCCAAACTTTATTGATCAGTCAGCATACTATAGTGGTTCAGTTTTATCTGCATTGCTGAATGAGCCATATACTTTACAAGAATAGCTTTATATGTTTCTGGAATTTAGCTACAAACATTCCTAGCCAAAAGTATCTAACCGTTGTTCACTTATAATACATGATGCCTTATTGTAATCCCATATTTTATGGTAAAGTTACCATAAAATTTAACTATTCATTTCAACAATTCAATACATTTCAACATTCTCTTTTCCTGCATTTGTTTAAAATGTGTTAGGCTAGGGTAACAAATAGTAATTCAATTCCAGTGAAACTGTGGGCATGTGTAACTTCAGGGGAAAAACCCTGGGACAAAATACCTTTGAAACCTAAATCAGTCAAAGGGAGAAATTAAGTTTATTCCTTACAAGCAGTTGTCAACTTCTGTTCCCCTGTGTCTCTTGAAACCAGGCTGCAGAAGGAGAGGCCCCCACCCAACCTCTCTTGTCCAGATAAGCCCTCACTCACTCTTGTAATTACCTACTGATATGTAGATGGACTGCTTCTTGGACTACCCTTGGAAACACCTAATGATATGGAGATGCATTAAGCCAGGTGAGAGATTCTGGAAATAGTGCAATTTTATCCATAGCATGAAAGAATTCCAAGGCAGATAGTGACAGTTTAGAAGGATTAAGGGTCAAAATATATAGTTAAGAGAAATTACAAGATGGGGTAGGTGTTATCCAGTTCAGCTGTTTGGAAAAAAAATAAATTATTTTCACTAAATAATTAATTTGGTTCAATTCTGATTACATACCATCTCTCTATCGCTCTTTCCCTCTCCCCTACATACCCTGTCCTCTCCCCAACTGCCTCTGTTTCTGTTTTCCCCTCCTTTAATTGTTTACAACCCATTTAGATGCAGCCTGTGGGTCTACAAATAGTTGAAACTTCACTGGTGGTTGAAAATTAAAAAGCAATCATGGTCTCAAGTATTTTTATTTAAATATTGCCATATTAAATAAAATGTTATTACACTCCTCTCATCCTTTCTCAGCAAGCATTATTTGGCAAAAATCATTTGCGTTTTAATAAGTCTCTTTCCCATTTCACTGAATATTAAAATTATATACTTATTAAAAATTATGGCCATATTAGTAGGTCACCTGACTTCATTATACAGAAAATCCTGATATCTCAGATTCATTTTCACTAGTTTTAACAATATATTTTAGAGATGCTGTGCAAGTCTATTAGTTTATATAGTTGTGTATATCTGAATGTATATGTATATATACAAATATATATGATATAGTCCTTTGACTTTAAATTATTAGTCTTTTTAAATGACCTTTACCTTTTTTAAATGAAGGTACATACAAAAACACAAGTCTTAGTGTGCCGTTTGAGGAATTTGTCTTTGCTATGGTATTTGTCTTTGATGATTCCACTTAGCATAACACACTCAGGGTCTTTGCATGTTGTTGCAAATAGCTGGACTTCATTCTTTTTTATGGCTAATATCCTGTTGTGTATGTATACACACACATATACACACACACCATGTCTTCTTTATCCATTCAGCTGCCAATGAATATTTAGGTTGCTTCCATAACTTGGTTATTGTAAAGAATGTGATAAATACAGGGATGCTTTTTTCTTTTCAGATTAGTGATTTTGTTTCCTTCATGTAAATTCACAGAAGCAGAATAATTGGGTTCTATGGTATTTCTATTTTTTAAAAATTTTTTTAGAACCCTCCAGTCTGCTTTCCATAGTGGCTGCACAATTTACATTCCTACAACAGTGCACAAGGTTTTGCTTTTCTCCACATCCTTACCAGCACTTGTTATTTCTTGTCTTGTTGATACTAGACATTCTGACTGGTGTGAGGTGATATCGCATGGTTTTGATTTGTATTTCCCTGATAATTAGCAATGTTGAGCATCTTTTCATGTTTCTGTTGGCCATCTGTGTGCCTTCTGTGGAAAAAATGTCTATGCAAGTCTTCTGCCTATTTTTAAAATCAGATTATATATATTTTTTGGTGTCAAGTTGTATGAGTTCTTTATATAGTTCAGTATTAACTCTTTCGGATATGTCATTTGCAAATATATTCTATTCAGTAGGTTGCCTTTTCATTTTGTTTATGATGTCCTTTACTGTGCAGAAATTTTCTAGTTCAGTGTAGTCCCACTTGCTTATTTTTGTTTTTGTTTACCTTGCTTGGGGAGACATATCCAGAAAATATTTAATGCTAATGTTCTGCATTTATTCCTGTTTGCTTCTATGAGTTTTATGAATTCAGGTCTTATTTTAAAGTCTTTAATCCATTTTTTAGTTTATTTAGTGTACAATGTAAGACAGTGATCCAATTTCATTCTTTTGTATGTAACTGTCTAGTTTTCCTAACACCATTTATTGAAGAGACTGACTTTTCCCACTGTATATTCTTTCTTCCATTGTCACATATTAATTGTCCATATTAACATGACTTCATTTCTGGGCTCTCTATTTTCTTCCATTGATCTAGATATGTATTTTTGTGTCAGTACCATACTTTTTGATTACTATAACTTTGTAATATAGTTTGAAATAAGGGCATGTAATATGCCCAGCTTTTTTATTCTTCCTCAAGATTGCTTTGGATACTCAGGGTCTTTTGTAGTTCTGTACAAAGTTTAGTATTATTTGTTCTATTTCTCTGAAAAATGCTACTGGTATTTTGATAGGGATTTCATTGAATCTGTAGATTGCTTTGGATAGTATGGTCGTTCTAACAATATTTATTCTTCCTATCCATGTGCATGGAATACCTTTCCATTCGTTTATGTCATCTTCAGTTTAGTTCATCAATGTCTTATAGTTCTCAGAGTCCACGTCTCTCACTTCCTTCTATATTTGCTTTTTCACTGTATCATTCTACAATTGCCAAAGGTGACTGCTATCCTTATTGTTTTTTAAATATCAAATATATATGTTTGAGGAAAGAAATCTTGCTTGGTTTTGCCCAACTCTAAACTTTAGCAAGTGGGTATTATCCTATATGTTATCTTTCTGGTATTTTCATCTTGTCAACAACATAGTTTTAAAATTATGCACTATCATGTGTAACTCTAGTTCATTCATTTTCACTGCAGTTAATAACTAAGTTATAAACCTCATTTATTTTTCCATTCTCCTATTAGTGGGAATATTGATTTTGTGCACATGATTTTATTGTTACCATCCAAGTGTCCTTGAATATTATGGTAATGATACTCTTGTTTATCTTCCCTAGAGTTGTCTTTTCCTTTTAATTTGAATTTTACATTATTTGTTGGCTTATGGATTACAAATATCTTCTCTCAGTTTGTATTATCCTTCCCTTTTTTAAGGAATTAAATAATGAACAAAAGTTTTTAATTTATTATAGGCAGATTTTCCTTAATGTTTAGTGCTTTTACATTTTATTTTAATTACATATTGCAACATAAAGTCAGAAATATATTAATCTATACTTTATTCTAAGAATTTAAAATACAACTTTAGACATGTAAGTTCTGAATCCTTCTGAAGCTGATTGGTAGTGTGTAGGGAGATGATCTGTTTTATCTCATTTTTTTTCCTTACATATAGCCAAATTTCCCAATTCCGTTGGTTGGACAAACACTCCTTTCCCTAGGGACCCAACCTTGCCACCTGTGCCATAATAAAGTTCCATATATATAAAGGTCTGCGTTTTTGTTCTCCAGCTTCATATTTTGTCAGGCTGTCTACTTCAGAACAACGCTATCTTACTTTTTAGAGGTTAGAACATTTTTTTTCTATAAGGCCAGATATTCCTTCATCCTACACTTTATATCTCTAAATGCATCCTGGCTCTACTAGCATCTCCTTCATCAATATACATTTTACTATCCATTTGGGAAGATCCTGGAAGGTACTGTTGATATTCTGAATGATGCTACATTAAAAACAGAGATCACTTTGGAAATAATTGACATTTTTATAATACTGAGTCTTCCTACCCATGTCTATCAGATATGTTTCCATTTATATTCTCATACATTTTAGCCTTTATTTCACACCATGCCCTAAAATACATTACAACTGGATTAAATAGATAAATGTAAACAAGTTGCAGAAGAAAACATAAGCAAATATGTTTATAGTATTTGAATTGAGGTGATGATATTTCTAAGACAGATAAAAACTCAAAAGCTTTTTTTTAAAATTGACATTTATTTTAAAAAACTGTGATAACACATTTAAATCTAAGTGATAAAAAACTATTATATATGTAGGAATATATTTATAAATATCATACATACATGTATATTTGTATGTAAATATATTTAATATGTATAAAACAATAAATATAAATATAAATGAATGTGTCTAATTATGCTGAGTATAAAAGGCCATTAAAAACAAATAGAAAGGTCTGGATTCCAGTTTAATAAGAAAATAATAAAACTTAAAAATCCAAAAATAAATTTGAAGTAGAATTATAATAGCCATAATTGTAATAGTTACACTACTCTTACTCAGTCATTGGTTTAACAAAAATGCACTCCCCCTCAAAAATAAAACCTTAAATAATATACTGGTTAGCACTCTCATATGCTCTTTATAGAGTATAAACTGGCAGAAACTTTTAAGATGTAAATTTGGCTCTTTCAAATTGAAAATGAGCATGCCCTCTTTGACCAAGTCATTTTCTTCTATGAATTCACTTTAAAGAAATATTCTTACTTTTAAATCTGTATATTATGCAGGACTTCTACACAAATATTATTTTACTATTATGGAAATAGGAACTACTAGTAGGCTGAAAAATATGGGTATTTAAATAAAATATTGAAAATCCATACTGAAGAATACATTGCAGCAATTTACAAGAATATGATTGACTCCCCTTAACTACACGAACAAACTCCAAGATAGAATAGCAATTGAAAGATAAAAGAGAACATTAGTCCAAAAATTGAATCTCACTTGTGTAAACCACATACCTATCTATGTAGCACATGAGAATGGGTTTAGACATGTAAGCTTATATATATTTGCCCTTAAAATTTGTCAATACATTATTAATCAATGTATAGAAAGAGGAGCAGAGGACTACATGTAAAACCAATAAGAATAATTTACTCTGGAGAGAAAAATAAGACTGAAAGTTTTGACAAAAGGGAACATTGCCTATTTTTTTCTTTATTCCTATTTGTGTCTAAAAGTTTTATGAGGAAAATATAATATCAATCTAAATTTGAAAAATAATTATAATTAGAAAAGAAAATAAACAAGAATGGTTAGGATTTCATAACCCTGTAAGTTTATTGGCATCTCTAGGGAGTTTATCTGTAATAAGTGATGCCTGTAAAATGATGTACAGCCATCACACCTTCTGATATATAGGAGCAGGTATAATGATGGTTCCCTACTTCCCTGCTTTGATGGAATAATATTTTATTTTCTTACTGAAATCAGTTAGATTAGAAGGAAACACTTCCTAAACTGGACTGTATCTGTATTTAGGTAATGAAGAATTCTTATAACTGGGAGCCTTTAATTTACATTTAAGTGCTTTCTTGTTACACATCATTCTTCGGTAAGGAGCCTGTCTTCTTCACTTGGGTACTGGAAAATAAGCTGAGAAAATGATAATAATTCAGACTCTCTCTCTCTCATGTGTTGCCCGACACAGATAAATCATATTTATTTTCATATTGTCTTTCATTCCCAGAGTAGCAGTATTTATATGTCCTTCTATGTCTGATTGAATATCATTTTGGAGTACTGTGAAAGCTGGTCAAAACTCAGATGGATGAAGGAAATTACCTACAAATAAAGTTTCAATTATTGTGATATTTATCCACAGGCTGATACTGAGACTTTTGAAATGTTACCTTGTCTTGATTCTCTTGTCTTAATTGAAAAAGATACCATGCATGATAACTTCCTGTTGGAACAGTAAATACTGATTAAACACTTATTTCTGGGCTCCTGATGCAAACTTTGGGTTTCCAGATGCTGTTCTGTGTAGGGCATTGGCAGTATCAAGGTGCCAGGAACTGATTTTGTAGAGCACTGATTGCCAGCCACACATCTGCCCAACGTCAACCTTTTGAGAAGGTTGCCAGCATAGTATTTTTTTCTGGTTTAGTTTTCTGAAGCTTCAGTAGAAATTTGCTGTCTGCTCTGATTAAAAAAGTGTTGTTTTTTTTAGAAGTAGAAACTAATCTTCACCAATTCTTTTTATGCTATCCATCATGGAGTGCCAGAGAAAAGTCTTATAACCAGGTCAAGCATTGGTTTTCACAGTATTGATCATATTGCTGGAGTGCTATCCCTTCTGAAATTTATCCTGAGATACTGGAACAATTTTGGGGGGAACCCAGATTTATGGAGTAATTACCAATACCTGCCTTTCTCTTTGAGCAATATTCCAAGATTGAAAGTTTTAAATACAGAATTGATTTTTTAAATATAAATATAAGGAATTATGATCTTATAGTATTATGGTCTGAATGTTTGCATCCTCCAAAATGCTTATGTGGAAATCCTAACACCTGATGTGATGGTGTTAGGAAGTTGGGTCTTTATAATGGAATGGAATTAGTGACCATCTGCAAACCAGAAAGCAGGTTCTCACCAAACCTGGGAACAGCTGACATCTTGCTCTTTGACTTTCTTAGCACTCGAACTATGAGAAATAGATATTTGTTGTTTAAACCACCAGTTTATGGTAGTCTGTATTCTATTTATTGTATTCTATTCCACAGGTTACCCTTTCTTTGAAGTGTTGCACCCTTTGATGTTTGACCAGTTTTGGCAAGTCACTCATGCAAGAGATGAAAATCGAAGTAGTTTTGCATGAGTTTAAAGCACAAGGCTGGCCATCAAAAAATCGATCACTCTTTAAACTATAACATCATGTGTAAGACATAAAAGAAGTTATTATTGCCTCAGTTCTGTTTTCTAGAAGGTGAACTATCTTCACTTGTCTCCATCTACAAACATAGAGCAGCCCAAACTGGCTAGAACAGCTAGTATTTTGAATTTTAATCTGGTTGAGGAAGACTGAGTTTCTCCAGTCTGGAGTGAGAATCAAAATCTGGAAATATACATATAACCTATGAATGTGATTTTAGTATTTCAAATGTAGTTAACAAAATAATGCAATAACATGAGATATGTTGAGATTTTTATTCTTTTTGAGTTATTTTAAATTTATTTTGCTTTGTATTTTCTATATGTCTTCAAAATTTATATTAGTAGTTCCCTCTTAAATTATTTTGAGGACTTTTAGTTCCATAACATTACAGCATATGTTTGTAGATGGAGACAAGTGAAGATAGTTCACCTTCTAGAAAACAGAACTGAGGCAATAATAACTTCTTTTATGTCTTACACATGATGTTATAGTTTAAAGAGTGATCGATTTTTTGATGGCCAGCCTTGTGCTTTAAACTCATGCAAAACTACTTCAATTTTCATCTCTTGCATGAGTGACTTGCCAAAACTGGTCAAACTTCAAAGGGTGCAACACTTCAAAGAAAGGGTAACCTGTGGAATAGTATACAAAAAGAAAATTTTGTATCATTTATTTAAGAAAATAAAAACGGACAAAAAATAAGGTCTCCATTAGGAAGGACTTTGGTCAAGAGCAGAAATTTGATTTATCATACCTTCCAAGGTGACTATTTCTTTTAGATATTTTTCATTGAAATGGCTGTCTGGCTTATATGAACAGCCACATTTCTTCACTTCCTAGGTTCTTCAATATCAATTTCCCATTAGAAATTATTGGTTTCCCTTATTTTGTCATTATTTCTTAGGGCAGTGAATTCCACTGGAAGATCAAGATTATATTTTAACACATTGATCTCAGTTATTTCCAAGAATATCAGGAGGTGAGAGGACAGAAAACTTAGGTGGATGATAGTGACTTTTTTTTTTCAATTGTTGCACAAAGAATAACCCAGAAAACTTGGATAATTGCGTAGTTTATTTTTCCTTTCCCAGAGATATGTATTTCATAAACCTGAGGTGGGATTTAGGGATCTGCATGTTTAATCAATATCCCAATAGTGTGTAGGGCATATTTTGAGAAACGTAGTCTAGTGAGGAATGGAAATAGTTTTCTTCTATTTACTATTCTTAGAGGCCCATGCATATTAATATACAAGCTTATTTTTCCTGATGCTGAAGAGGGTAGCATATCATTTGCTCAACCAAAAAAAATCTATCAAAGAATAAGCTAAAGTGAAAGACGATCATAGTAAGAAGAAAGAGAAAAATGATAATGTAGTGCATCAGGGGCTCCAGAAGGCCATTTGGCCAGGGAATGGCTGGTAGCATTCTGTTTCATGTTACACTGTCTCTGTGATATTCTGCAGTGTTACATTTTGGTCCAGAGCAGTGGTTCAAGAGTTTCTAAGGATAATTAAGGACATGGTATCAGAATATCAGAATATTCTCATTTTGTAGACATTTAATTGACATTAATGATCTTTTGCAAATACATTATAATAATGTATTTTAAAGTCCATCTGTGTATATAACCAAGACTATACAGGCTTTAAAGAAGCAACCTCAACCTGAATTTAAATTATTTTAGAGTAAAATGACAGGGTAATGAGAAGGAACATTAACATTTAGCATTCAGAGAGACAGTAAGGTATGGATGATTCCTTTTCAGCAAAGGAATCAATTCTAGAGGGTACTTCACACCCAATGTTCAGTGATTTGAGTGAAAGCTGTTTTGAATTTGGAAATAAACAAGACACTTAGAACTCACTTTAGACAGAGACTGTATTTGAGGGAGCCTCTTACAGTGAGAATGTTGATTATTATTGTGAGTTAATTATCCATTTTAACATTTATTGAGTCCTGGCATTGTGCTAGACATAGAATACGATATGGCTTTAAAAGCACCAGTTTGTACTGAATGTATGAGTAGTTCTCATTTTGATAGAATAAGGGCTTACATCAGGAGCTACATCTATGTGAACCATCCTAGGAGAAGTAAAGAAATTGAACAACAGGCCTTCTTTAATAACGAAATATGGTAGATGCCCATTAAATAGTGGTTTTGTAAGAGTCTGGTATTGTTATTCACATAAATTGTCTTCCTAAGTAGCAAATTGGGACTGCAATTACCCCATGGTATTTTCATCATAATTCAGATTCAGCAGTCATCTTTTGCCATTTACAATTCCCTGCCTGCATTTAATATTTATGTAATATTGAATTAAATAAAATCCTAGAGTTCTGCTCCTATTCATTTGTTGCATGTTTGGGAGAAGCTGTACAGAATTCAATAGAATATGAAAATACACTTTATTATCTTCATTATAATCATAGTTGCTTACTGATGGACTATCCTGGGAAATAAACTTCCCTTTCATGCAATGTTTCCTTGTTTTCTTTACCAATTCTTAGTTGTTTTCTTTTCTACAATAAATGCAAGTTGCTTTGAAAAAGATCTTCTATAGTCAAATTCTTTTGTAAGTTCTCCATTCCATTTCTCCAGAAAAAAATGTCAGTTACAAGTTGTTCATACTTCCTTACCCCAGTTCCAAAATGATTTTTTTCCTTATCTCTTCATTAGTTTTTAACTTAACTCCTTCGACCTATTATAAGTTGAATTTCACCAATACCTCATACCTACCATGTGTAATTTTATCTCCTTTATGACATTTTATCGGGCCTTGAATACTCTGAATGTGGATACACTTCTACTTTATGCATGACACTAATTCTAATCCTGTTCCCTCCTAAAAGACTGACCAAGAGCCTTGCGTAATTCTTTCTTTTCAAAGGATCTTTTCAATGTTGAGAGCTATTATGAATGAATCTTAGATACCTCCTTCTCTCAAAAAATTATTCTTTAATTCTTCATGACCAAGAGTTTCTCCTTTCTGGAATCTTTTCTAACTTATCAATTAAAAAGAAAGCAAAATCTTAGAATAGTCAAGGCCCTCATGAGAAAAACACCACTTAGAGTTTAGGAGCTTGAATCCAGAAGTAGAAGAATCCTGGGTCTTAATCTCAGGTTAGCTCAACCTGGGCAAAATACCTAAGTTCTCTCAGCCTCAGTTAATGAAAAAAGAAAGAAAGAAAAAAGAAAACACATCATAATTGTGCTTAGATAATAGGATCAAATTAATTATTTGTATAGAATACCTAGCACAGTGATACCTGGTACAGGCTTCCCTATTTGTTGCCTCTTGTGAAAGCTTAAATACTTCCCAGTGGTATTGGAAGAATTACCTCCTGCCCTTCTGGAACTAAGAAAACCTGTGCCCCTGAGAAAAATAAATGAAAGCAATAATCAATCTCTTTTTTTCATCTGGTTACTCCTAAATGGTGGTAGTTTGTGTGTTTTACTCTGCATTCTATATATGTTTATTAGTATGTAAAAGTATTTTATATCTTATTTAAATTAGCAAAATATTTTTAATTGAGTATTTTTATGTGAAAAACACCCTTAATATTCTAAGATTTGGCATTTGAGTTTTCCCCTATTCATAAGCAATGTAGAAAAACCATGATACCTCATAAATATATTTTTTAATTTCTGAAAAAAATATTCTGAAAAACAGAAAACATATTGAAGAAAGATAAAGAGATGGAATAAAAAACATTTTAGTTTTATCTTTTCATCTGTTTTATCTATTGTGTCTCTGTGTTTTTGGCAAAGATAAATTAGTCTTATGAGGAGCAGACACTTAGACTCTCCATTTCTCACTTGTGAATCTCTGATTCTGATGTGCTTTGTGTAAGGTTTTGTGCAGACATGGTCGTTTACCATGAGACCGAGTCTAGCCAACTGCCCAGCAAAATCATCTCCATGAAACCTCTGCCCTTGAGGGAGCACAAATGTTTATGAGGCAAGTGATATGCTGCAGTGGTATTTTTAATTAGGCAATACATAAAGGGCAAAGGGACCTATGCCTTGCAATGTCAGGTGGATGCTTTTAATGTACAGAGATGTAGAAAAAGATTTTGCAGTAGTATAAGTGCCAGTGAATCTTTCACCACCTGGTAAATCAGTTGTAGATATGTTCTTTCAGAGCCATCTTTTTGTTGTTGTTTATTCAGAGGTCATTTAATAGAAATAAACAAAAACAGAATGAACTGACCTACATATTTATCCTAACCGCACTTATTTGATTTTAAGAAATCTAAGTATAATTTAAGTATGCTAAATTATACTCTATTTTGTCACATCTGCACACTATGGTTTGTCCCATGAGAACTGAATTAACTGTATTGAAACTCTAAGAAAGAAGAATCTACTGTGTTTTTCAGGCTTCCTAGAATGAGGAATTACTGAAGAAACTCATAAGAGAATTTATTGCTAGGTTTCTAACCCAGAATAGTAGATGTTAATTACTTACATAAGCATGTAATAATTGGGAGTATACTTTTCACTCTCACAGACTGCTGTGTGAGCTGCTGTATAGCTGCTGTCGATATACTAGAAGATAAGAGCTACTTGTCATGTGTAGTCTGTACTTATAAGCCAAATCCTTGATCCAAGGGCTGAGTTTTTACAATTAGGAAATAGTGATGTTTGTGTTGTAGCAAGAACCATTTTTCTAGCCACTGTAACTTCTTGGAGATACCAGGAAAACCTAAAAAGACCAAGGGAATTCAAGATAACTTTGGAATTTTTGGTGTTCTTAAAATTGAAATTCTGTAGAAGAGAGCCATAAGACAACATGGACATTTATACCAGTGGAGCCCAGTGTGACCCACTGTCTTAGTTTGGGCTGTTATAACAAATAACAATGGACTGAGTGGCTTGAACCACAAACATTTATATCTCACAGTTCTGAAGGCTGGAATTGTGAGATCAGTGTGCGAGTATAGTTGGGTTCTCAGTGGGGGCCCTCTTCCTGATTTACAGATAACTGTCTTCTCATGTACCCTTGTATGGTGGAGAGATAGATGAACAAAATCATAAGATCACATGTCTTGTTATAAGGGCACTAATCTCATTTATGTGGGCTCTACCCTTATGACTTAATCACCTCTCAAAGGCCCACCTTTTAATACTATCACACTGGGGATTAGGATTTCAACATATTAATTCTAGGAGGACACAAACACATAGTCCATACTAACCACTGATCACAGAAATCACTTCTCCCTCATGCCCTGTGGAAGGGGATGGTCATTTTTCTTATATATCTGTATTCTCTAAATGGTGAACAATCCCCCTAGAGGTTTTCTCACTGTGGGGGAGTTTCTGCAGCTAACAACAGCACCTCCTTTTGGATGGTCTCATGGTACTTAACTTTTACAAATAAGGGGCACTGATTCCTGTGGTGACTACAAAAGTACTTTTGTGGAATTTAGAGATTAACAGAGGTTTCTTAACAAATTAAACTAATGAAAGAATCTAAAAAAATGGTACTGCATTCTAGGCATTGACAGCAATCTACCTTAAAAAGTCAAGTAGAAATGGGGGGTGGAATAGAATTTTAAAGTGGTCTTTCAAAAATTTTGTTCTTCTTTTTCTCATATTAAGGCTCTTTAAACTTAATATGTCCAAATATGGAATGTAATGTGTACCCACCTAGCTAATAAATACAAAGCAAGAGTGTCTCATTGATTTAAATGAGAGGAAAAACAAACATATACATTATATACTTACATACCAAACTAATTTTGGAAAATGATGTTTCCTTATTTAGAAATTGAAAGTCTGATTTACTAGACTGAAAGTTCTGTAAGTTTGAAAACAAAGCAATAGCAACTTATTCTCACATTAGGCATTTATAGTCAATTTAAATAGTACATATAAACTGATGGCTGGAATTGATTTCATTCTCAAAAGACATTGCACCTACACAGTAGGAAGTGGAATGCACAGAGAGAAAGATGATTATTTTAAGCTGATCTCTGCTTGGGGCTATCCACATAAATTGACACATTGAAGTGAAGCAATGCCAATTGTTGGATAATACAAAGAAATAACACACTCTAACAATCAGGTTAAGACTCCATAAAATCACTCTGCCACCTTACTATTCATTTGCACATACAGTTTATATTTTATTATTACACACTTCCATAATGCCGTTTGACCATCCTTAAGTTGTCTGCAAAGAAATACAATGTTGTTTTCTCTGTAAGCCAATGGAGAACATGGACCACATTATCTTTTACACCTTCACTCTCAAACACCAGGCAAACACTGATAGTATGTTGAGTAAGTCCAAAACCTATTTGAGTTTTGTTCTAACTCAGCAAACTTTCAGAGTTTCTAATAAATAACATTTTCTTGCTGATGATATACAGAATAGAAAACTAGGTACATAATGCAAGAATGAACTTGTGCGGGCGGGCAGTGGCGGGGGGTGGAAGGCTGGAAATAAAGTAGAAGGCAGCAATGATGGACAAAATAACAGTATGAGAAAGTTCAGAAATTTAACACAGAATGGTTTTAACATGAGAAACCTAGTGTCATTTACAATAATTTTAATTATAATGGTAATAAGCAATATTTGCAGGTTAATGAGAAAAATAGGTATGGAATAATAGAAAATAAATGTTTAAATCAGTGATAGTTTGGGATGAAGGTCTGTATTTTAGAGTTTTTAGAAAGATGAAAATTCAATTCTGCGTGTGTATTGTGCCAATGAATTTCCAAGTTTGAGGATGCCCTATAGTTTTGAATGTACAACTACTGGGGCAAGACTGGTAATAGATACCCTGGACCAATTCTGTATGATTTTTTGCAACTTCTTGTGAGTCTATACTTACTTTAAAATGTAAAGAAAAAAATAGCCAGCCATCAAGAAAATTGGGGAACATGTTAAAAATGCAAACCTCTATAGCACTCTCAAAAAAGATGTACAAGAAACATTGTAAAAAAGTTTGTACAACAATAACTAGTCAGTATGCCCTCATAAATCTTTCAAAATTATTTATTTTAGATTATTTGTGTTGATTGATATGTAACAGAATTAAGCTTAGAAGAAAGATCAGTGATATCTAAAAATGTGGTAACTGATTTCTGCAAAAATTATTAAATTGTTCAAGGAACTTTCTTAGTAGTGTATGGTATTATTTATCACAATCACAATATATATTTGAAAACCAATAGTAATGTACTATAGCTTACAAATTCAGTAGTGTTTTTAAATGTTGATGTACATTTGTAGGTAACATTTTCAGTCAAATCTATGTTTTTATTCATGTAAAATTAAGTAGATTTAATAGGAGAAAGTCACTTTTTAAATGTTCAGTTCTTTCAAATATGTATGAAATACTTCAAAATGTGGAATTAATGTTGCCTTTAAATGTAGAATGGCAATTTAATTGTGGAGGAATTTGATTTCTTTTTGTGATATTTCTTTTGATTAGGAATATGGATATTTCTATTAATGTTTAATAGGGCACAAATTGCTCAATAGTTGAAAATTAGTGTTTCTTATTAAAAGCACACCTTTTATTACTCACCTCATTAGCTGAGCAATTAGAAATTAAGCTGTTTGTATTATAATGGTGAAGGGTGTAAGTGGATGAATTGTCAGAGAAGTATCTTGTTCTACTCAATGTGCCCTCAACCATATTCCAAGGAATATTTTGATAAGCAATCATTCTAACATTCCTTCCAATTTGTCTGAATTTAATAACTTTTAAAAGACATTTTCCAGAACAATCAGAGCAAAAAAGAGCTTATTTAGAATAGTACTAATGGCTACCGTTTATTGATTGCCTCATATGTATCAGGATATCTGCTAGAAACATCATTTAAATCCTCAGAGTTAAACTCCACAGCAACAATGCTTGATGTTGAATATTATAGCAACCGTTCAAATTAGGGGAAAAAAAGGAAAGTAAAGGATAGGAAAAAAAAAGCACAGAAAATAAAAGCTAAACCAAGGAAAATAAACACGAGGAAAAGGAGGAAGATGGGACTAAGTCTGAGGGACTCCCAAGCCACTTTTCTTTTTAGTACTCTTGGCTGCCAGCAGTTTTAGAATAAAAATAATTTATACTTAGGATTTTACACTTACTTCTAGTCAGAAGATAGAATCATATTTTTCATCACAAAGTTAAAATATTTAATGACAAAATTAGAGTTTGCTGTAATGGTGAATCATAGGTCCAGTGTTACTTTTCTATGGATAGAATGAGATTCTTTCTTACCATTCATTCCTGTCTGTAGGTGACCATGAAGATTGACCAATGTAATCAAGACCTTGGCCCTACTAGGAAGAGAATACTTCTTAACAGTGTAATACCATATTATTACTAGTTTTTTGAATTAGATCTTACAGGTGAATGACATGTGAGCTTTAGGAACAGTTATCGAATGAGAGTCAGTAAGAGGCAAGCCATTTCTTTGTAAAGTACAAAGGTACTTGGAAGAGAATTCCATTTTGCAAATCAAAGGATTAAATTTACCACTGGTAATTTATTCTGAAGTTAGAAGAAAAATGTAAGGCAAAGGGAAACTAAAAGGCTTTGAACTTGATTAAGTCCAGCTGGTAACATAAATTTCTCTGCTTTATAATGAACTTAATGTCCTCTCTGGAAGCATGAGGTAGTAGATCAAACCTGGACCTTGTGATCATACATACCAAGGATTTTATTATGGGTTTTAAATTTGTTTGTGTAAATTTTGGCAAAATTTATGGAATTTTGCTGGAGTTCCATTTCCTTACTATTTTAAGAAAAATACTGCTTTGTATAGTTGATATGATAATAAAAATAATATTTAAAGAACTTCTAGCACATAATACATATTTAGATGTGCTATTTATTATTGTTCTCTTATTGCCAATATTATAATGAAGTGAAATGATTTGGACTTCACATTAACATGAAAAATATCCTAATAAGCAAATATTTTAGAATTATATTTTCTTATATATTTTATTAGAAATCCCATTAGAAATCTGTACTCATAGAAATATCAGAAAATCTGTACTCAGAATTTCTCATATTAGTTTAATAAAAAATAATATTTTAATTATCCTTTTAATTTTAAATCTGAAGTATGGAAATACCTGGTTTTACAAAAAAATGCTTTTAGGTATTTTGAAGCAATGAACACTGTAGTGCTGCTATAATTGTTTTTTTATATCAAAAAAGAGAAGATTTCAACCAGTAAGTAGCAAGTTCTAGATTTTAAAATTCTGTGACCATCAGTTGATGTAATATCTGACCGTTAGTAGCTCTCATTTATTCAGCTTGTATCAGATTCAGTGTGTGTGTGTGAAAGAGAGAGTGAGAGAGGAGGGAGGTTTGTGGGAATGTATGTGTAAGACTGCCTATAAATAATTATTAATGAGGCCATCTGCCCCTGCCCATCTCTTGCCCATTGGAGCCATCAACCTCACCTACAGGAAACATAAGCTGATTGAAACTGAGTTGTTCTTGTGTTTAAATTTTAATATTGGCTTCATCCATACTCTTTCATCCTTTTGACTCATTTTGTTAGAATCTTTATTTGGGAGTTCTCATTGTGCATAACAATCATATATAGCTTTATTTATTATTGGTAGGAAAACAAAGCACTATTATTCTTCTTTAATATTGTTTCCCAAGAAAAAACAAGGGAAATAATTCTGATATTTTTTTCATACCCACTCCAATTCCTTACATCCAGTGAATTGCAGAATGTGGGCATAAAGTAGGTATATTGTAGGTTGTCAAAATCCACACTTTCTCAAAACTCTACTTTCATAGTTTGTATGTTTATAGAAGAGGTGAGGGGAGCAGAAATACGGTAGTTAGCCTGTTAGGTGCAGTAGTTGTAGAGTCAAATATCTGGGTCAAAGAAACTTAATTCATAAATATTAAAAACATGTATTTATCTTTCTTACTATAATTATGGCATATATACAAAATGAAACATATTGGTGATATGGCTAAGATCTCATGCTTTTAGTAAAACCTCTTATTTTTCTTTATGCATTTTATGAGTTAAAATTATGATTTTTTTTACTATAAGTTATTAGAAGCAACCAATTCAACAATAAAACATCTAGTTATTGGAGGTGGATGTAACTTTTCAGCCAGATATATACCCACAAATGTTTTCCATAATTAAACTAAACTGGAAACAAAAGGAAAACTATTGATAATAGCTCAAATAGATTTTACATTCAAAGAAAAAAAAATTTAAGTTCTTAAGAAAGCAAGTTTATTCTGGCAATCTAAAATTATATAGTATATCTCTATTATGTAAACACAATTATATAATTAATATGGGAGATTTATAGGTGTCATGTTTTTATCTTTACTAATATATGAAATGTTATCCTGTTTTATATTAAAAATCATAAAAAGATTTTCTTTCAATACCTATGTTTTAATTTTCTATTTCTACATAACAAATTACAATGAAACATACTGATTTAAAACATCAAACAGTTATTGCCTCAGTTTACATTACATGCCTGGGCAAGCTTATTGGGTCTTTGCCTCAAGATATTTTAAAAGATCTCAATCATGATGGAGGTTGGGGTTATGGTCTCACTTGACTACTTACCTGAAGGGAGGTGGGGATCAGCTAATGTACAGTGATGTTGACAGGATCCATTTCCTCAAAGGTTGTTGGGCTGAGTTTCTCCATTACTCTCTTGCTGTTAACTGGAGGCAACTCTCACTTTCCTTACTTATGGGTCTTTCCACAGGGCACCTAACAACATGGCAGCTAGCTGTGCTCACTGTCAAGATTTCTTGTAACTTTATAACAGATACACATCCCATCATTTTTGCCATATTCTATTAAAATCAAGTCAGTAAGACTAGCCCATACTTAATAAGAGGTAATTATACAAGGGTATAAAACCCAGAGATGGGGAATCACTGGAGGGTCTCTTAGAGGATAACACGGCCTATTTATTTTCTTAGAAAATATGCATTACATTATTCTTCTATCAGTACATAACTTTCTACAAGTATAAATTTTTTCTAAATTATTTTTCTTTCATATTTGCTTCCTTATACATTTTCACTCTTTAAATATGCTATCTCGCTATATATTTTTCCAAGAACTTTAATTTTATAAAGTTTAAACATTTTAGATATTAAATGATAAAACTACTCTCAATAATATCTTAACCCTTACATAAAACACAAGATCTGCTTCATTAAATCACATACCTCTTAGATTCAGTAAAACCTAGACTATAATGTTGATAGAGTCTGTTACAGTTTGAATAGCTTTACATATAACTTAATCTAAACTGTTCCAAATTGTATTTACACAACAAATGAAGTTCACCATCTGTTCTTCAATCAGCCTAACAAAAACATGACAGAATTACCTTTGTATTGTCCAAACATTTGAAATATAATCACTCTTTCCTGTTCCTATTTTAGGAATTATTTTCTTTCTGTATGTGTTCTCTAAAAAAAAAAAGTAAGCAAATTGAGAATTTAGTCATAAATGTCATTGTGTAAGTTAAGGTTGACTTTCTTTTCAAAGGCATCACAAATATAATTGTATCTTTTTCGCTGTATTTGTCAAGATCTTCATATTCTTTCTCTGGTCTATTTCAATAGCCTGAAATTATATACCCTACCACTCTGTTCTTGATCCATGCAAGAGGGTCATCTGTCTGAACACAATTATCATGCCATTTCCTTGTTTAAAAGCTTACAATCACTGTTCTCAACAGACACTGTTAATTCCTAGTGACCAGCTCCCATTTCCTTATTCACCTGAAACAGAATCCCTATCTTGTTTAGAGAACCATCTCCATTTTGTGCCAACATGAGGAAACAATAAACAAAAGTGCCTCCTCAGAGGGTCAGCTTAGTGACCTTAGCTAAGTAGTTTGCTTAAAATAACTCCAGGGACTTTGAAAAGTGCATAAATAGAGGAGAGATTTAAGAAAGTTAAAGTTCATTTGTTTTTAGCATGAGTAATATAGTAGACTTCTTGTAAGTACCTGAGACCTAGTTCCTGGAAACTGTATTATTTTTTTCTCCTCTGACCAAGTTCTTTAGTTTTTGTTTCTTTTTTTTACCATCTCTTATTCACTTTAGGAACTTCCCCATATCTTTTCAATAAATTTCTCTTCTGGTTGAGTTATCCAGATTCAGTTTTGTTGCTTGAGATCAATAAACCCCATTTTAAACACTATCCCTTATGGGCTTAAAATCCAAGTTCTCTAATAGAACAAAGCTATTATCTGTACTTATGTGTGTATGTTGTGTTTGTGTGTGTGTGTGTATGTATTCCCTACTCTCCATATGTCACCAGTATTAACCTATGTGCAATTCTTTAAGTAAAACAGTTTCTCTCTATATAGAAATTCTCAATATTTGTACATACTTCTTTTGGAGGGGGGTCTTACAAAGGAACCAGTGTTTAAAAAAAGTGGCAATAATCTATTTTCATTTCCTAAAATTTATGCTAGGACCTTTAAGGCTTTTTTATATGTGACCATAATCAGCCTTTCCAGTCTCCATTTCAGCCACTTTGTAATATATGCTTAATTATTGTCCAAATGTACTGCTCACTCTTTTAGGTTCTCGTAATATGTTCCAATTTTATCCCTCTTCCTCTCATATCTACCTCCAGCTGCCAACAAGTCTTACATAAACATTTCTATTTATCTGTGAAAATTTAGCTAAAATATGACATCGTGCTGAGTCACTGTCCTATTCTTCTGGACAGAAGTCACTCTTTCCTTCCTATAGGTTCCACACAGCTCTGCCCATTCTCTGTTATTATAATTTTCTTTCTGATACCCTGCCCTCCATGAAAAGTCTTCTATCCTTGTATTTTTCTTATACTCAATGAATTGTCCAACATAGTATGAGTGTTCAATAAATTTTTGATACATTTAAGAAAGAATAAATATGAGATATATGTTAGTATGTAATCACATGTTTTATTAAAAATAAAACTAAGAAGTCTAATAGTAATTTATTTGCTTTCTATAAGTCATAAATGTTCCATGTTCAGGTTGCATTTACTAAATGTTATTTATATCCTTAAATACACAAAATATATATTACTTAAATATGCTTAAATCATTTTATAAATTAGTGATAGTTCATTGAGGAGTATCATGAACTACCCTGAGTGTTCAGATGTTAGTGCTTAAAAATGTGTGTAGATATAGATGCAAAAAATAATTTCATATAGAATATGCAATAACCAGAAGATATTACAGTTAATAGTTTATTAGAAATTAACAAAAATTTGCTACTTCAATTCCAAATACATAACAATTTTAATCTGTACTCCTTTTGAAGGAGAAATAGCTTAGGACAAATAAAAAGGTAATGTTTGTTACTGTATTATTTATACACAAAAACATTAAATAAATTTGAGATTGCTGACATTTGTTAAGTTCTATGTAGGCACATACACTGTAAGTTCTTCCCATAAAATACTTAATTTGCCCCTCACCACATTTTATGGGATAAGCCTATATAGAACAGTTTTCTAACAGAAACAGTGGAGTTTCCTTTTAGGAGATACATGTCATTTATAGTTTTCTATTAGGGAGAATTTTGTTAAACAAATTTTTTTCAGGTAATGTTTTACATTCAATTATCTTTTGCCCTCTAAAAAGTTACATGTTTACCACATACTGTAACTTAATACACTTTTAAAGTTATTCACTGAAGAGAATTCTGTTAGGAGGATTTTCTAAAAATATTTAAGGGACTTTTCTATAGACTTCCTCATTATTTCAACTCTAGAGAGAGTAAAAAGATAATAAACCCACTACTGGAGGAAAAATATGCTATTGCTTAACTGTCCTTTGGGTCTTTCTTTTGTTATGAATCATTTTTCCACCTTTAGGATATAATAATGTAATTAAAATTTAATGCTCCTGAGATTTACTAATCATTAAAACTTAAAGGGAATCATATATTAAGTATTGTGTTGGAAGTAAATGACAAGTAGTAGTATTTTGTAAAATTTGAAACTGTGACAGATATATTTGAAATGAGGCCATAAGATCACAGGGGATTAAAGTGCTGGTAATGAAGTTCACTAATTATGATTTTATTTACCACAATTCTTAAAATGACACATATGAGAGGTGCTTAGAATATCACCTGATGTCTTAAACATATAACAGCTAGGGTAAATTGCCCTCACAGGCTCCCTTAAATTCACCTGTATGAAAATATATGGAATCAAAATATCAGATTGAAATAAATACATACATGTTCGCTTACTTCTAGGTAAATAACTGCACAAAGATACTCACATTTAACATTCAGTTGCAAAGAACTGCTAATGTTGTAAAGAAAGATGAACATTTTGGTTCTAGCTTTTTTTTAATCAAAGTAGTACATGTTCATAGTTTTAAAAGTCAAACAGTCCTTGTAAAGCTTATAAATCATAAAAAAAGGTATCCCATTTAACTCTTAGTCTGATTCTCAACACAAAATTTCCTTTTGTTTTTACTGCCACCTTTCTAAATAACATTCTCATATAGGTTTTTTTTTTTTTTTTTTTTACCTAACACATTATATGTAGACTTTTTGAATAGGGTACTACTAAGGCTATTAACATAAGCAGATACACATGATAAACGATGTATTGATTTTACATTATATTGCATGACTTGCGCAACATTCCATGATATGTTCAATGTGTTGCCCACCCCTCATCCTAGTAAGTAGTTCCAAAGTCCGTGTCACCATTAGCCCTGCATATTTCAATGGGCTATGAAAATTTGGAAAGAATAGAGTATATTAAGCAGTATTTTCATCAGTCTTTGTATGTGTATCTGTGATGTGTTGCTTCAGATGAATTGTGACTTTGATTTTTCAATAAATAAATCTGTACATTTAGTACACCTCAGGATAAGTGGTCAGGGAGAAAGAACTGTCAAATCTGTAGAAAATGTGAAAAAAAAACCTACCTATTTTATGTCTGCATGTATAAGGTGAAGTTTGCTTTTTTTTTTTTACCACTTTCCTCCTTCCACACACTGTCTTCTCCCTTCCTCTGAATATAACAATATCATATGCCTTGCTAATTGCCATTATTTACTGTATTCCAATTCTGTTAATACTGTTAATGGCTTAGCAAACTAGTTCCCTATGATTCCAATTATGATCTCATTTAGATACTGTTTTGTTCTGCCAATAAAAACTGACTCCTTGTATGATTTTCTTAGCTTTGAATAGTCCTTTTAAGACTTAAGCCTCACATTTTTATTAAAACTCTATAACATTTCTAAAAATGGTAATCCATATTAGGAAGCATCCTTCCTGGCATGCTCCATCCTTCCAGTGGACTGCCCTCTGAGCTTGCTGTTGAGCAGTTTTCCTGGGAATCCTCTCATCCTTATTTTAGAATCCTTATGCTTCTTTCTGGTGTTGGATTACCTCCTTATATCCTATGTCTTGCTCTTAATTTATTTATGCCCTCAGTTTGGTGGAGTAGATCCTCAAATAGTTTTCTGAAAAAGAATACATCAGTAACATGTTTCCTGATCCTTTCAGTGTAGGCAAATGACTTTATTCATAGCTTGGCTAGGCATGTAAATCTAGTGGTCCCAGAATTTTAAAAATATTTAACCATCTTCTTCTGGTCTCCAGTGTTTTTATTGAGAAGTCTGACAGCAAGGTGACTCCTGACCTTTTCTACCTTTCTGGAATCTTTACCTTTACTATCTTTCCCATATTGTTTGTAAATGTTAAAAGTCAATTATTTTTGTTTTGTTTACTTGTTATTTTTCATTTATATTGGTCAAAAAACTCCGGCCTTTTGATATTAGGAACTTCTCTAATGTTTTTTGTTAATTTCCTCCCCACCATTTCCCCATTCCATTTCTTTTTCCTATAATCTGTTAGCTGGATGGTGGACTCCGTGGTTGGTCCTCCACTGTCTTATCTTCTCTCTTGAATTTAAATTTAGTGATCTCTGCCTTTTTATCCTGCTTTCTAGGAACATTCCCCAATTTTATATTGAAAAAACTTTAATGATTTTTTTCCTGTTGTTATTTATCATTATTATTATTATTATCATTTTATTATAAAGAGATCTACCTTGTTCTCTGAACACAAACTTTTTCTTTAAGTGTCCCGTTAATATCCATTGGAAGAAAACAGTCATAAAATTTTAAGAATTTGGTGCCCTTGCTTCATCACTGTTTCCTTTAAGATCAATCTTCCGTTTATTTGATCAGCCTCATATGCTAGACATTTTCCTCAAATATCTAATATTCGTTACCTGCCAGTTCATATTTAAATGTGAAGTACAAAAAGGCTAAAACTCTGTGATTGTCCAGGCCTTATCAA
This sequence comes from Smutsia gigantea, assembly GCA_032199065.1. NCBI lineage: Eukaryota > Metazoa > Chordata > Mammalia > Pholidota > Manidae > Smutsia > Smutsia gigantea. Next base: position 72,292 of record JAVSCE010015400.1, read on the forward strand.
CTGATGGGTGTCAGCATATGTTGATTTGATGATGAATCTCGTCTTTCACTGGGGGAACTTGCACATCCCCATATTTGTAGTTGTTTGTTTGTTTGTTTATTTGTTTGTTTTCTCTTGGACTGGTCAGATTGCCCAAAAGAACTCTAATTTCTGATTTTAGAGATAGAATTCTCACAGCGTTCTGGAAGCCAGTAAGGAAGGGGACTTGAGAGTTCTCACCATTAGTGTTTTTAATCAATAAATAGGACACCTCACTCTCATTTTCTGCTGTTCCCAGGACCCAAAGAATCTTTGTTTCAACATTGCAGAGAGTAAACTCTCTCCTTTCCCCAGTTAAACAGGAGATCAGAGAGGAAGCGATCTAACTGCTTCTTACATTTCACACTGATGGACAAGTATTCCTGTTTTTTTTCTCTCTCTTCTTTGTCATTCACACACGCACCCACACACAACCCTTCAAAGACATCGGCATCTACAGTTATGAAGCTTTTGAGGGATTTTGCAATGCAAATTGGTTTTCTTTTTTCTTGCTTTCACACAGCAGCCAGTTTTTTTTTCCATTCTGCTAAACCGTTACCACTTTGCCATCCACTTTTGATCATATAAAACTAAATGGACATCCCTCATCTGTTCTAGCTCTACCTTGCTCTAAAGACGGTTTTGATTTCATTTCCTTACTTCAGTGTTAATGGAAGATTGGGAAGGAGGATATTTAAAAGCTTGTTACAGAAATAGTCTTTGATGTTACAAGTTACAGGAATAATTAATCCAGGAAATATTTAATTAAGGACAGTGGATGCTTTCAATTCATTTATCAGTTAGGGGCATTAGATGCTGTTCATTTATTTATCTCATGTAGTTATTTTACTATGTACCCTTCTCTGGGCTCAGTGCTAACTGCAGGTTGTAAAATAGTGAATGTTACCAAAAAAAAAAAAGTCTCTTCTTATGAATTTACATTATAATTGGGGATACAAATACTAAGTAGGTAGAAAATAATAATCAAGATTGTTTAAATTAAGGTGTTAAGATAGCTAAATATGATAATGTGGTAGTGATTAAGAGGGGAGCTGCAATGGATTTATCAATGAAAAGGCCTTCCTGATATTCCTGATGAGGATATGATTGTGATGAGGTTCCATCCATGTTAAAAGACCAGGTCAAAAAGCAGCAAAAGAGTCCAGAAGTGAGCATGGACATGCCATTTTGGAAAAAGGTAAAGTAGTGACTGAAAGTAGTAGGAGATGAGATATGAGCTAAGGGAAGGGGGCCCTGCAGACAGCAGTGTGGGTTTTGGATTTTATTCTACTTTCAGTTGGAGGACTGAGCAAGAGAATGACATTCATTCAGCCAGCCATGGTAGAGCTCCTACTGTGCGACAGCTAGGGCTCTAAGTGCTAGTAAGAGAGCCTATACTTCAAGGAGGCCTTGGATTCCTCTGGTCCACTCATCATGTGCCTGCTGTCCACTGTGAGGCCCACTAGGGTTAGATGGTTTAGAGCAGCCTCGGCTTAAATGGCTGGTCTCCACTCCATATAGCGAACAAGGTATCCTGGGTTTATTCACATGGTAACTGAAGAAGATTCTAAGAGAGCAAGCAGAAACATACAAGGACTTTAAAAGCTTGGGTTGAAAACTGATAGAATATCCATTTTACCACTAGTCAAAGCCAGCCCAGATACAAACAGAGAGGGAAACAGATATTACTTCTTTAGAGAAAAGATTTACAAGGTCACATTATAAAGTTATAGATACAGGAAGGAGTAAAAGATTCTGACCACATTCCTTAATGCTGATTTGTTTAATTATTTTGATATGTTTGTTTGTTTCCTTTATTGTATGTGTGCCCCACACACGGAGCAAACTGAAGGGTATTAAATTTTCGATTTGGGGAGAAACTTTAACTGGGATTAATAAATTCTGATTGTAAGAAAACAACCTACCTGTGTTTGGCAAGGCCTTCCTGTTTTTTAAAGATGAGAGTTTAGAAGATTACTGCCTGTGTAGTTCCACAATCAATTATAGTGTTCATAGCATGACTTTGTACTGATGTGTTGTGGAGTGGGCCTCGCTGGTAACTCTGTTGTGTGAATTTGGGGACAAAAATAATTGCATTATGCTAATACAAAGATATTTCTATATCTGTAGTTATAGAACTACGAAAATGCCTTCTTATATATGAAGTTGCCAAATGAGTTGATTTCAGTCTTTTTAACAATAGAGAAGGGCTTATAATGTAAATATAAATTCAATTCAATTCCAATACAAATCTAGTGTGTGTTTTTGTGTTTCCTTGAATGAATTTTGGTAATAGAATACACCCTTTAACCACTACCCAAAACAAGACACAGCATATGTCCATTACGGCATAAAGTTCCCTCATGCCTGTGATGTGCTGAAGTCAGCTGATACCGGTTGATTTATCAGAATCAATCGTTAACATTTCAGAAATTTTGCAAGAATGTTGTGAAACAGGGCTAATGTTCAAAATTAAATTACATAAACTTAAAGTATGTATTTTTTAAAGGAATAGTCTAAACTTTAGATTCTTAATTATTTTAGTGCATTCTACCATTATCTATGGTGTTTGGGTAATTTACATCAATTGCCTGTGTGTGGAAGAAATATATGTAATGTGCCACAGTGTATCTCTTCTAACTTCACACCTAAGAACATTACATCAGTAGCTTGAAATTAGTTCCGAAACCCATGCAGCTTCAGGTTAATGAATGTATTTCACACCAAGCTAGAGTAGTTTACAGTAGATCACCTATCAGATATAATGACAATATATTTATTTGAAAAAGAATTAGCAGATAGGGATGCCTAGTCACAGTTGGATCTCGCTCATAAGTTATCAACAGATACAAGAGTTCAGCAAACATCAGCAAAACATTTGGTTGGCTCCATAAAATTTATGATAAACATCATCACAGATTTCATTGTGTGTAGATGTTGCTACACATTTCTATAACAGTAGAATTTATAACAAGCAAACCAGAATGTATATCCACATTTGAAATAGAGGAGATATTACTTCTTTACTGTCTGCTAATCATAAGACAACTTTGGGAATACTGTATAAATCTGGTGGTTAAAACATGTTGGACTTAGTCGGAGGTAACTTCCTCCCAAAGTGGATTTTGATCTAAATAACTTCAATATTTCTACCAAGATGTGGGAGCAGTCACAGGGATTATGAAAACAAAATTACGTGCTGAATTAATGAGGGAATGTTGCTGGCTGCAATCTCATTCTCCAGAATGATACTTGATTTCTGAGCTATAAATGGAGTAAATAACATAATGCAGACTTTAGTTAACTGTAATTTACATAAGAAGGATCCAAAATGGCTTATGCAAAAAGTGGAAAAATCCAGTCCTATAATTGAAAAGCCCAAGGGTAGATCAGGATTTCCATGTAGGCAGAAATGAGGGTCAAATAAGGTCACAAAGATTCATTTTTTGGTTCCCCTTCTTTTGAGTTAGTTCTGTTTTCAGAGGCCCAACAAGATACCCAAAGTTTCCCACACCTACAGTCTAAATCCATGAGGAAAAGCAAATATACATTTAGACTTAATTTTCCCAGATTCAGTTTAACTTGCTTTGATTGGCCTACCTATCATGAAGTCCTGAGTGAATAAGGTATATGATTGGCATAAATCTAGGTCGAGTGTTTTACACATATTGCTTGTACTGAAATCAGCTTACACAGAGCTACTTAGCCCTAGATTTGAGGAAGAATGCTCTCCAAACCAAAATCAGGGTCTGTTCCAAAAACAGAGTCAGGAGCAAAAATGGCACTACCATTAGCTGCTCTCCTCTTGATTTCCATTTCTTTTCCTCATTCATATCATTATTTTCTGTACTAATTCCACTGCTTCCAATTATTCCCTTAACTCCCTGCTTTTGCATTTATTCAATAGATTGCACCAGAGAGGAAATATGGTGTAGAGAATAGGAGTGGAGTTCATCCAGATTGTACTGGAAACACATATCCTCTTGCTAGCTATATGACTAGGAACAATAAATTTCATTGCTCTGTGCCTCCATTTTTTCATCTGCAAAATGGAAACACTCGTGGCTGTTTTAAAAATGCATTTCAAGGGCTAGAAATAGTAACATAAAGAAGGAGGCTTGGTGTCCTAAATGTCTAAATGATTAAGATTTCAGGAGGGCTTTTCCTAAGAGGGAGTAATGCTCCTCCTTACAGGATTTTGAGAAACCATATCCATCATAGCAAAAAGCATTTTTTAAAAATCTGTACATTTTGCACTTGTGACACACTTCAAAATAAGACCCTTATATAAAAAATAAAAATATAAAAGGCTGTTAAGAAAGAAAACCTCATTCCCAAATATGAATCTTTTTTATTTTTTACAATAGCTCAGTCCTTCATTAAAATGTAAAAACCTCATTTGATTAGTTAAGTATTTGTGTACAAGAAGGGAGAGAGCAGTGTTTGAAGTAGTGACTAGTGTTTCTTGTTTTGTGTTTTTATTCTTTTGTGTCATTTAACAGAATTCTCAGTCGAAAGTTCCTTTAGAAAATGTTCATTTATTTCTATTGCTTATAAGCTAGTAAAACTATTTATACAACAGTCCAGTTATGATTCATCATTATCAGTACAGCGCTCCTCCATCAATCCTAGCTAATTTGGAATTTATTTTAAAATGGCATGAATAATAAACAGGTGAGTTTCTTGAGCTGATTTCTATTTCATGTGCATCTCTTGGTAAAGAATAATTAAAGCCTTCATTTTTAAAGCATTGAACTGTGAACATGACAAACTGAACATAAAAATGTGAGCATTTTTAGAGCACTATGAATTGACACAACTGAACAATATGCACACAGCAACAGAGATGTTTTTTACAATGGCAAATAAAACCCAGTTTTACCATTTTTCACTTAAAATTGAAATGTATTTATAAAAATGTATGTTGATATGATGTCATGGGTAAGAAAAGAAGCAATTTTGGGAGCAAAATTGTCTCCCAAATTCCTTAAATTGATCAAATCATTGCTTTACCTCTAATTTATAGTGTCAGATTGATCACATAGGTTTCCTTCTTAGTTACAATGTGCAGCAAGCTGAATATTTATCTTCTCTATTGATGAACCCACACCCTTAAATGAGGGGAATGTATAAGCAGGAAAGAGAATTTAAATAGGATAAATCTACATGTCCTGATTGCTTAGGAAAAAATCTTATCTTTCCTGTTTTACCAGTATTTTAATTTCAGTGGATAAATCTATATTTCACAGAATAATTAATAACTTAATGTGCATCTCTATGTGAAAAGTTATTTTCCCCCCCAAAATTTTGTAAGTATACTCAGATTATAATAATGGCAAAGTACAAAATTTTACCTAAGTCCTTTCTTTTTCCTGTATGCCTAACTTTTGCATAGCAATGTCTGAGAAATATATGTCTACTACGTTATTTTTCCCTGCAATTCTTATATCATGGGGAATAAGAACATATGCAAACATAAACATTTCATATAACCAGAAGGGTAAAATCAAGTTATGCTACATACTCAAAGAGCCTTCAGACTTAAAGGGCATTTGCTGTGTTTCCATGTAAACAAAGCTTGGTTACAAATATTATTGCTACTTTTATCCTGCTAAAAGAGTCTTTTTTTCTGTAAATTCTTAAAAACACAGATGTGGTAAACAGAGGGTCTTATGTCTGCATCCAATTTATGTTATGTCATACAACTTTCCAAGATATATTAAATAATTATATAAGGCCAGAATGGAAACTATATGTACAATATAAACATTTCTGAGCACCTATTATATGCCAGATATATTTAAATGAGCTGTCATTACTTTTTCTCAGGTGATAGACAATACTCTTATTTTACCTGTAAGGAAAAATAAGAACAGGAAAATTAAACCATTTGCCCCAGATAATAGAGATAATAAGTAGCAAGTCTGGAAGTGGGACAAAGGCCAGCCTATGGCAGAGTCTGTGCTCTTACCGGCTCTGCTCAGCATCTCACTTACTCCCATAACCCTGGCGTCAAGCACGATGTCATACTCCTACATGTTGTATCGTAATACATCAGTTACTTCAGAAAACCTAGCTGTTTCTGAGACAAAGAAGAACAACTGGAGCTATAGCACAAAGGGAAGTATGGCTACAGCCACAGGCGGCTGGAAGGGATTTGAGGAAGATGAGAACAGATGCTCACAGAGAGCATGATGTTTATAAATTTTTTACTGAATTAGGTGTTAGTGACAATTATCACGGAAGGCCTACCTGAGAGTCGAACAGTCCCAGTTGGTTAACAGATACACAACACTTGTCAGTTTATTCTAAAGAGGCAAAAATATGTGGTGCTGAATTTCATTTTCTCTTCTACCTAACATAGTCTTGAATTTTATCCATGTAACCTGTGCTGCATCTATTTAAGTACAAATTATTTAGCCCAAAACTAAATGAACAAAGAGAAAAGTAAACAGTGCACTCAAAAGAAATGACTCAAGAATTATCTTTCATTTTAATAATGCTAAGTTTACAAGAGGCGTATATGTGCTACATGCAGAGAACTGCTTGCTGCACGTCTGCCTGGCCACCAGCTAGTGGGGTTTACAGGCAGCCTGAGTAAACACCAGATTATCATTTGAATTCAGTCAAGGATAAACAACTTGATGATAAGAATGTTGTATCTCTACCTTTCTTTAATTTTCAAAGACAACAAATTAACATTTTCAAATTTTTATTGTTTTTTTTTCCCCTTTCATAATGGATTCACTGTTGTATTTATCCTGCTTAGATGCTCAGAGCTAATGAGCCTAAGATCATGGATTTGAGCCCTTTGAGAGCCAATTAATTTTAATATATTTTATAATTCCAGACTCTGCCTAAATCCTAGACAGGAATCCACAAAATATGTGCTGATTACCCCGAGAAACAAGAAAAAAACCGCACTAGTGCATTGAACTAAATAAATCTGTAGTATATCCTAAAAGAACTCTCTCAAGAGCAAGCTTGTTTGAGGGAGGCCAAAGGCAACACTATTGCATAGCAAATGGCACACTACACAATTTAGGAGAGAAAAGTTCTGAGACTGCATTAAAGTAGCTAACTGCTGTTGAAAGTGAAGACAGTCTGATATTCAAGTTCTTACCACAGAGTTGGTAAACAGCACACAGCTTCCAAACCAGAGAAGAGCAAACTTGGAATAAGGAGGGAAGGAGGGCAACAACTGTGTTCAGTAAGGGCAGGAAAGGAGAATCAAACAAGCTTAGGAAAAGCAGGACACTTAAAAATCACTAAATAGAATAGTAGCAATAAATACAAATATATGCATACATTACAACTACTGTACATTAATTTAAATCATCAGTTAACAGATGAAAACTCTCAGATTTGGTTTACCCCACTATGCTGTTTATAAAATATGTACTTAAAACATAAGAATATGTAAACTTTGAAAGTAAATGAATGAAAAATATATGCCACAAAAAAACACAAATAAAAATAAAAAATTATATTGCTATATAAATACCAAATTACACCGAAGTTAAGGAAAAAAATTCTCGAGACAAAAGAGTATGATGATATGTATGATGATAAGACATTTTGTCCCACCAGGAGGACAAAAATATTCTAAACTTGTATGGACCTAAAAACATTATTTTTAATATATATAAAACAAATAGAAATGCAGAGAGAAATACACAAAGATGCCACGATTATAGGAATTTCTGTATACCTTTTTCAGTAGTTGGTAGATCAATATGGCCAAAAAAGAATAACCAAACAATCAGGCTATATAAAATTAGATTTGAGCAAAAACTATTTACAAGCTTTATTCAGTGTATGTAAGTCACTTTGTCTAGCAAATGGAAACACATTTGCTTTTCAAGGATGCTATTACAAAAATTTACAACATGCAAAACAATAAAACTGGTTCCAACAAATTTCAAAAAGTCTATATCAGAGAGAATATGTTCTTTGAATACAATGCTATTAAGTTAGAAATCAATAACAAGATAACTTACAAAAATTCATATATTTGGGACTAAATTTCTAAATAACTGGGTCAAAGAGGAGCTCATAATAAAAAGAAGATAATAGTGAAAATTGAAATAATGAAAACATCACATTGAAATGCATGTAACATACTTAATGTAATTATAAGTCAATTAAACATCTATATTAAAAAGAAAAAATGCTGAAAATTAAGTGCATCATTAGCTAATAAAAATAAAAGAAATAACAAAATAAACTAGAAAAAAGTAAAAGGAAGAAAATGATAGTTAAAAAGTTAATAAAACAAAATATATACAGTAAGAAGTTCAGCAAAGTTAAAAGTTTTTATATTGCAATGATTAAGAAAAATGATAAACTTTTTGCAACATAGACCACAGGAAAAAAAGGCTGAAGATATAAATAAATACTATAAGGGATGGAAAGGAGAACTTAATATAGATAGACCCAACACAAATTTAGTTTAAAAATATTTTTAAATACCATAAGAATACATTTTTTTGTCAAAAAACTCTTAACATTGAAAAATGGACAAATTCATATTTAAGTTATAAAGAACTGAATCCAAATTATATATAAAGTCTTATTTTATAACACTGCCATAACTGAATTGGTGATTTCAAATCTTTAGATACTAGTACACAACAATAACTGTTTAAATGGAATGTTCTACCAAACTGAACAACTAGTACTTTTGTGATCAAGGAAAACATTCCACCTCTGTAAACTATAAAAGGGAAAGTCTCCAAGATCCTATGATGTTTTCAGTTTAGATGGTGTATACAGAGTCCCTGCAATGCTTGTGTTGTACTCATTGGTGATAATCTTGGCTATTTTGGTATTGCTCAAGTTTCGTCAGCAATTTTTTCTATCAAGAATATTGCCGGGTATTCTTCTTGTCCATTCTTCACTGCAGCTATTGTTGAGAACAAATTATGTGTGGTTGCCATGCATTTGCAAGGCAAAACAATTCCTATCGCCATCTCTGCTGATTGATTCATACATCTATCTCCATGTGTGCAGTATACATACACACACACACACTTCTACCTAATTGCTTTCCCACAATTCAGAATGAAACAAAATTCCTCACACCACAGGGATATCTCTGACTGGCTTTTGAACTATCATTTCTGGCTGACATGTACATGCCTTCTCCTCAGTCAGCCCCCATTGTTAGGTATTTAGAATATCACTTATGATTATAAATATCTCTTTCTATAAATGAACTAATTCTGGTTCTAACTTTACATCCTATGTTTTCCTTATGGGTTAACTTGTAACCTTCTTTATTCCTCTGAAGCCACTTTGGCTATTGTACATTTGGTAGTTGTCTGCTCCACTGATTTCTTGGTTTACAATTTTAAGTTTGAAATTTTAATTCTTAGTCTTTGAGAGGAGTCCAACTTCATTCAGTGCTATTTAAAATATTTATTATCCTTTGAAAATATATTAAAAATCCATTCACTCAGAAGCAATACTTTGGTAGAAAGAGAGAGAAGAAAAGTAATTTTGTTAGCACTTACACAAGATCTGTAGCCATATCTAGCCATATGTCATAGAATTTCAAAAGGATGATGTATTTCACATATTTTTCTTGTGTGTTTTATCACTGGAAATGAAAATTATTACATTTCAATGGAATATCAGTTTTGTTTGGAAAAAGAATCATGTTTTACTACTCAGTGACCAATTATACTTTGTTTACCATTTTTTCTGAATTCTCCTTCTGTATTGGTGGACGTATTCTACTCACTTGAATGATGGCATCCTTTTTACCATCAACCTATGACCCCTTTTATCCAAATATTCACAAGGATTTCCATGTCCTCCTGCAAGTCTCACTTCCCTTCAGTCCCATTCTCACTGCCGCTGCCTTCATCCCGTCTTCATTACCTTGACGCTGCCGTTTCTAAGACCTGAGCTGTGCTGACCCTAGTCTCTGGTTCCTGCATTCAAATTGTCTTGAAGAGTCATCTTAAAAACATCCAATTAGCTTTCTGCTCACAAACCCAAACCCTCCAGGGTTGTGAGTGGTAGGGACCTAAAATCTACAATGTGGGGTTCATGAGCATCATGAGAATTGCGAGGGCCATATATTTAATTTACTTGTACTTTTCTCCCAGATTCCCCCCATGCTTTCACCAGGCCATTTTCCTCTTACTTTTGAAAGATATATATGGTGCCCATTTCTTCCTTCTGTCTCTGTTTTTTTATTTGCCTCTCCTTCAAGCCATGTTTCAAATATTATGTTTTCTTAAAATATCCTCAAATATTTCAATGATTTTTAATACAATTTTAATGTTTTATACATCTCTGCTCTCATTTATATAATATTTTCTGTGATTAAATATTTCATAAGTGCCTTAACTTACTTTCTAGACTGTGTTACTTGATATTGGGCTTAACTCTTTTGTCATCCCCATGACTTTGTTCACTATAGTAGAATCTGGCATCAGTCTCTTTCACATAAAAAGCTTTACTTAAAATTACTAATTACCCTCATGTTCCCCAACTGAATAGATATATTTTTTTTCCAGATAACATTTTCCTTGTCTTCTCCATGACTTTTGAAATGCAGGACACTCCCAAAGCTTCTCTTATTTTGGCTTCTTTGATTGCTTTTCTGGTTCTTCTCGTTCTCAATCTTTTGCATAATTTTCTCATCCCTCTTATACAGCTGGATCTCTTCAAGGCTTAGTTCTACATGTTGTTCACTCTCCCTGTACCTCTTTATTTCCTAGGCTGTCTTATACTTGATTCTATTACTAACTACAGGTGAATCACTCACAGATACTAATCTTTAGCATAGACTCCTCATCTGAGAATATAATGCTTATATCCAAATATTATGTTGATACCTTCAGTAAATTTCAAACATCCAATTCATGTTATTAAAAAAAAAGACTCCTTAATCTCCTTTCTCCACACAGATGTTAGAATGATAAATTGAAAAGCACATCTCAAGTCATCCCCCTGCTTAAAATTGTTCAGTATCTTTTTACTACTCTTAGGATACAGACAACGTGCTTAAAACTCTGCATTATTTCACTTCAAGCTACCTCTCCAGCTGTCACAATCTTCTTTCCACATTCCTCCAGCCTCTACTGACTTGTTTCAGTTCCTCGAATGCAACAAGGCCTTTGCCTATGTGATTTCATCATTAATGAACACTTTTCTGACTTGGCCCCTTTCTTTTTATTCTGTTTGTGTTGTTTGTATCTTAGTTCAAATGTCACTTCTTTAAGGATGCTGTCTTTGATCCCCCGGTGTAGAACATATCCTGGTTTCATAAATGTACCTGTTACTATTTCGTATCTCTGGGAATTACCTGGAAAATATTGGAGAAATATGAGCAAGTAGAAAGTAGAAATAGATTATTAAAGTTACTGGGCTTAGAATATGTGGGAGGAGGAGAGTAGTAAGAGGTAAGAAGCAGGTCAGGCTATGAAAAGAGTAAGAATTGAGTGGGAAGAGTTTGAATCTGAAGATGACACTTGACAAGACCATCTCTGTGAAGATGGTATAGTGGTAGCCAAAGGGTAACAAAGGATGAAGGAAGCAATTTTTTTTAAGCAGAAGAGATCTGTGCGAGTATCTTCAATATATACTTATTTAATTTTTGGTAAATATTCTTCCATTTATATTTATGAACATATCAGGAAATATTTATCCCTACACTATTTTATTTCTACAAGATAATCTTCTACCTCATATAACTAATGAATTTTTCACATCTTTGCCAAGAATGTAAAGCAAAACAATACAATTATAAAATTTTCAACCATCATTCTGTCCTTCATTATAATAGATCCGATGATTTAAGACTAATATGTCTGCATATATTTGAACATATTTTCCTTTAAAAAGAAAGAAGAAGAATATCTTCTCACTAATTACAAGTTTCTGTATAGGAAAATTGTTCACCTATATTTTAAAATGGTGCCCTTTGTGACCTGGGTAATTGGAAAGAGAAATTGGCAGTTAGTCAACCAATCAATCAGCAAATGCCCATCAGTCGTCGCAAAACTACATGAGCCACAAGGATTTCAAGCTTTGTAGGCTTGGCTGACTGAATAATGAAGCCAAATTTTAGCTTGCGAAGTGTGCAGTAGTTATGCAGGCCTGAAAACCAGTTATAGAGGTGAATATGCCTTCTGAGGTGAAGGGGAGACTTAGGGTGTAACACAGAAACATATTGCTAAAATTATATGCTTCTCAATATGGAGTATAAGCTCCATAATGGTATGGTCTATATATGCCATGTCCACTGTTGTATCAACAGTGACTAAGCAGTTCCAACATGTAGTAGGTGCTAAATAACTAATGAATAACAGAGGTTGTAAAGATGTGTTTACTCCAAACTTCTGATGGCAAAGAGGCCCTGGGGCTTACATGGTGATTATTATTATTAGTTCTTGGGGTAGGGAGTGTGGGAGACATTATTTTTCATATTCAGACACACAGAGAGATCAGATGTAGAGAGAGCTGAATCTGACTGTCAAGAAAGTCTATCAACTAATACAAATTTAATATTCATGAGGTTTTCAAAAAGGCCAAACATTATCTAACTCTATTTTTAGCTTTTATTCCTATTTTCCAAAGTTTCAATAATGTCCATTTAGTTAGTGTACTAGAGTTATTTGGAGAAACAGAATGAGAAAGAGAAGAGAGCTATTTATTACTGGAATTGGCCCAGGTGATTCTGGAGGCTGAGAAGTTCCATTTGTAATCTGCAAGCTGGAAACCCAGGGAAGCCCTTGGTATAATTCAGTCTGAGTGTGAAGGCCTGAGAAGTGTGGGGGCCAATGTTTTAAGTCCCAGTAAGAGTCTAAAGATCCAAGAACCAGGAGCTCTAATGTCCAAGGGCAGGAGAAGTAGATGTCTCAGCTCAAGCAGAGACAGTATGAATTTATCCTTTTGTTGCTTTTTTGTTCATGTATGGCCCTCAGTGGATTAGAAGATGCCCACCCACACTGGGGAAGGTCATCTAATTTACTCAGTTACTCAGTTCAATGCTAATCTTTTCCAAAACACTTCGGAGTTCAGACACACCCAAAAATAATGTTTTTGAGCTATCTGGGCATTCCTTCATTCAGTCAAACTGACACATAAAATTAACTATGACACTTTGTAACTTTTTAAAAAAATCTAATAATCTGAAATTTAAAGACATCTATTTTTAAATAATTTAGTATAAAAATAATATTTGATTAGTAATAATTATTTAGATGTAGCTATTTCCAATTTCAACATCAACAGAGACTTCTTCACAATATGTCTAAGGTGGTGATCTTAGTTTTAAATGCACTGATATTAATTATAGCATAATTTGATATTAAGTGGAAAGAAAAAAGAATAGTTCACATATAGGCTGACCTTGGACCCACAAAATCCTCTGCATTTTAGCATGGAGTCTGCAACAAGATCAAAGTAAAGTAGCTAGCTAAAAGAATCTATGAGAAAAATACTGGTGCAGGCGTATCTGATAAAAATCCCTCCCTCCAGGTGGTGGGGTTTGGTCTCAGAATCTGCCAAGTGCACCATGCGTGACTTAGGGGGAATAAGCTTGAGGAATGAAGGCCGGTTTCCTTTATCTTTCTATCTGGGCAAAGCTGAGTCCCCACTCAACATATGAAGTGATTATATAATTATTTACATCATCTAAATGTGGGTGGATTTTTTTTCTTTTGGTGTTTGGAGGCTGAAAGGTAAAGAAAAAGAAACAATTGAGCCACCTTAATCTATGAGATCAGTATTTGTTTTGTTTTGCTTTGATTGTTGACCATGAGCTTTCCTTCAAATTCAAGAGACTTGTGCATTGTGCCAACTCAAAATTAGAATGGTAAATCACCAAAACTCACAATAATCTTACCGTGTGTGTGTGTGTGTGTGTGTGTGTGTGTGTGTATAACAAATTAAACAAGAATGAAAAAATGTATCTTTATTAGTGGTAAAAGGAACTAACTATATTTTGAAAGCAAGAATATGCTTCTTGCCCTGGAAAAGGTATTGAGAATTTTACTTACCACTTGTGCTGCAGTTATTAGAATGCATAAAAATTGGAACATGCACTATGTCAATAGAAAATTAACAAATTTTATATTATAAAACATGTATATTTTATGTATATTTACACATTTTCATTGAGAAACCAATATACATGTGTTTTTGTATATTCTCTTTGAGAAACTACTAGAAAGCTACATGTGTACTGTTAGCTCTCATTGAGAATGTACAATCCAATGATCATATGTCCTATGTGGCTGTAATTTCTTCTAAAGAGCCCTGGTTCCTTGCAGATCTCTGCTTTTTAAAAACTGCTTTCCAGAACGTATTGACTTCCAAAAGAAGTTTCTTAAATTGCTTTGAGAGTTCTAAGTGCTCTAGGTTTATATTCTCTCAGACATTTGTTATACTTTATTAAATTAGCTTTGAAAATTAGTATTTCACACTGAGTGAATCAGAATTCATTATGATGTGACTTTTTAAAAACTGTAAATAGTTTTTGTGGTAGTTTTTTTTTTTATTTCTTTTTAGTGGGTCTTCATACCTTGTATTGATCTACTCTGTAACATTAGTTCTGAATGTTTTCCTTGTTTAGAAATAAGATCTGAGAATATCTGAGAAGTCTGCTCTTGTAAGAAATTTCTCTATCCAGAGAGAGGACAAACAAAGGTTTACAAAAGAAAAAGACAATGATTCATACTTAACATTAACTGCCACAGTCTGAGGTTATAAAGGTTTTCTATTACCATACTATTAAAAGATACACAGCAATCCTGTGCAGGGAATTTTGGGATCCTTAAAGACATGTAAAATTCTGACTACATTTACTCTTAGAAGTCAGGATCTCTTCAGCATATAAATCTGTACTTTCTGGGGCCATTGTTGGACTTGTAGACCTTGAAATGATCCATTTCCATGATAATCCTTGCTTAATAAGATTAGCTAACTGAAATATCAACAATGCAGTTGTAAGTGTTAAAAGGACAAAGCATTTCTAAATAACCAATAATTCTGAGATTCAGAAGAAGACTCTTATATTTAAATGTATTGCATTTTATCAATGAACTCAATTTTAGAGTCACACAAGTAACAGAGGACTTTAATAATGAGAAGGTTTGAGTAGAACTCAGTTGGCCCCAACTGAGCATTATACTTATTTTTTGTTTGTTCTAGATATAGATCCCATCTTTATCTCAAGCTATGTTAGGCAGGAAAATAGATATGAGTGGGGTGGAAAGAGAGTAAGGCCAGTAAACCAACAAGAAGGAACTCAGAGTTAACCAGTTAAAAATAAAAAGCTTGAAGGCCAGGAGCAACTTGGCCTAGAACTTTGAATACTCCCCAGTTAAGGAAAAGTATCTTAGCCTAGCCTATGTTTTCACTGTGTCATTTAGAACATACCATTGTAAGATTTACTTAGCACCTGCTGAAAGGCCCAGCTTATTCATGGAGAATTCTATCTTAAAGCTAAGATTGCATTTTAACCAAACGGACAGTGGCTCAGCCCACATTGGAGGCAAGGCAGGCAGACAGTCTTGATTAATATGCTTCCAGACAGAAGCTGATACCCTGGAAAGGAATCCAAGCAGTATATTTCTTGTGTTGAGTTAAAAAAGGAAACTTAATGTCTTATCAAAAATGAACATTCTGGGACAATTTGGCTGGTCTGCACCTGGCCCTTTGTCGCTTTCCTGAAAATCCTCAACCGCCTATAAAACCGCAGACCCTAAACTTTTCAGGGTGCTCCTCTCTCTGAGGTCACCCGCACTTTCTAAGGGCATATCCTTTCTCTCTTTCAATAAAACTTAAACCTTTCAAGGCACCTCTTCTCCCTGAGGTTGCCTACTGCACCTTTTCTCTCTTTAAGTAACTTTAAATAAAAGCTTTTAACTCTGCTTCATTACTGTGTCTCTGCCCTTCAATTCTTTGTTGCAGCAGGGACAAGAACCGAGGAAAATACACAACACTCCCCCAACAGCTGCACTCTGCCATGGACATCAGTTTTTTTAAGTTTCTGAAATATCCAATCTTAATTTTTTTTTTGAAGAAATATGTATCTGTCTATTCAATGAAAAAGATACTGGAAGATCATTACTATTCTACCATCATGGCCTCTTAGTGGTCATTTTTACTAGAAGGGTGATTCTTGGATGACAAAGTCTATAGTTGAGCAGACAAGTCTTCACTTTTAACATTTCTCACTGCTATTCCTAATGTTGGTTGCTATGACTCACATTCCACCATTGGCCAAAGACCTTCTGTTTGCTTTATTTTCCCGATCTTAATTTAAAACATCAATAATGGTAGGACTGTAACTCAGGGGGAAAATCCCAGGCAAATACCTTTGAAACTTAAATCAGTCAAAGGGAGAAATAAAGTTTATTTCTTACAAGCAGTCATCCACTTCTGCTCCCCTGGATCTCCTGCAACCAGGCTGCAGAAGAGGCCCCCACCCAACCTCTCTGTTCCAGATAAGCCTTTACTCGCCCTTGTAATTACCTATTCATATGGAGATGGACTACTCCTCTCCACTCCCTGGAAACACCTATTGTATGGAGATCCACTAAAGCCAGGTGAGAGATTCTGGAAATATTGCAATTTTACCCAGGAGGACTTAAGGATATTGTAAGCATATTGTTAAGTATTATTATGTTACGGAAAATACTGGAAAGCCTGGACTGGATCACAGACGGAGGAACCAGGGGGCATTCTGAGGTCCTGGAGTGTTGAGGCATTATTTCACACCGGTGGGCTCAGAGGGGAGTGATCTCCCAAATGTCTGAGCCCTGAGCACAAGCAAGGGGAGCTATTTATATTATTTTGATATGTAGCATTTAGGCATGCTCAGGGCAAAAGAGGAGCCTGGAGGAGGGGAGGAGGGAGCTGGGAGTGCTTTGCCAACAAGAGGAAAAAAGCCGTTTGCTGACCTTGACGGCTGTGTTGAATATTTTCCTTATCAATTACATATATGTATATATATGAGATCAATACACTTACTGCTGACACATCAGAAGGTCTCAATAAAGAATAGTATAGCTATAATAATAATAATAATCAATAATCTAGTAGTCACCCTAAGTCTGAGGAAACAAATGGAAGTGGTAGGAATTACAGACTTTGGAAGCCTAGACGAGAAGCTCTGAAGAGTTGTCTCTCATCCCTCTGAAAGCTGGAGCTACTTGATGTTTCTCACGTTCAAGAATACTTTTAAGAAGGATTCTTGGGGCATGCTAGTGGTGTATCTTCTAGGAGTGTGGTCATATTGGTTCTGTGAGTGTTGGGAAAATGTTAATTAGATTAAATGGGTTGTCTTGTAAGGGATATGGAGCTATTAAAAGCATTGTTAGGTAGGGTGTCATGGATCAGAACAGAAAGAGAACTGAGTACACTTATTCTCTTTGAGACTTGCCATCTCTATCTCCTCCCCTCAATAGAAGGAAGCAATAAGTGAGCAAAATATGGTTTGCAGGATTCCAGCTCCCACATCACAAAGAAATGTATAAACAGTGTGTTTTAAGCAGAAAGGCGACAGTGTAGTTACTGGCACACTCTATATTAGCCTTAGCCCTATAATAGAAAACAGTATTTATTGTTGATGTTATTCCCAACTGATTTTTAGTGACTCTCATTGAGATAAATTGTGAAATGGTATCTGTTCTCAGCAAGAAAGTGTTTTAAAAATTAGCGATACCTGCCTTGAGTGATGGGAGAGAAGCATTTCCTTTATTTGCTGTTCCTACTCTAGCAGCCACAGATCCTGGCAAAAGTAAGCCTCTGTGGCTGCCATTTGACTGATTCTGTCCTGGGGAGAGTTAGTAGTGGCTCTGAGTAACTCTGGGTAGCAGTAGTTCCCAGTAGCCACTTCAGAAATGACAGCGGCCCTGGCAATAACAGCTTCTAGAAAACTGTCCATTGGTACCTTTCATCTCTTCAAAACTCTTATCCCCAAGTCAGCAGATGTCTCAGTTGTAGTCTCAGCATTATCTTTACTTAGGAACTCATTTCACATTGTTGACAATGTCTAGTGACACCTGTAATACTACAACACCTTTCAAGGAAATTGTGGCAAGCCATTGATCTCAGAATTTTCTGTTGGGATGGCTGGGACAAAAACTTTAATCCACTGAAGGGAAAGCACAGAAAAACCAACCTTTTACTATGCCAAATACGGACACTGAAGAGCACACAAACAAACTTACCCATTAAAATTATCACTGCATAAAAAAGAGAAAGTATATTTCCAGCCAAAAAGTTGGAAAGTCATAATCTAAAAAGGAAAGAAAGCCCCTTCAAGTAAATATATTTAACTTTGTGAATAACTCATTTTAATAACCTTTGTTTTCCCCACACTTACACCTGCTGGTGGAATTCCATCACTGAGCATCAGCAGTAGGTCAGCTAGCATAGGCAATAGCTATATTAGAGCAAAAGTCCTTGATATTTTCTGCCATACACACACAATAGATTTTAGTCTTTCATAAGTGTACCTGGAACACCTCAAACTCCACATCCTTCTCTAGTCTACAAGAAAGTCTCTGGGAAAATAACTAAATGATAATAATGATGTAACTCAAGGTTCTAATGTTTTTAAAATAATCATCAGCAAAATTTCCTCCTACATTACTTGAGTTTTGTTTTTTTTTTCACTTGAAAGTAGCAGAAACACAACTCAAGCTAGCTCACATGATTAAAAATGTTAGCAGTAGGGTTAGTTCCGGTATATTTAAAATTAATGATCAATTCTTATCATCCTTACATGATTTGTGTATTCGTCTTCAGATTCTTCATGATTTGAGTGTGTGGTGGTTAATTAATTGTGTCAACTTGACTTGGCCATGGGGTTCATAGATATTTGCTTAAACATTATCCTGGGTGTCTCTGTGAGGATGCTTTTGGATGAGCTTAATATTTAAATTGATAGACTAAGTAAATCAGATTACTTTCCCTAAGGTGATGGGCCTCATACAGTCAGTTGAATGACTGAATAGAACAAAAAGTCTGAGCAAAAGGGAATTCCTTCTATGACTGCTTATGAGTTGGGACTTCAGTATTTTCTTGCCTTTTGACTCAGATGGAAACATGGACTCTTCTGAGTCTTAAGCCTGCTGGCCTTTGGTTTGGAACTATTCTGTTGACTCTCCTGGTTCTCAGACCTTCATGTTATGAGTTGAGTTCATTCTCTTCAGTCCTGGTCCCTGCCACAACATAGAATTGAAAGGCAAAGACACAATAGTGAAGCAGAGGGAAAGTTTTATTTGAATACACTCCAAGGGGGAAGTAGGCCAGAGTCAAGGTAAGCAAAGGCCTCGGTCCATTAGGCGGGAGGCCTCTATATTGTATTCTGGCTGGGAGGTACCATTTTTATTGACAAGGTGGAGTTATTTGATTGACGGGTCCACCTCTGTCGCCATTCTCTCAGTGTGCATGTCCTTTCCTATGACGCCTGGTGTTTTGGGCAGTCCTTAGTTTTGTTCAATTGCGCCCATGTTGGGATCAGGTTAGGACCAATTTGGCCTGGTCCCTGATAGGCAAAGAAGTTATTTCCCTGTAAAGCCTTTATTCTATTCATATGGGACTCCGTACTTGAACAGTTTGGGTAATTTTTCCTTGCACTTTATCTTACCATGGCTATTCATGTCTGTCTTTCTACCTAACATTCAGACTCAGATTGGAATTATACCATCAGTTTTCCAGGATTTCCAGGATGCTGGCCATAAATTTTGGGATTTGTTAGCTTCCTATTCCTTATAATTTCTCTTTCCCTCCCTCTCTCAATTTCTCTCCGTATCTATCTATCTATCTATATAGATATATATATGGATGATCTCTATATATGATCAATTGTATATATGTACATTTAATTTTATATCAATTGTATGTCTATTAAATAGATACAAAGTTATATATATATATATGCACTCAACCAGTTACTGTATGAAGTGCACTGTGCCTCCCATATGTCATTTGTCAACCTCTGGATTTGAAAGATGGATTGGATTCCACTTGTTAGAACCACTTGAATATAGTAATAGCTTCTTGAAGGATAATTGGGATACGTTATTATCAGCTACTTTAACAATCATGAATAACATACCACTTGCAACACACTTCACAACTAAGCATGATTTACTGATTGTTAAAACTAACACTGTATTGACCCGACCTGCAGGTCAGTCAGCAAACGTAAAACCCCCAGCCGCAGGGCTCGCCAACTGGGACCTAAGGAGGGGGTGTGCGAATGAGGGACAGAAGACAGAGAGAATGGAGACAAGATAGACTTTCTGATCAAGTCTCATTTATTGCAGGTTAGAGCAGAGAATATATAGACATTACAGGGTGTGGTCTTTTCTGATTGGTTGCCCATTATGCTAATGAAGCAATCTACCAAGTCCAATCACGCACCGAGTTTTGCGTATGCGCAGTTGCCTCTGACATAAGAGGCAGACCGGAGTGAGAACATTTGGCAGGAAAATGTGGCGCGAAAGTGATCAACAAGAAGTAAACAAGATGGAGTCTAAAACAAAATGGAGTCTTGTTGTTTTTGTGCCCTATGGCTCCCAACATCTCCTCCCTTCTTTTATATAAAAGAAAGGGAGACTCGCTATTTTGGCGATGGGCATTAACCAATTGGGGGGAGTAGTGACCTGGCACCTCCAAGACTCCCCATCGATGGGGGTCAATGTTGGCCCTTGTATCTTTTGCAGAGGGGAGGAAGGGCGTTGTTATTTTTGATACTGACCTCCATGCAAGCCAGGTTTTTCTCTCAGGGAATTCAGAAGCGGTTCATGGATCTTCCCTTGCGGTGCTCAGCCTCGCACCCACATTGGTGCCCATATCGTACTCATTTTAAGGTGAGCCGATATGCATAGGTCTGAATCCTATGCAGTTCTTAAAAGAGGGGAGCCATTTGGCACGAAAACAACAATAGGGCACATCATACCTTTGGCCCATTAGATCAAGCTGATGATAGTGGACTTGTGTTTGTCTGCAGAGGGCAGTACTGATTTGTTTTTATAAAGATGGTGATTTTCCAGAAGGCTCAAGGACCAAGGGAGAGTATGAGCATAAGGCCCAATTAGCCAAACAAAAAGACTCTTAAAACCATACATCTCTAAAGATTATAGTAAATACAACTTATCTTAAAAAAAGAAACAATGAATTGATTGATAGAGGGTACATAGAGCAAGGCAAATAAGTAACAAGACTCAATAAGGTTTAACATCATTCTTTTTCTAGGTAGTTGATCATTAAAAAGGCAAGCCAAAATAATCAAAACCATGCTGCTACTGTAGAAGTGTTGGTATCTAGGTTGTAGTCTTTGCCTTGAAGAAACATAATGTCACCACTGGTTGCACTGACTTTCCACAGATATGTTTGTGGGTGTCCCTTTTTTGATGTCCACATCCTTGCAGAAACTTTATGACCCACTTTCCAAGTTGAATTTCTGCGCTGTTTTCCTCCACTGAAATCTAAGAAATCAGTGCAGTCGCAGGGTGACCTTTCAGTGCAATGTTCCCAAGGTATGGAGTCATTCATTGGGAGTGGCACTCGATCACACAGTCACCATCCTTCTGGTGGGATCATGTTGGTTATGTTACATGTTTCATTGGAGGGGTAAGGAATGGTAATTATGCCCATGTCTCCAGTGAAAAACACCGTGGTGGTGAAATTGCTGATGCAAGGCTTTAGCTGCTCCTTCCGAGTAAGGCAGATGGGTGTGCCACGAGACTGGGTTGCCAAGTTTAGTTTCCTGGTATCATAAGTGGGCTGCAAAATCTCGTCAGCAGGAGGGTGAGTAGGATACTATCCATTGCTTCTTTTGAAATCCTGTAAGAGGGCAAAAAGAAAGGCGACTCTCAGGGCATTGGTGTCTCCCTGGAGGAATTACTATTAACTTGCCTAGTCATTGTCTCAGGGAGCCATCTAGCAGCATTGTTTTTGCGAGAAGACACAGACAGAGTCTCATCCCCAGATCAACACTGGGTCGGGTCCATGCCCTTGATTGTCCAGTGGATCTTTCCAGAGTAATGTTGCAAAGTCTTGTTTGGTATTAAGAGTGCCAAAATCGATCAGTGGCGGAACACCCATCATCATCCAGACTTAAAAATTTTTAAATGAAGAGAGCATGAGCAAGGATGTTCCTAGGGGACCCCTTTATGGGATACCATTCCCCCTTTTTAATTTTATTTATACTATTTTTAAGGGTTAAATGAGCTCTTTTAATAATTCTTTGTCTCTATGGATTATAAGGAATATTAGCGACATGATGTTTAGCTGTTTACAAAAGGCTTGAAAGTTTTTACTTTTGTATTTTGGCTCATTATCTGTTTTAAGTATTTCGGGGATTCTCATATGAGCAAAAGCTTGAAGACAATGCTCAATAGCATGCCTGCTTGTTTTTCTAGATTGTAAAGAAGCCATAATATAACTTGAGCAAGTATCAACATTCACATGTATATACTTTATTTTCTCAAAATTATTAAAATGAGTGACATTTATTTGCTATATATGATCAAGTATTAAGCCCCGTGGATTTACTTTCAAATGTGGAACAGGAAACAAATGACCACATTTTGTACATTGCTTTACAAACATTTGGGCTTGCTTTTTAGTTATTTTATGTTTCAGTTTTAAGGTTGTGCTATTCAAGTGGAATTTACTATGGTCAAGTTGAGCCTGCTGAATAGGTGTAATTGCCAAAGCAGGAAAAATAAGTGCTTTGTCTATGCAATTATTTCTATGAGACAAAGGTCTTGGTAGACCAGAATGAGCACGTATGTGTTCAACATAAAAGGGCTGTGTCTTCATAAGAATATTATGTTGTAGCTGATGAAACAATTGTCTTGCTTGGGGTGCAAGCACTAATTTGACTAGCGGTATCCAATAATGGTAGAGAGTTAGCTATATATGCACTATCTGTATACAGCTTAAAAGCCTGAGGAAAACGTTGAAAACTACAAGAACTGCTATTAATTTAGTTAACTGTGCTGATAAACAAGGGACATCAAAAGTTATTGGCTCAGTAACATATCTTGCCTTACCTTTGGAAGTTCTATCAGTGAATATTGTTACAGCATTTTACAAGGGTTGGAATTTGGAGACTTTACGAAATATAACTTCATGCTTTTGTAAGAAATCTATTAATTTACTGGTAGGATAATGATTATTAATACTTTCGATAAGTCTAACTTGTGAAATAAGCCAATTGGAATTGTTGTTGTCTAACTAATTTCTTTGCCTTTTATTAAAAGGCTGAATAATGTGGTTAGGTTTTTTGCCTAATAAATAATTGCTTGTTTTTTCCCTATTATAATCAATTTAGCCACAGAGTTATAAGATAAATGGACTCACATAGTTGGACTTCCCTGCCATAACAACTCTGTAGGCATTAGTGGCAAATATAAGGAAATATAATGAGCTGTTAGGATCAAAATAAGTAACAAACTGTTTTTGGATGGCATGCTCAACAACTTTTAAAGCTTTTTGAGCCTCAGGAGTTAATTTCTGAGAAGAAAGGGGAGCAGGATTTTTCCTCAAAATATTAAACAAAGGTTTTAACTCTTTAGTAGTTAACTTTAAATATGGATGCAGCCAATTAATATTTTTTAATAATTTCTGAAAGTCATTAAGTGTTTTAAGACTATCAACACGAATTTGAATTTTTTGGTGGCCAATAGTTTGTGGGAAAAACTTGAACCCCAAATAATCATAAGGTTTTAAGGTTTGGACTTTTTCAGGAGCAAGTTGCAGCCCAAATTTATGCAGCTGTTTTTTCAAACAACTAGAACATTGTAACACCTTTTTGACCAGCAAATAATATGTCATTTATGTAATGTATAATATACATTTGAGGCCAAGAATTTCTGATAGGTGATAAGGGTGTAGCAACAAACTTTTGACATAGGACTATTGGCCACTCCCTGATGAAGTACCTGCTAATGATTTTTTTTCATAGGCTTCTTAAAATTAACAGGAGGCATACTGAATGCAAATTTTTTGACAGTCTTCAGGATGTAAGGGAATAGTAAAAGAAGCAAAATTTTTTTAAATTTAAAATCAGTTTATGAAATTCCTTTGGGATAGCAGCTGAGGAGGGCAGTTCACCACCAAGACATTTTGAGGTTCCTGCACTTGCCAGGAAGTGACTTTCTTTACTCACTTGGTAAGGCTGCTGGGAATTTTGTAAGCAAGGTATTAGGACAGATTTTCTAACGGGCCTTTGTTGGCTTTATGAAGTCAACTTTAGTTTTTTAAAGCTGTCTGTTAACATGAGTTTACACACGTGTCTTCTAGGAATAGTATTTTAGTTAAAGCCTCGGTAATATAACTAGTGTTTTTAATTGGTTTTCTTACAAGGAAAGCAGATTTTTATTGAACTTTTGCAAACAAACATACTGCTATGAAATATAAAAAGTTATTGAAAGTTGTTCTTACAAAGGTATTGTCATTTACTAAACTGTTGTTAGTTTAAGAGAAAAAGCTTAAAATACTTTATCAGTAACACGTGAAACAAAAAAACCACAAAATAATTTTCTTTAGTTTACTTAATCCTATGTAAATACTTGTTTTGCTGAAATCTAGTTCTTTACTAGTTTAGAAAACAGTGATTATAAATGACAAAAGACTTTTAAATGAGAGTGGCTAAAGATCTGATGAAAGCTTACTATAAGACAGTTGACATAAGGAAATTTGGATATTTTGGCAACAAAACATCCAGCAACAAGTTTGGCATCATTCTCTTTGACAGTACTTTCCAGGTAATTAAGCAAGTGATTATATATTGATAAATAAGCCGAATAGCCACATACTTTCTCTAATGAAGAGAAAATTTCTCTGACACTTTCCAGGGGCCCTCTGGAAAATATCAGAGTTATTTACAGGTAAAAAATACCCTTTTTTGAATTTGATTTTGGAAAGTTGTCAGAAGAGTTTTTTTGGTACTTGCTTAAATAGGATTATAGGTATTTAACTAGAATGACAATAAAAAGGCTTAAATGCAAATACCAGTTATTCAGTTGTTAACAACACTTGGCTTACAGTCCTTTTAATATGAAGATTTCATTTTCTTAAATACTTAGAGAACTCCTTGAGACTTTAAGCATGAGAAATTGCTTTGATAAACAATTAGAAAGTTTTTTGCAATTTGTTAACATTAAGAGCAGGCTAACGTCTAAGACAACTTTGTCTTTAAACTGAAAACAAAACTCTAATCTTGCTGTGCCTTTGATATTGAGACTCATTTGCCTTAATTTCACATAGCATGATTGTATCCATTTTCACAAACTTTCTACAACTTTCTTTGTACATTTACTGCTTTCTCTCTTTAAATAAACACTTGTACTTTAGAAGTTACCTTTTTACCTTCAACAAAATGAATTTCTATTCTTTATACCTTTTTTTTATTAAACACACATCCTTTATAGCAAGCAGAGATGTCTTCTTCATTATATTAAGTAGTTTTAATTAGAAATTAAAACATTAGGTACTTTTTCAATGAAGACTGAAAAATAGGCTATTGTAAACTGTGACATTAGCATTTTTCAGATTGATACATTTATGAACACTTTTTATCATTTTTGGAAATGTGCCTTACAGCACAATTTTTACTGAGCATAAAACATTTTCATATGATTTAGCAAAACTCTAAGAATTTTGGTTACCACAAAAATTCTCAGGTTGTTTGCAGATATACACAGTTATATATTAATATACTATTATTATTATTAAGATATTTTTGTTACACTTGTTTACACACTCTTTGGCAATTATGCTAGATTACTTATAAAAACTTTTACATTACAGAGTGAAGCTTAACCAAGGACAAGCATCTTCAAGAAAAATAAAAAATCTTACTAAGTCTTTTTTCTTTTTTATTAATCTACAATTACATGTGCAGCATTACGGTTATTAAACTACCCCTTCATCAGGTCCCCCCCACCAACCCCATTACAGTCACTGTCCATCATAAGTCTTTTTTCTTAACCCTAATCCCTCATGTCTTGAGTGAACCTTTGAGCCCTCTGATAAAGAGCTCTTGTTTACTCAATGTCTGTCCCATGATTGCACCACTCACTTACCTCTCAGGCCTGTCTCACAGAGTGGGTATATCTGCTATGGCCAAAGCGCAGGTCTTCACTCACATGGATTCCTCACAGGCGTGTCTCACAGAGCGGGTAAATCTGTGGCCGCCAGAACACGGGCATGTCTCACAGAGATCTGTGGTCACCAAAATACAGGCGTGTCTCACAATGAAGATCTGTGGCTGCCAAAACTCTCTCGCGGTGACCTCAGGATTACCAGCTGGCCAGCCCTTCCGGAGCGGCATTCGTCACAGTCTCCCCTGTGCCTTGAGCCCCACATTGGGTGCCACCTGACCCGACCTGCAGGTCAGCAAACGTAAAACCCCCAGCCGCGGGGTTCGCCAACTGGGACCTAAGGAGGGGGTGCGCGAATGAGGGACAGAAGACAGAGAGAATGGAGACAAGCCAGGCTTTCTGATCAAGTCTCGTTTATTGCAGGTTAGAGCAGAGAATATATAGACATTACAGGGTGTAGTCTTTTCTGATTGGTTGCCCATTATGCTAATGAAGCGATCTACAAAATCCAATCCCGCACCAAGTTGTGCGCATGCACAGTTGCCTCTGACGTAAGAGGCGGACCGGAATGAGAACATTTGGCAGGAAAATGTGGCACAAAAGTGATCAACAAGAAGTAAACAAGATGGAGTCTTTAAAACAAAATGGAGTCTTGTTGTTTTTGTGCCCTATGGCTCCCAACACTGTATGGCCCTTTTTTTTGGTGCCAAAATTGATGATATAGCATCACTTGATGAGTATAGGTATATTTGTGGAAATAAGGCATAGAATTTTAAAATCAAAGACAACCTGAACACCTACAGGGAGTCTTTTAAGTGACTAAGGGAAAGAGGAGGAACTTTGAGTAAATCAAATTCAAGTAACAACCTTATCTGTCAGATAATTCCCCAAGAAGTTATGCCAATTGAATCACTACATGGACAATGGTTAGAACAGTGTTTCTAAAAAAGTTAACATGTAAAACAGATCATATTTAGGACGTCTTCAAAATTCATCCATGTTGTAGCATGTGTCAAAATTTCTTTCCTTTTTAAGGTTGCATGGTATTCCATTGTATTATATACTACATTTTAAAAACAGCTTTTTGAGGTATACTTGATATAGAAAAACACTGCACCTATTTAATGTATAGTTTGATGAGTTTGGACATATGCATACACCTGAGGAACCATCACCAGAGTTAAGGTAATAGACACATCCATTACCTTTAGAAGTTTCCATGTAAGTCACAAAAGGAAAAACACTTTTGTGTAATTCTACTTATGTGAGGTACTTAGAGTGGTCAAATTCATAGAGACAAAAAGTAGAATGGTGGTTACCAGAGACTGGGCGACAGGGAATGGGAAGTTTATTTTTTAATGGATATGGAGTTTCTTTAGAAAGATAAGTTATGGAGATGAACAGTGGTGATGGTTGCATGACAATGTGAAAATATTTAATGTTACCGAACTTTACACTTAAAAGTGGCAATTTTATGTTATATATATATTTTTTTCACCAGAGTAAAAACACTCAAATGAAAAAAAAATCATGGCTCAAATATAATATGGAGTTGACAGTCCTTTAGCAAATAAAATTATCCCAGCTTTTACTTGTCCAAAGAATTTTAAATAGAGAATTGTAATAATTTCTAGAAGATACTGCATCTTAAATTACCTTGTAAGGTTTTGTTTTTAAAAACATTCCAAGGTGACAGGTAAAACATGATATTTGTATCTCCACCATGGCAACTAACTGATAAATAAGACAGTATCTGAAAATAAGTATCTTCTAAGTAATTTTATGCTGTATGGACTGTTGTCTATTATATTCAGCTTTGTACTAAAACGAATTTGTTATCCTGTAAAATTTATCATCGTTATCAATTTTAGAGATTTGTGAAGCATTTGATATATCTTTGTTATCTATTAAATCCATGGGTACATTTAAATAACTGTTAATTGCTTAAGAAAGATAACATAATTATTTCTCACTGTAATGCAAATTAAAATGCCAAATACAGCTTTTCAAGAAGATAATATAATGACTAGATAATTGGGCCCTTCAATTTGTAGAAGTGCATGATGGGAAATATCTGCCCTTTCTACCTCTTTCTATTATGCAACCCCCAATAATGGATAAAAGGCTTTTAATGATAATTTTGTTTGTGAACCTAGTATCAAAACTCAATGTGTTTTACTGACATGGTGGTACTTAAAAAATCAAAATAAGTGTTCTGTCTCCTGACAATGTCAATATCTTAGGGTGCTATTTTAGTTTTGCAAAATATTATCATTGGAGAAACTGGGTAAAGGGTACACTGAATCCTCTGTATCATAACTGCATGTGAGTCTATAGTTATTTCAAACTAACTTATGTAAGAAACTATGTAAACATCTGTGCTAAAGTCCATGTCCCTTTATAACAATTCAGCCTAATCTGAAACTTGCAATGCTGTTATTAAGGAACCATGATTCTTGAGAACTGCATAGCAATCACTAGCAACAGTAGCTGGAATCTAGATTTTCTGGACCCTCTCTCTTCCTTCTGCAAGTGTTTGAAAGTGTGATTTAGAGCAAAAGATACTATTTATAGAAGAAACAGAGGCATAAGTATTTCAAAGTTATTACAGTTGGTTTACAGTAAGAATTTTTTTCTTTTAATTTTTAAGAAAAAAGGTCTTAGCTGATCAGAAAGTGGTATACATTGGTAATGTTGATATCCTAATATCTTTTTGAAAAGGACAGTCCTAAGAAGAGAAATAATTTAAATTTAATAATTTTGTTCTAATCTGGTCTCTAAAAAGTGGTTATTCCTTTTACTTTATCACTTGACTCACTTGGTAAAAGAATTCTAGTATTCTAGAGTAACTACTTAAAAAAGCTCTGGTGACAAAAGGATTACAATTACAAATAGAAATATAGATAATGGAATTATAGAATTACCCAAATAGGAGTGATAATTTATTTCCTTCCCAAAAGTCATCATGACACTTTTTTTGTTAATCTTTATTTTTCTCCATTTAGCCAGGGTTTGACATTTTAGTGAGAAATAGTTCTTGTCAGGCCGCATTCACAAGGGTGAATGACTCTACTCCTGCTGTGACTGTGGCAAGAGCTATTTCTGTCCATCCTTCACTGTTATCTCTTCAAAAGCATATTCATAATTTAACAAATCCACATTCAACAATACTGATAAAGTTGTGTTTGGTAAGATTTGGTTAATCTAAATCAAAATATTTTTTAATGTATAAACACTATTTTTCATAGCAAATAAGTACATATGGCTTATAGAAGTACTAAGAGATTTTCTTTAATGGAATACTTTTAATAGTAGGATTTAATTGCATTTAAACTTGAATTTTATAATTAGAGTTGAGTATACACTGTGGCTGTGTCATTATGATTGTTACATGTTTCTGTGGTTATAGACAAGAGGATATTAAAATGGAGACAGAATTTGTGAGGGTATGAACTAACTTGAAGCATTAAATGTAAAAAGGGAAGAAATAATAGAGCTAGTTTAAAAGCGAGAATAAGATTTATTTTTAAAACAATATATGGAGGGATGAGTTCTGTTTATAGACCTATTAAAAGAGGGAATTGTGTAAGCCTCCTGAAAACTCTGGAAAAAAAATCGTATTTTACCATGTTGATTTTGAGATAATAGCATGTTAGATAACTAGTATGTCAGATAAATAGAATGTGGAGGATTTATCACTGGGATGAAGAAAAATGGGGTAAACCTGCAGTATAAGCATTGAAGAGATCATGTATAAGCATTGAATATCAAAACTGGTTATCAAACAAAGCTAAGCTGAGAGAAATTAAGGGAAAACAAGAAAAGCTGCTATCAAACTTAAGAATAAGATTCAAAATGTGCAGTCTTCAAAATCATCAGAGAAGGAGATGCATAGATGATAGGGCATTGGTGTCCAAGGCTATCAGTAATTTAAGGATAAATAAGAACCCTTTTTCTTTTGTTTCAATGAAATGCTGTAAATCTTAATTAAGAAAGCATATATGTCTATGTAGTTGAACCAGTATGTGCACTGTATATTTTCAAAGAGCATGACTGATGAAGAAAAGTGAGACAGAAAATGCAATTTAAAGTTTTATTTCAAAATGAAAGCTCAGACCTATTATTATATAATAAAATAATGAGAAAGCAAATATAATCTTCTATGAAAGTCATGAATATTTCTAGAAAACAGTTTCTGATAGAGCACTATTATATTTGGTCATTTTTAGTTGAGATAATTTACTTACTTGGTATATGTTTTCCTTAAATCCATTATGAATATATTTCTCTTTTCTACATTTATGAAATAAATTTGAAAGAAATTTCTCTTCCTCTGTGTCTTGTGCATGTGATTTAATTATTGCTGGACATAGCAGAGTGAATGACTGAAACCCAGTTAGTTCCAAGGTAGCATGAGTTGCTAGAACATTTTTAACCAATGTTGAATTGGATGTTGATATATAAAGAAGGTGAGACAGAGACTGGGAGTGTGGGTAAAGTGGGGTTCCTATGGCCAGGATCCTCACTGAACTTAAATGTAACTGGCCTTTTGCTATGCTACCGCTTCCACACCTTTAGGCAATAAGCCATTATTGTGTTAATGTAAGGAGACTGGGTGGTGAGGCTGGAAGGCTGTAGGAGAGTGGAGTAGAGGGCTGGAGTGGTGGCAGCGCTAAGGGACTCACCTGCCACCTCGAAATAAAGTTGGGTATAACCTTTTCACCCCAAGAACCCTTTGCTGTAAATTTCTTTGGTCACAGTGAATCTATAGCGAATTTGCCTGGGGCTGAAACTCATTTGCAAGACAGGGAGGAAGCAAAAATAGAAAAAGAGTTGGTTTTTTTTACTTTTAAGTTCCCATTGTACTTCTCAAACATAGTATATATTTCGTTACTCATCATGTGTGGCTTACATTGCTATTAATTTTTCATGTGTATGTGTCTTAGCTCTCTATTCCAATAATAACCTAGTTGAGAACAAGGGCTGGCTTATGCATCTTTGCTTTGAAACAAGTACAGTGATGATAGAGAACATAGATTTTGAAGTAACACTTCTGGGTTTGTATGTCATGGATCCATCACTTTCTAGCTTTAAAATTTAAGGGAAGTTTTAGTTTGCCAATGCCTCAGTTTCTTTATCTGCAAAAATTGATAATAATAGTTCATCCCCCATAGCATTACTTTCAACAGTTGGATACACGGTAAGAGTCACATAAATATTATTTGTTACCATACGTAGCATATTCTTGGTTTGAAAGAAAAGAATGATGGAGAGAGAAAAGAATCTGTTACTGAAATCAGTAGAATATTTTATGTGATGTAATGATTTATTAAGGAACAAAGAATAAGGACAGTGAATCATTATAGGAGGCAGTATAACATGATAGTTAAGATCATTGCTCTGCAAATAATAAGACCTTGAACAAAAGGCCAAGATTCTTAATTCCTCTAAACTTAATTTTCTTCATCTGTAAAAGAGTAAATATAATACCAAGTTTATAAATTGGTTGTGATGCATAAATGTGAGTTTGTGTATGTTTCTGTGTATGTTGTTAGCTGATCAGAGTGCCTGGTATGCTGTAAATGTGCAGCAGATATCAGCTAGGATTGACATTATTAGGTTGATTTTTCAACATCAGAATTACTGGATTATTGTTTTGTCATCATTTGGAGGACCCAGTAGTTTACCTAATTGTCTATCAAGTTGCAACACTGCTTTTAATATGTTCATATTAGCCTCAAGGACATACACAATAGACTGAAGGAAAAACTATGAAAATAAGCTGTTTGAATTTCCATGTATACAAATAGCAGTTTGATGATTATTTCATGAGCATGCAAGAGAAATATCTCAAGTACTGGAAGATATAAAACACATGCAAGTGAAAAAACGTCCTTAATAGGTGAAACATGTAACATAGCATATGGAAATTTAATTTATTAAATTATTTATTTAAATTAAGCCACTTAAATTTCTTTTTGTTATTTCTGTGGAAAAGGAGAATGCTGGCACTGTTTCCAAATAGCAGCTACAGTAGGTCTCATTATATACAGGTATTATGCAATACATCCATTTTAAGTAAATATAAAAATTATTTTAATGAGAATCATCTCATTACTTTCTTCTTTAATTTTAACATAATTGTATATAGATTTTTCTAAACAAGTGTAACTAGACATGAATTTTTCAGTAATTCTAAAAAGTGGTTATTATACAGAAGCTGGATTTAAATCTAAGTACAATGAAAGTGAATAGCATACTGTGTTACAGTCTGATATAAAAATTGTTTTTTCTAGATTCTGTATTCTGCTCTTTTAATGATAAGTGCTTACTATGAGTGAGTGTTAGTTATCTCCAACATTAATACAAGGCACTGTAGAATTTCTGACCTAACTCTAAGGAAAAGAAGGTCCTGTATATGAATTAAAAACAAACTGTATATGTGCATATACATATATAATGTGTGTGTGTGTAGAGAGAGTGGGATGGTGGGAGGGAGGGCTTCTCTCATCTATGAAATATAGAATCGATTTCTTTGCTTTTTTTTAACAAGAAAAATGACTAGTGAAAAAAAGCAAGTGATTTCTGCATATGCAGGTCAGGAAATCCCCGACATCAAGATTAATTATGTGCTATAGCATGATTCCTTTGGGTTCATCTTTGACACTCCCACATTTCAATAGTAGAGGCATGGGAAAGAAAACTTTATCGAAGTTAGGAAGGGTATTGAAGGAAGAATTGACCCAGAAAATTGCTCACACTACTGTAAAACATTCTGAGTTGGCTTCGTGAGCATTTAATATCCATTCACAGAATCAGTCCTTTGTGCCTCAGGGAGTATATGCTGTATTTTGTCTTGTAGACCATAGTAAGTCCATTATATTTTTCCTGACAAACGTCAATATCTTACAAATAGCATCATAATGTAGGTCAGCTGACGAGAGGTACTATACATAATTCCCCAGTGGTTTGGGTTATTGAAGAGACAAAAAGTAAGAGGGTTCAAAAATCTAGTTTGTCTCTGAAGGAACTGGAATTTAAAGCTAGGTGTGCTGAATGGGGTGAACAGCAAACAAGTCAGGAGTTGGCTGCACATTTCTTTTTTCTTTCTCAGATATTGAAGTGACTACACATAAGCCATAACAATTAAAGAAAGAAAAACAGTCCCTTTATCCTATTAAGATATTTCTTTATACATGACAGTTGGACATCTTTGAAAGAAGAACATAATTTAAAATAAAGTCTGTTCTATTCTTTTCAACTATTTTTCTTCATATTACCAAACATTTGAAATTTGCAAGGCTTTCTGTCTTGTTCAAACACAATATCATGCTGTCAGATACTGAGAACAAGGAAATAAAACAAAACTCAGTATGTGTCCCATGAAAATTGTTCAGGAACGTTGTGGTGAAAGGTCCAGATGTTTACTTTTGGTTTGAGGGCACTTTTTGCACATTTGCTGGGGTTTTAAGGCACAATAAGAAGTAAGTCTGAATAAAACTAGGTACCACTTCCTAAGGAATTATGTGACAATAATTAGCCAGCCACTTGAGCTCATCTTTATTGTTACATCCTGTAATGGTATGATCATTCTCATTTTAAAAGGGATTAAACTAAGCCTAAAAGAGATCAGATTACATGATTTAAACCATGTATCTATTAAATGGGAGAGCATAGATTTGAATCTAGATCTGATACCCAACTAGACCAGCTCATTTAGTCATGTCATTTGGTTTCCTTATACTACATCCTTGGCACAATCAAGTGTAAATGTCACCTGAAATGATAAGATAATGATAGAAAAGGTAAAAAGAAAAATGTGTTAAGATGCTTGGAACCTTAAATTCATTTAGAAATACCAAAGTGGCTAATTAACTCAGGGAAATAAGTGATATCTATGTGCATAATATATAAATCTACACCCGTACCTGGAAAGTGCTGGTAGAAAGGTGGATAAAAAGTGAGACTGAACATGTAAAAGTGCTTTTACCCTGAACTAACAGGATATGTCACAAAAACATAAGTCAACTCTTAAACTATAATAAAGACATAATGTTCATAGTGAATGAAAAATATATATCTCTGTATGTTCACCTGTTAATTATTATAAATCTGGCTCAAAATGTGAAATGACATTATTCCAGTTTTTTTAAACCTGTATATGTTTTTTTGTAGGAGAAATATTGGAAAAGACACCTGTCAAAACAAGTGTATCAAATAATATTATAAATGCAACAGATTGCATCTGATCTTCATTTCTTTTACTGTCAAAAAACAGAGAATTTAGTTTGATTTTATAAAGTGGGTCAACTGTTTTATAAAGAATAATGCCCATTATAGTGATCATATCAAATCTTATGCTTTAGGCAGTAAAAATGTTTCACCAAGCATCTTATCAGTCTCACTGATGGATGATAGATTATTTTTCTCTTAAATTATCTGAACTTTATTTGAATATGCAAGTATTTCCTAATGTCTAAATTGTATAATATTTTATTGGCATGTAGATGATACCCTAAACATCTATATATGGTATATCATGTAGAGACCATTTGGTCAATTACTAAATGATTAAAATTAATGTTTTTCTGACTAGTTCATGTTCACTTTTGTCAAAGTGTAATTGGAAGTTGATTACTACAGGTTTTAGGTGACATTTACTTTGGTCTACAGCTATTGTCTCTTACATTTACTATATGCCAGGTATATTTTTTTATTGAATCATAACTAGGAGACAAAAAAACCATTGCCTCAATATTTTGTTGCATTTTTCATGTGTATACCCCTGGATAAATTCTATTGTATGTGTGAATCGCCATAAACACCACTCAGATTTTGATACTGAAGGTTCTATGACCCCAGAAGTTTTCTTTATAACTGTATAGCTAATATCTCATCCAAATGTGGAACACCATTCTTTCAGTACAGATCAGTTTTGTCAATTCTTACATTTCATACAAATGGGCATCATGCAGATACTATCTTGTATGTGGCTTCTCGTCAACATAAAGGCTATGAACTCCATTCACACTGTGTACATCAGATGTTACTTCATTAATGTTTGGAAAAAACAGTTTGCTTCCCATGTTCTTATTGATGAAGATTTGGGTAGTTTCCAGTTTGGCGTAAGATGAACAAAGCTACTATGAGCATTCTTTTTATGTTCATATGCAATCCTTTTGTTTACTTATATATTGTTGATTAAGATTGTTGGATCATTGGATAGGTATATATTTAGCCCAGGAGATACTGATACAGTCTTTCAAAGTGTTTGAACTAAGTGGTAACTCCAGTCATCAATGAATAGGAATTCAGTTTATACACATCCTTGACAACACATATTTTTGTCTGTCTACAAACATTATTTTAATTATTTCAGCAAAAAATTCTCAGAAGCATTATAATCCTTATTTTTTGAATAACTGATGCTCTGAGATATAAAGAGAACCAATAAGATATAAAGCTGAAGTTTTTTTGAATATAGGTTTATGGAAAACAAAGCTCTTAAACCCTAACCTTTACATCAAAGTACATCAAAGCAAAACTAAGTTCTGGAGAACAGCAATGCAGTAACTAGAATTCCATAGAACATACTATAGAATAGTTATTCTATTGGCCGCTCTTTAGTCACAAACACATGAAACTATTTAATTATCTTGTTATAGCAAAGATGGTTATGGTTTGTGGTATCTTATTAGTAAATGATGCAAGAAAGGGAGAGGATTTTTTATTGGACAAATTGATAAGCACTTTTTCAAAAATCTATGTGTATGTGATCTTAAATAATAGAATTTCCAACTTTATTCCCACAAGTCAAAAATAAATGGGAAATTCCTATTATGTTTTAAGATGAAACAACAAAGGAGTGACTTTCTCAATCTAGTCAAATAACTAGTAAATTTGGAAAACAATGAGTAAAATTATGTCTTTTACAATAATTAGCTCACTTGCTTAAAATTGGTAACTCCCCAGGAGGTGGGCAGTATTTGTGTGTCTCTGTTGTCTTTCATGCACATTGTGTATCTGCTCACATCTGGCTGGAGAGATTTCCAGAACAATACATTTTTTTTTTGTAGATAATTCATTGATGATAAATGTACTATTGGTCAGCAATAAAGTGTTGTGAATCATAAAAGTTATATTTAAACTTAAGTTATAACCAAGAAAAGCACATGAATGGGGTAATGGAAATATGACCCTGCTCATCAAGCTACCAACCCTCTATCATGGTCTGGCCCTTGATATTCCTCCATCTGTTTGTTCTGTTTATAGTAACAGGTCAATAGCCACACCATAATAATCTCCTGACAGGAGATATATCGACTATATGCAGCACTAATATGAGAGGTTTCTTTGATAGGAATAATCATTTTTCCCTGAAGATTTTTTCTTCTTTTCTAAACTGCTGTTTTTGATGAAATGTTCATCATATATCCCATGTAACTCTTCTAAGACTTTGGCCAATTTACAAGTCCTTCAGGAATCAAATGGTTGAATATATTATGGTGTATTAATACGGGGGAAATGGAGATATTTAAATAATGAGAAATTAGTATTTTTACTATAAAATACTATATAGCAAAGGCTATTGAATCTTCTAAGAAAGTGGAAATATCAGCATTAAAGAACTGTAAATTAGTTAAAAACAGATACCCTAAAGCTTTAGAATTGTCTCAGCAATTATTATAACTGTAGAAATGATTACTTTTAGATTAGCTGTGCAAAATGGGAAAATGTTTATAGGCTACTTAAGCACATTAACAAAAGTAGTTCTTCAACTCTAGTACAGATGCAATTAGGGTCTTTTAAATGACAACATATATTTAAAGTGAATATGGTTGTATTATTTTCTATGGCTGTAACAAAATGCATTTGCCACTCTTAAGCTTTTATTTTGAGATTTGGTATCAGAAAGAAAATGATCAAAATGGAAATAAATATATTAAAGAATAGTAATTAAGAAAGATGATAACTTTCATAACTGTTGTTTTCTATGTTCATTTGCTGAGCAGCTTTCTTTTTTCTTAACAAAAAGTATGACTAATTAATAGAATCTGTGAGAACAGTTTATTCTAGAGGGACAAAAAAATCATCTATAACCTGAATATTATCAAAACATACATACTGTGGGCTTTCCCTTCTCAGAAACTACTACATAGTAAGTAGTTCAGTCTACAACTAGAGGGCTTATCCTTGACTGTTTCTCTTCCTCATACACCAAAACCATCAGCAAAGCCTATTGGCTTCCTCCTCAAATTATATTCTAAATCCACTTACTCCTCCGAGGCTCCTACCTTAGACCTAGCCATAACCCCCTTAGCCTGAACTATTGCCACAGTAACCTCACAGATCTTTCTGCTTCCACTCTTGCCCACCTGCAGAATGAATATGTTCACCATACCTCTCAGAGTCATACTTTTAAAATGTAAATCGTACTGTGTGACTGCTTGGTTCTCTGATCCTAATGGCTTTATGTGGAGCTTCCATTTTTTCCTCTGAAAAGGGTCAGAAAGCAAATATTTTACACTTTGTGATCCACATATAGTCTCTGCTGCATGTTCTTGTCCTTTGTTTTTGATGTGGTTTTTATTTTTAATGTTTTTAATAAGGTATCATTGATACACAAACTTATAAAGGTTTCACATGAGCAACATTGTGGTTACAACATTCACCCATATTATCAAGTCTCCCCCAAACCCGATTGCAGTCACAATCCATCAGCATAGTAAGATGCTATAGAGTCACTACTTGTCTTCTCCATTCTATACTGCCTTCCCCGTGAACCCCCTACATTGTGTGTGCTGATCATAATGCTCCTTAAAACCCTTACCCCTCCCTCCCCATGCACTCTCCACACCCCTTTTCCTTTGGTAACCCCTAGTCCCTCTTGGAGTCTGTGAGTCTGTGCCTGTTTTCTTTCTTCAGTTTTGCTTCGTTGTTATACTCAACAAATGAGTGAAATCATTTGTTACTTGTCTTTCCCCACCTGGCTTATTCCACTGAGCATAATAACCTCTAGCTCCATCCATATTGGTGCAAATGGTAGGATTTGTTTTCTTCTTATGGCTGAATAATATTTCATTGTGTATGTGTACCACTTCTTCTTTATCCATTCATCTACTGATAGACACTTAGGTTGCTTCCATTTCTTGGCTATTGTAAATAATGCTGCGATAAACATAGGAGTGCGTATGTCTTTTTGAATCTGGGATCTTGTTTTCTTTGGGTAAATTCCTAGGGGTGGAATTCCTGGGTCAAATGATATTTTGACTCAGTGTTTTGAGGAACCTCCATACTGCTTTCCACAATGGTTGAACTAATTTGCATTCCCACCAGCAGTGTAGAAGGGTTACCCTTTCTCCACATCCTCACCAACATTTGCTGTTCTTTGTCTTTTGGATGCTGGTCATCCTAACTGGGGTGAGGTGATATATTATTGTGGTTTTAATTTGCATTTCCCTGATAATTAGCAATGTAGAGCATCTTTTCATGTGCCTGTTGGCCATATGAATTTCTTCTTTGGAGAAGTGCCTTTTCAGCTCCTCTGCCCATTTTTTAATTGGTTTATTTGCTTTTTGTTTGTTGAGGTGCATGAGCTCTATATAATTTGGATGTTAACCCCTTATCAAATATGTCATTTATGAATATATTCTCCCATACTTTAGGATGTCTTTTTGTTCTACTGATGGTGTCCTTTGCTGTGCAGAAGCTTTTTAGTTTGATATGGTCCCACTTGCTCGTTTTTGTTTTTGTTTCCCTTGCCTGGAGAAATATGTTCATGAAGAAGTTGCTCATGTTTATGTCCAAGAGATTTTTGCCCGTTTTTTTCCAAGAGTTTTATAGTTTCATGACATACATTCAGGTCTTTGATCCATTTTGAGTTTACTTTTGTGTATGGCATTAGACAAAAATCCAGTTTCGTTCTCTTACATGTAGCTGTCCGGTTTTGCCAACACCAGCTGTTGAAGAGGCTGTCATTTCCCCATTGTATATCCATGGCTCCTTTATCATATATTAATTGACCATATATGCTTGGGTTTATATCTGGGCTCTCTAGTGTTTTCCCTTGGTCTATGGGTCTGTTCTTGTGCCAGCACCAAATTGTTTTGATTATTGTGGCTTTGTAGTAGAGCTTGAAGTCGGGGAACGTAATTCTCCCTGCTTTATTCTTCTTTCTCAGGATTACTTTGGCTGTTTGGGGTCTTTTGTGATTCCATATGAATTTTAGAACGATTTGCTCTAGTTCATTGAAGAATGCTGTTGGTATTTTGATAGGGATTGCATTGAATCTGTAGATTGCTTTAGGCAGGGTGGCCATTTTGACAATATTAATTCTTCCTATCCATGAGCATGGGATGTGTTTCCATTTATTGGTTTCTTCTTTAATTTCTCTCATGAGTGTCTTGTAGTTTTCAGAGTATAAGTCTTTCACTTCCTTGGTTAGGTTTATTCCTAGGTATTTTATTCCTTTGATGCCATTGTGAATGGAATTGTTTTCCTGATTTCTCTTTCTGCTAGATCATCGTTAGTGTATAGTACTGCAACATATTTCTGTGTATTAATTTTGTATCCTGCAACTTTTCTGAATTCAGGTATTAGATCTAGTAGTTTTGGAGTGGATTCCTTAGGGTTTTTTGTGTACACTATCATGTCATCTGCAAACAGGGACAGTTTGATTTCTACCTTCCCAATCTGGATGCCTTTTTTCCTTGTGTTGTCTGATTGCCATGGCTAGGACCTCCAGAACTATGTTGAATAAAAGTGTGGAGAGTGGGCATCTTTGTCTTGTTCCTGATCTTAAAGGAAAAGCGTTCAGCTTTTCGCTGTTAAGTATGATATTGGCTGTGGGTTTGTCATATATGGCCTTTATTATGTTGAGTTACTTGCCCTCTATACCCATTTTGTTGAGAGTTTTTATTATGAGTGGATGTTGAATTTTGTTGAATGCTTCTTTAGCATCTGTGGAGATGATCATGTGGTATTTGTCCTTCTTTTTGTTGATGTAGTGGATGATTTGATGGATTTTCGAATGTTGTACCATCCTTACATCCCTGGAATAAATCCCACTTGATCATGATGGATATCCTTTTTGAATTCGGTTTGCTAATATTTTGTGGAGTATTTTTGCACCTATGTTCATCAGGGATATTGGCTTGTAATTTTTTTTTTTGTGTGGTGTCTTTGCCTGGTTTGGTATTAGAGTGATGTTCACCTTGTAGAATGAGTTTGGGAGTATTCCCTCCTCTTCTACTTTTTGGAAATCTTTGAGGAGAATGGGTATTAGGTCTTCACTAAATGTTTGGTAAAATTCAGCAGTGAAACCATCTCGTCCAGTCTTTTGTTCTTAGGCAGTTTTTTGATTGCAATTCAATTTCTTTGCTGGTAATTGGTCTATTCATATTTTCTGTTTCTTCCTGGATCAGCCTTGGAAGGTTGTATTTTTCTAGAAAGTTGTCCATTTCTTCTAGGTTATCCAGTTTGTTACCATATAATTTTTCATAGTATTCTCTGATAATTCTTTATATTTCTGTGGTGTCCCTAGTGATTTTTTCCTTTCTCATTTCTGATTCTGTTTATGTTTGTAGACTCTCTTTTTTTCTTGATACGTCTGGCTAGGGGTTTATCTATTTTTTTTTTATTTTCTTGAAGAACCAGTTCCTGCTTTCATTGATTCTTTCTATTGTTTTATTCTTCCCAATTTTATTTATTTCTGCTCTAATGTTTATTATGTCCCTCCTTTTACTGACTTTGAGCATCATTTGTTCTTCCTTTTCTAGTTTCACTTATTTTGTGTATAGACTGTTCATTTGGGATTGTTCTTTCCTTAGGTAGGCCTGTGTTGCAATATATTTCCCCCTTACCACTGCCTTCACTGCGTCCCACAGATTTTGTGGTGTTGTATTATTGTTGTCATTTTTCTCCATATATTGCTTGATCTCTGTTTTTATTTGCTCATTGATACATTGATTATTTAGGAGCATGTTACTAAGCCTCCATGTGTTTGTTGGCTTTTTTGTTTTCTTTGTGTAATTTATTTCTTGTTTCATACCTTTGTGATCTGTGAAGCTGGTTGGTACAATTTCAATCTTTTTGAATTTACTGAGGTTCTTTTTGTGGCCTAATATATGATCTATTCTTGAAAATGTTCCATGTGCACGTGAGAAGAATGTGTATCCTGTTGCCTTTGAATGGAGTGTTCTGTAGATGTCCATTAGGTCTATCTGTTCTGATACGTTGTTCAGTGCCTCTGTCTCTTTACTTATTTTCTGTCTGCTTGAACTGTCCTTTGGAGTGAGTGGTGTGTTGAAGTCTCCTAAAATGAATGCATTTCATTCTCTTTCCCCCTTTAATTCTGTTAGTATTTTTTTCACATATGTAGGTGATCTATCTTTTATTTTTTAACTTTTTCAATCCACCTATACTTTTGTAGGGCCACATTTATATGTCTTTTTCTTTTTTCAATGTTTATCTTTAATAACTATAATTAACTAGATGCTTAAAAACTAAGTTTATTTGGTACCGTACTCACTGAATGATTTTAATAAAGATTGAAAGGTTATTTTTTTAAACAAAATACACCCAGATTTTAGAGGACTAGTTTATAAAAGATACAATATCATTTTAGGACATCTAAGTTGTTTTACAAAGTAGTTCATCAAGGCCTAAATATTTCTAATATCTGATTTATGAAATGTTGCAAGAAGATAATGTCCATACTGCCTAGATATTTGTCTTAAAAATTTGTAGTTCAGTGTCTTTGTGTATATATAAAAATAGTTTAGACAAAGCTTATGTTAAATACTAAGTGCATTTTTATCAGTTCTTAATTTAAACATTGTTTTAAACATGATCCTACTTGTCAAAAAAGTTAATTCATATTATTGCCATGATAGCAAATTATTTTCCTTTAAATAGTGAATTATGTAACTTCCTATTTGAATTAATAATAATGTTAAGTTTTTGTCTAATTCATCTGAAGGAACTTCTAAAATCTATACTTTGATTTATGAGTTGAGTGAAAATAATCATTATTGAAATTAATGTGTTATTTTGTTGACAAATATGGTGAAAGTGGCATTATTTGACAATTATAAGATTCTTATATATTAATGGAACCAATACACATGCCTTAACTTTTTATTTATGTATGCAAGCAATCTTGGAACCAAGAAGGATCATTAGATCTGAATACAATAATGCTAAATGCTTCATGCATGATATGGGAATATAACTTTTGCAGCTGCATGTATTAAATCTTTTTGTTGGGGCACTTTCTTGTTAATATAAGTATTCACTTCTGTAATCAATGCTGTTTCTTCTTCAGTAATTTTTTTTCCTGCTTTCCATGTAGCCAGTTATAAATACAGTAAATGCCGACGAATGTTATGTGCAAGTAACATCAATGTTATTGAGAAATGGAAATTCAGTTCTTACTTTTTCATTACACATGTGCTTTTTTTGGGGCGGGGCTATTCACTGCTAAAGAAATAAATTAAATAAGCAGTAAAATACTAAATCATTCATAAATGGACTTTCATTGTAGATTTACACCAAACAATAAATGGCAAGACCTGAGCAGTAAAAGCCTCAAGACTACTCTCTATGTGCTGTGTGGCAGGACTGCTGAGCCTTTGTTTCCTATACTTAATTCATATCCACCTAAACTATAATTCTCTCTTTTCACATCAACCCCACCAGCTACCAGCTGTGCCTTGTGGTTTCAAGTATCTCACAGACCGTAGAAGAGTCCATACCCCAGCTGGCTGGTTGATCAAATCAGGGGCCATGGATTACACCAGTGAATACTTCTCCCACTACTTCTGTTGTACAGGTGGAGGACTATGGGCTATGAGTGCTGTCTGAAATACTAGTAAAAGAGAGATGTGCCTTAGAGCTTATTTTACCAAAAGTTAAAGTGAGAACTTTATTCTTCACCCAACTGTGTTTTCCAGCTGGAAGTACAAGGTGGAAATCTACCAAAATAATCCTGACTTGTTTATAAAAACTACTAATAGTAATTTTTTATTAAAAAATATAAAATCAGGAACAAAATCTAAACAAAAGTGATAGAAAGAAAATAGGGGTAATCTAGTAATGTCCAGGACCAACAGAATGTGTGGTCTTCCCACACAAATAATAATATGCTTTACTAGATACCAAGGTAGAATGGGCTGAAAAGCCAGGCCCCGGGGTCTCCTAGAAACAAGCCCTGAGCGCTGGCTTGGCCCTCAGGCGTGCCTGCACCGGCCATCATCAGACATCATCAG
This sequence comes from Smutsia gigantea, assembly GCA_032199065.1. NCBI lineage: Eukaryota > Metazoa > Chordata > Mammalia > Pholidota > Manidae > Smutsia > Smutsia gigantea. The sequence continues at coordinate 115,670 of JAVSCE010015400.1, forward strand.
ATGGTGGGTTTTAGTAGTGTGTGGGTAAAATGAGAGTTTCTGTGGCCAGGATTCTCACCTGGCCCTGGTTGACTAGCTCACTGCACACCTGTTGGCAATACATGGCGGTTGACTCTATATAAAGAGCTCCGCCCAGTGCTCTGGGTGTGACATGGTGGCATGGCTGCAAGGCTGCTAGAGAGCAGAGGCTGAAGTTGTGGCAGTGCCAAGAACAGAGGCCCAGAGGATGGCTATGTGGGACGACTGTGCAGAGAGGCCCAAAGGATGGCTGTGTGGGATGGCTGTGCAGACAGAGGGGCCCAGAGGCAGAGACTAGCTTGCTGCATGCAGACTCGCTCTGAGTGAATGGGATTTTAGTGATTGACCTGCCACCATGAAAATAAAGTTGAGTATAGCCCTTTCACCCCAAGAACATTTTGCTGTCAATTTCTTTGGCCACACTGAATCCATAGAGAACTTGCCTGGGCTAAAACCCATTGGCAAGACATGGTGACATGGGAGAGCACCTGCCTACCTCTGGTGCAGCCTAACAGAAACACCATTCCTGATCCTGCACAGGCCATTATGGGGTGAGGGAGGTGGGAAGGCCTGCTGCAGATCCAGCTCCCTGTTCCCTCTCCTCCAGAAGCCCTCCCACCTCCCAGGGCTGGACAGGACCTGCAGCTATACTCCCATCACAATGCGGTCCTGCCTGTCACCATGACTGTCCTCACCGGGGCTGAGGGCGCGTCTTACTCCCCTTTGCAGCCTTACTGTTAGATCCCGATATGGTGACTGACCAAGCACTACCTGAAATTCCTGTGCTCTGGCTCAGAATTCGAGCAACCTCTAAGTGGTAGTGCTCCAGAACAGGTGCTCTGGTTGTCCTCGCTGGCACCACATTTACCTGCTGTGTGAGCCTGGATTTTGCCAATGGCTGTGCTTGACCAGGAGAATAGTGGGGTTTTGCAATGAGGTGGGTTAATCACAAACTGGGACAAGGCTGGTCTCTCATCAGCTCTGAAGCTGCGCCTGAACATCTGTCCAGAAGGAACACAAAGAAATGGCAGCCCTTGCAGAATGCCATTTAAGCAAGAGGAGATGTACCATCTTTAAAAGCATTAATCATTCCTCCTTTGTTGGGCTTTGTCTGGGATATGCTGGAAGCCTGGGGAAGCTGCCCGTTTGGTTTGGAAAACTTCCAGAACTCATCTGCTTCCATCACTTCAGCTTCGGTGGAGGAAACTAAACATGCCAAGAAAAGGGACAGGGCCAAAATCTTAGCCAGTAAAGGGCATACAGAGCATGGCTCTGGTCATCCACCCTGTCCTAACTGCCAACTTCTCAGAGCAGCAGATGGAATTTAAATTCTACCAGTGGTTACACTGGTCTCCAGCCCTGGTTGGGGCTCACATATAATGCTGCCTTTTCATACCCACAAGTAAAACTAACAAAGAGTGAAGGTGGACGCACTTCCTCAACTATTTCCAGTTTCTGGTTAAACCCATATTGTGAAGTATAGATATCTTAAATACTATAAAAAAATCAATAGAAAATACCACTTAGAAACTAAAGTTATTAGAATAGGAAAAAAATGTATTTTTTTATGTAGTATGTACTACTATTTTTGTTTTCTATCTTTGTAAATACATTTTAGAAATTTTTCTTACCAGGTTTCTCTTTTTCAAAGTCTACTTTTTTAAACCATTCTTTCAAATTGATTTTAAACTTTCAGAATTAGAAACAAAGGCAAATAATTATTGAAATGTGTTTATCAAAACTCAATGAATCATAAATCATAGAATTGCAGACTATTTGGTTTTTCACTCAGTGTGGCTTTAACATCTAATTTTTGCTGCCTGAAATGATCTTCTCCTCCCAACTTCTATCATTTTCACATATTTTTCCCTTAGCTTAATATCACCTCACCAGACCACTCTGTCTTGTTATACTATCTGAAGAAGTCCCAGTTCTCAACCTGAGTCTCTGTCTTGGGCTTTGGCTTAATCTTTTAAAAGTCAATATCCTTCAAAGTTAATAAATTATTTCAATTTTTTTTTCTGAGTGAGTGATTTCTCTCTACTAAAATATAGGTATTCAGTAACAGCTACACAATGACATTACATTTGGAACCAACCAACAAAAATTACCCATGGGCTAACATAAACTGGGAAACAGAATAATTGCTGTATGTGTGTTTACCAAAGACAAGAATAGGAATCTGTGTCTATTGTTCTATGTATCACCGCCACATCTTATCTTTGTTTTAGACTACTGAAGAATTTTGACTGGTAGAATTTAATACAAATTGGTAGCACTTTTTTTATTTTTTGTATCTAAATTTTAAACTAAAATGTACCTTCTAGAAATAAAAAGAAGTGTCAGTTTTAAAATAGATTTCGTGTTATGGTGTCTTGCCAATGGGTTTCAGCACTGGGCAAATTCGCTATGGATTCAGTGTGACCAAAGAAATTGACAGCAAAACGTTCTTTGGGGTAAAAGGGTTTATTACCCAGCTTGTTCTCGAGGCGGTAGGTTGAGCACTAGCAACTCTGCCTCCACCCAACACACTGGGCCGAGCTCTCTATATAGTGCAATAATAGCTTATTGCCTAAAGGTGTGGAAGTGGTAGCCTAGCAATAGGCCAGTTACGTCACCAGGTGGTTTAAGTTCAGTGAGGATCTTGGCCATAGGAACCCCAACTTCCCCACGCTCCACCCCTCCAGGATTCTTGCCTTGCAATTTACATGCTTTCAATCTTGCACAATGGTCCCTGTGCGAGAAAGCTGGAGCACTGTAACCAGATTGCACAACAGCAACAGAGGATAACAACAACTTAGATATAATAACAAAAATTAAGATACAACAAGATTTTGAAACAGGTAACAAAATTATAATAATCCTCAAGCCGGAGGAGGTTCCTAATAACAAAAATTATAATAATCCTCAAGCCAGAGGAAGTTCCCAATCCACAAAGACTTTGAGGGTATTAAGACACATGTTTTAATGCCACCAACATAGGTACATGTTGTCCATCAGGTAGGATGCATGCAAGAGAGGGGTCCTGTGATAGGACTGTAGAAGGAAGGGAGTCCCTTCCAGGTCTAGTATACCATACTTTTACTCCTCTCTCCATGGCGGTTACCGAAGGGTCTAATTATAGTGCTACTGGAGGTGCATGCACTGGCCATAATGATAAAACAAAACTCCCTGGTAAGATGCTCCTACCTTCTGGCCGTTCAGGATATACTACTGTGACCTTTGGTGGCCACTCTGCTGTCATTCCAGGAATACACAGGAGGCCAGCTTCCAGGTCTTGTCCCCAAGGTTCCAGGAGAGCCAGCCATCATTGGTCCATGTGTCGAAAGGTCCAAGGCCACGTCCACTCAGTGGAGTCTCGGGTTCAGTGCAGTTGATGCCGGCGGCAAGATGTTATTCTGGTGGCCGAACCTCAGCTTCAGTGACTCTTCCTTGGCTTGTACTTGCAGTGGTATAGGGGAGGCAGCCATATGTGTTAACATGTCTATGGGGCTCAGGGCTCCCCTTTGGAGTCTCTTGTTCAAACGCCATAGCACGGTCCATAAGCAGCAGACTGACCATCTCCGCAGACTATTGGTGTCTGACTTTAGTCCAGATTTTAAGAAGCCATTGTGCCTCTCTATCTCACGTGCTGTAGTAGGATTGTATGGCACATGAAACTTCCATTTGACTCCCAGTTGTTGCACCCATTCTTGCAGTGTATGTTCAGTAAAATGGGTGCCCTGATCACTCTCAACTACCTGTGGTCAGCCATAGACAGCAAAGAGATGTTCCAGTCCTCTTTTGGTCATCTGCTGGTCTGCACAAAGGATAGGAAAAGAAACCAGAAGTCCAGTAGCTGTGCTCACACAAGTCATCACATACCGATATCCTTCTGACACAGTTAGAGGCCCAATATAGTCTATCTGCCACCTGATGAGGGGTATAGGCCCCTTAGCTATTGTCCCATGTTGCTGTGGAACTCGGTGTAAGTCCCTTTTGGAGCACACGACACACTCCTGTCGGGCTCTACTAACTTCTTTGAAGGTCAAAGGCAAGCCCCACTGATGGTCTACAGCCCACATTGTCTTTTGCCCTGCATGCAACAAACACTGATGTAACCATTGGGTGGGTTTTATAATACCCACCTTTTTCAACTCCTGGAGAATTTCTCCAATCTCTTTATGCCCTCCAAGCAGTTTGTATTGTTTGGTATTAGTCACCCACCGAGGCACAGGCAAAGCTATGGACGGGTGCCTAGCATGTCTCCTCAGAACTGCCTTTGTCACATGTACTGTCAGTCAGAACTCACCTGCAGTATTCTGCAGGCATAGGCCGTGCAGGATATCAATCCCCAAAATATACTCAGGGATAGGAGATATATACACGGTATACTCTTTTGGGGGTAGACACCCTATTCCCAAAGGGATTTGGGCTTTTTTCACTCTGATAGCCTTACCCCCATATCCATCTATGATAGTGTGGGTCCCAGGAAACTGCTCAGGGTTACCATGAATCAGTGAATATTCAGCCCCAGTGTCCACCAGAGCCAGGACACGTTGTTTGTTCACTGGGGACTAATGGAGAGCTATTTCAACATGTGGCCTCCAGTTCCCCCATGGTCTCTTAGGGCAGATACCTCGACCTTCCCCTAAGTCAAACCGTGTTCCCCAATCACCTTCCTATGTGGGCTCAAGTGAGGTTGGCTTGCTTTCCAGCAGGAAGTCTTGCAAACACACCAGCTGGGCTCATGGCTCTGTCTCTGATCTCTGCCTCTTTGGTCTTATGGCTGGAACTGCTGCTCTGGTTGCAGTTTTTGCCATAGTTCTCGTAAGATCCTATTTGACTTCCCATCTAATTTCCTTCCATCTGCGCCTGCCTCTATTAAATCAACCCACATCTGGGTCCTTGTAACCTTCATGGGACCCTTTAAATTATTCTTGTGAGTAACAGGTCTTATTTCTTTCTGGATTCTCATTGCTTCAGCCTCTCCTAAGTCTGCTACTGTATGTGTCACTTCGCTTATGGGATGCCCTAAGTGAGAGGAAAGAATGGCTGCTAGAGACCCAAAGAGGGATGTGGGAGCCATTTGAAGCACAATGTTTCTCATCCCAGAAGTGAAAATCTCTTCATCTGGGCCATAATTCTCTGGACTATAGATGGCATTTCTTATGCTTTGCTCTCATAACACCTATTGGAGCTCAGCATATGTCTGCCATCTAACAGGATAGTATGGTAGATCACCCTGATTGGGCCACACAACATGAAGTGCAGCCATAAGCCAATTGGGGAGGGAGTGACTCCCTGGGGACTGATGTGCATTTTGTAATTGCTGCCTCAAGGCGGGCTGTACTGTCAGGGAAGACAGCTTTCCCATCTCTGATCCTGACAGAACAATTCCATCCACCCCTAAGTCCCACAGACGCAGGAGCCATGCTGATATTGACTCTGAGGGCTTCTGCCTAAACTGGGAGCCCAAATCCACCAGCTCAGCCTGAGTATAGGGGCGGACCATAGAGTGCTCCATGACCTGGGGAGGGGGCTGCTCCTCTCCTTGAGGAACTTTCAGCTGCTGGTCTTTATTTTCTTTACAACCACTGGGTGTGCTTTCAATACAGGAGGGGCCAGTGCCTCTGGCAGCACCCCTTCATCCTTCCCCATCTCATCCATTTCTGGGGCTGATGGCACCTTTCTCTCCCCTCCCCCAAGTGCCTCCTCTGCTACAACCTTTACCTTTTCTACAGTGCCTCACAGCAATGCTACCTTAGTCTTCAGAAGCTCTGTTACCTTCACCTCAATTCTTCGCAGTTGGCATTCTTGTGCCACCTCTGCCTGGGCTTCCCTTAGGAGTTCGTCTTTTTCCTTGATGTCCTCTTCCTCCTTCAGAGTACCTGGCAGTGTTGCCATCTCGTTCTGTAAGAAATTTTTTACCTCTTCAATGGCACCTTGCTGCCAGCGTACTTGTGCTGCCTCCTCTCACATCAATGCCATTTCCTTCTCCAGGGAATCCACAGAAGTTTGCAGCTCGCATTCTCATGCTGCCATTTCTTGGGTCTTTTTTGGGAGCACGTCCTTCTCTTCTGTAGACCTTTTTAATACTGTGAGAAGCAGCCAACCCACAGTCCCCACTGCCTCATGGGCACTCTGTCTCTCAAAAGACCTACTTACTATACCAAGGGCCACCTACTGCCTCAGGTGTCACCTCCACATGCCTCCAGTCCTGGGGTGGGGCCCAGCCCTCTAAGAGGCAAGCCACCTTAGACCACATACCCATTGGGGGACAATCTACTGCCTCCCCATTCACAGCGGCAGCCTGCTAAAGCACCCCTCCCATAAGGGCAGCCTGTCTTTTTCCTTGGTCAACAATGAACCGTGCCAACTTTCACCAATTGTCTTGCCAGTGGGTTTCAGATCTGGACAAGTTCACTATGGTACCAATGTGACCAAAGAAATTGACAGCAAAACGTTCTTTGAGGTGAAAGGGTTTATTACCCAGCTTGTTCTCCCAGTGGTAGCTCGAGCACTAGCAACACTGCCTCCGCCCAACACACTGGGCCAAGCTCTCTATATAGCACAATAATAGCTTATTGCCTAAAGGTGTGGAAGCAGTAGGCTAGCAACAGGCCAGTTACATCATCAGGTGGTTTAAGTTCAGTGAGGATCCTGGCCATAGGAACCCCAACTTCCCCACACAAGGTACTCAAGAATACTTGTGCAACAATAGTCCATTAGCAAAGATTTGAGAATATGTTTACTTTTGTAACAAAGATCAGAATATTTGTCTGTAAAATTGGATGTTTTGGTTTCCATGATGGGTTGGCGATCTACCATTGAACGTGTGAAATAAGAAAGTTTTGAATGTAATAATATGTATTTGGACCCATCAACACTTACCTAACATCAAAATCAGTTTCACATGGATTAAAAAGTTTGCTGTTAATTTTCTGACAAAAAAATAATTGAAGTGAATATCACATTTCTGTACTAAAGGATAAGTTTTTAGCTTATAGAAGAAAAATAAATGTAAAGGAAAAAGATTTTTTGTGTATAATCACTTAACATCTGCATCAAATGCTATAAGATGAAGGTGTTGGGGTAGGTGGCAAATTTTAGCATATAACCTCTTAGTATTTATCTGGGCCTGAGAACTAGACTTACATAAGACAGATTAACAGGAGAAAATCAAATACATTTATATAAGTTTTATATGACATGATAACCCTCATAAAGAAATGACGACCCAGAGAAATGTGAAACCTCTACAGTAGGTTGAAAAAAGAGAGGCATTGTGGAAAAGTAAACTCTATGGGGAGGCTAAAGGAAGATGAGAATTATTTTAATAAGGTTCACTTGTGTAGAATCCTGTTGTTCTTGCTCTTGTTGATAATAAGAAAGCTACTTTCTTTCTGGTACAGGGCAGACATCTTTCACATGGGAATTTCATCTCCTGTTTTAAGAAAAAGGAGGAAGGATAGAATGCTTTTCTTATATTTGCAGATCTTCCTAATTGCCTTTAACTCAAAATATTCTTTATGCCAAAGTGGCATATTTTGCCAAAAAAACTCTTCAGTGGCATATCATAGAGAAAACAAATTTACAAAAACACAATATAATCAGTATATAGCAAAATGTAAAACAGAGAAAAGCAATGAAAAGATTGACAAAATTGACAAATTTAAACTCATTAAAACCTTTAACCACATATGTATTTAAAAAAATATAAAGTGTCATATGAGTTTTGTTAAAATATAAGTATATAAGTTAAGGCATATTAAAGTCTTAAAGAGTTCATTTGAGCATTTATTGATTCAAATAGGGTAACACCAAATTGGAAACTTAGGAGTGCTGCACTGATGGAAGCTTGAGGAAAGAATTTTATAGAGAAAAAGCATATGCGAAGTAAGAAAGTCATGGATTGGCTACAGCTTAAAGCCTAGTTGGCTACTTGTGTTGCTTGTCCTTAGTAAGCCACTATTCTTAGCAATATGATTCAGCTGACTTGGCTTAAATTTGCATAATACCAAGCATTTTTGTAAATCTTTGTATTTAAAAGGCTTTTAGAACTTGAGAAGCTATTTTCAACTTGCAAAAAACCAATTCATTTTTCTAATAAAACCTTCCTCAAGACCATGAAAGAAGTAATCTTTTAGTCATACATATATATAAGTCCTGCCTTTGTTTTAATATTCATAGGCTCCATCTCTCCTTTATGCATCTTCAAATTTTTTGTTACATTATAACAATACCACAAATATTCTATAAAACATAATCTGAAGAGTGGTGTGTTTTGTGTGAGCTCTCTCAGCAGGAGAAAGTAATAATGAGATGCATATTCTTGAACTATGCTGCAAATAATTTCATGAAGTTACTGTAGCATGCTGAGTATCAGAAGACCTTTTAGATTTCAAACTGGTGTTATAATGATTTATAATGTCCAAATGCTCTGAGGTGTCCATTCATTGAACATCTTGTTATTCAAAATAGTTGCTAAGCTTTTTGCAAAGTCATATATTCATCATTTTGGTCACTAACAAAACCCTGTTCACTTAGCAGCTGTTTCTGGGATTTTATGCCCATCTTTTACTAAGTTTAAACTATTTAGAAAAGTCAAAGACCATGATTTTATTTGAATATTTTTGTGTTCTTAATCTGGAAAATAAATCATAATATTTTTATTAGATGAATACTTAGATTTAAGAAATGACATTGATAAATAATTATAGTGGCTTACAATTTCTTTTCCTGAAGAAGTATCATATTTTTGTCAATTAAACTTCTTTATTATATACTGGTATTTTTTCTAAAATATAAGCTTATTTTTCTCTGGCAATACATATATTACGTCACTGTCTTGCCAATGGGTTTCAGCCCTGGGCAAGTTCACTATGGATTCAATGTGACCAAAGAAATTGACAGCAAAACGTTCTTTGGGGTAAAAGGGTTTATTACCCAGCTTGTTCTCCTGGTGGTAGGTCGAGCACTAGCGTCTCTGCTTCTGCCCAGAGGACTGGGCCAAGCTCTTTACATAGCACAATAATAGCTTATTGCCTAAAGGTGTGGAAGTGGTAGTCTAGCAACAGGCCAGTTACATCACCAGGTGGTTTAAGTTCAGTGAGGATTCTGGCCATAGAAACCCTAACTTCCCCACACTCCACCCCTCCAGGATTCTCACCTTACAATCTACATGCTTTCACTCTTCCGCAATGATCCCTGTACAGGAAAGCTGGAGCACTGTAACCAGATTCCACAATAGCAACAGAGGATAACAACAATTTAGAGACAATAAAAATTAAGATACAGCAAGATTTTGATACAGGTAACAAAAATTATAATAATCCTCAAGCCAGAGGAAGTTCCCAATCCACAAAGACTTTGAGGGTAATAAGACACATGTTTTAATGCCACCAACATAGGCACACGTTGTCCATCAGGTAGGATGCATGCAAGAGAGGGGTCCTGTGATAGGACTGTAGAAGGAAGGGAGTCCCTTCCAGGTCTAGTATACCGTATTTTTACTCCTCTCCCCGTGGCGGTTACCGAAGGGTCTAATTATAGTGCTACTGGAGGTGCATGCACTGGCCATAATGATAAAACAAAACTCCCTGGTAAGATGCTCCTACCTTCTGGCCGTTCAGGATATACTACTGTGACCTCTGGTGGCCACTCTGCTGTCATTCCAGGAATACACAGGAGGCCAGCTTCCAGGTCTTGTCCCCAAGGTTCCAGGAGAGCCAGCCATCATTGGTCCATGTGTCGAAAGGTCCAAGGCCACGTCCACTCAATGGAGTCTCCAGGGTTCAGTGCAGTCTGTGCTGGCAACAAGATGTTATTCTGGTGGCCAAACCTCAGCTTCAGTGATTCTTCCTTGGTTTGTAACTTTCAGCTGCTGGGTCTTTATTTTCTTTACAACCACTGGGTGTGCTTTCAATACAGGAGGGGAAGGTGCCTCTGACACCACCCCTTCACATTCCCCAGCTCCTCCATTTCTGGGGCTGATGGCACCTTTCTCTCCCCTCCCCCAAGTGCCTCCTCTGCTACAACCTTTATCTTTTCTACTGTGCCTTGCAACAATGCTACCTCAGTCTTCAGAAGCTCTCTTACCTTCACCTCAGTGCTTCACAGCTGACAATATCGTGCCACCTCCTCCTGTGCTTCCCTCAGTAGTTCGTCTTTTTCCTTGATGCCCTCTTCCTCCTTCAGAACACCTGGTAGTGCTGCGGTATCGTTCTGTAAAGAATTGTTTACCTCTCCAATGGCACCTTGCTGCCAGCGTTCTCATGCCATCTCCTCTCTCAACAATGCCATTTCTCTCTTCAGGGAATCCACAGAAGTTTGCAGCTCACATTCTCATGCTGCCTATTGCATCAGTGCCATTTCCTTTTTTGGGGAATCCACAGAAATTTGCAGCTCACGTTCTCATGCGGGTCTCTTCTGTAGACCTTTTTAATACTGTGAGAAGCAGTCAACCCACAGTCCCTGTTGCCTCACGGGCACTCTGTTTCTCAAAGGATTTACTTACTACACCAAGGGTCACCCCTACAGCCTCAGGTGTCACCTACACTTGCCTCCAGTCCTGGGGTGGGGCCCAGTCCTCTAGGAGGCAAGCCTTATCAGACCACATACCCATTGGGGGACAGTCCACTGCCTCCCCATTCACAGGGGTAGCCCGCTGAAGCACTCCTCCCATAAGGGAGCCCGTCTTTTTCTTTGGTCAACAATGAACTCTGCCGATTTTCGCCACTTGTCTTGCCAATGGGTTTTAGCCCTGGGCAAGTTCACTATGGATTCAGTGTGACCAAAGAAATTGACAGCAAAACGTTCTTTGGGGTGCAAGGATTTAGTACCCGGCTTGTTCTCCCGGCGGTAGGTCGAGCACTAGGATCTCTGCCTCCACCCAGAGCCCTGGGCCAAGCTCTCTATATAGCACGATAATAACTTATTGCCTAAAGGTGTGGAAGCAGTAGGCTAGCAACAGGCCAGTTACATCATCAGGTGGTTTAAGTTCAGTGAGGATCCTGGCCATAGGAACCCCAACTTCCCCACAGTCACTAAAAATATATCCATTTTCTAAGGGCTTTTAAGAAAAACAAGTGCAATATTTTAGTGTTTTGAGAATCTACTTTTTAAGGTGTGTGGTCATGAAATCCATTTCATGGCAACCAGGAAGAATTTATGTTATAATGTCTAAAAGGTCTGAAGAACAATAATCAAATAGTTCTTAAATTTAAAGGCTCTTATCACTTGGATTGAAAAAGGTCTTTTCTGTTTTAAAGACTATAAAGTTCTTTATCTTTTTCTTTTCCTTTCTGGTTAAATCTACTGCAGATATGGCACAGATCACCACTACTCAGCCATTCCACCTCCTGAGCACAGCATTCTTTCCCACATCAGTAATCAAATCCTCAGTCACACAGAAATCCACTACCAGTGAGAGCTATTAATTATTGAGTTGAAGCCCATGTCTACATCTGATTTAAAATTGCATGGTCTTGAATCACAGATCTGCAAGACATTTTAGAAATAATCAGGTCCAACACACCAACTCTGTAAATTAGCAAATTAGAGTGCAGTTAGGCAATCAACTTTGTAGATTGACAGATACCTCCCCCCCCCCTTTTTTTTTAACTCTAGGCCCCTTCATCATTCAGCCTTACCATACCATGGCTTAAAATATGCAGAGATTCTGTGAAGCTGAAAGCATTAGGGTGATGGCAAGAAGAAGGGAACAAAAACAACATATGTTACTATAAATTTGAGAACATATCTTTTTTTTATTAAGGTTTCATTGATATACACTCTTATGAAGGTTTCACATGAAAAATGTTTGGTTACTACATTCACTTCTGTTATAAAGTCCCCCCATACCCTATTGAAGTCACTGTCCATCAGTGTAGTAAGATGCCACAGAGTCACCACTTGTCTTCTCTGTGCTACCCTGTCTTCCCTGTGACACCCCCAAACCATGTGTACCAATCATAATAGCCCTCAATCCCTTTCTCCTTCCCTCCCCACTCACCCTACACTACACCTCCGCTTGGTAACTGCTAGTCCCTTCTTGGAGTCTTTGAGTCTGCTGCTGTTTTGTTCCTTCAGTTTTGCTTCGTTGTTAAAACTCCACAAATGAGTGAAATCATTTGTTACTTGTCTTTCTCCACCTGGCTTATTTCACTGAGCATAATACCCTCTAGCTCCATCCATGTTGTTACAAATGGTAGGATTTCTTTTCTTCTCATGGCTGAATAGTATTCCATTGTGTATATGTACCACATCTTTATCCTTTCATGTACTGATGGACATTTAGGTTGCTTCCATATCTTGGTTATTGTAAATAGTGCTGAAATAAACATAGGGGTTGGTATATCTTTTTGAATCTGAAATCTTGTTTTCTTCATGTAAATTCCTCGGAGTGGAATTCCTGGGTCAAATGGTATTTCTATTTTTAGTTTAGTCAGGAACCTCCATATTGCTTTCCACAATTGTTGAACTAATTTACATTCCCACCAACAGTGGAGGAAAGTTCCTCTTTCTCCATGTCCTCACCAGCATTAGTTGTTTCTTGTCTTTTGGATGTTGGCCATCCTAACTTGTGTGAGGTGATATCTCATTGTGGTTTTAACTTGCATTTCCCTGATGATTAACAATGTGGAGCATCTTTCATGTGCCTGTTTGCCATCTGAATTTCTTCTTTGGAAAAGTGTCTGTTCAGGTCCTCCACCCACATTTTAAGTGGGTTATTTGTTTTTTGTGTGCTGAGGAGTTTGAGCTCTTTATTTGTTTTGTATGTTAACCCCTTATTAGATAAGTCTTTTGCGAATGTATTCTCCCATACTGTAGGATGCCTTTTTGTTCTGCTGATGGTGTCCTTTGCTGTACAGAAGTTTTTAGTTTGATGTAGTCCCATTTCTTAATTTTTGCTTTTGTTTCCCTTGCCCAAGGTGATGTGTTTGGGAAAAAGTTGTTCTTGTAAATATTCAAGAGATTTTTGCCTGTGTTTTCTTTTATGAGTTTTATGGTTTCATAACTTATATTCAGGTCTTTGATCAAATAATTCACTTTCATTCTCTTGCATGGAGCTGTCTAGTTTTGTCAATACCAACTGCTGCAAAGGCTGTCATTTCCCCATTGTATATCCATGGCTCCTTCATTGCATATTAATTGACCATATACACTTGGGTTTATATCTGGTCTCTTTATCCTGTTCCATTGACCTATGGGTCTGTTTTTGTGCCAGCACCAAATTGTCTTGATTACTGTGGCATTGTAGTAGAACTTGAAGTTGGGGAGAGTAATCCCCCCATCTTTATTCTTCCTTCTCAGGATTGCTTTGGCTATTTGGGGTCTTTTTGGGTTCTGTATGAATTTTAGAACTATTTGCTCTAGTTCGTTGAATAGTTTGATAGAGATTGCATTGAATCTGTAGATGCTTTAGACAGGATGGCCATTTTGATAATGTTAATTCTTCCTATCCATGAGCATGGGGTGTATTTCCATTTATTGGTACTTTCTTTAGTTTCTCTCATGAGTGTCTTGTAGTTTTCAGGACATAGCTCTTTCACTTCCTTGGTTAGGTTTGTTCCTAGGTATTTTATTTTTTTGATGCAATTGTGAATGGAGTTGTTTTCCTGATGTCTCTTTCTGCTAGTTCATCATTAGTATATAGTAATGCAACAGATTTCTGTGTATTGATTTTGTATCCTGCAACTTCGCTGAGTTCAGTTATTTGTTTTAGTAGTTTTGGGGTGGATTCTTTAGGGCTTTTTATGTATTATATCATGTTATCTGCTAACAGTTTAACTTCTTCCTTACCAATCTGGATACCTTTTATTTCTTTGTGTTATCCAATTCCCATGGCAAGGACCTTCAGAACTATGTTGAATAAAAATGGGGAGAGTGGGCATCCTTTTCTTGTTCCTTATCTTAAAGGAAAAGCTTTCATATTCTCGCTGTTAAGTATGATATTGGCTGTGGGTTTGCCGTATATGTACTTTTTATGTTGAAGTATTTGCCCTCTATACCCATTTTGTTGAGAGTTTTTATCATGAATGGATGTTGAATTTTGTTGAATGCTTTTTCAGCATCTGTGGAAATGATCATGTGGTTTTTGTCCTTTTTGTTGATTTGTATGATGTTGATGAATTTTCAAATATTGTACCATTCTTGTATCCCTGGAATAAATCCTACTTGATCATGATGGATGATCTTTTTGATGTATTAATTCATTTTGCTAATATTTTGTTGAGTATTTTTGCATCTATGTTCATCAGGGATATCGGTCTGTAGTTTTCTTTTTGTGTGATGTCTTTGCCTGGTTTTGCGATTAGAGTGATTCTGGCCTCATAGAAAGAGTTTGGAAGAATTCTGTCATCTTCTAGTTTCTGGAAAACTGTAAGGAGAATGGGTATTAGGTCTTTACTAAATGTTTGATAAAATTCAGCAGTGAAGCCAACTGGTCCAGTAGTTTTGTTCTTAGGTAGTTTTTTGATTACTGTTTCAATTTCATTACTGGTAATTGGTTTGTTCAGATTTTCTGTTTCTTCCTGTGTCGGCCTTGGAAAGTTGTATTATTCTGGAAGGTTATCCATTTCTTGTAGGTTATCCAGATTTTTGGCATATAATTTTTCATTGTATTCTCTAATAATTCTTTGTATTTCTATGGTGTCCATAGTGATTTTTCCTCTCTCTTTTCTGATTCTGTTTATGCGTGTAGAGTCTCTTTTTTTCTTGATGAGTCTGGCTAGACTATTTTGTTTATTATCTCAAAGAACCAGCTTCTGCTTTCAATTCTTTCTATTGTTTTATTCTTCTTGATTTTATTTATTTATGTTCTAATCTTTATTATGTCCCTCCTTCTACTGATTTTGGGCTGCATTTGTTCTTCTTTTTCTGTATTCATTAATTATGGGATTAGACTGTTCATATGGGATTGTTCTTCTTTTCTGAGGTAAGCCTGTATTGCAATATACTTCCCTCTTAGCACAGCCTTCACTGTGCCCCACAGATTTTGTGGTGTTGAGTTATTGTCATTTGTCTCCATATATTGCTTGATCCCTGTTTTTATTTGGTCATTGTTCCATTGATTATTTAAGAGCATGTTGTTAAGCCTCCATGTGTTTGTGTGCTTTTTTGTTTTCTTTGCATAATTTATTTGTAGTTTCATTCCTTTGTGGTCGGTGAAGCTGATTGGTACAATTTCAATCTTTTTTAATTTGCTGAGGCTCTTTTTGTGGCCTAGGATATGATCTATTCTTGAAAATGTTCCATGTGCACTTGAGAAGAATGCGTATCCTGTTGCTTTTGAATAGATTGTTCTGTAGATATCCATTAGGCCCACCTGTTCTAATGTGTTGTTCAGTGCCTCTGTCTCCTTGCTTATTTTCTGTCTGGTTGATTTGTCCTTTGGAGTGAATGTTGTGTTGAATCTCCTAAAATGAATGCATTGCATTATGTTTCCTCCTTTAATTCTGTTAGTATTTGTTTCACATATGTAGGTGCTCCTGCGTTGGGTGCATAGATATTTATAATGGTTATGTCCTCTTATTTGACTGACCCCTTTATCATTATGTAATGTCCTTCTTTGTCTCTTTTGACTTTGTTTTGAAGTCTATTTTTACTGATACAAGTACTACAACTCCTGCTTTTTTCTCTCTATTAATTGCATGAAATATCTTTTTCCATTCCTTCACCTTTATTCTATGTATATCTTTGGGTTTGAAGTAAGTCTATTGTAGGCAGCATATAGATGGGTCTTGTTTTTTCATCCATTCAGTGACTCTGTCTTTTGATTGGTGCATTCAGACCATTTACATTTAAGGTGATTATCAATAGGTATGTACTTATTGACAATGCAGGTTTTAGATTCGTAGTTACCAAAGGTTCAAGGGTAACTTCCTTACTTTCTGTCTAATTAACTCACTTCATATGCTATTAAAAACACAACCTAAAGGTTCTTTTTTCTTTTTTCCTCCCTTTTTCTCCCCCTGCATTCTTTATATATTAGATACCATATTCTGTACTCTTAGTCTATCCCTTGACTGACTTTGGGTGTAGTTGATTTGATTTTGCATCTGCTTTGTAATTAATTGGTCTATGTTCTTTACTGTGGTTTTATTTCCTCTGGGGAAAGCTATTTAGCCTTAGTACCATTTCCATCTATAGCAGTCCCTCCAAAAAACAATGTAGAGACAGTTTGTGTGAGCTAAATTCTCTCAGCTTTTGCTTATCTCGAAATTGTTTAATCTCTCTTTAAAATTTAAATGATAATCTTTCCAGGTAGACTATTCTTCTTTTGAGGCCCTTCTGCTTCATTTAATTAAATATATCATGCCACTCCCTTCTGGCCTGTAAGGTTTCTATTGAGAAATCTGATGATAACCTGATAAGTTTTCCTTTTTATGTGATCTTTTTTCTCTCTCCAGCTGCTTTTAATATTCTGTCCTTATCCTTGATCTTTGCCATTTTAATTATTATATGTCTTGATGTAGTCTTCTTTGGTCCCTTGTGTTGGGAAATCTGTGCACTTTCAGGGCCTGAGAGACTATCTCCTTCCCCAGACTGGGGAAGTTTCCAGCAGTTACCTTCTTGAGGCCACTTTCTATCCATTTTTCTCTCTCTTCTTCTTCTTGTACCCCTATAATGCAAATATTGTTCCGTTTGGATAGGTCACACAGTTCTCTCAACATTCTTTCATTTCTAGAGATCCTTTTTTCTCTCTGTGCCTCTGCTTCTTTGTATTCCTGTTCTGTAATTTCTATTTCATTTACTGTCTCTTCTATTTCATCTAATCTGATTTAAAATCCCTCCATCATATGTTTCATTTCAGATACTGAATATTGAATCCTTCAGCATTGTGTCTCATTCCTGAATTCATCCCTGAGTTCTTGAATATTTTGCTGTACTGCTGTGAGCATGTTTATGATTTTTATTTTGAAATCTTTTTCAGGAAGATTTATGAGTTCAGTTTCACTTGGTCCTCTCTCTGGTGTTTGTGGGATTTTGTTTGAACCAGGTTCCTTTGATGTTTCATATTTGTAGTGCCTTCTAGTGCCCAGAAGCTCTACTCTCCAGAGCTGCTCAGCCTCTGTAGTGATGGTGGGTTTGGCAGGCTAGTGGTGCTGGTGCATGTCAGGAGGAAAGAGCACACTGGGAGAAGCCTCTGTGCTTCGCACTTATAGCTGCTATAGGCAGGACCACCCTCTGGCTTTCCAGGCGCAATGGCGGGGGCAGCCGGTTTGTGAACTGATGCTGTCCAAGAGTAAGGCTCAGCAGGCTGCATATTGCAATGGGGGGCCGCGTAGCTGCATAGCCTGCCAGGGGGATGGAGCGCCTGAAACTCCTAAAAGTTCCCAACCTGCTGGTGTGAGTGTACCCGGACAATTTTTTCCACCTATCATTTCTCCTGATCAGTAAGCTCTGTGCAGCCCATGCCCCTTTAGCAGCTCTGTCACTGTTAGGAAGTCTCTCAGACTGCCTGCTTCTCTTTTGTCCCAGATTGGCCAGTTTTGGATACATGTTTTTCACAAGAGGCTGGAATCTCAGTCTCTCCAAGTATTCTGCCTGTCTTAGCTTTCCAACCACACTAATCTCCAGAGCACCATGCAATGTAGTTTCGTGCTCCCAGAGCAGAGCTCCAGGGCTGGGTGTTCAGCAGTCCTAGGCCTCCACCCCCTCCCTGCTCCATTTCTCTTCCTCCCTCTGTTGAGCTGGGTTTGGGGAAGGGCTTGGTTCCCTCCAGATCAGGGCTTTGGTATGTTACCCTTTTCCTTGAGGTCTGCTGTTTTCCCCAGTTGTAGGCAGTCTGCCACAGCCTCCTTTCCTGTTGTTCTTTCAGGATTAGATGTATTTGCTATATTTTTATATTATATGTGGTTTTAGGAGGAGGTTTCTATCTCACCTCTCACACTGCCATCTTTAATCAAATTGAGAGCATCTTGAACATACGAATGTTGGATGAAAAATATTAGATGGAGAAATAATAAATTTTAACTTTGAAAAATAGTAAATTTTAAATCATAGTAGTACAGAATATGTCATTCTCTTGTCCTCAGCTAGTGAAAATGGAATTTCATTTGAAGAAGAACTGTGAAGAAGGGGTTTGGAGGAGGAGAGGAGAATCAGGATTTAACATGGGCCACATTGGTTTTGAAATGACCAGAGGCATTCAAGTAGAAAAAAAGAAAAAAAGCTGGAGAAATATAGACCAAAAATGCCAATTTGGTGATATTTAACTCCATGACTAAATTAAAAAAAAAACCCTAATAAATTGCTAAGTATCGAAATGATAAGAGACTTAGGTCAGAGCCCTGGGGCTTCCATCCTTTAGAGGTAGAGAAATGAGACGGAACAAACAAGAAGCAGACAAATGTAGGAAAAAAATTCAGAAGTGTAGTACATTGTAATGCAAACAATAAAATATACTAAGTAAGAGAGAAAACTCAACTGTGCTTTCTGCCAGTGTACTTTTTAAAAGATACCTGCTAGTGGGAATTCTTGCTTTTATTTCTTGGGGTTAACTGCTCTCTTTCTTCTTTTTTATCTTTCAGCAAATGTTGGGGGATGGTGGTATTCCCTGCTTTCCAGTCTTTACCTCCACCTTCTAAAAAACATTCACACTAGACATAAAATTAAGGTTCTGTCATACTGTAAAACATGAAACCATCTCTGCTCCTTACCTCAAGTGCCTGTTGATATCTATCCCTCCCTCCCTTCCTTCTTTTGTTTCTTCCCTCCATCAATAAACTTTAATACCAGTGTGATTTAACTTTCATGCAATTTCATGCTTACTAATGGCTGATAACATTATTTAAGTAGCAAAGTAAATCTAAGTATTATATAAATCACATTTTTTCTTATCTTTGCATATATTTAGTATTCAGTTAGTTACATTAATCTTTTATACTATTTTCACACCTTAGATAAGTGGGTTTTACAATTACATCTGTAATTGGGAGTCACATTATATACATGCATACATGCATTCATACAGCAAAACACACAATTCCACATTTTTATCAATTTACACTTCTTTTTTGTTTACATTAGGTTCAAATTCAAAGTGTCACCCTCTTGTAGATGATGTTTTCATTGACTAAAATTCCTTTTTTGAACCATGCAGTCTTTTACCTTAATCTCAAACTGTTTCATTATGCAGGTATTGTAGGTGGAGTGGTTGCTAAATTAGATCACACAATAAATCAGTCTACATTTGTATATTTAGTGACATTGTTAAAGGGCTGAAACAGTTAAACAATGTATCTCATGGATTAAATACTATGTTACTATTGCATAGAGGTCAATCAGACATAAGTTTTTATAAAGCAAACACTAACTCTCTTAGCCAGTATTCTAGTACTAGCTTGAGTTCTGATAACACATTCTAAAGTGTTGTGTGGAGTTGTGTGCTATAAATAAATAGAATCACTCCTTAAATTATGTATTCTAGCTAACAGGCAGTTCAAGAGTTAGAAAATCTTGGGTTTATTCTCTGAACTACACACAGAACTGCAGAAGGGATATTGTTGAAATATCAATCTAAAAAAAGTTTTGTTTGCTTTTTTTAAACTTTAACATTGTTATGAATGAAATGCCTTAAGAGTTGGTACTAGCCTAAGAAGGCACTTTTATCCTACATCTAAATTTTTGAAAGTGTATCAACTCCTTGTTGAAATCTTACACTTTAGATGTAAGCTCTGATTTATAACTCCCCACATTTAGGACTGGTGATACAAGTATTAGAAAATTAAAATTTTAAGTAATTATTTGGCATTTGGAACTGTAATGATAAGGTATATGTATGTTCACATGTAATTAAGTTTTTGTGTAATTATAATTTAAATGTGCTGAAATTATGCAACTTCTGTTTTATCTTCCTTTAATCCCCTCATTTTGGAGGCATTTAAATAAGTGTTAATTTACAACTCTGCAGTTTCTGCTATATTTTTATAATGTGTAATAATTAATCAAAAATCATGGTGAACAACCCCTTTGTATTGCAAAATAGACCCAAAGGACAGTACAAAATTGTTTGCTTACAATGTTACTAATCAAGGATTCAGCACTTTTCAGCAAAGTAGAGAAGTCTTATGAAAAATCTAGATGTTTCTGGTTTTTAAAACTGTACTCAGGGCCCATGTAAAGTCAGGTCATGGTAATAATTGCCATTTAATTATGGTCATTGTTGAATAAATCACATTATGGAACACAATTTCCACACAATGTAATTTTTCTATAGCTGTTATGAAATCATGTTAGGAGATCATCTATGTCAGGAATTTTCAAAATGTGTACCATGGAGCCTTTGAGCTGTGCAAAAATGCCTTGATGCTACCAAGGGGCCAGAGTAGATGTGGAAGGTGGTGACATACATTTTGAAGACCCTATCAAGCCCCATCCCTAATTTGACTGCCAAGGTTCAACTGACATGTGTTGTATATTGATGTCAAACTTACATTTCATTGCAAAAAAAAAAAAATTCTGGTGCTTATTTTTTAAATTTAGAAAGTCCTATTTTTACTTAAAGTTAGATATTTCTTCATTTTTATTTTGTATAGAAACCTTTATTCATGCAAACACATTATAAAATTTCAGTTGTATATTCTAGATTTTTACAGCTATCTCCTTTCTCATGATGTTATTTACTTGCTTCTCTTTAATTCAGATAATTTTGGAAGTACTATTTAAAAACTATGTGTTTATCTCCTTATTCAGTAGTTCATAAATAAATTTTGTTTATAAGAGACAAATCATTTTTTCCCATAAGTTAAGTGTATCTATCAACTTTGTACAGTGTATGAAGTTTCAAGGGAACATGTTTAAATGTTGAAACAAACTATAGGTATTTCCATTTATTTCTGTACCTTTTTCTTGATATGTACATATTCAATGTAGTACCAGCTGTGGAAATATAACACCTGTGAATAATTAAACCATGTTCTCTTCAATGTTGAGAAATATTAAAACCCAATATTAATAATAGCAATACCTAAAATGTCTCAAGATTTCATATTCCATTATCATAAAATTATCCATTTCTCCTTTGAAAAAGCACAGATGCAAAATTTGTGAACCTAAGGTAATAATGGTATGGTATAAGATTCTGAAATAATAAATTTCTGTAGACTCAAAAGTAGTCTTCAATCTATACAGTGTCCTTAGCTGTCTTCAATCTATTTACTGTATTATAAAACACCCTTTTTTTTAAGTGTTATCGAAGAAGAATTTATACTATGCTTCCTTGTTAGGACTCTGATCAAATGGCATTAAAAATCTGCATGTGGAAGTGATTTTTTGTTTCCAAAGTACAGAATATAACCTGGAGCATTCATGATGGTGTGCATTCTGCGTGTTAAATTGTAAATCAGAAAAGTGCAGCTTCCAAAATTTACACTCCTGATTGCAAGATTTACTTTTCAGAATTTACGTTAATTCATTGAAAGCGTGAAGTATAATCTGTAAGAAAATGAATTGCTCCTATGTTCTGCACTTGAATAGTTTTTGCTTGTGATGTGACAGTGATCAATAATTCTATCTTATAGGAACATGGAATCGTCATTCACTAGAAACAGCTGAAGTCGCCAGAACCAGTGGGAGGGACAAGACAAGAGGGTGAGTAGTGGTTACATTTTTCTTAAAACTTTATCCTTTATATAATATTTTTCCTTCACCTTTGAAGAAGAACAAGACATCACATCTGTATTTTACGTTAAGTTCATTAACTTTCTATAGAGTTTAACTTTCAAGTAGTGTTTAACTTCTTTAAGCAGACATATATATGTCTGGTTCATCTAAGCCAGAAAGAGAGAAAAGAGTTAATCACAGAGTTTATAAAAGTCTCTCAGCAGAGAAGTGAAACACCAGTATTTTTTAATACATTTAAAATAAGCAAACCTGCTATCCAGTTTAGATTTTTTATTCTTCATTGATTG
This sequence comes from Smutsia gigantea, assembly GCA_032199065.1. Lineage (NCBI taxonomy): Eukaryota > Metazoa > Chordata > Mammalia > Pholidota > Manidae > Smutsia > Smutsia gigantea. The sequence continues at coordinate 137,587 of JAVSCE010015400.1, forward strand.
TCTCATTCTCTCAGAGGACATTCTGGCGGTGAAGTAGCAGACACATTGCATCCATCATCACGTGTCAAAGGGCCATCAGGTCGGTGGCTCTTTCTGAACTTTGCTGCCTCAGAAAACCATGGCTGAGTATTACAGGCAGAAGTTTGACATTTTCAGGGTGAAAATCAATTTACTTTTGTGTGTTTCTGAAGTGAGGCTTGTGCTTTGATTGCAGAAGAAATGGCTTTTGGAACTTTGGGGTAACAAAATAGGAATTAAGATAAAATTTGGCTAGCAATCGCTTCAGTGGAATCAAGGAGAACTATATTTTTGTGGTCTAGTAATATTTTAAATCCGTGGAAATAGAATCAGCAATAGAAACTAAGGAAATAGGCAAAAAAATAGAATAATTAATTCCAAATTGTGATAGCAATGAGTAGAATTTATATTTAAAGAGCTCAGTTAAAAGTGGCACATGGTATTTTAGAAAAAAAATGGTATTAGAGAAGAATACATAATTATAATTTGCAGTTTATGAAAAAACACATAGTGTATATGCATATGCTTGCTTGTTTTTCAAATTCCTCTCACTCCTAGCAGAATGTAGGTGCCAGAGAGAAAAATAACTTGCTCTGTTGTCCCCAATTATATTTATAGCCTTTATCAAAACTCTATGGTGTAGTAGGATCTCCATAAATATATGCTAAGTATTTAAAAATATTAAAAATAACAAAATTTTACATTGTTATTTTTTTTAGTGCAACTATAAACATAAAAAGCAGTTTTGTGGGTGGATTTATATAAATTGAAAATAAAGAGTTAAAATATTTTCCCTCAGCAGTAATATGAATTCAAGTTTTAAAACCCTACTCAAATTTTAAAAGTGCTATAGATGCTTTTTTGTATACATAAGATATTATTGTTGGGACCACATAATAGGACCATTTTTTTTTTGTCTTTAAAATTGTTGTAAATCTCTGTACGCACTTTGCTTTTTTATTAAACATAATCTGAGGTGGCTGTGACTTTCTTACACTAACACAAGCACGGACCTGCTTTTCCATTGTGTTTGAAACATGAGCCACGTAGTGTCAGCCTGCTGTGAAGTTAACATTGCCGCAATGAATCCTCCACAAAATAATTGCAGTTTTCCTCAGTATTTAGTAGTGAAATATATTAATGCATTAATGGTAATACATTTCTCATTTAGTATAAATTGAGGATGTTTTCTAGTTGTGCATGAATGCTGGCAAGTTAGTAAGTTTTGACAATTGTTTAAATATGTAATGTTAAGCTTAAGTTTAAAAAAGTAAAGCTGGTAAACTGGGTCTTTTGTCATTTGCTTAAAAAAAGAAAATAAATGCGAACATGTTTGGTGCATTCTTTAAAAAAAACATTTAAATTCACTTGAGGCCTTATCTTTCCAATAGTATCCTTATTCCTCATATAAGAATATTTCAGTTCCTTTGGAATGATGTATTTCAGATAATAAATTTTTCATGCAAAGGAACATGTAAAATTTAAAAAAAATCATTCCATTTTGTTGATGAGTATGTTGAAGCATGGAAATAATCATTTAAAAGAGACTAATTTCATGTCATAAAGTTTGTTATTTATAGTCCAAGGTAAGTTTACAGTGAATTTTCTCTCTCAAACCAAAGAAAATAGAATGTAAATAGCTTATTAATGAAGAATTATTCATGACATATTGGCTTGCATGTTACATATGTGCCTATGTGTAGGTGGATAGGTAGATAGTCCTCAAGCAGTATCAAAAGTTTCCAGCACAAGAAGTCATATACAACAGTTCTCAGTTCTGTACATTTCAGTATAATACATTTCTTGAAGGACGAGAGTAAGTATTCATGTGCATCTCCCTGCTCCACTTGTATAGTGAGAGTGTGTTCAAATGTTGACTAAGAAAGATGAGGGCATTGTAACTCTATTTCAGTAGAGGTAAAAAGTAGCCATTAAATACAAGACATGTTTTAGGTTTCCCTTTTTGAAATTTTGGAATACTTTGTTTTGTTCTGACCTTAGTATAAAGAAAATTAGTTTCTCTCCATGAGCAACTGGTACACTGTTCACTGCTATGTAGCAAATCAGCACATTCAAGTTGGAAAGGTCTTTAGTAATTTTGCAGAAACTTCCTCTAAATACATTTAGCTACCTAAGTTCTTTAAGGTGTTACCTTTCCTTTGTTTAGATTTTATTACTTAATTTTTTAATCTTAAAGCATTTTGAATATCTTAAGTATTTCAAGTCAATTTTGTAATTATGTCTCATATTAAATAAATTTAATGGGTAAATTATTCAAATTGACATGTTACATTTATAAGTATTATTAATAGTGTTCTCAATTGTACTATGAGAACAAGGAAACAAAACATTGACCAAAGAGAGTATCTTAGAAAGCATCAGTGAAGGAACTTCGTGTAGATTAGGTAAAGTCAAGTAATACTACTGGCAGCCTGTGGGATGAGGTTCCTTGAGTGTATGTTTACCGACTCAGGCTTTACTTGTCAGAAGAATTTTGTTCACTTAAAAGCTTAAGTTGGGTAATGCCAAGCAAAGGGACTGAGATTCAAACTGGGTCTGACTTTAAAACCATGGTAGGTTCTACTATACCTTCTGTCTCTCCTTTGGTAACAGGAAGGCATCTCACCTGGAGTGAGAGTAAATGAGTTGCATGATTTATGAATCCGAGACTGTGGATCTTTACATATTGAATTTACCTTCGTGAGATAATCATGGATAGTCCTGTTGGAATATATGCGTGTCGAATTATTTACAATTATTTTTCTATCTGCTGTTAGGTTAAATGATTGGAATAATGAAATAATTTATGAATACTTCTAAGCCTCTGGGAAAATAATACATTTTGATTTAACATCTTTTTTACATCATCAGCATGTTTACTCAAGTTGAAGAAACAGTTTGTTTAAAGGAGTATAAGTGAAGCAAACTATAATTTCTAAGGAAGATATTGAGGTTAAAGAAAGCAGTAATTTAAGAAGTATAAGAAAATATAGAAAGCAGCTTCTACATCTAACAGGGTTTATAATTGTGCAATCAATCACATTAATGTACCTAAAGCCTAGTATTCCTGGCTCCATTTAAATTAGATTAAATCATTTTAAATCCAAGATCATAGATTCTCCCCTCAAGTACATTTGTGGCTATTTTGATGTTAATTATCCACATTGCTCAGATAATTACCACCTAACTTGTTTATAGCACAAGGTATGCTGTAACTTCTACCTCAAAAAAGCTTAAGTGGTCTTTTTATCATAGGTCAGGGCAGTTTGCTAAGTGGCTTAATTGTATCAGAGAAAATCACTAGAATACTAAGTGACCTCATAGAGAATTAAATATTGTCAGATGAGGGCAATACTTTAAGGGAAAAACTGTAATTCCATTAAAAAAATTTTTTTCTTGCACTTTATAAAAGCAGCATTTTCCAAACTGGTGATCCTAATATCATCAGGCCTGAGATATAGTCCATTAAAAAGATCCCTATGTTCAAAAATCTGGGGGGAAGTCAGGGAAATTATATGAGTATTAGTAATACATAATGGGAATACATGTAATACATAGGAGTAATCACAGGCTCAGAGTAGTTCTGCCATAAAGAAAAGGAAACTGTTAAATCGTTTCTCAACTTGATTGTTGAATTTTTGTTGTTTTTAATTTTCCAAAAAACAAAGTTTTAAATGTTTTCTATAAAGGGCCAAATAGTAAATATTTGAAGCTTTGGGGGCTATACGGTTCTCTTTGATAACTACGCAACTCTTTCTTTCTTTTTTGTACAAAAATGGCCTTGGATCTTACATAAGCGCACAGCAAAACTTCACCAGAACAGCCAGTGGACTGGCTTTGTCCCGTGTGCAGTCGTTTGCCAGTCCATGCTGATTCAGATGCAGAGGGACTTTGGGAAATCTCTGTTCATGAAAAAGGTTTTTGTGCCTCTTTACCCCTCTCGCCCACCCCACCTGCCCACCCCAGTCCCTCCCCCCTGGTAACCACCAGTCACTTCTCAGTGTCTGTGACTCAACTGCTCTTTTGTTGGTTTGGTTTTGTTTTGTTTTTAGCTTCCACATAGAAATGAAATTATATGGGATTTGTCTTTCTTTCCTGGCTTATTACACTAATAATAATACCAAGTCCACCCATGTTCTTACAAATGGCAGGACTTCTTTCTTATTTTATGACTGAAAAATATTCCGCTATGTATATGTGCCACATCTTCTTTATTCATTCATCTACTGATATGGACACTTTGGCTGCCTCCCTATCTTGGCTATTGTAAACAATGTGGCAATAAATGTAGGGGTGCATATATCTTGAATCAGAGATTTGTTTTCTTTGGGTAAATTCCTGGAAGTGGAGTACTGGATCATATGGTATCTTTATTTTAGTTTTTGGAGGAAACTTCCTAATCTTCAAAATGGAAGACTATCCACCTAAAAGTGCTTTTTTAGTATTTTTAGCAAGTACAAAAATGATAAATATGTAAAGTGCCTACTACAACACCTGACACATGTGCAAAACTAATTAATGGGGTCAAAACATTGCTACCATATACTAAGTACCCAATAAATATTTGACAGTTTAGATGAATATTTAAAAAAAAGGAAAGATCTTCATCATAAAGACCAACTCTCTAAAAGTTAGGCTTCAAAGATTTGACCCATCCTTTTTGCTGATTATCACTTTTGACAAGTGTAAAGAAGGGAATGATGAATGGGATCACTTTTTATAGAGAAATCAACTCTATCAGCCCTGGTGCCTCTTGAGTATCATACCAATATCACCTCTGTGCTAGGGACATTGCATGGCTAAAGAAAACTCTTCCTGCCCTCAGTGAGCTTTATGGTCTACTGGGAGTGATAATGATAACTTTGCAGAGGGCAAGGAATAAAACTAGTACTGGAATGAGACAAAATGATATAACAATGTGATATTAGTGCCATATGAGCAGTAAAAATGTTTACAAGGAGTTTAAAAGGAAAAAAAATGAGTTTGGTTACAGGTATCAGGCAAGGCTTCAAACAATAGATATTATTGTGGATCAACTTGAAAAGATTATAGCTGGACTTTAACAGGCAATGGTAAAAAAGAAAGGGTAATGAAAAAAACATTGTAGCTAGCCAGAAGAGCATGAATCAGGGAAGGGCTGCAGCAATGGGAAAAGTAAGTTCCTTTTGCAACAAATAATCAAGTGGCAGAACATACAGTGTAAGTCTGGAAAGTGATTCTATATTAACAAGTACTTATAATCGCATAGAAATGCCAGACCCCGTAAGGATATTAGCATGGTAGAGACATGATTTATTCTTTGATTAAGGGCTACCCATTTGTGAGTAGGGCAATAATGAGGCATATTTATATTGCCCAACAATGCTGTTTATACTATCTATTCTAAGTTGTGATGGAACGCATACTTAACATATTTTAAGTAGTTTTCATAGTTGCAGGTGCATAAAAGCACTATCTGGATATTTCAGGATTGAATAAATACAAGTAATTAGTAAAACCTACAACGCCCACTTCCTTACCCCAATACAAATCTGGCATTTGATGGTTACTCGTATGTTTTCATCAGTGCACACATGTCTTGGCTCAGGGCTACCATCTCTGATTTCCTTCTTTCCTTTACAGTGTCAGGATTGCTGCTGCATTCATAGCCATCACGCCCAAAGTGAAAGGTGGGAAAGACTGCATCAGATGTGGTGACCCTCTTTACTGGGGAAAAGCCGAGCTTTCCAGAAGCACCACCAGATTGTTCCACTTATGTTTTGTGGCCCAAGAATACATCAAATGGTACCCCTTGGTGGAAGGGAAATGGGGAAAAATTATTTGGGTTTCTCCCCTTTCGTGCAGGAAGTGAAAGGGCATATAAATCAGTGTAGTTTTAAAGATGCACAGAGACAGCTATAGGAATTTTGAAAAAAAAATTGTTAAGATGTTTTGGAATGTGATTTTAGCCAAAGTATATCTTATATTTATTTCCAAGATTAAGAAATATAATCTGATAAATGTACTGAGAGAAAAGAAAAACAGTCTTTTGAAATAGGGTAAGCAAAGATAGGAGGTCCACACGATACAACAGGAATCTCTTATCCTAAGATGTGACAAAATATTCAAAGCTTTCCCACTTGAAATTATATTAGCATCTTTTTAGATTTAACACTTATTTGTGGTTTTTGAGTGATGTATTGTAATATGGAAGTGGTCTAAAACTTCTGAGGATTTACAGACAGAAGATCTGAAATATAATCCTGAGTCCATCATTTACTAGCTATTTGGCTGTACTAAGGTCATGTCGCCACACAGGACATCAGCCTCCCTTTCATCATTTCTAAAATGAGGATAATAATAATTGCCCTTCACACTGTGTAGGTTTGTTGCAAGACCCAAATGAGGTGATATTTTTTAAATTGCTTCATCAACAGCAAAACACCCTCGGGCCTCTCTCTCTCTCTTGATCTCTTTCTTTCCCTTTTTTCCTCTCTCCCTCTCATATATTTTCATGTATAAAGCTCTTCCTCTCAAAACTCTGAAATTATAAATATAGTCATAGAGATACATCCAGTGCCTCTCTGATAGCTTCTGTCACTCTCTTTTTTTCCTACTTAGACCAAATTGAATCACACTATTAGGTGCAGCTTCTTTAATGATTGCATCTTTTTCTCACTTCAAAAGCTTTTATTTCTGACCCCAGACCCTCTGAAAGCCTGCCAGAAATAATCAGCCGTTACTCTGTTTGTCTGAACATTGAGGTGCATATATCAAAATTAGGGAAATTGGTAGTGGAGACACTTCTGTCTTGGAATATTATTAATGGCAGGAGTGACTTTTTGGGTCATTAAGAATGAGAAGCGTTCCCCATTATAAGGTAACTGAGGAGTTGTGAATCTTTGCAATCTGAAAGATTGATGATTCCTCCCCTGCCCACCCCAACTTACTCCTTTTTCACATTTGTTTATACCTATCACATCACTAAAATCCCAGAGTGAGTATTCACATTTTAGATTAGAAATCCAATCCTGGCATTCATCACCACTAGTTGTATAAAAGTCTTTTAAAATTATTGAAGAAATGAAAAAATATATATATATACATATTTGTGTGATTTTAAATATAAGTGGCTTTGTAGCAATAGAGCATAATAAATTTACCAATTTATAATAAATTTGTCAGCTGATCCTTGAACAATGTGCAGTTGAAAATTTGCATAAAACTTTTGTTTCCCCAAAATACAAATAGCCTACTGTTACCCGGAAGTCTTACTGATAACATAAACAGTCAATTAGTACATATTTTGTATAAGTTTCATATACTGTATTCTTGGAATAAAGTAAGCTAAAGAAAAAATTTTTTTCAAATATTCACAAATCTCTAAAGTATTTCCAAGGTATTTAAGTTTAAGCCTGAGTTATTCAAGGGTCAACTGTAATTTGTATAATATTTATATGTGATATGTTGTTAATGATTGTCTATACACATACCCCTATCTATGAGTGCCTTCACAATTTATTAGACTATGGTGGAAGTAACAGAAAATACAATTCAAATAAGCAAAAACAATAAAATAACTTTATTGACTTATGAATCTGAAAATCTAGGACTCCTCCTTAGGCTTCAGGAAAGGATTACTCCAAGGGCTATTGATATTACCACTTGTCAGCTTTGATTTCACTAGGGATGGCTTCATTTTAAGACAGTTTCCCTCATGATCTCAGACTAACCAGCCCACTCTCAGGGCTATATGCTTCCAAATTTGTATCCTTAGCATTCCAACAAAGTCACTAGGATCCCTTGATTTAGCCTGTCTTTGTCACATGCTCCCCTCTGAACCAACCAATCTTTGTGTTCAGGGCCTATTGACTTAACTTAGGTTATAAACTCCACTTCTGGAATAAGGTAACTGTCAGCATGCCTAGGTCACAGAGAACAAAACTTTTGAAAACAGACAGGATGCCAAAATGGCAATAAATAAAATGCATTCTACTTCCATAATAAGAAAATCAGTTTTGGGTGTACATGAAGATATATTTAATGTCTGGTTTCTAACTCTTGATATAAAGAATAAAGACAGGTTTTCTCCCTTGAGCATAGAAATCATTTTGTTGTCATGAGCTATTAGGATGAACCACATAAAATTGCCACCTGGAGGGGTCAAAAAAATCAGCAACTTCATATGGTTTAACCAAAGAGAAAGTAGCATTAGTGGAAAACTGGATTGGTTCAGCTATTCAAAGATCACAATCATTAGTACTTTACATATAATATCTTCCAGTGTTTAACTAATTTATCTATGTAGCAATTAATCTCAATTTTCCTAGTGTAAATATTTTCTTAATCCTAAAAATTTCAGCAAGAGTGGAACTTCTTAAAGTTATATATTCATTGTATACATTCTTGGAATATTTGAGACTCAAGGCTGACATTTATTTGATACTTTATTGGAATATTTGAGGCTCAAGGCTGATAATTATCTTTAAATATATATATCAAAGATACAGATCAATTTATCTGTATTCATGGGTTGGAGTGTAAACTGTTGATCATCCCTTTTTATGTGCATGAAATAGAACCTTTTACTTTTGGGAAACCCTCTTTTCATGGGGCTTCTGGGTTTGTGTGTGTGGATATCCATGCACAAGTCCTCTCTGGTCTCCTCTAGGTGAGTGAGTCCTGACTTTGGTTTGGTTAACTGCTGAGTATCGAATATCCATATTCGGACCCTTTTCAAAAATCAGTCTTACCTGATCTTTATTGACAAATAAATATCAAAACTCAGTTTTACAAAACATTATTTAAGGACTTTGTCTCTTCTTTAGATAGGCATACTTAGTACACTGTGGCATCAGCCCTGCCCTCAGGGAATTTTCTTAATTCTAAAAAATTTGGGAATTGCTGCCATATGTGGAATAGCTCGATGTGGAGAAAATCCTTAAAGAGAAAGCTCCAATAATCATGTCACTGTTTGTCTCAAAGGAGGTTGTTAAAAATATTCACTATGAAATAATCTCTGTGGACCTTGTTGAGAAGAATTTTTGTTTGCCCCTATATGGGGCCCAAAACAGGTTTTGCTTTTCTGATAAATGATTTATTTTTGAAATATAAATAACTGAAATGATTGGATCTCCCTCCACCCCCACCGCCATCTCACCCACTGGCTTTCAGAAAGCTCAGAGGCAAGTCCTTGGTCACTCTCTTTAAATGGCATGTAAGAACTTCGGTGTTCTTTTAATTTCACCCATCCTTTTCCTACTTTTTCCTAGATTTTTGGTCAGAATAACACATTTTCTTGATAATTAAAAAGTTAAATATAGAACATGAGAAGTAATAAAATTATATTCTGGAAAAAAGTAAATAGAGACAATATCTGCAATCATATCCACTAAAATAACCACTTTTAGGCATGCATTCTGTAATGTCTTGCTTACCGTTTTGTCTATCATTTACATATTGGACTGTATCACTGTAAGCCTTCTAAAATCTTTTTTTGAGTAACATGGTATCTATACTTCTATATCTATCTACATCTATATTTTGCATATCATCTATCCACTCCATTCTTCCTGGAGTCATCTTGTCCTCCTTTGGTGGCTGTAAGGAGTAAGAATGGTTGGGTTACAGCAGAAAGCTATCACTAGCACAATGAACTCAACTCAAGTCCTAAGCATGTCAAGGGAGTAAAGTCCTTCATTGTACAATCTGAGAACCACTCCCTCAGTGATACTAGTGGGTACAGGAGGCAAAGAAGCAATCACCTATAGCTCCTACTCATTTATTTACATTGACTGGAGGAGAACTAGTCAGAAGTAGAAAGATGTCAGTGACATCCTAGAAGTTCCTAAATGTGCATGCTCTAATTTCTATATTTACATGGGATGAAAAAAATCTCTCCTTTCTTTATTTCCTTTTATGACTATCTAATTATCCACTAAGCACCTTCCCTATAGTGCCTGCCCTACAGCAGTTTCTGAGGGATTCCTGAATGCTGCTTACTTCCTAAAGGGGGAAGTAGGGTGGTATTCTAGACTTCCTTTGTAGCTGCTGCACCCCTCTAAGTGATAACCTTAGTAGACATTGCTTTATGTTGAAGCACATGCTAAGCATTTTCTTTAATCCAAATTTTGCAAAATGATACATTGATTTTTAATTACTTTAAATTAGAAGTCTTTTTTTGTTGTTAATGTTATTAGTTTTTTAAAATTTAGCTCTAAAGTACCATTAGTCTCCTATATTAACGTACCATAAATATAAATGGGTATATTTATTCTCTATAAAATGCTTCATTTCTATTCATAAGCACATATGCAAATTTACATAAATGTAAATCTTTATACATACATACAAATGCACATGGAATTTCACAATCACATTTTTAAAGTTGATTTATTTTGACTATTATACTTATTTTCAACTTAATATTAAATATGCCTGTATCTCTATTTATCTACCTATATATCTATGTATCATCTATTTATCTCTTCCCAGAGAATTTATAGATAACTTGAACACTGAAGTTTGAAAAGTTTTTATAGTTATTAAAGATGACTATTACATAATGAAATTAAATAAAAACTATAAGGTCTTTATTTCTCATATGTATGCTATTTTAATTTTAAAATGAATTTTTATACTGTGAAAAATAATAAAATTCATATATTATTTACATACTTAAGTGCTATAAAATATTATTTGATATTGTCATTTCAGTTTAACTCCTAGGGGTCTCAGAATTTTCTGAACATATATACAACTAATATATTTCAAACTTAGCCATAAGTTAGACTATATTAAAGGACAATAATGAGCTTGTACATTGTAATTTTTCACCCTGTCTGTACAAATTAGGTTATAGATTTAATGATTTTTAGATCTTACCTCAATCTGTAAATGTTTAAAGGTGTTTCTCTCCATAAGGTTTTGAAAACTTCGAGCTTAAGTCCATAGTCAAAGCTGTTCTTTAGATGGTTTTAGCAGGTTCTTTGAGCAGACCCTGGCTTCTTATCTTCAATATGTGTATATCTTGCCCAAGGCTACACTAGGCCGTAGAGTGTCAGATTCAGAGATGTTGAACCTAGGTGTTGATGTTCTTGAACACAGGAACCATTGCCCATGTTGCCTCCACTATGTAAAGCTGGTTATGTGGATGAAAAATGAGAAAGGAGTAGTTCTTGATAGAATTAAACCTATTAAGATTATAAGCAAGTGAAGGGTGACTTAACACAAGGCTACCCCTGGCTACTAGCACAGAAGTACCTTTGAGAATTCATAAAAGATCCTCCACTGAGAAGAAAAATTAGTTCCCTTACCCCAATAATGATTACAAAAATTCAATCACTGTGCAGAAAGCAATTTAGAGAGGCCAGCCCTTACTCCAGACTGATGCAGTGCATGCCAGGGAGCACAGGTTGATAAAGGAAAGAGCAGGTTGGATTTTATCTTCCCAGTTGGATAATCTTATGGGACACCGGTGGGTAGGATACAGTCTTGGCAGCCTTAGCATTCTCTCTGTGTTTCAGCCCTCAGTCTTACTCTATATATCCACACTGATTTTTTTTTCTCACTGACAGAGACATTTCAGATATGTGAACCATATCTGTAGATAAACAGATGAAGTAGATCAGCTAGATGATACAACTTAAAGATAATTATCCTTTCAAAATAAAGTATTAAAAATCACAATTAATTGTTTTGAACTTTAACCTTATTTTATATATTTTTTAATCACTTGTATTTTGATTATCAGTATGTGCTTTTCTAAGCATAAGGTCAAATATATCCATTGAAATAAAGAAATAACGGTGATGGAGAGGGGAGTGATAATCTCTAACCATGAACAATTCATGGAATTTATGTAAGTATTGCATGCAACATATGTATGTGTATGTATATACATACATAAACACACACACTACACCAACACAAATACACACACATATATAATCACAAAGGCCCTGTGCTTTTTGATTTCATGATACAGTCTTTGAATGTAAGTGAAACTATTACAATTTTTTCCCCATTCCAGTGCTAACTGCTTTCTTAGGGCAAATGTGAATTGTTCTTTAGAATACATAATTAAGAGACTTAATTCTTTATATTTCTTTGAAAGTGTCTCGTCTGTCATAGTTCAAATTTTCATCCTCTCTCATAGCCCCCTGAAGATCTTCCAGCTTTCAGGTCGTCCTCTGTATGTGACCACTCTCATCTAGCAGGGAAGATGGGCTGAGGGGTATAATCTCATTCATTTTTAAGCCTCTGCTCTACCACTTATGAGTTTTATGCTCTCTAGTGTCTGCAGTACTCTCTAATTGATCTGTAGTTGTTTCGTCTTTTCACCATTACAAGTTATATACCAATTAAAAATGAAGAATTATAGGCATGCAGTCCCTTACGTACAATCTGAACTTTTAGAAGTCCTGAACACATTTTGTTTTTTTGCACTCCACTAGGTGGCAAACCTATCCTTACTGGTTGTGAGGCTCATTTGACCTTATTTACTCACCCAATGTAGATATTTAATGTTTCACTGGAGAAATATTAATGTGTTTGATTATGAGGTATAGCTTCAGACCTCCATGAGATGCTATGTAATCTTCTATATGGGATAAATTAGTTTTTTTTAAATTCTGCGTTTTGACACCCACCTGTGAGCAAGGTTTTCAGAAAAAGGATGTGCGTCTATAATGGCTACAACACCTGATACCATCCAAATCTGTGCACTTGTCCATTGTTGGAAAGGTGGTATCACAGCCACAACCTCTATGTACTACCTTCTTCTCCCTCTGCATAGCAAATCCCATATAGCCCACAGAATCCATCCCAGCCATGACCTCTTCCCTGACTCACCTCTCATCCTTGTCAATATGGAAACACATCCTTTCTATATCCTGTCTTTATCCTTGCAACCTGTGGTCTTACTTATTTATTTGAAGGTATCATTCCTACTAAATCCTAAAATCTTTGGGAACTAGAATTATGGCTTTTTCATAGTCGTATCATCAGTTCTTAGCATTCTACTAATAAACAGGAACTTAATAAATATTGGTCAACACTTTTTGAAAAATACATTATGGGAAATAATGTTGGCAGAAATAAAAATTTTTATCTTTTCCCCAAAATATTTGACCAGATTGTCATCTGAGACAGGGCTCTGTGGTGATGACTTATAAATGTTCACCTCTGGCTAATCCAGAATAAATTTAAAACAGTATGGTATTATTCTGTTAAATGCCTAACAAATATATTTTGCCTGTTAATTTATTGCTACCTGACTTGCCAAGGTGGAAAAAGTTAAAGACTATTATTCACATTCTTGTGTATTTTTATATCACTAGCATGTATTAATAATGACGATCATATGGACAAGAGGCTACCTTTTTAATACTTTCTTATTTAAAGTCATCTAACAGAATACTTAGTGCTCACTTCTCCACCTCTATCTTTTTAATTTTCAGAATACTTATGCACTCAAAAATTTTTAAGAAACTAGTCAATTGTATTTTTCAGTCGCTTGAAGGAAACAAAAATCCTACCATTCTTAAGTATCTAAATGTAAATTTTCAATAGAATCAATGTCATCTCTTCTAGATTTGATAGATGATAGAAATTACTCTCTAACATATAAGGCAACTGAGAGAGAAAAATATCTGACAAATTTGACATTTATTTCTTCTGAATTTTTCCACTTTGAAAAGATATGGTAGGATCTTATGGAAGGTAAAAAGGCATATATGTCTTCGCTGAATAGACAAATGCTTGGCTTTATTCAAAAGCACTATCCTACTATTAGCTGTGATATTCAATTTATCTACTTCAGAAGGATGAAGAGATAAATTGACTGCAAATGTGAAATTGGGAATCCGAAGAGCCTCAGTTATCATTCAAACATGCATTGCATTTGATTTTCTGATTTTAATATTCAGCAGCTTCAGAATATAACTTAGAGTTCTTGGCTGTTCATTGCTGTGTGGAAAGCATTAACAATATTGCATTCACTGCTTGTATTTTCTTTCTGAACAACTTCCAGTAAAACTTGAATACTATGATAGTTAACATTTTCAAAAGATGTTTTCATTTTTATTTCTATCTCTCTACCATCAAGGAATCACCCCATTTAAGTGAAAAATCATGACATTCTAATTTTTATGTTTTGTGCTATCTTTTCAATATTATGTAGTTACATAAGTGGCTGGTTAGCAGACTATATAATTTTTTTCCCTCCAGTTGTGATATCATGTCAAATACATAGCTTTATTATGTGTATTTAATTGAATCATTTGCCTGTGGCATTATTATTATTATTATTATTATTATTATTATTGCACAAACAGACTGTAACCATAAAATAAGGAGCAATGTGTTTCTTTGGGAACACTTCTATATCTATATATTGGAATTTAAATGACTAAATTTTCTGCCAGTTTATCTTGACTTTACTGTTACCAAAACACAAACTTAAAATTGAAAATAAGGTTAAGAGTACCCCCAGAGCTTTTAGAAATTTTATTTTAGCATGCTATTTAGTTTATGTAAAGTTGCCTTAATACTATATTCCAGTAACTAAAACTCTTTTGTCATTAAAATCCTTTTTTGTTGTCCTAAGCTCCGATGGACTGGCAGATTTTAGTAGGTATCTATAGCCTCTCCAGCATCCATTCAGACCCTTCCTTTTCTCTTTCCTTCTCTCCTACCCTGCCTCAATTGGGCTTAGCTTTTCCAGCATGTAATTTGGGTGAGAATGCTCCCCCTGTCATGTGTGGGCCCTGAGTGGTTTAACCAATCAGTATTATTCAGTTTGCGCATAACAAGCTCTTGACCATAATTCAAAAATTGGAACATGATGCGTTTCAGGTCAGTTAGAGCCATCTCAATTCTGGGGCTTTGACTCCAGAATAGCATTAAAAGTATCTAAAGGAACTGTTGACATCCTCTTGGACGTTAACACCATGGAAGCAGAAGGAAAACTGAAAACAGAAGGAAAAGGTAGCTGTCCAGGTTACAATTTTGAAACTGCTCAATAAGTACTCATCTCATAACTTATACCTGGTATCTTCAATTAAATGAAGCCATAACTTTGTCCAAACCAATTTGTATTGTTTCTTTCTGTCAGTTTCAACATAGATTCCTAACTGTTATAGAGGAAGTTAAGTTTTTCACCACCTACTAATGTCTGTTCTTACCAGAAGGTATTCATAGCTTATTTTACTTTATAAATACACTTTATAGCTTCTGTCACCTATCTTGAGAATTAGTATCATACCTATAAGTATATACCTTTTGATATGTTATACCACAGCTCTAACCAGGATTTTAAGACTTTGATTGAATATAGACAGATAAATTTTTACACAGAAACTGTTGTATAGGTGTTAGAATTATTTTAGTATTCTTGAATTTGCTTATATGTATTTTCAATCAGTGAAGTACTCATTGAGAGGCTGGTTCATGTTTAATAATTGCAAATGATCATTAATTTTTTCAGCATTTATATTAGTATAAACTGTCCTAGTACACTGAAATGTGTTTAAGTGATATTACTTATTTTTTAACCACCCCATTTTATATTTGCATGTCTTATTTCTAAAGAGAATTAAGATCAAAAGCTAACATGAACCCTGCATTCCCACCAAGAGATAGTAAGGCTCATTTTGATGCAATGGTAACAGATAAGTTTCCATAAGTTCTATTCTTACTTAGTTTCTGGAATGGAATTGAAATTTATCTTAAAATTCTGACATTAACTACACTTGAGTTTTCAAGAATTCTTGTTGAGAACCCTCTGTACGTATCTTAGTAAAACTTACTGAAAGAGGCTATTTCATAAAGATTACTTCATGTTTTGTGTATATGATATAACTTCTTAAAATTTGTTTAAGGAAAATAAAGGCTAAAGTGGAATCTTAAAAGGATTACTATTCTCTGCCTTTCAGACAATTTACTGAAATAGATTTTCCAATAAAATGCTGAAATGTATTTTCCAAAGTGAAACTTTATATGCTAAGTTTAAGGGCTGAAATTTACTTTTAATTGTATTTCTGAAAGGTTAAATTTTAGTATTAATCTTAACCAGCTACAATGAAATCATGGGGTGGAGCCTGCACAGAAGGTCAACTATTCCCTGGATTCTACATGGAAATGTTCTTGATAAATTTAAATGAGTTAATATGATGATATAGATCTCTTAAGTGATGGATATATCCTGTAGGATAGCAGAGTAGATCTTAAAAGTCCTCATCAGAAAAAAAAAACTATATAAGGTGACAGATATTAACTAGGCTTAAATGTGGTGATCATTTTGCAGCGTATACAAATATCAAATCATGTTGTACATCTGAAGCTAGTATAATGTTATATGGCAATTATACCCCAATTAAAATATATGTATTTGCTTATATGTGAAATTAAATACTTCCACATATATTTTAAAAGTGTAGATGATATAACAAAATGTATTGTGATAAATATTCATTTATAGAGATATAAATCCACTCTAAATGTCCTTCAGAAATAACAGATTGACTTCTTTCACTGTCATTGGTGTTCATATTTTTCTATTCAGATACTGCTACCAGATATGGCAGCATATATAGGTCATAATTTTGAAAAGACAAAGTAATCCTAGACTTTTTTTAACTTGTGTCTAATTTCAGAGTTTACTTGTTTTTGCTGATTTTATCCTCCATTTCTTGTAAATGAATCTGGAGCAAGTGTGTCTGATCCAGAATCACACTATTAGCAAGTTCTAGAATTAAGATTAGAACTCAAAACTTCTGGCTTCAACCTAATTACCTCCCAACCATCTAATATCTTCATCAGGTAGCATAGTCAACTGCTATCACCAATTTTGGGACTTGATACTATTGTCAAACTACATTTTTCACTTTCTCAAACAAATGGAGAGAAAAACCTACTGATTTTCTATGAATCCTGTGAAATACTGATAGTGTCATTTAAATCTTACTATCTTTGTACTGAATGGCATACATGTTAATACAGATTTCAAGAAAAGAATAAAGAATCCTTAGTGTAATTGGATTTCTTATAATAGTTAAATGTTTGCTCATATACATATCTTCTGGGGATAACCCACTGACCTAAGAAAAAAGTGGTACAATAACACTATGGAATCCTGTACATATACTGGAATCTCCTACAAATGATCTATAATGTCTGAGATGGGGCAGATTTCTTTCCTCAGTGAAATGCTTTGGTAAATTAATACTGCCACACAGTACCAGAAGGTCAGGTTTCTTATCCTTGACACAAATGACATTCTGTGCCAGATAATTTTTGTCATGGGAAGATGTCTTATTATAGGGTGTTCATCGGTATCCCTGGCCTCTGCTCACTAGGTGCCTGCGCACAATATCCTCTCCCTAAGTGGGACAAACAAAATATCTCTAGAAATTGTAAGATGTTCCCTGGGGAACTCAATCATCTCCAGTTAATAACTAATACTACTGTAGATGGAAGGCATGCCTTTGACATAGATAAGGTATCTCCCAGGATTAGCGCATGGTACAATTAATTGTATTACATTAAAAGAACACAGATCCAAATTATTATTTTTTTCTTATTTTTTTATTGAAGTGTAGTCAATATATGGTATTATATTGGTTCAGATATACCACATAGCAATTCAACAATTACATACATTACAAAATGTTCACCATGATAAATATAGTTACCATTTGCCACCATATGATATTACAATTGACTCTTTTTCCTATGCTATACTTTTCAACCCCCTGATTTATTTATTTTATAATTGGAAGCTTGTACCTCTTTATCCCCTTCACTTATTTTTCTCTTTCTCCATACCCTTCTCCTCCATAGCAACCGCCAGTTTGTTCTCCATGTTTATGAGTATATTTCTGTTTTGTTTGCCCCAAATTACTTTTAAAATGAAAAATGAACTGCTTAGTTTTATTAAGGGCCCAACACTATGCAAGAAAAATTTTGTTAGTAATGAACAAAAGTGTATGTTTAATATGAATCTTGTGATACCTATGATCTTTGCTTTTATAAACTTAGATATTAGTTAATAAAGTATAATAATAATATTTAAAATCGATTTCTTCCAACTACAGTTTTTTATTTTAGCTATTAATACATCTGTGTTTGTTATTTACACATATTTTAAAAGTAAGCTATTCTCGTAATCCTGATGGTTCAAAAACATATTTAGTATGTCAAAAGAAGTAATATCTTTATGACCTAGTTTTCTATTCATTTATAATCACCCTTTAATTAGAAAAATGCTAAAAAATAATTGTATTGATGAAACTCATACTTTGATTTATAGATTATATTTCATTTACATATGAAATATTACTTGTTAAAAGGTTTATTATATAAAATATAATTCACACTCTAGTTTTAGACTTTAATGTTTTAGCTACATATTGTTTTCTTACCTGGAGAAATGTTCAAGGTAAAAATTGAAAGAAAAGGATAAATAGATTAAAAAGCTCATCGTTAATAACAGCACAGTGTAGTTTCTATGTCTCCATTTTTCTTTTTTTAGTTTAACATACACTTTGCATACACTGAAATACTCAGGCCGTAAGTATACAGTTTGATCAGTTTGGTAATTACATCATCCAAATAACTCATGCCACTACCAAGATATAGAACATTACTATGTCAATAGTTTCCTCTTGCCAGGTAATAACGATTGTGATTTCTTCATGTTGTGTAAGTTTTGCCTGTATTAGAATGACATATAAATGGAAATATACATTATAAATTCCTTTGGGTCTGAATTATTTCACTCAGCATGTTTTTGAGGTTCATACATCTTGCTGCATGTATCAGTCATGCCTTCTTTTTTATAACTGTATATTGTTTCCATTGTATTTATATTCCACAGTTTTTATATATTCTCATATTGATGGACATTCTGGGTTTTCCAGTTTGAGGCGACTACAAATGTTGCTGATGAACATTCATGAGTAAATCTTTAGGTGCTCAACTTTTCCATTTCTCTTGAATTGTGTCATAAGGTAGCTATATATTTAAATTTATGAAAAATGTCAGCAAATCTCCAAACAGTCATACCATTTTTACATTCCCATTGGGCATACTTGAGAGTTTAGGTTGCTACGTATCTTTGTCAGCAAATTGATTTGGTCATTCTTTGTAACTGCAGCCATTCAACTAGATGTGTATCACACACTGTGGTTTTAATTTTCATTTCCCAGATGATTAAAAATGTTGACCACTTTTTCATCTGAATTTTGATCATTAACGTATATATTCCTCTGGGAAATGCCTGCCAATGCCCAGCCAGTTTTTAGTTGCTTTTTTTTTCTTTTTCATTATTGGTTTGAATGGGTCTCCTATGTAGTCTAGATTCAACTTTTTTGTCAGGTAAATGTGCTAAGAATATTTTCTCCTGGTCTGTGTCTTACGTACGCACATTGCCAAAGTTGCTATTTGCACAGCCTCCTCCTCTTTTCCTTCTGCAAATTTTAGACCCTTCAGTAATAGCCTGGAACAAGTCCTACCTCCTCAGCTGACCCAGTCCCTCCCATCTGTGCTTTATTTGAGCATCCTCTCCCTGTACCCTAGTCTGGAAATTCCCTCCAAGCAGAGTTAGGATTTTTAAGTGGCTTATCTCATTTGTTTCTTCTTTTGGTTTTTTTTGCATGTTCACATGCTATTGCTGCCTCTTGTCTAATACTGCCAAGTAGTCATTAGTGTTTTTTTCTTGTTTTATAGTTGTTTAGTGCAGATAGGCTAGTCTGATATGAGTTTCTCCCTAATGACTACAAGCAGAATTCCCTTTTTTATTTTTTTACTGATAATTTTGACTAGATTACTTTCAAAAGTAATTGCATGGAGGAATGAATTGAGTCAATAGTTTAAAAGTCATATTTAGTTCAAAATATACATGCTGTTCAAGTGCAGATTTAATTAAATATTGATGATTCAGAATGTTTTCATGTAGTAATACTTGGGAATTCATTTGAATTACCATGAAAATAATATTAAACATCAACAGACTACCAGAAAAAAAATACGCTATAGAGGCTAGAGACCTGTACTATGAATAAAAATAGAAACATTCCAAATCTTTATCCTGTTCAATCTCTATGAAAGAAATGTGCCACTAATTCCATTAAAGAAATTCAGTGTATTTGTGGATTCTCTGGTGGAATGATTTGCAAATATGTTTTTTATGTAGGCTTTTATGACTCTGAGAAAAATGTGATTTAAAGTCATTCCATAGTTTATTGCAGTAAATCAATATCATACTTGGAATGCTTGATATTTAAAGTAGATGAAGGTTTTAGTTGACTCAGATTTATCATAGAAGAGAACTTCAGTTCTAAATATTATATAATTAGAGTTGCTATTTGAATTCTCTGTACAAAAAAATAAATTTGATTCTCACAATGAAAGTTATTAAAAGTAAAATCTTTTGCATAGATAATTAACTGAATACAGAGTTGATTATAAGCACGTGATGCCTATATTATCACGTTATGGTCATAATTATATTAAACATAAGTCTTATTTTGAAGCCATTGAGCATAAAGTATTTTTAAAATAACGAAACAGATGCTTTTTAAGAGATTGTTTCTCTCTCTTTCTTTCTTTCTGGACTTTTTTTTTTACCAAGTAGCTGGGAAAAGTGACTTTAAATTCCTGTTTAAAATGCTGCCCATGTCATCTTGTAACTGTAATGTGAGTAGCCATGCATATGTACTCTTTCTCCTTTTGGATAATTGCTTTTTTGTAACTTTTGAGCCAAAAATAAATTGCTCAGAATATTTATGCATCTTATTGTATAAACACAATATAAAATTTAGTAAAAATATGGCTTTATGTTAATAGTTGTGATTCTTTCACTTAATGTAAAATATACAGAAATCAAAAAAAACTTTTGAATATTAAGTAAATTTTTAGATACCTTTAAATGTTTCAATTTACATTTCTCTCGTCTTTCATGTATTTATTAGCATTCATATACTTTTTTAGTAAAAGATGCCTACCCAAATATTTTGGTAGTTGATACAATACTCAAGCTCTTAATGTATAACTTAAATCAAGTCTTGTTCTGTTACAAGTCTTGTTACAGATTACCATTGTGTTACAGAATACTGTGACAGAAATCTGAGTACAGGAGCTAAATTGAGAAATTTTACTTTTTTTTTTCTCAAGTAACAAGACTGCTCAGTTGAGAGGCTGCCATTGAGAACCCAAGCCCCTTCTCTCTTTTGGCTCTACAATCATTAGCATGTAGCTTTCTTCCCCAGACTCACAAGATATCTCTGTGTCACAGATTTCTACGTAGGAAGAAATGTGTAGGTGATTTCTACATAGGAAGAAATGTGAAAGCAGAAAGACAAGATCTTGCTTCCACTTGGGCTCATCTCTTTTAGCCCAAAACAGTAATGCTTAAAGGGACTTCTGCTTAAACCTCATTGGTCAGATGGGTTTTTTGACTCAACTAGTTGCAAGTCTAGGTTGTCAGTACCATTAATCAAGTGGATGCCATGAAACAAAGTGGGGTTATGTTGTTAAGTACAAATACATTATAGATAATGGTTAGAAAATAGTAATGTCGGCCACAGAGTGCCAAAATTGAAGTGACTCTTGCTGTGAATACTTGCTGTACCAGTTGTTACATAGAGAAAAGTTGACTTAGATATTTTATTTAGTTTGTTAAGGGGAATGAGGAAGTTATTTCTTTTTATGGTTTTAGGATTTGTAGCTACTCTGTATTTCTCTTTCATCTTTGTTTGCTGTGTTTTTGTTTAGTCCATGTCTTTCCATTTGCTGTCTAACGTGAGGATGACTTTAGTCCTACAGTTTGCAAGACTGCATACTAAACTGGGTGTTATTTTTCAAGAACACTTCATTTCTTATAAGTCTTAGGTTTACACCTCAGTGATTAATGTTATAAAGTAGGAAAACCATATTTTCTGTCTCCATTTGGAAAATTGTTGATATTTTAGCTAAGCTATTTTATCATTTTCTGAAATTATTTGTATATTGGCAATTTTGTTTTTAACAGATTACTAATATAATTGTCTACAAATACAAACAACTCCAGGAAACAAAGGATGTCATTTGTTTCCAAAGTGCAATTCAGGTTAGCTCCCTCAGCAAGATATATCTTTATAAATTGGGGAGAGACTATAACCCCAGTGATTATGGCTCTACACAGTTGAAGAATGCAATATAAGAAGTAATATGCAATTTCATAACGATTGCGTTCCTTGAACACCATGAAAGGGAATCATGTTACCTGCAATACTTTTTTTTCAAATCTCATTTTTTTTCCCCTATACATCATATAAACCATAAGAGCTTTATTCAAAATCTCTGACTAAAGGATTCCTTGTGAGCGTTAGCCTGCTTTGCTCTGGGATACCTCCCCCTTTCCTCCTGAGTCTGCATCTGCTCATCTACATATCCAGGGAGACCTGCCATTCCTCTGAGTAATTGCTGGCAGATGGTGTGTGGGGCTGCGGATTAGAGAAGAAGGGACTGAACTGTGCAAATCTAAATATGCTTTCCAGGAAAGGGAATAAGCGAAGAAGGGTATATTTTAAAGTGTCTTAGCCTATTAGAATTTTTACAAGGTCAGTTTTTTTTTTTAAGGTATTATTGATATACACTCTTATGAAGGTTTCACATGAAAAAACAATGTGGTTACTACGTTTACCCATATTATCAAGTCCCCACCCATACCCCAATTCAGTCACTGTCCATCACTGTAGTAAGATAACACAGATTCACCATTTGTCTTCTCTGTGCTACACTGTTTTCCCCATGATTCCCCACACCATGTGCATTAAACATAATACCCCACAATCCCCTTCTCCCACCCTCCCCACCCACTCTCCCACACCCCTCCCCTTTGGTAACTATTAGTTCCTTCTTGGAGTCTCTAAGTCTGCTATTATTTTGTTCCTTCAGTTTTGCTTCATTGTTATACTCCACAAATGAGGGAAATCATTTGGCACTTGTCTTTCTCTGCCTGGCTATGTCACTGAGCATAATATCCTCCACCTCCATCCATGTTGTTGCAAATGGCAGGATTTGTTTCCTTCTTATGGCTGAATAGTATTCCATTGTGTATATGTACCACATCTTCTTTATCCATTCATCTACTGATAGACACTTAGGTTGCTTCCACATCTTGGCTATTGTAAAAAGTGCTGCAATAAACATAGGGGTGCATATGTCTTTTTGGATCTGAGAAGTTGTATTCTTTGGATAAATTCCAAGGAGTGGGATTCCTGGGTCACATGGTATTTCTATTTTTAGTTATTTGAGGAACCTCCATATTGCTTTCCACAATGGTTGAACTAGCTTACATTCCCACCAGCAGTGTAGGAGGGTTCCCCTTTCTCCGCATCCTCGCCAGCATTTTTTGTTCTTAGTCTTTTGGATGTTGGCCAACCTGACTGCTGTGAGGTGATATCTGATGGTGGTTTCAATTTGCATTTCCCTATTAGTAGTGATGTGGAGCATCTTTTCATGTGTCTGTTGGCCATCTGAATTTCTTCTTTGAAGAACTGTCTCTTCATATCCTCTGCCCATTTTTTAATCGGGTTATTTGCTTTTTCGGTGTGGAGGCATGTAAGTTCTTTATATATTTTGGATGTTAACCCCTTTTCGGATATGTCATTTACAAATATATTCTCCCATACAGTAGGATGCCTTTTTGTTCTGTTGATGGTGTCCTTTGCCATACAGAAACTTTTTAGTTTTATGTAGTCCCATGAGTTCATTTTTGCTTTTGTTTCCCTTGCTCGAGGAGATGCGTTCAGGAAGAAGTCACTCATGCTTATATTCAGCAGATTTTTGCCTATGTTGTCTTCTAAGAGTTTTATGATTTCATGACTTACATTCAAGTCCTTGATCCATTTTTAGTTTACTTTTGTGTATGGGGTTAAACAATAATCCAGTTTTGTTTTCTTGCATGTAACTGTCCAGTTTTGCCAACACTAGCTGTTGAAGAGGCTGTCATTTCCCCATTGTATATCCATGGCTCCTTTATCATATATTAATTGACCATATATGGTTGGGTTTATATCAGGGCTCTCTAGTCTGTTCCATTGGTCTATGGGTCTGTTCTTGTGCCAGTACCAAATTTTCTTGACTACTGTGGCTTTGTAGTAAAGCTTGAAGTTGGGGAGCATAATCCCCCCAGCTTTATTCTTCCTTTTCAGGATTGCTTTGGCTATTTGGAGTCTTTTGTGGTTCCATATGAATTTTAGAATGATTTTCTCTAGTTCGTTGAAAAATGCTTTTGGTATTTTGATAGGAATTGCACTGAATCTGTAGATTGCTTCAGGCAGGATGGCAATTTTGACAATATTAATTCTTCCTATCTATGAGCACAGGATGTGTTTCTATTTATTGGTATCTTCTTTAATTTCCCTCATGAGTGTCTTGTAGTATTCAGAGTATAGGTCTTTCACTTCCTTGGTTAGGTTTACTCCTCGGTATTTTATTCTTTTTGATGCAACTTTGAATGGAATTGTTTTCCTGATTCCTCTCTCTGGTAGGTCATTGTTAGTGTATAGGAATGCCATAGATTTCTGCCCATTAATTTTGTATCCCGCAACTTTGCTGAATTCAGATATTACATCTAGTAGTTTTGGAGTATATTCTTTAGGGTTTTTTATGTACAATATCATGTCATCTGCAAACAGGGACAGTTTAACTTCTTCCCTGCCAATCTGGATGCCTTTTATTTC
The DNA here is from genome assembly GCA_032199065.1 of Smutsia gigantea. NCBI lineage: Eukaryota > Metazoa > Chordata > Mammalia > Pholidota > Manidae > Smutsia > Smutsia gigantea. Next base: position 162,312 of record JAVSCE010015400.1, read on the forward strand.
TTTGTGTTGTCTGATTGCTGTGGCTAGGACGTCCAGTACTATGTTGAAAAGAAATGGGGAGAGTGGGCATCCTTGTCTTGTTCTCTATCTTAAAGGGAAAGCTTTCAGCTTCTCGCTGTTAAGTATGGTGTTAGCTGTGGGCTTGTCATGTATGGCTTTTATCAGTTTGAGGTACTTGCCCTCTATACCCATTTTGTTGAGAGTTTTTATCATGAATGGATGTTGAATTTTGTCAAATGCTTTTTCAGCATCTGTGGAGATGATGATGTGGTTTTTGTCCTTCTTTTTATTGATGTAGTGGATGATGTTGATGGATTTTCGAATGTTGAACCATCCTTGCATCCCTGGAATTAATGCGACTTGATCATGATTGATCCTTTTGATGTATTTTTGAATTCGGTTTGCTAATATTTTGTTGAGTATTTTTGCATCTATGTTCATCAGGGATATTGGTCTGTCATTTTCTTTTTTTGTGGTTTCTTTTCCTGGTTTTGGTATTAGACTGATGTTGGTCTCACAGAATGAGTTTGAAGTAGTCTCTCTTCTTCTATTCCTTGGAAAACTTTAAGGAGGATGGGTATTAGGTCTTCACTACATGTTTGATAAAATTCTGTGGTGAAGCCATCTGGTCCAGGCGTTTTGTTCTTAGGTAGGTTTTTGACTACAAGTTCAATTTTGTTGCTGGTAATTGGTCTGTTGAGATTTTCTGTTTCTTTCTGGGTCAGCCTTGGAAGGTTGTATTTTTCTAGAAAGTTGTCCATTTCTTCTAGGTTATCCAGTGTGTTACCATATAATTTTTCATAGTGTTCTCTAATAGTTCTTTGTTATTTCTGTGGTGTCCGTAGTGGTTTTTCCTTTCTCATTTCTGATTCTGTTTATGTTTGTAGACTGTCTTTTTTTTCTTGATAAGTCTGGCTAGGGGTTTATCTATTTTGTTTATTTTCCCAAAGAACCAGCTCTTGCTTTCATTGATCCTTTCTATTATTTTATTCTTCTCAATTTTATTTATGCTCTAATCTTTATTATGTCCCTCCTTCTACTGACTATGGGTCTCATTTGTTCTTCTTTTTCTAGTTTTGTTAATTGTGAGTTTAGACTGCTCATACGGGAATGTTCTTCTTTCCTGAGGTAGGCCTGTATTGCAATATTCTTTCCTCTTAGCACGGCCTTTGCTGCGTCCAACAGATTTTGCGGTGTTGAATTATTGTTGTCATTTGTCTCCATATATTGCTTGATCTCTGTTCTTATTTGGTCATTGATCCATTGATTATTTAGGAGCATGTTATTAAGCCTCCATGTGTTTGTGCGATTTTCATTTTCTTTCCAATAATTCATTTCTAGTTTCATTCCTTTGTTGTCGGAGAAGCTGTTTGGTACAAATTCAGTGTTTTTGAATTTATCAAGGCTCTTTTTGTGGCCTAGTATATGATCTATTCTTGAAAATGTTCCATGTGCTCTTGAGAAGAATGTGTATTCTTTTGCTTTTGGGTGTAGAGTTCTGTAGATGTCTTTTAGGTCCATCTGTTCTAATGTGTTGTTCAGTGCTTCTGTCTTTCTTATTTTCTGTATGGTTGATCTGTCCTTCAGAGTGAGTGGTGTGTTGAAGTGTCCTAGAATGAATGATTGCATTCTATTTCCCCCTTTAATTCTGTTTGTATTCATTTCACATATGTAGGAGCTCCTGTATTGGGTGCATATATATTTATAATGGTTATATCTTCTTGCTGGGTTGACCCTTTTATCATTATGTAATGTCCTTCTTGTCTCTTGTGACTTTGTTTTGAAGTCTATTTGGTCTGATACAAGTAGTACAACTCCTGCTTTTTTCTCCATATTAGTTGCATGAAATGTCTTTCTCCATCCCTTCACTTTTAGTCTGCGTATCTTTGGTTTTAAAGTGAGTCTCTTGAAGGCAGCATATAGATGGGTCTTGTTTTTTCATCCATTCAGTGACTCTATGTCTTTTGACTGATGCATTCAGTCCATTTACATTTAGCGTGATTATGGATAGTTATGTACTTATTGGCATTGCAGGCATCAGATTCGTGGTTACCAAAGGTTCAAGGTTAACTTCCTTACTATCTAAGAGTCTAACTTAACTCACTTAGTATGCTATTAGAAACACAGTGTAAAGGCTCCTTTTTTGTTTTGTTTTTTTTCCTCCTCCTTTTTCTTTCTACTCCATTCTTTATATATTAGGTATCATATTCTGTACGGTTTGTCTATCCCTTGATTGACTTTGGGATAGTTCATTTAATTTTGCATTTGCTTAGTAATTAGCTGTTGTACTTTCATTACTGTGGTTTTATTATGTCTGGTGACAGCTATTAGACCATAGGAACACTTCCATCTATAGCAGTCCCTCCAAAATACACTGTAGAGATGGTTTGTGGGAGGTAAATTCTCTCAGCTTTTGCTTATCTGGGAATTGTTTAATCCCTCCTTCAAATTTAAATGATAATCTTGCAGGATAAAGTAATCTTGGTTCAAGGCCCTTTTGCTTCATTGCATTAAATACATCATGCCACTCCCTTCTGGCCTGTAAGGTTTCTGCTGAGAAGTCTGATGATAGCCTGATGGATTTTCCTTTGTATGTGATCTTATTTCTCTCTCTGGCTGCTTTTAATAGTCTGTCCTTATCCTTGATCTTTGCCATTTTAATTACTATATGTCTTGATGTTGTCTTCCTTGGGTCCCTTGTGTTGGGAGATCTGCGCACCTCCATAGCCTGAGAGACTATCTCCTTCCCCAGATTCGGGAAGTTTTCAGCAATCACCTCCTCAAAGACACTTTCTGTCCCTTTTTCTCTCTCTTCTTCTTCTGGTACCCCTATAATGCGAATATTGTTCTGTTTGGATTGGTCACACAGTTCTCTCAATATTCTTTCATTCTTAGAGATCATTTTTTTCTCTCAGTGCCTCAGTTTCTTTGTATTCCTCTTCTCTAGTTTCTATTTAATTTATCGTCTCCTCCACCGTATCCACTCGGCTTTTAATACTGTCCATTTTTCTCTTCAGTGATTGGATCTCTGACCTTAATTCATTCCTGAGTTTTTGAATATCTTTCTGTACCTCCATGAGCATGTTAATGACTTTTATTTTCATCTCCCTTTCAGGGAGAGTCATGAGGTCCATATCATTTAAATCTTTCTCAGGAGTTGTATTAATAATTTTACTCTGGACCAGTTTCCTTTGGTGTTTCATATTTTTGTATGTCGCCCACTAGTGACCAGAAGCTCTACTCTCTGTAGCTGCTCAGCTCCTGAAACAATGTCGGGGAATGTAGGGGAGTGGTGCTGGTGCCTGCGGGGAGGAAAGAGCTGTTTCCTGCTTCCTGGCTACTATGCCTGTCTCCACTGCCTGAACCAGTGGGCGGAGCACACAGGTGTAAGCCTCGTGCTTTGTGTTTTTAGTTGCTGTAGACAGATCTTGCCTCTCGCTGGCCTAATGCCATGGTAGGGTTTCCCTGTTTGCAAGCCAGGTGGGGCTGGCCAGTCTGCCTGTCACAGAAGGGGTTCTTGGAGCTGTGTAGGCAGCCAGTGATCTGGAGCACCTGAAGATCATGAAAGCTCCCAATCTGCTGGGCAGAGTGCACCCGCACAATTTTGTCTACCTGTCCTTTCTCCTGAGCAGTAAGCTCTATGCAATCCTTGCCGCTTTAGCAGCCCTCTTGCTAAGGGCTTCTTTGTTAGGAAGTCTCTCAGACTGCCCACCTTTCTTTTGTCCCAGAGCAGCTGGATATGGATCCCTGCTTTCCACAAGCAGCTGGAATCTTAGTCTCTCCAGCAATTCTGCCTGTCTCAGCTTTCCAACCTCCTAATTACGAGAGTTTCATGCAAACACCAAAAAATGTAGGTTTGTGCTCCCAGAGCAGATCTCCGGATGTAGGTATTCAGCAGTCCCAGATCTCCACTCCCTCTGTACTCCATTCGTGTTCCTCCTGCCGGTGAGCTGGGGTAGGGTATGGCTTGGATCCCACAGGACCACAGCTTTAGTATGTCACCCTTTTCCATGAGGTCTGCTCTTGTCTCCAGGTGTATGCAGTTTGTTGCAGTCCTTTTTCTGTTGCTCTTTCAAGAGTAGTTGTATTAGTTATATTTTCATATTATATGCAGTTTTAGGAGGAAGCCTCTGTCTCACCTCTCACGCCACCATCTTTAATCCCTCGAACTTTTTAAATTTCCTGTAAATGACAATGATCTCCAGCATCATTATTTGAAATTGTTTTAATTAATATGAGAGCACACAATAAAAGCATTTTCTGCTTAGATGAAAGCTAAGTTCAGCAAAAGTCACTGTGGAAGACAGAAATCTTTGAAGTCACTTCTGGGGTTACTTTAGTACAAAAGTAAACAGGTCATCTTTTGAGGGAGAAAGTGTCTACAATCCCTACTTTTTATAACAATTTGACTCTATCTTTTTCCTATTTGTTTATCTGTTTGATTTCTGGTTTTCTGTTTTTTGTTTTCATTTCATTTGGCATCTTTTTCAGGTAGTTCTAATGTCATTCAGCTGTTCATAAACATCATGTTTTAGCATAGAGAAGTAGTTATAAGCATGAGAACACTAAGTAAGTGTTCAGTAATTGAGCTTCTCTATTTTAACATTATTTACCTACATAAACACTGGCTTTAATGTTTGACTTGCTTATCAGAATAGGAAAAATTGAATAGTTTTTTTACATGTTTTAATCAATATTCCAATTAGAATGAGTTACAAAAATTTCGGAATCCAGAATATGAAGGAAAAATCTTTGTTTGGTAGTTCTGTGACATTCTTTCACCCTATAAACACTTCAACCATATAAAAGGATATCTTGCCATTTTTTACAACACAGATGTACCTTGAGGGCATTATGCTTTGGGAAATGAATCAGAGGTTTATATTATCTGATCTCACATATATGTGGAATCTAAAAAAAAATTCAGAGGCAGATATCAGATTTGTGTTAGAGGTGGAGGAGTGAATGGTGGACAAAATGGGTGAAAGCGGTCAAAAGGTACACATTTCAGTTATATGATGTATAAGTTCTAGGGATGTAATGTACAACATGATGACTGTAGTTAATGAAAGTTGCTAAAAGAGTAGATCTTAAAGTTCTCTTAACAAGTTATAACTGTGTGAGATAATATATGTTATCAAATGTCTTAAAGATTTAATCATGTACTACCCACTGCCAAGGCAAGTATATATTTTCTGCTTTCAAATGGATATCACTATTCTTTTTGTATATGGCTAGTCTCTATGATTACTCTTAAACTCTATATGAGAGTCCCTTATTATACTGAATTTTCTTCATAGCATATAGCAAGGTGGTATACTAATAACTAGTAAACATGGACAGGAATCTGCTACAGATATGAGGAATTTATTTCCATGAAAATAATAAAGCTATTTTTTCAATAGTTGTATATTTTTGAATATACTGTGATTATTTCACATGTTCTGATATAGCACCCTTTGTTATACACACCTTAAATATGAATTCCTTCTAGTCATAATTTTATTCAATTCCATTGACATACTCTAATTGGGATTCAGTATACTCATGCAGTCAATAGTACAGGTTCATAAACATTTTAAATTAAACGCCATGTCCTATTATACCCTTTAAGTGTATATTCCTCTCCTTCTGCTCCTCCTCCCACCCCTCACTATATAAAGACTTAATACAGCTGAACTAACATGTAGTAGTTTGTACATTATTTACTTCTTTTCTTCTTTTTACCTTTTGACTCATTGACCCATTTCTCTCATCCCCCATTCCCTGCTTCTGGCAACCTCCAATTATGGGAAACAGCCACAGATGTCTAGAGAGAGACATTTACAACTCTAAATGCATATATTACAAATAGGAAAAGTCACAAATCAGAAATATAAGCTCTCATCTCAAGAACCCAGAAAAGAAGAATCGGATATCCCAAAACCAGCAAAAGGAGGGAAATAATGTTAAGTTTAGTAATAATTAATTAAATTTAAAACCGAAAAACAGCCAATGAAAAAAACAGGTTTCTTGAGCAATCAGTAAAGTTGACAAGCCTCTAGTAAGACTGATAGAGAGAAAAAGACAGAGACCACCAGTATCAGAAATGAAGGGTGTATCATTACAGATCCTACAGACCCAAGGATAACAAGGGAATACCACAAACTACTCTGCATACATAAATTTGACAACCTAGATGAAATAGACCAGTTTCTCAAAAAACACAAGCTGCCACAACTTATTTACATGAGATAAATAATTTTAATGACCATTAAGGAAACCAAACTCTTAAAAATCTCCAAAAGAAATGCTCATGTCCAGATTGTTACATTGGCAAATTCTGCATAAAGATTAAAGGAGATTTAAGACCAGTTATCTACAATTTCTTCCAAAAAGCAGAAGAGGAAGAAGAATAATCTCATTCATTGATGCTAGTGTTAGTCTGATGTTAAAATCAGATTAAGACATGTAAAAGAAAGAAAACTAGAGGCTCATGGATATATATAAAAAAATTCTTAACAATAATATATCATGGATGCAGGACTGGTTCAATATTCAAAAACCAATCTATGTAATCTTTTACATAAATAGGCTAAACGATGAAACTTTATATGATTTTATCAATTGATGCAGGAAAAGCATTTGACAAAATTGACATCCATTTATGAGAAGAAAACAGAAAAATAGGAATAGAGAGGAATGTCTGAAACTTGATAAAGAGCATCTATAAAAATGCTTCAAACAGCATTACATTTAATGATAACAGATTGAAAGATGTGTATTAGGTAAGCATGTTTACTCTCAATACTTTTATACAATGAAGTACTAGAAATTCTAGCAAGTCCAGTTACTCATCTCTGTATGCTGAGGATGGGTGTCTGATTATTTGTAGCATTGTACTTTCAATGTCGATGTTCATGTGTTTATTTCTAATATATGTAGAAATACAACTCTTATATTAAGGGAGATTAAAAACATATTCATGCAGTGATTTGTATGCACATTTTCATAGCATTAATCATAATAACCCCAAACTTTAAGCCACCAAAATGTCCACTGATGGGTGAATGAATAAACAAAATGTGGTGTATCTATACAATAGAATAATATTCTACATAAGTAGTAAAAAATTACTAATGCACACAATACTATGGAGGATCTTGACAACATTATGCTAGATTAAAAAAATACAGACACAAAAAAATGCTGTGTGATACCATTCTTACAAAATTCTAGAAAGTGCCAACTAATCTATAATGACAGAAAGCAGGTAGACAGTCGCCTACAGATTGAAGGTGTAGGAAGGACACAAGAAAACTTTTGGGAAGATAGAAGTGTTCTGTGTCTTAATGTTGGCACTCATTTTACAACTGTATATATATATATCTGCCAAAACTAATCAAATTTTATACCTTGAGTTCAGTATATTTTATGTAATTTATACTTCAAAGAAAATGATTTTAAATAGTCTTTGGAAGCCCTGGATTGGATAATTCTAGGCTGGTCTCCAGGATTGACAGCCAGATCAAATCTGCTAAACTGGCAGGCCAAGAGAGTTGTTGTATCGTTAAACCATTAGGGAAATGTAAATTTCCCACATGTTGTGGTTATACTAGTCACCATCAGAAGGTCCACTGGACTTCTTTAATTTAAAAATACACTTCTACAGTTACAAGTTAGGGAGAGGAGGATGCTTTTGTGCTTGACTGTTACTTCTCAGCATCCTCAAAGCTTGTGATAGGATGTAGTAGAGAAAACTGTAAACCTCCAAGTATAGTGTAAACAGATAAAATACTGGACACCTAGTGACATTTGAATTTAATATAAATAATGAATACTTTTTTAAGGATACATGCTTATCAAATATTGTGTTACATGTACTTATACTAAAGAAAAACATTATTTATCTGATTCAAGTATAACTGGGTTTTCTACATGTTTATTTGCTGTATCTAGGCTTACAACATCTGCAGTAGCAAGATTGTATCTCTTCCTTATTTCCAAATTTCAAATCTCAGATGAGTGCATCCAACTGGCAGAACCTTATTTGCATCTAGACCCTTAGCTTCAAGGCTGGGAAATATAAGTGATGGTTTTCCAGTTTTTGCCTTATAGTAAAGCATAATAAAAGTAGCTTGGAATGGATACTGAGGGCCAATTAAGCAACTACTCTACTCCTACCCCAAAAGTTTCTTATCACTTAGGATATAATCCATAATTCTCAGCAGGGCTAAACAATGATGCTGTATGCCCCAGACTCCCTCCCTCCCTTCATTTTTCACAGTCTCCATTCTTGTTCACTCCTTTTTAAGCCTATTGTTCTTGCTTTTTTCTTTGAGCATATAAAGTTTGTTCCTGACTCAAGGTGTGTGTGTTTGCTCTTCTCTCATTAAGTAACGTATTATTTTCTAATCTCCAGCCCATAAAACCATATTTGACCTGTATGAACTAATTAGTGTATGCCTATTGATTGAAAGAATGCATCTATTTTTCCATTCATGTTTTTTAGGAATTATTTCTCATTAATGACTTACCCTGAGAGTCACTGAGCCCACTAACTGCAAAATGAAAATTTTAAATTTAAATTGGGTATTTGTGATTATTTTTTAATAAGAAATAAGTTTTTATTTATTTTCACATTTTCTAAAACATTTTGGGTAATACAGCAATTATTAGGGTTAAATAGCCAAATTTTTGTGTTAATTCTTTTTTATTGAAGTATAGTTGATATACAACCTTGTATTGGTTTCAAGTATACAGCCCAGTGGTTCAATAGTTACCTGTATTATTAAATCCTCATACCCACTAGTGCAGTTAATATCTGCCAAAATAGGTGTTACAGAATGTTTGGCTATATTCTCCATGCTTCTATTATGATTGAGAATTTTTGTGGCCTTTTATTCACTTCATGCTCCTCACCCACCCACACCAACCCTTCCCCCATGCTAACCACCAGTCACTTCTTAGTGTCTGTGAGTCTACTGCTATTTTGTCCATTTTGTTTTTAGATTCACCATTTAAGTGAAATCTTATGGGATTTGTCTTTCTCTCCTTAGTTTATTACACTTAGCATGATACCCTCTAGGTCCATCTATGTTGTTGCAAATAGCAGGATTTTTTTCTTTTTCATGACTAATACTCTATTGTATATGAGTACCACATCTTAATCATCCATTCATTTATAGATGGACACTTTTGTTTCTTCCATATCTTTACTATGGTAAGTAATGCAGCAGTAAACATAGTGGTGCATATATCTTTTCAGATCAAGGATTTCATTTTCTTTGGGTAACTGCCTAGAAGTGGAATTACAAGTGATATGGAATTTCTTTTTTTAATATTTTGAGGAAGCTACAAACTGCTTTCCACAATGGTTGCACCAATTTACATTCCCACAGTGTAGACGGGTCCCCTTTTTTCCACATCTTCACCAATGCTTGTTATTTCTTGTCTTTTGGATAATGGTGAGTCTAACTAGTGTGAGGTGATATCTCACTGTGGTTTTGATTTGCATTTCCCTGCTGATTAGTGATTTGAAGCATCTTTTCATATGCCTTTTGACTGTCTGTATTTCTTCTTTGGAAAAACGTCTGTACAGGTCCTCTGCCCATTTTTTAATCAGGTTATTTCGATTTTTTTGTTGTTGTTGAGTCATATGAGTTCTTTGTATATTTTGGATGTTAACCCTTTATTGGATAACTCATTTACAAAAAGATTCTCCCATACTGTTTTGTTGATGTCCTCTGCTGTGCAGAATCTTTTTAATTTGGTGTAGTCCCACTTGTTCATTTTTTATTTTGTTTCCCTTCCCCGAGGGGATGTGTCCAGGAAAAAATTGATCATACCTATGTTCAAGAGATTTTTCCCTATGTTTTCTTCTAAGAGTTTTGTGGTTTCATGTCTTACATTTAGGCCTTTAATCCATTTTGAGTTTACTTTTGTGTATGGAGTGAGGTAGTAATCCCATTTCATTCTCTTGGATATAATTGTCCTGTTTTCCCAATACCAGTTAATGATGAGACTGTCTTTTTCCCATTGTATATTCATGTCTCCTTTATTGTACATTTATTGACCATATATGTGTGGGTCTATATCTGGGCTCTCTACTCTGTTCCATTGATCTTTGGGTCTGTTCTTGTGCCAGTACCATACTTTTTTGATTACCATAGCTTTGTTGTATATCTTAAAGTCAGGGGGTGTAATACCCCAGCTTTGTTCTTCTTTCTCAGGATTGTATTAGCTATTTTGGGTCTTTTGTTGTTCCATATGAATTTTAAGATTATTTGACCTAGTTCATTGAAAAATGTTGCATCGAATCTATAAATTGCTTTGGCAGGATGGCCATTTTGACAATATTAAATCTTCCTATCCATGAGCATGAGAAAGATTTCCATTTATTTATGTCTTCTTTAATTTCTCTCATGAGCTGACTGTAGTTTTCAGGGTCTTTTACCTCCTTGGTTAGGTTTATTTCTAGGTATTTTTTTCTTTTTGATGTAATTGTAAATGGAATTGGTTTCCTTATTTCTTTTTCTGCTAGTTTATTGTTAGTATGTAGAAATGCAAAAGATTTCTGTGTATTAATTTTTTTATCCTGCAACTTTGCTTAATCCAGTTATTAGTTATAATAGTTTTTTGGTGGAGTCTTTTCTATATATAGTGTCATGTCATCTGCAAATAGTGATGGTTTTACTTCTTCCTTACCAGTTTGGATGTCTTTTACCTCTGTATCTTGTCTGATTGCTGTGGCTAAGATCTCCAATGTTATGTTGAATAAAAGTGGTAAGAGTGGACATCTTTGTCTTGTTCCTGATCTTGGAGGAAAATCTTTTAGCTTTTTGTCACTGAGTATAATGTTAGTTGTGGGTTGGTCATATTTTGCCTTTATTATGTTAAGGTACATAATATTCCCTCTATACCCATTTTGTTTAGAGCTTTTATCATGAATGGATGTTGAATTTTGTCAAATATTTTTTCAGCAGCTATTGAGGTGATCATGTTTTTTATCCTTTTTATTCTTATTAATGTGGTGTATCATATTGTTTGATTTATAAATATTGTACCATCCTTGCATCCCTGGGATAAATCCCACTTGACTGTGATGGGTAATCCTTTTGATGTATTTTTGAATTTGGGTTGCCAATATTTTGTTGAGGATTTTTGCATCTATGTTCATCAGAGATATTGACCTGTAATTTTCTTTTCTTTTCTTTTTGTAGTGTCTTTGTCTGGTTTTAGTATTAGAGTGATGCTGGCCTTATAGAATAAGTTTGAAAAATTCCCTCCTTTTCTACTTTTCGGAATACTTTAAGAAGGATGGGTATTAGCTCTTCTTTAAATCTTTGGTAGAATTCAGCTATGATGCCATCTGGTGGTACTGGAATTTTGTTTGTGGAGAGTGTTTTGATTACCAGTTCAATTTTTTTACTGGTAATTGATCTATTCAGATTTTCTATTTTCTCCTGGGTCAGTCTTGGAAGGTTGTACTTTTCTAGGAATTTGTCCATATCTTCTAGGTTGTACAGTTTGTTAACATATACTTTTTCATAGAATTCTCTAATAATTCTTTGTATTTCTGTGGTATCCATTGTGACTATTCCTTTTTTCATTTCTTATTTTATTTTCATATGCTTCTTTCTTGATAAGTCTGGCTAGGAGTTTGTCTACTTTGTTTATCTTCTCAAAGAGCCAACTGTTGGTTTTATTAAATCTATTTTTCATTCCCTGCATTGTCTATTTCATTTCAGTTACTGTATTCTTCAATTCTGAGTGGCTCTTTTTCAACTATTCTATTTCTTTGTTGAAATCCTCTCTGAGATCGTCAATACTTTTCCACAGATCAGTGAGTATATTTATGGCTGCTGCTTTGAAATATTTATCAGGAAGATTGGTGATCTCTGTTTCATTTAGCCCTCTTTCTGATGTCTTATCCTTTACTTTTGTTTGGAATATATTCCTCTGCCTCCTCATTTTGTCAGGGTTTCTGTGTTTCTTCTTTTGTATTAGATAGATCTGCTTGCCCCCTGGTCTAGAAAGTAATGGGTTTATTAAGAAAGCATACTGTGGTTCCCAGATGCTGAAGGCTCTTTACTGCTCAGTGCCTAGTTTTCCTTTGTGGTAGAACACCAGTTGCTGGTGGTGCAGTATTGGCTGCGCTACCCTTCTACCTTTCTGCCAGCAGCAGTTTATGTCTGTCAGCAGAGGCCCTTTGTGAACCATGTATCTGGCCCTTATGCTTGGGTAGTTATGGGTGCAGCCACCTTTCGGCCTGTCTGCCAGCTGTGGCTGATCTCAGTCTGCTGTGGGTAGTAGGTCACCTCTGCTGGCTCTTTTTGAGCCTAGCAGCAGTGCTCTTGCTGGGGTTGTTATGAGTGAAGCCACTGGTATGCTTCTGCAGTGGTTGTTGTGGGCAGATTGTGCTGCTGAAAAAGTATGAAAAAGGTTTGCTAATAACATGTAAAAGCTTTTGGGGCAAACAGGGCAGGGTCCCAAGCAGGATTGAAAATTATTTAAGAGAACATGGAAAGGAGATTGGCTTTACTTTTACTCTGTTTAGAGTAGGAGCTAGAGTGAGGATTCCTATCTAGAAGTGCACCATATCTTCCATGGTTTGAAACTTAATACCAGGTCCAAAGGAGAGAGCCCCCTAGCTTTCTTCTCATCTTACCCAGATATAAGATAGAAAGGGCAGGTGAGTGCAGGAGCTTGAAGGCAGTCAGCAGTGAAACATCAAAGAGGGAGTCACAGCCTTTATTACACCTCTGATTATATTCTTTATAATCATCAGTTATTATAGTAATTATTCAGTCTTTAAAATGATGTAACAATATTTAATGTCTATTTTAATTATTTATTACCAAATTAAAAAGTAGTAGGCTATAAAAGAAGAAGCTCAATGGTTGTTTAATATGTTAGCTGACTTTTCACAATAATTGTTGTCCTTTTCTTTTTCATATGACATTGGTTATTGTATATACCACACATTAAAAGACAGTTTAATATACATTTTTAAACCCTTAAACCTATCCATTGTTGGCTTTAGTTTATATCATTTATCTTGATTCCTAAATATTTTATTTCACTACATATGAACTAATCTCATAAATTGAAATGGTATTTATTCTCATTTTTACCCTAACTACTCAGTTTCTTTCAGTGCCCTTCACTCTCTGAATTATATGCTTATTTTAAACTTGAAACCCAGTGCATTTGAGAACTCAAAATAATTTACCCAGTCACATTTTTACTCTTGATAATTCCTATGATGCCTGCACTTCTCTCCTTAGTCAATTTAAGATTTCTATCCATAATTAAAACTTCTACCTGGGAACATCTGAACTTATTCACACTTACTTCCCTACAACATACTTCTAAAAAAAATCCTTTCCCTGGTTAAACCCACACATCTGTGCATTGTACTTGAGCACATATGAAGAGAAAACCATGCCATACTGGCCAGTCTCACTTAAATATAAGGTCAAAAATCTTAAAAGTGGACATTCAGTAGGGGCTAGCACTTTAACACATTTTTATTGTATGTTTTAATGTTCTTCAAGATGACAATTTGGTCTTATCATTTCCCCTACTTCTTTTCAAACTGCTTATAATTACATTCCTTCCATGATGATCTTACCTTATATTTCATTGGAAAAGTGAAAATCATCAGAATCCCCCATTTTCAGTGATCAAAAGTAAAGACCAAGTAACATCTCTACTTAAACATGTATCAGTTACTTGTATGTGGTATTATAAAGGGAATCTGTTTGGTATGTTGTCTAGATGTGAATCTCCCCACACATCTTTCCCACACCCTGAATTATCCATTTCTCTTTCCCTGCTTGATGAATTATTCACACCACATTCATGTAAGCTATAGTAAGTCCTTGTAACAAGGTGACTTGAACTGACTTTACATCCTTTCTCCAAAATACTGCTCCCTTTAATGTTATTTTTAATCCCACATGTCCTTCATACACTCCACTCAGTCTTCTGTAGCCAACTCTCCTTGAGGTTGTTTTTGTCAAGGTCTCCAAAGATGTCTGTGTTGCCAAATATAGCAATTACTTCTATCTTTGTATTTTATTTGATTGCATCATGTTTGACACAAATATTTACACTCTCTCAAAAAACATTCTTCTCTTGATATCTGTGCTGTTGTATTCTTTGAATTTTTGCATATGTTGCTGTCTACTCCTTCTTAATCACCATCCAAAAGTTGTAATTGTCCAGGTCTCAGTCATGGGTCCCCATTTATTCATATAATTCTCTAGGTCACTTTATCTAGTTCTTAGGTATTAAATTTATCTCTAGTCTTCTCATCTTTTTAGAACCCTAGACTCATATGTTCAACTGCCTATTTGTTGTCTCCAAATAATAACTTAATAGGTTTATTTGCTTCTCAAAAAAAGCTAATTCTTTATTCCCTCTTCCCCTACCCATACTCTTTCCTTCCTTCCCTCTTCCTCATGTCAGAAAATGGCTCATCTCCAGTCCTGCTTTTGAGAAAGACTATGGTAAGGTGGTGATTTTTAGCTTTGTCTTTCTTTGAAATCTCTTGAAGAGCTCTTAAAAATACTAGTTGCTGAGTTCCATACCCACAGCTTCCAATCCTATCTGGACAGTAGGGTTTTAAAAAGTCCCTCCTCATAATTTCAATTTACACTAGAGATTGAGAATCATCATAAGGGAAGTTGAACCCCTGGTTACCTTTACTGGAGAGCAGGGACCTCATGATGCCCCAAAGAACTGAGCACCAATGTTGCAGGGCCTACAGACTAGCTTTCTCAGTTATATCTGCCTTGTAGAATATAAGATAGGATAAGGAGACCAGGGACAGATTTATCATCATCTATCTTAAGAACCCAGATCTTTTATTTAAACTTTTTCTACTTGGAATTTCATCCCAAACTGATCTCAGTCTGGTTTCTCTGTGCTCTGGTCTTGGTGAAGACAAAAGTTGTCTATCTGGCAGTATTCCCCAACTTCTAATCTCAGAAAATGGATGCCAGAGTAAAAGTTCCTATTAACCATCTCCTTTTGGGAAATTTGACATCAGAATTTCTTGTTAGCCTTCATCAAGATGACAATTTTTCTCAGGAAAATGGACTTCACAAAGCCTATATTTGCATAACTGGAAGAGATTTCTCAAGGCATTTTTTTTCAGCATTAGAAAATACTGAACAAATCACTACAAGGTGATTTTTCTGTTTCTTCTTAGACCTAGATTCAGCAGAACATTTATTTTACTAGATGAGACCAAAAATCAAAACTGACCTCTGCAGAGCAACCTATTTATGGCCCTCTGCTATGGATTTTTGTGACCATCTGTTGGTCTCCCCTATCTCTTTTAGTTTGTTTTCCTTTAGTTGTTAGGTTCTGTTGAATAACAAAGCCTGGGACAAATTGTCCCCTTTATCTCCCTAGAATCTTTTCTTGTGTCAGGTACTGATATTTGTTCCAGACTGATTCTTGAGTCTGAATGGTGGGAAAGACTGTTTTGTTTCCCTCAGGATATCAAGGTTCAAATGAGGGCACTGCCAGAATGCAACTGGACAAACTGTTAATACCTTCTATTAAATGAGAGGACTTTGTGTTTTTTGGAACCCACAGTATCTAAGAGTATCTCTTGCTTTATCTTTTTTTCTAGGCCACAGTAATTGGTCTGTGACTGCAAGGACCCTTGATTTCCTTTGGTCTTTAGGGGATAACATTGGATATTTCTGTTGACAAATAGAGGGCAATAGTTCTTTGCCTGTTGAAAAATATGTGGATACTGTTAAAAGTTTGTAGGACTTAGCTTCAGGTTCTACTGAATACAATAGAAGGCTGGATTCTCTGCAGATTCACCATCATAACAACGTTTTTATATTAAATAAAGGAGACTCTGCATTTCCCTTTTCCATGATTCTTTGTGACAGCCAGTCAAAGCATTTACCCTATATGATATTCTAGCATCAGAATTTGGCCTGTACCATGTTTCTTTATCCATAGACAATTCTTTTTAACTATCACCTTTACTTTTACCTTCCCTTGATACATTCATCTCCATCTTCTTCCTGAACCCTGGGACAGTGAATATTTGCAATATACCAATAGATTAGTAGAAGCATAAGAATAAATTGGGATTAAGAGAGAAAGGAGATACTGCTTGCATGTTATGTTGAACCATATAGAATTCATATAGAATTCCTGGTGAATAGTTTGACATTCAAAAATGGCATCTAAACATTATTGAAATGAATAAGCAAACAAACAAAAGAGTAAATAACATACCCTACTTATCATAAAGAATCTTAATAATTTTAGCTACTGAATCCAGGATGGCTAAAGGATTATTTTTTGTTAAACATAATAATTATAAAATGTAAGCCATTATTTATTTATCTACATATCTTAGTCACCTGGTTATATTCTGACTCACTCATAATCCATTAGCTACTTCATTCATGTGCC
This sequence comes from Smutsia gigantea, assembly GCA_032199065.1. Classification (NCBI taxonomy): domain Eukaryota; kingdom Metazoa; phylum Chordata; class Mammalia; order Pholidota; family Manidae; genus Smutsia; species Smutsia gigantea. Next base: position 178,746 of record JAVSCE010015400.1, read on the forward strand.
ATATCTTTTTGCTTATCCTTCTATTAGAATCACTGTTTGGGACCAATAAAGCTTTTAAGATTACAACTTCTTCTGATTCTAAACAAGGCGGAGGTCAGGACACTGTATTTCACTCTGGAAACTTTGTAAATTGAATGGATACTGTAACCTGCAGGACTCTTTCCAAGAATCTCAATTCATTTGGGAATATGTGTTAAAAATGTGTTAAAAAGTTTTTAAATATAATTGGTTTATTTTGAAAACTAGGAAAAGGACTGAGATTCCCATGATAGTCACTTGGCAGATGTAAGATTAAGTCAAACAGATTAGACTCAGTCTTAAATGTCACTAGAAAGTAGATCATGGTAGATCATGAGGCAGGCTTTGCACAGACTATAGAACTGGGTTTTCCAGCTCATTTTAATCATCTATCCAAGAAGGAAACCCCAGGTGATACCTGGATTGCACACCTGTTAAGTAGCCACAGGAGTGCCAGTATCAGACCAATGAGGACTTTTAAAGTGATCCAGGTGTAATAAACTGTCAAAATACGCAGTCTATCAAATACTTATACCCAAAATACCCCTCCATTTTTATGCTTGTTCTAACCCTGAATGCTTCCAATAGCTGCTTTGTATGAAAACTAAACATTTAAAGAAGTAACAGTTTTTCTTTTTTTTATTAAGGTATTACTGATATACACTCCTATGAAGGTTTCACAAGAAAAAAAATGTGGTTATTACATTTACCCTTATTATCGAGTACCCCCCATACCCCATTGCAGTCACTGTCCATCAGTGTAGTAAGATGCCACAGAGTCCCTCTTTGTCTTCTCTGAGCTACACTGTCTTCCCCGTGACCCCACACACACCATGTGCACCAATCGTGATACCCCTCAATCCCCTTCTCCCTCCCTCTCCATTCACCCTCCCCACCCCTCCCCTTTGGTAACCACTAGTTCCTTCTTGGAGTCTGTGAGTCTGCTGCTATTTTGTTCCTTCAGTTTTGCTTTGTTATTATACTCCACAAATGAGGCAAATCATTTCGTATATTTGTCTTTCTCTGCCTGACTTATTTCACTGAGCATAATACCATCTAACCCCATCCATGTTGTTGCTATTTGTTTCTTTCTTATGGCTGAACAGTATTCCATTGTGTATATGTACCACATCTTCTTTATCCATTCATCTACTGATGGTCACAGGTTGCTTCCATATCTTGGCTATTGTAAATAGTGCTGCAATAAACATAGGGGTGCACACGTATTTTGAATCTGAGAAGTTGTTTTCTTTAGGTAAATTCCTAAAAGAGTGGGATTCCCGGGTCAGATGGTATTTCTATTTTTAGTTTTTTGAAGAACCTCCGTATTGCTTTCCACAGCGGTTGAACCACGGTTTGTTTGTTTTTTTAATTCCAAAAAGCAGCATAGATTCTTCCAGTGTTGAAGGTCTTTTCTTCTAAGAGTATCTCTTGCTTTAATATTTTTTTCTGAGAGTGTCTTTACCTTAGGGCAATTAATGGTTCAGAGGCAGGCATTTTCAAATTAATTTTAAAAAATCAAGTCAGTTTTGGAATCAAAAAAAAACTTTTTAAAATATTTATAGTAAGAGAAAAACAACAGATAATAAAAGTATAAAAATTCCTCATAGAAATTCAGGTATGAGGTTCTACATAAAATTAAATTTATTTTTCAAAGCTTTTCAGTTGAGCACTCCAAAAGTGAGTGTTATTGATATTGATAATGTTATTAACATTAATTCTTTCATCTTTGGCAATATCCGGATTAATACTTTTAAGTTTTAATCTTTTTAATTTGTGCATTTAAAATCTGAATGTCTGACCATCAGTTATTCATACAGGTAATAGTATATGATAAATTATTATAACAGACTCATGATTACAGGGGTGTAAATAATATAGAAGTCAACTTCTTTCCTTTACAGCAGCCCAGTGGTCAGTAGTATAGGACAGGTGGGATAAGTTTGTTCCATGAGGTAATTGAGAGATCCAGATCCCTTGCATCCTATGGCTCTTTCCTCTTCTAGATGTATACTGGCCATATCAGTGCAGTTAGCTCATTAGCCCATGGAAAGAAGACAGAATACACTCAAGCATGGATTAAAAGAATGTGACCTAGAAGTTGCTTCAACCTATTTCCTTTCATGTCACATTGGTCTGGGTTAGTCATACTGCCTCACCTAGCTATATGGGGACTGGGAAATACAGACCCTAGCTGGGTAGCTCTGTGCTCTGCTTAAACTCAGCATGTTCTCTTACTACATGGAAAGAGAGATGCACATGAGGAAGAGCTAGTGGCCTTTGCTACTACTTTTTAGAAGTATTGGTATATCAGTTTAAGAATTTGGGATCTAACTTCTTCTATGTCTTTCAGTTAGTTTGCATAAGAAGAGAATGTAAGTCTTCTTTTTTTTTTCCAGCATAGAGCTCACATGTAAAATGTGGGCCTTAAAAATAAATGTACATTACAAACAAGAAGAGCCTAAACAGATATGATGACTAAATGTAATATAGTATCCTGAATATAACCCAGGTACAAAAAAGGGAAGAACAAGAAATATGAATAAAGTATGGACTTTAAATAGTGTACAATATTGGTACATTAGTTGTAACAAATGTACAGTATTAATAAAGATGGCAATACTAGGGTGAACAGAGTGTGTGGTATTATAGTAAATCTCTGTGTTATATTTGCAATATTCTATAAATCTAGCATATTCTAAAAAGTTATTAATAATAAATAAATGTACATTACTATGTATTAAATGACTATTTGCATACCTTATCAAATGCAGGACATAAACATGGTGTGAAGCACAGATAACAGAAAACTAGCAATTTGAGAAACAACTATTTTAGGTAATATGCCTGGACTCCAAATTGAGTTAACCATAAAATAGCAAAGGATAATATGAAATAAAGATTTCATATAATGATATATATCAATTAATTATTAGCCTGAGTTTCCCCTTCAAATAAGTTTATTCACCTGTACAAAATTGAAAAGAGCAGTTTATTATACTCATTTGTGTTAATAAAGTTTTTTATTTATGTTATATGGTTAAAATACACTTCCTCCATTAGATTAGATGAAAATTATCTAATTGTTATATTTGTTTTAAAAAGACTTACAGATTGTTTTAATAAGCTATTAATTCATCTATACCACTTTCTTAAGATGATTCTTCATATTCATGAAGAAAAAATTGCTAATGTGCACAGCTATTTTCTTATTCTAGTTTATCAAGTGAAATTTCAAGTGTTTCTTAGGAATTAGGGATTTTATTTCATGAAACCATTTTAGTAATAAAGAGACTATGTTTGACAATTTTATTACCACATTTAAGATTTAAAAAATTTGAATACATTAAATTTATAATCTAACTGCCATAAGAAAGAAACAATATTTTGTTAGATCAAGAAGATATGGAGTGAGTTACATTAAATAAATAAGTAAAGAAGCCAGCACCTCTCACAATTAGAGAAGTGGAATTTCTAACAAGAACTTGTGTATTCTCTACATGCAGTTCCTTTTCTTTTCTAATTCACTCTTTCTTGTTTCATGGAGTGATAAGGGCATGCATTTTCTTTCTTCAAATAAATGACATCAAATTCTTACAAAACTCTTTTTAGGTAAGGATTGCATTTTGCCTAGGCTGTTAGTTATTTCTCATTTATCTTATTTAATTGAGGGTATATTGATAAATATAAATATTCTAGATCTTGCAGAAGACCAATTATCTTGACCAGTATGGAACTACTGATAAATCTAATAGTCGTGAGTTAGAACTGGTTGCAAGCAATCCTTGAAGACTGTAGAATTAAATAATGTGGGGTTTCATTCTATCAGACATACCCTAATGCAACCAGCTATTTATATTAGCACACTCTGACTGATGCAGCTGGGCTATTCTCTGTCAGTTCCTCATGACGACAGTTATCACTTATTGAATACTCACGATATGCCAAAAGTGGTCCCAATATACACCAAATAACACATTAAAACTTCACAAAGCCTTATAAGGTAGGTCCCAATATTATTATATTGATTTCTGTACCATTAGAATTTCTGTACCATTAGCTTGCCTGAGGTAACTCAGTTGGTAAGGAGGTAGAGCCAGGACAGAAACACAAAGTATCCTTATCCTTTACACTCTACTGGCTCTAAGAATTTACTAATTTTTGGAAATATCTTACAATATAATATTCAGATACTGAATGTTATTTAAAATATTTAATAACAGAAAACATATGCTATAATATTAATGAAAAAACAAGATAACTATTGTACTATTGATATATTGGATAAAATATGTATACCTATATGCCTAGATTAAATGCATGAAAGAAATACATTAGATGGTTACTGTTTTTATCTCTTGGTAATTGACATGACAATGCTTAATACTGGTGAAATTTGCACTCTATAGTAATTACATGATTTTATTAAATTGGGGAAAAGTATAATAAATATAAAAAATAAACACAATCTCTCGCCATCTTTTTTATTTTTATGGCTATTTATTTGGAAATAATTATTTCCCCTGAATGATTTTAGTACTGAATGAGTCAAAGGTAGGAATGATTTTAAGAATTCTACACTGGAAATTCAACTTTAGCTCTTGTTTATAAAGTTTGATGCCCAGAGTTTCTTTTGTTAAAACCAATGTATTGTAATAGTCAAATTTATATATATGCTTTTTATAGTTTTTTCTATTAGTTTTCAAAATTATTCCAATGACTACATCATACAGAACAATTTTAAGCACTTATTAAATGCATTTTCACCATTTTAGAGTACATCTACATTCTTCTTAGAACTATTTATGTAGTTTATATTGCTATATTTATCAATATTAAATATTTACATTTTTAGTAATATACTATAAAACCTGTATATTTTTCTAACTTTTCTTAATAGTTTGTATTATCAAGTCAATGATTGTTATTTTCAATACTATTTCTTTTCTTCATGATGAAATTGAGGTTTTTATTTTTAATTTTAATTGTAAAAACTCAAAAAGAATTTCCTTGGACACTCACTTAAAATCATCTGTCTCAACCATCAATATCTTAGCCATTGTCTTTGCAAACTGACTTTGTTCAGTTTTGCTCACTTATTTCAGAGAGCTATTATTTCTAGACTTTTTATATTACAAACCAGGCATTTACTTTCTCCTATAGTAAATACTCCTAAAACTTAAGATATTTTATATCATAATGTCCAGGTTTGCTTTTGTTGCAGGATAATTTTAAAGTCCTTATTAAGCGTATTTAGTATTAGTATCTATCTACTCTTTTCCATACACAGATGGATTCTCTTCAGTCCATCAGCTATTTGGGAAAACTTAATTTAAGTTTTAAGCAGGAGGCATTTTTATTTTTCAAAGGTCATAACAAAATGCCCATCGCCTTCTCATTTTTTATCTAATATGGCTCTACTACACAGAATGGGGATCTCCTTCTGTTGTGTGTTTATCTCCATATGTAACAGGAAATTTAATATTGGATAATGTGAAGCAACTTATCACTTTCTCTTTGAAAAGCAATCAATTCATGAAAAGATTTTTTTTTTAATTAACATTCTCTGAAGGAGAGAAAATCCTAGGAACCCTGGGTGAATGCTGATTCACAAGGGCTGATTGGTAAATTTTCAGGAATTTTGCAAACTGGTTATTAATGCCTTGGTAACTTGAAATCAGCTATTACATCACACATATTGGTAAATGCTACAAGTTTAAGCGAGCTCTGATTGATATACCCACTCACAAAAACAAAAGAACAGAGTAAGGATTTTTGTTATTAGAGAAATTTAAACTGCAAGGCCACTACAGACATAATTAAACTATACAGTAAGGAAAATGAAACACAAAATTAAAAAAAACAACCTTTCTCAACTACAATGCAACTGTCCCAACTGCAGCAGAAACATACTAATTACCCACAAAAAGAGAATATTCCAGAGTTTTATCCTATTATTAAAATCTATCTCCAAGACCAGGATTCCTTTGTGAACTCCTTTTGGTCAAGTATGAATTTAGCTCATCATGGTTAATTGATCAATTTAACTGACTTACCCACCAAATCAAATATGAAGTAATGGAAGGAAAATAGAAAATATTAGTGCATTTGGTAAAGAACAGAATGTAAAAGCATACAGAGTAGTCTCCAGTTCATAAAATAAACCGATTCCTCTTAAACATACAAAGTACCTAATCTTTGCCTTTGGATTTTGTGTCAACCTCAGTGGCTCAGGTTTGCTCCCCAGAAATATATCACTTATCAGATATATTCCATGGCCACTTCTCAGTGGTGCACCCAGAAGTATTATCTTTTAGAGGATGCAGCCCATTCGCAGCATACTTTTTGTTAGTATGAATTTAAAATTCTGGGGATTACCTTGATTGCTGATTAAAACAAACCTAAATACCAGTGTTGGTTTCTCTACCAGTGTCAAGGTTCAGACTGCTGATGGTTGATTAGGTGGCAGGGAAAGCCACGAACTGGAAGGGAGGTGGCAACATTGCTAATAAGCTTACCAGGACATTTTATTAGATTATACATAAGAAATTTTTATAATATTTGAGTAAGTCCAGATAAACTATGGATTTTTACCACAAATATCCATAGGGATAGAGAAAAGCTAATGCTTCACAGCGATGTGAGAGAGTAAATTTGCTCTCTGATTACATGCTTCCTATTCAACTTGTTCAGTAAATGGAATAGACTTCTCATTATTCACAATATAGAAAAGCTACAAGCATGTATATGCTCATTGTAGCATTATTTATAGTCAAATGATAATATTAAATATAATAAATGGTTATGGAGTTATTAAAATTTTCTAAGTACTCTCATAATTTTCTAGTTAAATAGGTAATTAGGAAGATTACACAGCAAATAGAAAATATCATGTAATGTATGCAATAAAAAAGCAGAACACAAGTTAGTAAATATGTATAGTTGCACCTATGAAAAATAAGTATATCAATAGGAACATGGACTAGAATGACACTTGCTATATTGAGAATTGTATCAACGGTGTTGCGATCAGGTGTGTTTTTTTTCCTTCTAAAAATATACTTTATTGTACATTTTTTTCTTAAAAGAAACTGGGAATTAAGCTTTATAAACTATAGCTAAAGTTTAATTTTCAGTATTTTTAAAATTAGTATACCAATAAATGTAAAGCATTTCTAGTTGGCTAAGTTTCCTATTGAAATAACAATAAAAGTTTAGGTAATGAGAAATCATGACCACTCTGTAGGTGCAGGACTAAAATATTACTTCTTTTCATACTGGTTGGTGTGTTAATCGGTAACTGATAAAGATCAATGACCAATGGCTGACACTTTGGTACTACCTAATTTCTAGAACTCTTACTCAGCGCTGTGTGGAATGAGTGAGATGAATTTTCCATGAGTTCGGAATCATAATGAGCTTAACTCAGAATTAAGTTAATTATCAAAAAAAAATAAAGAATGTGGTATTCATTGGATATCTGTGTTTATGGACTAAGGTTCATAGGTACTTCTTAGAGTTTATCAAAGAATTTAGAGTTTGCAGAAGTAGTTTTATCTTTAAAAGATTTGCTTTGAAAATTTCTTAAATGTTTAAACATTTGCTTATGAATAGTGTGCCTTTGAATTCCTTAACAGGAAGTTATTTTACCAATTTTACCCAATTAAACATATCTTACTACCCTGAATTAATTCCTAAAAGAACATGACTGAAGCATCAGAGGTGATTGTGATTGGAAACATTCCACACTTTATTTTTTTCAAGTCCATTGCTTAAAGGTCTAGAAATATTTTCAGACATCAGGTAACAGAAAAAAGGAAAGTCAATATTGACAAATATCTCACTGGAATGACTATTATACTACAAAAATAATCCCACTCTGCCCAAAAGAGTAAGAGGACATAAGGTCAGTGAAAAACGTAAAACATTTTTCAAATCTAGTGAATATACACCTTCTTTTTCCTTCAGCTTTCCAGGACAGGACATCTATACCACTTAAATATGCCCCTTTAAACTGCTACCTCCAGTCACAACAATTTTACTCTGGTATTAAATAAATATTTAGCTCCAGGGCAAGATCTGAGGGACAGCGTGATCCTAGTCTTCTTCTCTGGCTAGATCAGAAGTGAGCCTGAGCATAAGGCATCATCCTTTTTTTGTTAAATGGCAACTAAAAAATATGACTATTATCATACAACTTTTCCCTAAACCTCTACTCTCTGCTGAAATGAATATTGCACTTCCTGTTTTTGCATTTTCCTTAGGTTGGGTACCCCCAACTCTAGTAACTGGTAAAAAATTAAAAAGCTTGATGCTTTTCTATGGCAGCTAATGGAAGCTTCATCTTTCCTTGTAACATTTATTTGTAATATTGGAAATAGTTTTCAAATTAATTAAACCATATTATTAAGAATATTGCAAATTTCTACACTATTCTTGCATAATTTACTTGCAGAAATTATTTTCCTTAAAGAAATATTCAATGATTTTTATGCTTTTAGAAGCAATTAAATGTGTCCTTATGATGATTTTACCCTCTAATAAAATTAATGACCTAAATTATTAAATGTGAGATTTACTCCCCCTCCTTCACTGATGAGTTTATTAAAATTTTGAAGAGTTACTTCCCGAGTTGTGACAAAAGAAATGTTTATTATTTTTAGATAACCAGCTATAAAAACATCAACAATTCTAAATAAATATACTTTCAGGGATCTGATCCCTTGGAAAGGCATGGTACATTTTACCTTGATGAGCTAAAAGCTTAGCCATGGAAGTATAGCCTAGACCTCAGCTTGTAGTTTAGTTCTGCAGACTCTACAGCAGAATTACTGTGTTTTCCAAAGGTTTTCTCCAAATATTCTCTATTATATTTTCACAGTAACACAGTGAAGAAAAGTAGAGTCCCACTACTTTTAGTTTGGAATGATACAGAATCTTCTGATTATGTATAAGGGTTAGGATTTGTTTATTTTAATGAAAATCCTCAATCCTGAGGACATACGAATAAGATTCCAGAGCCACAGGGTTAGTTTGAGACTTCAGATTGTAGGTGTGGTGTGTTTTTGCTTTTCTTTTTTAATTGGAACTCTTGCTAGACACTGGGAAAAATCAATGTGGTAACATTCTTTCTGGTAGATATTAAGAAGAAAAAGTAATATTTTTCTCCTTTTTTTGTTTTATTGTATTTATTTGAGTAATAGTGTCATTTAATTTGTTAATACTATAAAGTGACAAAAAGGGTTGATTTTAAATCTCTTAGGGCTGCATCTGTTTTTTCTTTCATAAACTAGTTTTTGAATGAAGTTCAAGTTTTTATTCAGTTGTTTCTAGTTGCAAAATAATATTCTTTAATACTTGAACATTCAAATCTTATGAAATAAAGAGATTCTTTGGTTGAAGTAAGGAACAGCAACAACGAAACTTGAAGAAAATTGAAATTTCTATTATATAATCTATTCAAGACTGAACCTTTTCACTGATATTTCCCAGGATAAATACATGCAGAGTAAATGAACCTTTTTTCTTTTAAACTGAAGAATTCTCACTTCCCTAAAATGTACACTTCTCCAAAACACAAACTAAATAAATGTTTGAAGGTTTGCATATAAATCAAAATTTATCTTGTTTTAGGGTTCTAATATTTAAAATTCACAATAACATAAACACTTCTAAATGGAAAGCGATCCTCTTTAGGAAATTGGACATAAAAACTATTAAGAGTTCTTTTGGCCAATTTATTATACACTTTTGATGTATTCTTTAAGTTACATTTGTATTACATGTTAAACACTATAAACATACTTATATAAGTTATATGAGTATGTTTATAGTGTTTAACATGTAATACATGTGTGGTATGTGTATATAAGTATATATATTTATAAGTGTATATGTATAAATTCTGATTTTACATTACCCTTGCTCTGTGGCAGTCATCTTGAGTATCTAACCATAGACACAAAATTATTTTAAAATGTATGGTTCTGTAGCAGTTTAATCAATTAATGCCAAATCACTAACTATATTGTGTAATAGTAATCAAATGGTTCATTACAGTGAACTGAAATAACTCATTTACATTTACATATATAGATTCATATAAATATTTTATTTTCTAAATTTTATGTAATTTAACTCATGTACTTTATTAGGTTTTTCAGACAGAGAGAGTGAAATACTCCTTGAATCTGTTAATTGTTCCTGCAATTATAAACTATTTCTGGACCAATAGACCTTGAACTCTGATTTCCAGGGCTTTAGAAACCCTGTTGTGAACTATTTACATTTCTAGCTCAATCATCAATATCTTCTAGTTCTGCCAATGCAGGATGGAAAATTCACCCATTGTTTTCCTTTTGAGAACCATTACCACCTGCATTTATTTCCCCAATACTTTCTCCCTGTCACATACTCTAACTGCTCTATGATTTAGTCATGCCAACAATAATCCAAGCAAGCCTACACCCAGCAGGATAAAAATATTATCCCCTTACTAAAGCCATTTCCCACGAGTGGTCTCCAGACTCTGCCTAGACAATGCCTCTCCATGTCTCTCTTCTGTTTCATCTCACTGAAAATAGACCCTGACAACTTCGTGTCCCAGGCTACTTTACCTGCCTCGTCAGCCACACCTGACGTTTTCCTGCTTCTGTTCCTTCACTCGTGCATATATGCAGTCTTTCAAATTGAATTTAAGGCATAGATCAGCTAATTCTTTTCATAAGTCCTGATTGTCTCACATATGGATTCAGCCTTTTAAAGGTAGTGTATAATTTCATATGTAAACAAATTATTGACTCAATATTCTATTATCTCATAAATGAACACTAAAACTCAAGAGAAGAGACATAAAGGCACTCACCTAAAGTCTCATACACACCATCTAAAATAATTTGAATTATTTTAATAAATATATTTTTAATGATATTAACACTCAAATAATTTAGTCATGTATATTACTTGGGACCCCAAATGATATTTTAAACACTTAAGAGAATAGCCTTTTTGGTTGGTAAAAATCTTTAATTTTGTACATGAGCTAAAACTACCTAGAATAGTACAAAGAACATTTTTATTTCTGAATCATTTGAGAAGTTGCCATACAATGTCACTTTATCCTAGGATAATTTAGAGGGTATTTCCTATAAACAAGTACATTCTGATACATAGCCACCAAAACACCAGCAAAATCAGGTCATGAATCTTGGTATATTATAACCATCTATACATCAAGTTTTTATTTATATCATAGATAATCTCATTTTTCTAAATTAAATTAAGTGTGATCTAGTTTTCTAACCACTAAGGAGAGCAGGACAGTGAATGTCAGTCATCTTACAGAAGGTCCTCTCCATTGTCACAGGGTTTCCCATTTGTATCTAGGACCTTTCAGTTGGCCTTAAATTCTTCTTGGTCTGGGAGTTTTCACACTGCTCTTTCTTGTGGCTCAGCCTTTGAGGGCTGACTGCTCCATCACACAGGGGGTTTAGGGCTGGTGTAAGTTCACTCAGTGGCAAATATGTCCAGAGTCAGAGGTATAGCTGAGTTCTTAATATGAGAATGTGCAGACTTGGGGTAACATGGGGAAGGGAACCTGCATTATTGGGTGGTGCCACCTTTTGACAAAGGAGAATTAACTTTTTATTTCTTATTTACTTATCACTTTTTCCTGATCATAGTGCTATGCAAGCAGCAAGAATTTAATACATTCTTATATATGCTTATTTTCTGTTACGTCTTCTACAAATATTTAGAGAATATTTGTAAAAAAGTTTCACCTCAAAATGGGTAAATTACACTTCAAAATGTGGCAGTGATTACAATGAGCTATGGGCAGTGGAATAATCATGCCTCGGAGAGTTTTAGACCCTGATACTCTCCTTGGCAAATTAAGTCAGAACTTCATGGTCTTTAGGAATCCTTGTGAAAAATATCTCCTAGCTTCTTCTCTAAAAAAATAAAGAGAAAAATGAAATATTATTAAATCTATCTCCTCACATTATAATTTAGTGGACTACATATATATGTAATTTAAGAATATTTGAGTATTTATAGTTAATAGGTAAGGCTAACAAATGAGATTTCTTGATAGATAATAATATATACATATACATAAATGTATTCATTTACATATATAACATTACATATATTTAGCCATATAAATAATTATGCACAAAGATTGAAATAACCTGATTTTAAATATCTTTCAAGTAATTGTAACTAGATTATCAACTAACTGAATTCAATGGCATATATATATATATTAAAATGATAGACTTTTAACCCATAACTGCTTCTAAACTTGCTCTGACTGATTTTTATTCCACATCATGAGACAATATCTATGGGCGATCTCATAGATTTCTGATACCTTTCAGCTGTAAGAAAAGTTTCACTTTTTATAGTTAAAACTATGTTTCAAATATTCATAAATTGAATCTAATCTTATTTAAAAGTTCAACCTTGCATTCATTTATTGATTCTCTTCATGCACTGCTGACCTCATCTATAGTCCAGAGGCCAGTTGTGGAAATTCCTCCCCTGGGTAATCATTACTATATTATTTTTGAGCCTCGTGGCTGGAGGGTTAGGATGCGGGGAGAGGAAGCAGGTGCTGCTGTGACCTAGCTGTTGGTGTGTCTTTTATGGCAGACATCCATGAGCTGGAAATTTCATGTAATGCAACTAAGAGTTACTTGAATATTCCCCAGGAACATCAGCTCGGCATTTTTACTAGTTTCTTCAATGACCAGCTGATTTTTGTGAAAACCTTCACCTCCTCTCCTCTTGTATTATGTCCTTATATCAATATAATACTAACCCAGACTCCTGAAAGCCTTTGAAGGGACCCCGAGCAATGTGTTTCCTATCTGCCTACATTCTATGATGTCCAAAAGACCAAAAGAAACACAAATCCCTTCACAGGTTGAATCTTCTTCCCAGTCGCTGTGTCTTCCTTCCCATCCCAAATGTAGGTACAGTGCAATCTCTAGTCAAAAACACATCACTAATTAAAAAAAATAATTAAATAAAATATACTATCTTTGCATCCATATAAAGAACTTAGAAAATAAAACAACCTCAAGAGAACAGAGAATAAAATTAGTAAAAAAAAATATCCAAATATAGAAATCAACTAATTAGGGAAAAAATAGGTTATTAATTCAAGAATTGATGCTTTCATCAAAAGTTAAAATAAAATGGCACACTCTAGTCTGATCAAAGAAAGGAATATTAAAGGACAGGTAAGAGAGAAACCATTCCTAAGAAGAAAATTTCTAAAATAAGAAAATGTCCTACATATTAATTCATTTAAATATAATAAAATGGTGACTTTGTGATAAGCTAATTATATATAAATAACACTAAGAAACTTTCCTAATAAATGTAAGTAAAACTGATAAATCATGAAAAAATACCATTTGTGGATAAGAAGATTCATATGTATAAAGTGACCTATTTTCCCTACATCAATTAATAATAACAGAAATTGAATAACAATCACAATAGGATTGTTTTTAACTTTGACTTGATTGAATTATTCTTAGTCCATCTGCAATAATATTAATATATGCTTGAGAGCTGTCTAGAAAATTTTAAAGACAGAGAGGAAAGAGCTTCAAAATTAATAGAAAACTAAATAACTCGGATAGGCTGTAAAGAGACTGATCTAAATGTCCTCACTGAACTTTAATTTTTATTAGTAGCTGGCTAAGAATTTACTAGTTTTATTCTTTCACTTATGTAACAAATATTTTTCACTTCATAAGTACTAGGAATTCTTCTGGGTGCTGGGCACAAAAACTTGGGTAAAAGAACAAAGCCTCTGTCCTTTTGAGTTTTAAAGCACAGTAGCAAAACAGTTAATAAACGAGTGAACAGGTACATCAAGAGACCATTTCAAAGTGCGCTTTTGAAGAAAAACCACAGGGATGGATATGATAGAGAGTGACTGGTAGGTGCTGGGGTCACCTTAGTATTGAGTCATCCAACATGACCCTTCTAATGAGGTGACTGGCATTTGCGCTGCAACCTGAATGATCTGATGTCAACCTTTTCACTCCTGGGGAGAGATGAGGGCATTAAGCGCTCCGCTCAGTGGACAAGGGAAAAACACCTTAAAAAGTTTGAGGGACGATGCAGCCCAGAGTGGCTAGAGTTTAATGAAGGGATGGTGGAGTTGGGTGGTAGGAGTTAAGGTTAGAGTGATTGCTAAGGAACATTAGGAGTAAGGAATTCGAATTTATTTAAATACAGCATGAAAGAAGTCAGGAGAGTGCCATGATCTTGATGTATATTTTAAAAGTATGATTCTTGTTGGATGTCTAACATTTATATCTATAGATATAGCCAGTTACTAAGCTTCCATTGGACAGCCCTTCCAGTAGATTGCTGACTATTTTCATTTTTCATGCAAATATCTGGCTTTTGGCATGCAGAGAGGACTGATGATAAAGGAAAATACATCTCTTTGAGATATTTTAGAAATTTCTGTTTATCATGAGAATGATTTGGGAGCCTGTTAAAAAGTCATCCCAAAATAAGCCCTGTGCTTGTGATGTCTCAGATGAGAATAATTTAGCACCTTTGCTATTTTCACTCACAGTTAAAATGTCTTTGTTTTCCTTTGCTTTGCAAGTGTAATGGTACTATGAAAATGATCATAAAGCTTTGTTGATGAAAAGAACCAGAAGTAAATGAAAACTCATTACTGTATTAGGCCTGATTTGCTTTGGACATCCTAGGTCTTTTGGATCATGGTACCTTTTGGAGAAAATATGCCCCTAACAGCTTTATGGTTTATTTTAGTATTACTATGAGTGGAAAAGGCCCTATTTTGGGAAACAGAGATCCAGAAACTAAGCATTTATTAACCAAATGGCACTGACCTCAATTTTTTTCTTAGCTGTATGATAGAGATTATATGCTTCAGCCTCACATGCGTGTTTGTGGGTGCACATGGTGATTATTGGTGTGTGTGTGAGCACTTGCAAACATGGTATCTGTGTATCCTTATCATGGTCAAAAAGTAGAAGCAAACAATGCATTCCTCTACAGGATATTAGGTAATCTGTTAGCTCTAGAAAAAGAAAAATCAGCCCATTAAATCTTCTTTAAAGGGTAAATCCAATCACATAAGCAAGTTTTTAAAAATAACTCCTAGATGATTAGTTGTGTGTCATGTCTTAGAAAGAGTCAAAAAGAATCTCCGAAGGAGTCCTTGTTTTCAAGAATATTTCTATAATAATTCCTAGTGTATATGTTAATGGGCCTAATGTTTTCTCCGTGCCTTCTGAAAGTGCTCTTTTACTTAGATCTTTAGAAACTTGGTAAAATAGAAACTAGTACTTGCACACGGTTAGGGTACTATGCTGCAATACTTGATTATATACTCCATCATTTAAAATGCATGAAACTTAGAATATTGAATATCCTGACTTGTTCCCAGCAAAACACAATATATTCAAGCCAACAGCCTTTCATGAAAAATAGCATATATATATATGTATATGTATATATATTTTTTTGTTGTTGTTGTTACTTAATTTTTTAAATTTAATTTTTATTTTTATTTTGCTATTATTAATATACAATTACATGAGCAACATTATGGTTACTAGACTCCCCTATTATCAAGTCCCCACCATATACCCCATGGCAGTCACTGTCCATCACCGTAGAAGGATGTTATAGAATCACTACTTCTCTTCTCTGTATTATACTGCCTTTCCTGTACCCCCACCCCACCCCCACACCTGCTACATTATGTGTGCTAATTGTAATAGCCCTTTTTCCCACTTAACCTTCCCTTCCCACCCATCTTCCCAAGTCCCTTTCCCTTTGGTAACTGCTAGTCCATTCCTGGGTTCTGTGAGTCTGCTGCTGTTTTGTTCCTTCAGTTTTTTTCATTGTTCTTATGCTCTAGCTCCATCCATGTTGTTGCAAATGGTAGGATTTGTTTTCTTCTTATGGCTGAATAATATTCCATTGTGTATATGTACCACTTCTTATTTACCCATTCATCTACTGATGGACACTTAGGTTGCTTCCATTTCTTGGCTATTGTAAACAGTGCTGCGGTAAACATAGGGGTGCATATGTCTTTTTCAAACTGGGATGCTGCAGTCTTAGGGTAAATTCCTAGGAGTGGAATTCCTGAGTCAAATGGTATTTCTATTTTGAGTTTTTTGAGGAACCTCCATACTGCTTTCCACCATAGTTGTACTAATTTGCATTCCCACCAGCAGTGTAGGAGGGTTCCCCTTTCTCCAAATCCTCACCAACATTTGTTGTTGTTTGTCTTTTGGATAGTGGCCATCCTAACTGGTATGAGGTGATATCTCATTGTGGTTTTAATTTGCATTTCTCTGATGACTAGTGATGTGGAGCATCTTTTTATGTGCCTATTGGCCATCTGAGTTTCTTGTTTGGAGGAGTGTCTGTTCAGCTGCTCGGCCCATTTTTTAATTGGCTCATTTGCTTTTTGTTTGTTGAGATATGTGAGCTCTTTCTATAATTAGGATGTCAACCCCTTATCAGATATGTCATTTATGAATATATTCTCCCATTCTGTAGGAAGTCTTTTTGTTCTACTGATGGTGTCATTTGCTGTACAGAAGCTTTTTAGTTTGATATAGTCCCATTCATTCATTTTTGCTTTTGTTTACTTGCCCGGGGAGAAATGTTCATGAAGAAGTTGCTTATGTTTTCATCCAAGAGATTTTTGCCTATGTTTTTTTCTAAGAGGTTTATGATTTCATGACTTACATTCAGGTCTTTGATCCATTTTGAGTTTACTTTGGTATTTGGGATTAGACAGTAATCCAGTTTCATTCTCTTACATGTAGCTGTCCAGTTTTGCCAACACCAGCTGTTGAAGAGGCTGTCATTTCCCCATTGTATATCAATGGCTCCTTTATCATATATTAATTGACCATATATGCTTGGGTTTATACCTGGGCTCTCTTTCTGTTCCACTGGTCTATGGGGCTGTTCTTGTGCCAGTACCAAATTGTATTGATTTCTGTAGCTTTGTAGTAGAGCTTGAAGTCAGGGAGCGTAATCCCCCTGCTTTATTCTTCCTTCTCACGATTGCTTTGGCTATTCAGGGTCTTTTGTGGTTCCATATGTATTTTAGAACTATTGGATCTAGTTCATTGAAGAATGCTGTTGGTAATTTGATAGGAATTGCATTGAATCTGTAGATTGCTTTAGGCAGGATGGCCATTTTGACAATATTAATTCTTCCTAGCCAAGAGCATGGGATGAATTTCATTTATTACTGTCCTCTTTAATTTCTGTTAAGAGTGTCTTGTAGTTTTCAGGGTATATGTCTTTCACATCCTTGGTAAGGTTTATTCCTAGGTATTTTATTCTTTTTGATGCAGTTGTGAATGGAATTATTTTCCTGATTTCTCTTTCAGCTAGTTCATCATTAGTATATAGGAATGCAACAGATTTCTGTGTATTAATTTTGTATCCCGCAACTTTGCTTAATTCAGATATTAGATCTAATAGTTTTGGAGTGGATTCTTTAGGGTTTTTTTATGTACACTATCATGTCATCTGCAAACAAGGACAGTTTGGGTTCTTCCTTGCTGACTTGGATGCCTTGTATGTCTTTGTTTTGTCTGATTGCCGTGGCTAGGACCTCCAGTACTATGTTGAATAAAAGTGGGGAGAGTGGGCATCCTTGTTCCCAATCTTAAAGGAAGAGCTTTCAGCTTCTCACTGTTAAGTATAATGTTGGCTGTGGGTTTGTCATATATGGCCTTTATTATGTTGAGGTACTTGCTCTCTGTACCCATTTTGTGGAGAGTGTTTATCATGAATGAATATTGAATTTTGTCAAATGCTTTTTCAGCATCTATGGAGATGATTATGTGGTTTTTGTCCTTTTTATTGATGTAGTGGATGATGTTGATGGATTTTCGAATGTTGTACCATCCTTACATCCCTAGGATGAATCCCACTTGATCATAATGGATGATCTTTGATGTATTTTTGAATTCGGTTTGCTAATATTTTGTTGAGTATTTTTGCATCTATGTTCATCAGTGATACTGGTCTGTAATTTTCTTTTTTGGTGGGGTCTTTGCCTGGTTTTGGTATTAGAGTGATGTTGGTCTTATAGAATGAGTTTGGGAGTATTCCCTACTCTTCTACTTTTTGGAAAACTTTAATGAGGATGGGTATTAGGTCTTCACTAAATGTTTGATAAAATTTGGCAGTGAAACCATCTGGTCCACTGGTTATGTTCTTAGGTAGTTTTTTGATTACCAGTTGAATTTCTTTGCTGGTAATTGGTCTATTCAGATTTTCTGTTTCTTCCTGGGTCAGCTTTGGAAGGTTGTATTTTCCTAGAAAATTGTCCATTTCTTCTAGGTTATGCAGTTTGTTAGCATATAATTTTTTATAGTATTCTCTCATAATTCTTTGTATTTCTGTGGTGTCCATAGTGATTTTTCCTTTCTCATTTCTGATTCTGTTTATGTGTGTAGACTCTCTTTTTTTCTTGATAAGTCTGGCTAGGGGTTTATCTATTTTGTTTATTTTCTCAAAGAACCAGCTGCTGCTTTCATTGATTCTTTCTATTATTTTATTCTTCTCAATTTTATTTATTTCTGCTTTAATCTTTATTATGTCCCTCCTTCTATTGACTGTAGGCCTCATCTGTTCTTCCTTTTCTAGTTTCATTAATTATGAGTTTAGACTGTTCATTTGGGATTGTTCTTCTTTCCTTAGATAGGCCTGTATTGCAATATATTTCCCTTTTAGCACAGCATTTGCTGCATCCCACAGATTTTGAGGTGTTGAATTATTGTTGTCATTTGTCTCCGTATATTGCTTGATCTCTGTTTTTATTTGCTCATTGATGCATTGATTATTTAGGAGCATGTTATTAAGCCTCTATGTGTTTGTGGGATTTTTCATTTTCTTTGTGTAATTTATTTCTAGTTTCATACCTTTGTGATTTGTGAAGCTGGTTGGTACAATTTCAATCTTTTTGAATTTACTGAGGTTCTTTTTGTGGCCTAGTATATGATCTATTCTTGAAAATGTTCCATGTGCACTTGAGAAGAACGTGTATCCTGTTGCTTTTGGATGGAGTACTCTGTAGGTGTCTGTTAGGTCCATCTGTTCTAATATGTAATTCAGTGCCTCTGACTCTTTACTTATATTCTGTCTGGTTGATCTGTCTTTTGGAGTGAGTGGTGTGTTGAAGTCTCCTAAGATGAATGCATTGTATTCTGTTTCACCCTTTAATTCTGTTAGTATTTGTTTCACATATGTAGGTGATCCTCTGTTGGGTGCATAGATATTTATAACAGTTGTATCCTCTTGTAGGACTGCCCCTTTTATCATTATGTAATGTCCTTCTTTGTCTCTTGTGGCTTTCTTTGTTTTGAATTCTATTTTGTCTGATACAAGTGCTGCAACTCCTGCTTTTTTCTCACTATTAGTTGCATGAAATATTTTTTTCCATCCCTTTACTTTCAGTCTGTGTATGTCTTTGGATTTGAAGTGAGTCTCTTGTAGGCAGCATATAGATGGGTCTTGGTTTTTTATCCATTCAGTAACTCTAGTCTTTTGAATTTTGCATTCAGACCATTTACATTTAGGGTGATTATCGATAAGTATGTACTTATTGGCATTGCAGGCTTACATTTGTGGTTACCAAAGGTTCAAGGGCAATTCCCTTACTATATAACAGTCTAATTTAACTTATTTTGTATACTATTACAAACTCAACCTAAAGGTTCTTTTTTTTTCCTCCGTTTTCTTTCTCCTCCATTCTTTGTATGTTATGAATCATAGTCTGTACTCTTTGTCTTCTCTTCAGTGATATCTGTTTAGCCTTAGGAATTCTTCCATCTATAGGAGTGCCTCCAAAATGTCCTGTGGAAGTGATTTGTGAGAGGTAAATTCTCACAGCTTTTGCTTATCTCAAAATTGTTTAATCCCTCCTTCAAATTTAAATTATAACCTTGCCAGGTACAGTATTCTTGGTTCAAGGCCCTTCTGCTTCATTGCATTAAATATATCATGCCACTCTCCTCTGGCCTGCAAGATTTCTGTTGAGGAGTCTGATGATAGCCTGATGGGTTTTCCTTTGTATGTGATGTTCTTCCTTGGGTCCCTGTGTTGGGAGATCTGTGCACCTCCATTGCCTGAGAGGCTGTTTCCCCACACTGGGGACGTTTTCAGTAATTACTTCCTCAATGACGCTTTCTATCCCTTTTTCTCTCTTCTTCTTCTTCTGGCACCCCTATAATGCAAATATTGTTCCGTTTGGATAGGTCACACAGTTCTCTCAATATTCTTTCATTCTTAGAGATCCTTTTTTCTTTCTGTGCCTCAGCTTCTTTGTATTCCTCTTCTCTAATTTCTCTTTTATTTACCATCTCTTCTACTATATCTAATCTGCTTTTTAATCCCTCCATTGTATGTTCCATTTCAGATATGGTATTTCTTGATTGAATATCCATCTTAAATTTGTTCCTGAGGTCTTGAATATTTTTCTGTACCTCCATAAGCATGTTTATAATTTTTATTTTGACCTCTCTTTCATGAAGATTGGTGAGTTTGGTTTCATTTGGCCCTCTTTCTGGGGTTTGTGAGATTTTGGTCTGAACCATGTTCTTTTGACGTTTCATTTTTCTGTGTGGTGCCCACTAGTGTACAGAAACTCCAGTCTCTGGAGCTGCTCAGCCCCTAGAGTGAGGTTGGGCGACGTAGCTGAGCGAAGCTGGTGCTTGGGGGGAGGAAAGATCTGTTTCCTGATTCCCATCTGTGATGCCTGTCTCCAGTGTCAGAGGCAGTGGGCTAAGCACACACGGGTAATCTTCTGTGCTTTACGTTTCTAACTGTTGTAGGTGGGGCCTCCCTCTGGCTGGCCTGATGCCAGCACAGTGACTGCCAGTTAGCAAGCCAGTGCCGGCAGGCTAGGTGGAAGGTGCAGCAGCTGTGTGTCACAGTTGGGGGCCTCAGAGCTGAGTAGGAAGCCAGGAGGATGGAGCATCTGAAGCTCCCCAAATTTCCCAACCAGCTGGGCAGAGTGCGCCCAGGCAACCTGTCCAGCTCTCCCTTCTCCTGCACAGCAAGCCCCATGCAAACCCCACCCCTTCAGCAGCCCTCTCCCTGGTAGGAAGCCTCTCAGACTCCCTGCCTTTCCTCTGACACAGAGCGGCCGAATGTGGATCGCCTCCTCCACAAATGGCCATATCGTCAATTTCACAAGCACCCCGCCTGTCCGAGCTCCCCAACGCCCATGGCATCACACAATATAGTATTCTGCTCACAAAGCAGATGTCCAGGGCTAGATGTCCAGCAGTCCCAGGCTTTCACCTCCTCCCATGCTCCGTTTCTCTTCCTCCCGCTAGTGAGCTGGGGTGAGGGAAGGGCTTGGGTCCCGCCGGATTAAGGCTTTCATATGTTACCCTGTTTCTTGAGGTCTGCTCTGTTCGTGATGTCTGTATGCAGTCTGGTTCAGTCTTCTTTCTTGTTGCTGTCTGAAGGTTGGTTGTATTTATTAACTATATTTTTGTACTGTTTTTGGTTTTGGGAGGAGCTCTCCGTCTCACCTCTTATGCCACCATCTTGAATCTCTCTATAGCATATATTTTTATCGGTTGCCTTCTAATATGTTAGTCACAGAAGCATGCCATTTTCTATTTGAGTATCAGGTTATTAAGTATGTGTGAATGTAGAAATAATTTGGACAGCTTTATGAGGAGCCTGACTTGCAATGTTATAAAATGAAATAAAGAGGTTGATTCAAGCACTTTTAGTGTGATTTATAATGTTTACACACATCTGTTGGTTCTGCTTTTCAGTAAACCTGCCAATTAAGTTTAGTACATCAAGATATATGCCCTTTGTAAAAGAAACACATGCATACATCTTACAGAAAAAAAGGTATTTTTCCTCCATCTCTATATTTTGGTTCTTTGTAACTAGTACAAGGGAAACAATAGCACAGTAAAATTCTATTGGGTGAAGGTCTCAATGATATTATGGAATTATGTATTCACTACCAACATGACAAATGACAGCTTGTTTCAGAATTGAGATGTGAAGGGAAAGGGCAGAACAATTAGGGATGTTCAGTGTATTATGGCATTTAGAATAATGAGCTGATTGGCTAGGAGAAAAGAATTATATTTCTAACATACCTAGATCTCCTGTTATGGAAAGTATAATCCAAGAAATTAGTGGTATCACTTAATAATGTACTTTTTCACTTAATAAAAATATATATCCTGATATGGTAAATAATAATTTAAATCCTTGATTTTATAATCACACAGCTCAGGTTTGAACTGACAATTTGACAAGTGTGCTCTTGGGCTATTTAAATAAAACTCTCTGAAACTTAGGTATTGTAAACCTATTTGGGGGCTCATAATTATGAGGCATGATAGTATACATTTTCATTGTAATTTTTTTGAGGATAAATGAAATTATTCACATAAATATCTTATTATAGTATCTGTGAACAATAGCTATTATTATTTTTTCAAGGAAACAAATTATTATATTATATATTTTTAGTCCATCATAAAGCTCTTGGTCTCTAAAATCTTACTTGTAAAAATAATTATAGGTGTGTAATTTTCTTATTATTTTGTATTACTTCCCCTATTTTTCATTTTTCTTGTCAAAGTTGTTCATTAAACACATTTTTGCTGGTATTTTTGTCCAAATATATTTGGAATCCAGGGAACTATGAATTATTCATATTTTATAGATTTTCGTCTATATAATATATATGAGTGTATAAAAATAACAAGTAGTTAAATAGCAGTTGGCCCTTTTATAGCATTAGCACATTTGGACTTGGAATATAAGCCTGAACTATGTTTTGTTTTGCATTTTAATTTACAGATATGAAAACAAAGGTATTGACTTAGATTATACAGATGATAAGCAGGTAGGCCTAATAAGAAAGGTAGGCCTTCAGATTTCAGATCTAAGGTCTTTCTAACATTACAAACTGAGTTTATATAGGAAAAATGCTATTTGAGTAATGATGTCAATAAATACTTGGACGCACCTTGACTAATGATTCCTATATGGCAGTGCTTATGTTACTTCTCCTTGTACAGATTGATTAATTTTATCAAAGCAGTAATGCTTAGAGAAAATTGAAAAGGACATTTACAACAAGCTTGGTTTCTCTAGTAATCAGATGAGAGTATTAATGCTTCACTTTATGGGTATTCTATTATTTTTATTATTACATTAAGCCCTCTGGTGATACAATGTACAATAGAGCTAAAGACTAGAATCATGGACTCAACGAGTAAGTTGTTCTAATTTACCTGACTTTTTTTCTCACTTTATTAATTCCACTAAATTCAAAAAGCATTTGCTTCAAAGAATGAAATTTGTGCAATAGTTTCGTGATATTGTTTTCTTGTCCTTTTGTTTTATTATAGGCATCATTTCATAATACAAAGTTACTTTAAAGGCAATACTATTATTATAATTGTATTAACAGAAACATTAAATAATGTTTATTAGGTTCTTAATGCATGTCCAACAACATTTATTTGGCACTAATGTGTGAATAGCTAAGCATTTTACATGTATTCTTAATCCTCATTATAGCCATCTTAGGTATGGATATATAATGTATTAGAATTAAAAGCAAGAAAATTTGAGATGCAAAAAGATTATTTAGCAATCCCAAGGCCCTTAGACAGCTCATCAGAGATGTACCCTAGCCAAAACCTTCTAATGTAACTTAGAATATTTAGATTTTAACTGATTCATCTATTGTACATATGACCCCTTCCTTCCTCATATCAATATCTCATTTAACACAGTTGTGCTAAGTAAGCAAGTATGGTGGATTACAATTATAGCATACTATGATTCACTTTTTGTCAGATGATAATTTAGCACCTATTATATTCTATGCATAGAATTCTGTGGCCGTACAAAAGTATGAATATTTTTATATATGTTTTAGTATAAAACTTTTAGTTTTAAAAAGGAGGTAAAATATGTGCATTAAAAGTGACGATACAAAACTTATAGTAAGTTTCTTTACAGTTAGTAAAGGTAGTGTTAAATTAACAACATCTGAGTAAATTTAAGATCTAATTGTCTATTAATTGATTCATGGATTGGGCATCATTGCATCTAGCAAGGGACGCTCCACTGAACTGCAGAAAAGGAAAAGTGTTTAAAAGTAGAGAGAGGGCAGAAAATATTAGTAGTAGGGAATCCATTGTTTTAGGCAAGGTCACCTGTCTAAGGCAAGCAAACGGATTCTGTCAGTAAGTTTTCTAGTACTGAAACTGCAATGATATTAGGCATTTAGCCTTTTCTTTTTAAATGGTGGGTGTGTATTTTTTATTAGAAAGGGATCACAATACATAACAATGCAAGGAAATCTAATATCCTTCTACAGTCAAAAACCTTGACCATTTAGCATAACTATAGTTAAGTACTCTATTCAATAATCCTCTGTTTAAATTAAACCAGGTTTACTTCAGCCCATGCAGATCAAATTTGCCATAAATGTCTTAGACTCAGAAGTCTGCAGGAATGTGCTGGCTACAAAACAATGGGGCTTTGGAGCAACTTTTCATAAAGAAGTTCTTGTAGACAGTTTCCACTTTGCTTATAAACCTTAAGTGTATCTATAACTACATTTTATAGAAAGAAAGCATTCAGTTAATCACTCTAATTCTACCTGTTTTTGACTATGAAATTAGCCAGTAGTTGTGGAATTGCCTGTTGACAGAGAGAGGATTGTTTTAGGATTTTCATTCAGGTCTAGGTCATGCTGAAACTTTGTTTTGTTTTGTTTCTTCTCTATTTTGCAGGTATTAAGTCTTGGTTTGCTGGCAAAAGGCCATTAAGATAAGTGACTCCTATCTTGGGGCCTGTGGTTATCTTTTTAACAATAGAAGGATTTAAAAATTACTGTGACCTCTTTTATCAGTTGGCTACATTGCCTTCAGCCACACCTTTCAGAATTCCCCACACATGAACACTTAAAGCCTTTTAACTTTGGATAAATCCAGTGTTGACTTTATTCCTATACACCAGCCACCATTTGCAGCAATAGCCACAGAAAGCAATGACTGGCTCCAGCTCTAGTGCATGATTTCAGAAGGTAGGACCTAACTAAATACCTTCTAGAAATTCCTCTACTCTGTGGACTTATGTGATTAAAGCACCAAATGCAGCATGTGATTCATGTTCTCCATCTGAAATGTTCTCATAGACAGGTTATTCTAGGAGTAAAACATTTATCACAAAATTAATCTTATATATAACTAGAGGAAAAAAATCATGTGTAAGACTGAGGATACTGGGAGGTTAATCCATCCAATACTGAGACTGAAGAATATTAATCTCATGCTTCTCAAAATTAATAACAGCTTCCTATAGGCGACCTTTCAAGAACCATATATATGGCACAATATAATACCGGAGACAATATTACCATCTTAAGTCCTGCCCAATGTCATAAAATTAATAAGAATTTGTCTGCAATGTATATATACACACATAACAAGAGGATATACAAATATGCATTATGTGTGCATATGTCCTAATCTGAGTTATGTTTGTGTGTGTGTGTGTGTGTGTGTGTGTGTGTGTGTGTTGGAATATATTATATAGGCTATATTGGAACAAAGAAGGGGGCAAGATAAGTTAATAGTCCAAGTTTAAAATATACTAAATAGAATAAAATAGTATAAATGAAAATTATTCAACAAAATCACACCCCCACACATTTGAATAGATATGTAGCTATACATATAGACAAAGGTATCTGTATGCATATATCTGGCATCATTCTAAATGGTTTCTATAAATACTAACACATTTGAATGAATAAGATATTAAAACATACGGAACACTTATGATAAAAGGAGGATGTAATTAAGATAAAGGAGGAATAAGATTCAAGTTAATATAACATTTAAAACTTAATATGATAATTAAAAGATAAAGGAAAAGATCTGTTACCTGCTGAGTTTGTTCTCCTCAGTCCTTGTCCTCCCAGCAATAAAGAATTGAAAGGCAGAGACACAACAGCAAAACAGGGTAAAATTTTTATTTGAATACATTCCAAGGTAGGAGCGGACCAGAGTCAGAGTAGACAGAGCCCTCAATCCCTTAGTTGGGAGGCCTATATATTGCATTCTGGCCCAGAGTGGGGTGGAGAGGCTCTTTGATTGACAAGGTGGGGTTATTTGTCTGACTGGCCCATCTATAAAGCCATCCCTCTCAGTGCACATGTCCTTTACAATGATGCCAGGTGTTTTGAGGAAGTTTTTAGTTTTCTTCCATTGTACCCACTTTGGGGTTAGGTTGGGACCAACCTGGTCCTGATAGGTAAGAAGTTCTCTCTCTGTAAAGCCTTTGTTCTCTTCACGTGGGACTCCTACCTGGGCAATCTGGGCAATTTTTCCTTGTATTTTGTCTTGCCTTCCCCTGGCTGCTCATTTCTGTCTTTCTACCTTACAGATCTGTAGATAATGACATACAAAATATATAAATGTTAAAAAGTGAAATATCATTTAAAAATGGAATAAAAATCAGAAAAAACAATTAAAAATAAGATTTTAAGATAAATATAACCCAGTGAATATATTTTTAATTATTTTGGCTTGAGTCTCTCTAGTAGGAGGATTGGAAACCAAAGGGATAATTGAAGTAAATTAGCCTAGAGAGGTAGGACAATGCATTAACTTCCTGACTGGGAGAGGGGAGAGGAGAGAAAGGAGATAGGGGAAAGTGGTTCGGAAGAGTAAGGGCTTGTCTTTAGGCTCCAGAACCTGTCTACCATCCTCTCCATATTTCAGTCTTCAATTTTCTCACAACTTTTTTGGGGGGGGATTCTTTTTTTTTTATTATTTTGGTATCGTTAATGTACAATCACTTAAACAACATTATGGTTACTAGACACCACATACCCCACCACAGTCACTGTCCATCACCATAGTAAGATGCTATAGAACCATTACTTGTCTTCTCTATAAATACTGCCTTTCCCATGTCCCGGGCCGCTGCATTATGTGTGCTAGTTTATTTCCCCAAGGCCAGAAAGATAAAAGGAAATCAAGTGAGCACTAGAACCCAAGTAGGCTGGGTGTGTGTTCATATGCTTAAATCCCTCTTATTGTTAACAAAATTATCATACCTAAGTGGAAAAAATAACTGAATAGATCTACAGGAAAAGCCTGAGCTTTGTCCATAGCTGACTTTGGGCACATCATTTAAAATTTCTATGACACGTATTTCTCCTCAGTCAGAAAAGGGAGTTGGAGTCAATGATTGTTACTGTTTCTTTATGCTCTAAAATTCTATGATTTATTTCCAGCTGAAATCAGATGATAACCCTAAACCTTTGGAAATGAAAAAAGTCAAACTGGTAACTGGTTAGGTCTGGAGAGGACATCAGTAGCTGGAACCCAGGGATAGGAGAGATTAACTTTAATTTAGTACTCTTTTAGTGTCATTCTGTACTGTGTACAAATAAATTTAAATAATAAAGACTTTAAAACACAGTGATACAAAGAATGTTATTACTACTTTTTACGTATTAAAAACTATTAGTGCAGTCATGACAGAATTTTCATGAATCTGATTCTCTGACTTGTCTAAACACTTCTACGTTGGAGTATATTTAAAAGAAAACTTTTCCACTTAAAATAACTTGCCTCAATTGCTAATGCAAGGGAGAGTTGATTTAAGTAAGATAATTATTTCTTAAGTTGTTTGTGTCATTTAAAATATCATTATAAACATTGCATTATTTTAAATATGTAAGTTGAACATAAATTTATTGTCCAAGTCATAATTTTATTGGCAGGTATTTAGATTGTATCTAATAGTAGGTATAAACACATGATTTCAAGCAAACTAGGATGTATGATCATTATAAATATGTGGAATATGGT
The DNA here is from genome assembly GCA_032199065.1 of Smutsia gigantea. Classification (NCBI taxonomy): domain Eukaryota; kingdom Metazoa; phylum Chordata; class Mammalia; order Pholidota; family Manidae; genus Smutsia; species Smutsia gigantea. The sequence continues at coordinate 206,699 of JAVSCE010015400.1, forward strand.
ATACAGGTGTTTGGCATGAAACTCTAGTGTTGTTTTCTTTTTTTGGAGTGAAAATAACTGAACAGAATTACTGAATAAAACACTTCTTACTATCAATAGAAACATTGTTTATAATTAATGTACTGTTGGCAACAAATAATGGCTACTAAAGTAAATTGAATAATACCTTCCCATTATGACTTTGCACTATGAAAACTTCTTGAAAACTTGGATTTACTTTGAATCTTAGAGGATTTTCAGGCAGTTTATGTAAGAACTGCTAGTCATTCCTTTGACAATATTTAAAAGAAATATTAAGGGATTTGAAATAAAAACAAGTAAAGCAGCAAACGAAATATAGAAGATTTGGCAGTGTAGTTTTTAGAGAAAGATAGGGAAATAAAATACCTAGGATTTGTTTTACTCTGTTTTGATGCACTTTTGCACAAATTTATCTCTGCTCATTATAATTACTAAAACGTATTGAACATTTAATACATAAGGTAATTTGCTATGTATTTTACCTGGGTTATCATATTAACACATCTAATGAGATAGAATTACTATTTTCAGTTTATAGTTTAGGTATGTAAAACCAAAATATATAAGAAGACTGATTTGAAAAGTCTCATATCTTGTGATGGCTAAGTTGAGAAATGCAAGACCTCTGACTCTTGAGATCTCACTAGTGACTTCACTGTTATACTGTCTCTGTATATGTAAAACTGTATATCTCCATGTATTGGAGTATGGTTCTGATAAATTTTCTTAATGGCCATTGGGTTCCCCTTCAATTATGCCAAAATGAATAGACTAAAGTAAAAAAAAGAAAAAAAAGGTTTAGTCTCCTAAATCTCCAGGTAAATAGCCATATCTGAAGCTTGTTGGGAAGTAGGTCAGTAATTCTAAGGCATATGTTCAAAAGGTCATCAGAAGTTATAATTACAAATCAAAGGGTGATAGAGTTTTTTATTGTAACTGATTCAATGCAAAAATGATCTTACTTGCATTATGCAAAATTGACAAGAATGTGGGCATATCAACAGATTTCCTGCTAGGTAGAGATAGTTTTACAATTCATATTGTTAATTATTTAAGATACAAAAGTGTTACTGACATTTCTTTTTTCAATATTCTTTTAAATATATTTAAAAAACTTTATTGCAAGTAAAATTTTTAATTATGATAGCACTTTTCATAGGTTTACTAAAGCATAAGCTTTAGGACTATAGGCACTATGTCTATTTGCTGCAGTTATTATCTCATTACCTAGTTTAGTAATATCTGCCATGTAGCTGGCAGTCAAGTTATGTGTTCAATGAATGGATAAATCAGTGAATGAAATAATTTTCTACTCATGTTCTTTCCCTATCCTTTATTTTCCTCCATGATATTAGAAATTATATGAGGAATAACCATAATCTTACACTAATTTTGTTATGAACACAACTTGCAATAATTGTGAAATAATTATACTGCTTCTTTTTTCCTGAAAAATAAGTGTAGCTCAACAGTGTTTTTTCTCACTATATTTTTGAGAAGGAAATTTTTAAGCTTCCATGTTTTCCAAAGACACAGCCTAAGTGACTGAAGTGTATTTTTATGTTGTGTTCAAGAAAGTGAAATACACAAAGAAACCAAATACATCAATGCCCCTGTTGCATATGAAAGCCAGGATTTTAGTGCTCTGTTATAATTTATTTTGCAATTCACAGGCAGAACAACAGCTTGGGTTCTTTGAAGATACAAACAACATCAAATATGTAAGACTTTGTGACCACAGGACTAAGAGTTTTATTTGAAAATTCATTCTGGTCATTTGTAGTTGCCCTGAGAAGTAACTCCTAAGAATGAGTGATTGGGTAAGTGAAGGGAAGGCTTCCTCTTAAGCTGTTTTTCAGCACTCATGGCAGCATAACTTAGCATGTAGTGGGTATTCAAAGTTATTTGTTAAAATAAACTATTGAAAAAGAAAATAGAATCACAATGAATGAAGATAACATTGAATGGATATTTATATTTATAGTCCCCAAGATCTGCTTTTTTACCTTATTTGTAAAAGGAATCTCTGCTGAATTAAATAAAAACTAAGCTGTATCGAACTGAATTAATAAAAGTGCTGGAGGGAAAAAAGGAATACCACCTCTAAGTTTAAAGACATTTCTCTGGAAATAATAATAAGACAATATAAATCAATACAATGTAAAAAAAATTATACTAAAGAACAGCGATACGTTGTAAACATAAAAAGGTGATTCCTAGAGTGGGCTTCTTGGATGAATTTTACTTAGTTGAGTATTTGAGATCTCTATGCTTTAGATCACTATTTCTCAAACTGTAGCTTGTGTAAGAATTACTTAGAGAGCTTGTTGAAACCCAGATTCCCAGCTCTATCCCCAGAGATTCCAATTCAGTAGGCTTAGGGCAGGAATGAGAGACAGTGTTTCTCAGAAGCTCTCAGCCGCTGTTGATCTTCCCAGTTTGAAGACAAGACCATGATTAATGCTATTTCAGTTAATTTTAGACTCTTCAAATGTTCACTTTATTTCAAATCCAGATATTACAGATATGGTGGTAGAGTGTGTGAATTTATGTATATATATATATATAATTCCCCCCCAAAAAAATTTTTCCTTTTTCTCTCGAAGTTTTCTCTGTGAAAAGGGTAGCTTTTTTCCTCTTAGAATTAGGTAATAATAGACATTTTATAGTAAGCACAATAGCATGATTCCTTATGTTACAGTCCAAGTTTGTTCTCCCCAGTTCTTGTCCCTGCTGCAACAAAGACTTGAAAGACGGAGACACAATAGCCAAGCAGAGTGACAGAGTTACCTGAATACACTCTAAGGGAGAAGCGGGCCAAAGTCAAGGTAGACAAGGACCTGAAACTTTTAGGGGAGGATCTGTTTATCACCACATAACTGGGAGGCACTTATTTTGATTTACCAGGTAAGGTCATTTGATTGACACTTCTCATTATATACCCATTCCTCTCCTTACACATGTCTTTTCTCAAAATGCACACACAAAAGTCCATGGGGGTGGGGTGAGCAAAACCAAAATTTTATTTTAATGAGATTTTGAAGACATGTGGTTTAGATGGTTCTTTTTTGTTCCATTCTGCCTGCATTGGGATCTTGTTGGGACTGGTTTCGCCTGATCCAGATAGGCAAGAAGTTGTCTCCCTGCAAAGCCTTTATTGTTTTCATATGGGACTCTGGGGAAAATGGAACTTTCTGACCAGAATTCCTGCCTTGACTTAATAAGTATCCTATTTGCACATCTATGGGATGTATTAGGTGGCAAAGCTGGCTGGTCAGTCATGGAATTGCTGGTCCAGGGTAGAGGTGGAGAGGAAACACACATTTTTTCCATTGGTCAGGCATCCACCAGTTACCTGGGACCCACCCACTGCACCCCTCCCCCCCATGTGGGAGGGCGATGGATAGTGCCACCCAGGGGAGAGAGCTTGGGAGCCACACCAGAGGGGGTTCTGAATGGTGCCAGGGAAGAGGACAGGCAGCCAGGGTTCAGAGCTGTGTGAAAGGCAAGCAAGCTGAGAGAGGCGCTCGTGCCAGCCAGAAGAGACTAAGCTGTGAGAATAAACCCCTTTAATTCCCAACTTCTTGCCCTTACCTTTCTTTGGTCTTACTCAATTCACAGCACTTGCCCCAAGCGGAGAACCCCTCCTCCCGGAGCTACATTCTCCAGGGCAGAGTTTGGGCATTTTTTTTTCCTTAAACTTTATCTTCTTCCCTGACTGCTCATGTCTATCTTTTTACCTAACATTCCTAACACTTTTTGAAAATAGAAGTAAAGGCTGTTTTGTTTGGTTTTGTTTTTGCTTTTTCAAGAGAACTTTCCCCCTACCCAATATGTATCTTAAATATAAAGCATATATCAACTTTGGCAATGTAATGAAATAGAAAATAGTCACCAAGTGGCAACATGGCATACAAATATTCCATGTCCATTGTGGGTCAAATGTGGTTCTGCTATTACCTGAAGGAACAGCCCCTATTCAGGACAATGAATGTCTCATGGCAAAAGGAAAAGACATAATTGAAATCATGTACTGCCTCTTAAACAATGTATTCAGAAGTGACACATTTATTTGCCAAAGCAAGTCTTATGGCCACTCCTGAGGTAACCAGTAGAAATATACAGCTCTGTATAACTCCGGGAGAGGCATCACAAGCAACATAGCCATACTTGACATTAACTGCTGTGGGATGTATAATCTTCCCAAGGGGAGGAAAAACAGATATTTCTGATGCTTTCTTTGTTGGAACACATTTTGAACAATTATTTACTTACCATCTCATCTCTGCTTCTTAACCTCACAACACAGAATTTGATTCATATATATTTACTTTATCAAACAGTATATATCCAAGTGTGATTCATATCTGCTAGTAATTCTCCCCAAAGATCAGATAACTGTATTTAAAAAAGATATATTTACTTTGCTTGAAAATAAATTCTTTATTTTACTGGATTTATTGGGAAAAAGGAAATGGTAAGCTTGGAGTCAAACATCTGGGTTTGATTTTTATTCTAATGCTTAATGTCTCTGTTACCCTAAAGGATCTAATTAACTGTTGGGCCTCAATTTCCACTTCTATTTAATATGGTAAATAATACCTTCTTCAGAGTTTGGAGAAGCTAGCATAAAAACAGAGGAGATGATACAAATAAAAATATAATCACTAATGAGAATACAAATTCTGGGCCTGATTAAGATTGTTGCTTTATAGCATCTGATGATTTTCAAAAATGATAGTTACTGAAATTTCAACTTAGATTTCTTAGGAGTTTTAATGAATCTTGAATACTGTACAAAATAAAGTATAAAAATAGTGATTTAAAATAGAAACACTTAAGATTTACTTCATTAAAATGGCTGGAGATATGAATTTTAAATATGAAAAATTAGGAAAAGGATGTGCTTAACTTAATAATGGCTATGTCACACTATTTGAGAGTTCATAATATGCAATCAGGACATTTTTAGGTTATAATGCTGTGTAACTAGTTTCTATTAAAAAATACTATGAGAGACATGGATTTTGCTATAAAGTATTATTATCTTCATTAATCATTTTGTCTTTCTTCTATCTGTCTATCACCTATCTATATGTTTTTGTTTCCTTGTAGTTCTTAAACTGTTTGTTTGCCCTGGATAATTATTTCTATTGAACAGTGTTCAGGTTGAATGTTTAATTCATTGGACTATGTGTCGACTACTTTATCTTTAAGTTTTCCTAGTTTTCAAAGGCTCTCTTTTGGAGGAAGGATTTATGTTTTTCATGATATTCACATTTTTGTCTTAAGTATGCAGGAAATCACATATTCAAAGAGTTGGTGATAATAACCATCTGCCGCTTTATGGTACCTTTCTTTAATTAATAAGTGAAACATTCTTATTTCTACAATAACTCTGTATAACACTGATAAAACATGACTTGTAAGATGAAGATTTATCCATTGGTTACCATTTTTCAACTTGGAAACATAATAAATATATTATTTAGTAATTAAAATCTTGGCCAAACTCATCTTTCCAATATTAGGGAAAATAAGTTTCCTATTAGATTTGTCTGACAACTGAAATTATGATGAACTTTCAATGTAAAACTGTAATATCTAAAAGTAACTAAAATGTAGGCTTAGAATAGTCTTGGTTAAAAAATGAGAAGGAAAACAATTTTTTTTTGAAGAGTAGCAGAACTATATGCAAAAGTTGTGACTAACAATTCATTTTTCCTCAGTCTAATTCTATATGAATACTTCCTTAACCATACCTCCCAAAATATCCATGTAATTCTCCAAATCTTGATTGTAGTCACTTTCCCCCTTCATTCCCAAAAGAATATGCAACCAATATTACATTTTTAAACTGCATTTTAAAGAATTGTTTACTTGCCCTTCTTCCCCACTTGACTATGAGTTCTCTAAAAGTGGGTACGATTCTCATTCATATAAGAAAATAATCTGAAATACAAAGAATAATATATAAACTTAAGATAGAATGTGGTATAGTTAATTCAGGCTGAACAAAGTTTATACATTTAAGCAACAGTTATAAAACATTCATAAAATTTTATTATGCATCAATGAAATGGATATTTTTTCCTATACTTATGATACTTCAACCCATAGATTATTTTGCAAATAATGCAAAATAATCAAATGTATTTGGACTTAATGTCTATTTTCTTTTACTGTACATGAATGAATCTTTGATTTGTACTGGTAACAAAATAGCATTTCTTAAGTGTTTCAACTATACTAATAATGTACTAGCTTTTCAGAGTTTAAAGACAATGGAGCTTGACACTTTTGATGAATATTTATCATATAACATTTTGTTCCTTCATGTAATTTACTAAACCATTTCTAATTAATCTTAAATATTCAACTGAAGCATGAGACTGTCTAGAAAGTAAAGGAGGGAGAAAACAATCCTGCAAGTTGTCATGTTTTTACTAACAAGAGCAACACTGAATATAGATGAAATCATAATCTTAAAGAGCCATTCCTCTTTTTTTCAATCTCATTACTTTAAATTAATAATGTATTGAGATGTAATCTATACCCTAGTCATATGAGACATTGGGAATCACAGTGATGTGGTGCGTCTAAAAGGTGATGAGGCCATTTGATAAAACTGTTAGAAAGAGATGACTTTATGCACTGCTTCCTCACATTATCTTCACCTCTGTAACTTTTTCAATTAAATTTCACCAAAAATGTCAAATCCAAAGTGGTTTCAAATTCCTCATCTGCCTTTTGTAAAATGGTTTGGTTTGTGTGCTATGGGAGCTCCTTATTAGAATGTACCGCTGAGTCTGCAACTTCAAGGCAGTCAGCAGTCTGGAAATTCTCTCAGATCTAGTTCATTTAATGTAAATTATTTTCTGTGTTTTCATAACCTTATTTTTTATTAAGTGCTTGCCAAAATTAGGGTTGACTCCATTCTTTAGGTTGGGCCTAATGTGCGTTCTTAGAAAATATAAACTGAAGTTGAAATCTCTATTACCCAGAATTTTAGATGCCAGTTAACAGGGATTTTATTACTATCTTATTCTCTATTTAAAACAGTAGCATACATGACTCAGCTATCAACACATAGATTTCAAGAAATTTATGAGAATTTTCTTCTCTTTTTTTTCATATGTCTAAGCAGCCTTGAAGTTCCTGTTTTCAGGCTGCTGGACACAGTTTTCCTCACAAGCAGGTGTCTCCTTCAAAGGAGGGCAAACAGCTTCTTGTAAACTCTCTTAAGACAAGAAAATGATCACCTATAGGAGCACAGTAAAAACTCTATTGTTTACTTTGAGCAGCTATAATGAGCAAATGCCCCTTTGAGCTTAGTAATATTAAACAGAGGCTGGTAGACTTTGTAGACAAAACACTACATTTTGCAAATATTAAATATATCATTTGCAAATGTTATTTTGAGAATGTTAAATATACCATTTAATACAGCAATGTAAAAGTCAGCTGTCTCAGAAAGCTGCTCATATATGAGTCCTTCCTAAGTGTAATATTTTATAATAATCTTGCATATTTATTTTTCCAAGGGAAAAAACATTAATTTTATGGTGAGTGACAGGGTGCTTCAGGCTGATCAAGGGAAATTATAACCAGTTTTTCCCTGAATATTTCTCTACTTTCAACTGAAATTAATGGTTACTTTTTCTGCCATCTGAAAATGCTCTATCATCAGCTGTTCTTTATATTAGCATTCATTAATTTTGTTATTCATTCATTTGTATGTGCTATATTGGCGCAGTTTTGTGCTCCCAGGAGTTCACTTGAATAAAATAAGAGGGTAGTTAGAATTGCCTAACAACAAAAGAATTGTGAATCTGATGGACTTCTGAAAGAATTAAAGTCTTCTCTTCCTCCTTATATTTCTATAATAGTCTTATTATAGTACTTAGGACATGGATTTATTTGCTAAATCATTATAGATGATATGAACCTTGACAACAAGGAAGCATAGATTTTTCAGCAAACTGACACTTATAGATAAGAAAATATTTGTTAAATGGAATGAATAAATGAAGGTCAAAATTAATGGCAAAATATATATTGAGTTATCCAAGTTCTGTAGGGCACAAGGCTGGGTGCCAAAGAAATGTAAAGCTTGGTAGAGCATCAACCTGCTTTTGAAATTCAGTGAAGATGGAGAAAGGACTAAATAAAATATACAAATAACCATTTTGTTATAGAGTTCAATAAGAAAATATCTTGGTTTTAGAGTTGAGTGGCATCACATCTAATATTTTTCTGAACAGATTTTGTAAAATCTGTGTCCCTTGAGAGTTGTTTAAAGAATGAGTATTATTTGTAAGTGTATATGGCACAGGTAAGCCTATTAGGAGAAAAATTTATTGTTTTGTGCTTTTGTTTCTAGCAACATTCAGCAACTTGACACTGATGAGGGTGAAAGAGTAAGAATTGCCCAATATTGCCACTGGAGCATGAGTCTGATGAGGGCAGGCACTGGGACTGTCTTTCTCCCTACAGTCCTAGACCACTGCATAATACCCAGCATATGGCAGTCTCTCGAGGAATATTTGTTTAATGATGAAATGGATAAAATGTTGGAAAATTTATAATAGCAATTAAAATTGGTGGGACGATTCAAGTTTAGAAATATGGTTGTGAAAAATAGTGAGAAATAGGCAGTGCATAATTATGTTCTGAAGTCTACAGTGCAATTACAGGGAAGCAGATTTGAGTAAAGATCTTATGGGAACTGAGCCTGCAACATGGCTCAGGGTACAGAAATTGGACGTAGGCATTCCTATGAATTGACATGACATGAAAAACATAATTTGGAGGTAATAGATTTTTGAGGTAATTTACTAGACTTGTAAGTAATATATTAATTTTGTTTTGTGAAATACTAGAAAATAAGTGGAATCACAGTTTGGAAGACCTTGAATGTCAATATATACATGTAAGATTTCTATCTAAAACTAAAAGGCTATTTTTTCTATTACTAAGAGGCAAATTGTTCAAAGAAGAATAACAAATTGAAATATGCATTATTCCAAACTAGAAAAGTTAAAGACTAGTTAGGTAAAAGTTAAATGTATCAGAAAGGAAAAATATGGTGTTTCTAGTAACTTTACACAATGGTGGTATCCTCAAAGTCGCTCTTGGGAGACTGTCAAATGTTTCTGGACATTACCACCTTGTTTAGGGGACACAATTTCCTTTCATGTTTGCATCTCTACACAAGGTATTGAATCCCACACTGTTTGTTCAGGGGGACTTTAAAATTACTGTAGTTGATGGGTAGTGGGTTGTCTAAAGGAATTCATTTTTGGTAGGGTTTATATTCTGAGTCTCTTTCACTCTTACTTTCAGGCTTCACATCAGATACCCATTTTTACCCTTCATTATTCGATGTACATTATCTATTTTTCTAACATTCTAATGCCATCTCTCTTTCCTGCCACCCGCCTACCCACCCACCCCCCATAATGCTATCGATTCTTTGGTAGCAGAGCAACTGGCTATGTATGCAACCATTCAGATATTCTTTGATCTGCACTTAGGTTTCTTTGAAGTTGTGTGTGTGTGTGTGTTTCCATGTAAGAAGAGACACCCTCAAGGGACTGGTGAGAGAACAGAGAAGTGAAAGAGTCAGAAACAGATTAATGTTTCCAGCAGTAATCCTGTAATTCAACTACAAAAGAGCACAGGTGACTCTAAGATATAAACCCTGTGGAAATATTCAATAATATTTTAATTAAAGGGCAGGAATTTGGGTGGCAAACTGAGGAAAATATATTGGTTTCTATGCAAAATTCTACCCCCCACCCCCACTACCCCATGTTCTCCCACCAAAAAAAGAGAAGGTAAAAAAATCTCTTCTTCTCAAAAAGGTCTGAAAAACTCCACTAGAGCAATACTTATGAAATTGCAGTTTAACACCAAAGAGGTGATGAGTGGTCGTGAAAATGAATGAACTCTCAAAGGGGAAAATAGACAAGATGAATGAGGCAAGAATGACATGTAATGCAAAACAAAACAAAACAAATTATGTTTAGCTTGTACATACAAACCAACTACAAATTTAATTTTCATGTAAATTAAATATTGCTTCTGGTAGTCTTCAAGGATCAAAACACATTTAGTACATTTATATTGAAACTCTGGGATGTAGGCCACACCTAGGGTTTGTATAATTATGTCAAAACAAAATTGGCCTCTGCTCTGTCACTGCCTTTACGTCACACTTCTTTTTCTCATTTGGCTGGTGCTTATAAGTGAATTTTCTGAGAGACATGCATTTGAATGACTTAATTTAATAAGATTAACTGTGACTTGTTTGGGTCAAAACAATTACCAGTAGCAGTAATGCCTTTTGAATTATTTTGGATTTGAATTACTATGGGAGTGTGCTCTAGCATTTTATGACTAAAAACACCTTGATACATACATAAATAAAAGTTCTTGCTTTTACTCTACGAAATAAATCTCTTGAAACAAAATGTGTATTACTAACTTCCTCTTTGTTTCATAATCTCTCAATTTTGATGGCAGTGATTTACTATGTCCTACATTCTAGTCTGTCCTTCAACAAACACTTCCTTATTAGTTTTTCTTAGGCATCATTTTCAGTTACCATGTCCTACTGCTAGTTTTTATGTACTAGTTTCTATTTCATCTTGTCCTAATTCTGTTTTCAAGTCCCTCCCAAGGAAACCACTCTCAGTGTTTGCAATATAATTTTCTCCTGCTTTGTTGAGTCAATGTTGCCACCATCCCACAAACTCAGCATGCTGATTTCTGCCTGGAGAGATTTATATATATATTTTTTTTCCTTTGCTCTGAGTTCTCTGGAGTCTCACCTTAATGTTTATGGATCTTACCACTTTTTAGCCTACTTTAATTCTTATCTCAAATACTGGAAGGGATCCTTGGTTTGCCATATGAGCCATGCTATCTTTCATTACATATGCTTGCTTATTAGATGTGATAATCTTACATAAGGACTGTGATTTATATATTTACAGGTATTCTATTTATGGCCTGGGAAATGAGTGTTCATGATCTGCTCAGTCCCTATGTAGAACATGTCTGTAATTTAAAAGGAAAAGAGGATAAAAATGTGGTTTCCTGAAAAAGTTCTCCTTTTTTGAATTCTAATATAAACAAAATTATATTGCAACAACACAAAATTAATCCAATTTGTTTATATTCTGAAACAAGAAAATGGCAAATCTAGACAAAGACTTTTGTTTAACCAGAACACCAGGATCAAATGAATAATAATTAAAATCCATGTTGCTATTCTGTTTATAATAGATTTGCTTGCTGCTGTTCTCAAACATCTGTGATTAGAAATACTCCAAGGGGGAAAAAAAAAGACATTTCACAAAATTGTAATGGGATTAATTTAAGAACGTATCAGATTTCTGTTTTTCCTATTGATTTTGAAAGTAGGGTGTTGAACACAACCTATGCAATTTTAGTTGCAATTTGAGTAAGAACCATTTAGATTAACTATTGGATTTTTGATGAATTATTCACAGTATATTACTTCTAACCACAAAATGAAATGGAAATTTCCTTGAAAGAAAGAAGTTGATGCGTTCTTTTTGTTACTACAACTTTTGGAGCTGTTCTTGGTATTTCATAAGATTTTTCAGTATAGATTGATAACAACTGCTTGCATTACTGCCTTCTGTTAGGTTCAAGATGATGAGAGCACATAATGCTTTACTTTAAGTAGTTAATATATTAAGTAGAAATATTTTTAATCATACTCTATGGAGTTAGGGTTAAATATTAGTAGAACTGGACTTGGGGTTAGGGTTAAATATTAGTAGAACAAAACATTCTGAAATATATTACACATTTTTCAATATCTGATACAAATATTTAACTGTAGATTTAATATTATAAAAATAATATTTATCCAGTAATCATTAGTTTACTAAATAATATTAAGGTCAGGTAATCTGCTGCCATTCATTTCTGTATATATTACTTTGAATTTCTTATTTCAAATTCACTGTATAAAGAATATGGTCATTACTTCACAATGTTGATCCGGTTACTTCTCTATGCAGATACAAATAAAATAGAAGTAGAAATGGGGAGACAAAATTTCATATAAATAAGATGATGCAGAGAATTAGATTTAATTCCCTTGGTATTCCAGAAAATGAAATTAAAATAAAACTCTATGTTGAACTTTCAAAATGTTTTTCTTTATCTTAAGATACCTTTGTCTACAGTAACTCCTTTATGTATATGCGAGTGTATATGTATATGTTTAAACCCTAATTTTCAAATGTACATTTTATGGTTTGATGTTTTTCCTTTGGAAAAATTAAGAAAAATAGCATGCTAATTTCTCTTATCATTATTTTTCTTCTGAATCTTTTTTTTTTCCCATTGATATTATTCAACTATCCTATTAGTCAGTACACTGGAAAGTCTCCCTCCTTAAACATTTAAAAATGAGGAAGAACAGCCGGGCCTGCATTTCCAATGCAACCTCATTAGAATCACTAAGGGAGTATGCCCACCACTTTCATGTTTGTGGATGCCTGTCTGTTTTCTTTGTACATGGACACAGCTTGGCTTTACATAATAATCTTCATTATATATTGCTGCCATGACAAATTACTACCAATTTAGTGGCTTTAAAGAGCACATATTTATTATGTTACAATTCTGTAAATCACATACTCAGTGCGATTCTCATCTTGGCTAAAAAATCAAGGTGTTGGCAAGGAGGACTGTTCCCTTCCATCTCCTTGTTCATTCTCATGTTGGGAGAATTCAGTTCCATGAGGTTGTAGAACTAAGTTCTCTGCCTTCATTGATGGTGGTTAGCTTGGTGTCACACCTAGCTCCTGGAGGCCATGCTCTGCTCCTTGCACATTGCCCTCTACATCTCAGAGCCAGCACCTGGGCATTAAATCCTTATGCTAGCATCACTCTGATTCATTCTTCTTGTCACCTTTCATTGTTAAGGATCCTTGATTAGATCTGGCCCACCCAGATAATCCAAAATATTCTCCCCATCTCTAAATCCTTAGTTTAATCCTACCTACAAAACCCCTTTGCCATGTAAATTAGCATATTCACAATTTCTGGGGATTATGGCAGGAACATCATTGAGGGGCTGTTATTTTGGCTGCCATAGTTTATATTTTCTATTCTGCAAAAGCTTGAGGACATTGTTCCAATGTTTCATATTTTTGAATATTGTTATGGAAATGTTTGAGAACACCTGGATTTTTTTAATGGATTTATTTAATTTTAAGAGGATCTATCTATCTTTTAATCAGGTCTCCTTCAGAAATTTTTCTTTATATGTGAATTCTGTAAATATTTTAGCTATTTTATATAAAGCTCTACCTATTGACCCATTTGTTATCTATCTAACTTTTGGACTTTATACAAAATTTTCCAGTATTTCAAAAAAATTGTTTTTTATTATGTATTTGAATATGTTTCCTATTTTATTTGTTGAATTTTCTAATTTCAGAACACTGTTTTTATTTTGTATTATCATCATCCTCAGGTTTTTATCTTCTCATTTTATCTCTGCACATTATTTACATTTAATATGATTATGAAAATCTTTTCTACAGTTGTATAATTTATATTTCTATTATGACCATTCTCTTCTGAATGTATTATTATACGGCTATTTTGACCAATTTGTACCCTTTTTTTTCTGGAATTATAATTCCAGAAAAATCAACATTCAATTCTGTTGGTCTGTCTTCTCTTCACATTTAAACTTTAATTTTAGTTCATTATTTTCTTAAGTTCTATAGTACAAAGTGTTTGAAGGAATTATTCATTTAGCTTTTGAGTTATGTCATCAACTTTTAAATGGATCTCTAACTTTTCATATATTTTCATGAGTGCTATTTATTTGCATTTATTTATATATTTAATATATCTGATGCCTTTTTTTTTCTTATGTTAAATTTGGGTTATTCTGTCAATAGCTATTTCTTCTAAAATAGTGTGGGCAAATTTTCCATTACTCCTTTCCTACCATGAAATGCTTACAATTTGGAGGTTAGGTTTTGTATTCTGTGCCCTTTTATGTAAATTTGATACTTGATGGGCTGAATATGACTAGTATCTCTGCTCTCCATTTTTTTTCAACAATTCAGCTCAAAGTCACTTCACTTTAAAGATTGTTAGGTTATTAAATCATTAAAAGTACTGTAACATGTCATTCTGAAATTTCTTCTAGATTGTATAGTTTTTCTGTGTTTTTCATTAGTCTCTCCATAGTTGCCACTGTTACTCTGTCTTCCAACTCCTCAGACTCATCACTCATAAGGGTAAAGCCATGGCATTCTGTTACCACCACTTCTTTTTAAATTTATGAGTCTCAGTGAGTTTCTCAGGTTTTGCCTAAATTACAGCTTTTGTGAAGTGAGCCAACCATTGAGAACTATGCTAAAATTAAAATCTTCAGCATCTTCTGATTCTCTACATTGGCATAAATTTTGGAGAGACTGATTCTTAGAACTGGCTTCACTCTTCCATCTCCTTAGGGATTTATTGTTAAAGTCTTTTCCCACCTCTTTATAGTACTCTTTGGTCCTGTCTATTCATATCTCATTTATTTCAGTCTCTTCTTCAGGATCATAAATTGTCATCAAATAAACTTTTTTTTTTTTGCCTTCAATATCTCCATCTTCTCTCTTATCATTTATCATCTTTTTTTTTCTTTTTCTTATTCTGGGAGAACTTTTACAAGTTTGCTCTAAATAAATCTAATTCAGTTTTTTTATTCTGTGGTGTTTTTGGACCTGAAGCTGATCTGTATTATGATTTTGCATTTTTTAAGGCCCCTTATTTTATATAATTAGCACATCTATATATCTTTTACATTTTTGACCCTCAGCCAGCTCAGATTTTACTTTGGTCTGTTTTCTTATTTTAAATGTTTATTTATAAATATTACACTTATTTTTCTCAAATGGAGGAGTATGTAAAGCAAACTAAGTTTAAATAAATAATGTTTAATAAATATTTATTTATTTATTTATTTATGTGTACTGTGTAACATAAAATAATATATATAAAGAATATAAAATAATACATGTATAATCTTTACGCATTTTGTAATAATATTTAACTTTAGATTATAATCTTTTTCCAGAATTGTTTATATACTTATTTATTTCTTGTTTCCACGTGTTATATTTAAAAAGTATCTATCTATCCATTTAGATGCTTTTCTAAGAACAGTGTTGGGAATTTCTGTTTAAATAGGCTCATTATTAACTCTGCTCTGCCCTCCCCAGATTTCTGCTTCAGTGAGGATTTCTCCTAGACTCTTAACTGGTGATACAATCTGCTACATAATGGAGAGGCTCTGTTATGTACATGGGAAGTCTGTTCCCTTTCTAGGTTTGGAATAGCCACATAATTTCAGGCTTCTGCTACCAGTTGCTTTCAGAATAAAGAAGGACATTTTAAATGATGTGCTCTAAGTATGGCCCATGGCTTGTTCTTTCTAAAAGCTCTCATTCACTTTTGATTATGGAATGTTAGCAGGGTGCCTTTTCAGGAGCATTTATATTTATTCTGAGATATTGCAATGCTTCTTTAGTTGGGGATATGTCTTTACACAGATAAATATGCCTTCACTTAACTCCATCCTATTTGCATATTTCACATGACATCTTTCAATTTCTGGGATGTAGATAATGTTCTTTATTCAATTTCAGTGGTGATATAGATGTTCCCCTGTTTTCATATTCCTGTGATGATCTCAACTGGCCTCTGAGAAGGTGCCTCCATGCAATTTATCTTCACTGAAAGTGGCAACCATTTATTTTTGTTGAATCTAATTTTAAAGAAAGTAAATATGGAATTGATTATTATTTGGCAAAAGAAAATGACCAAACCCAGAACTCATTTTTTAATCAAATATTTTAATTCTTGAAAGAGGGTCTGCTCTCTAGAAATTCAACTGTAATTAACCACGTGTATAAAAAAAGAAAAGGTTATTATAAATTATCGGCTTCTATTGTCAGATTTAGTTTTCTATACCTACGGATAAGTAATTTTTTTAACTTTTACCATATGAGAGACTAAAAAGTGTTGACAATTGACTCAGAAATCTATTCGACAGATATTTTGAAGGTTCTTCCCTGTGCCAGGTGAATTTCTCCAAGATGATCAAGATTTCAAGTTGCCTGATATTAATTTATACCCTTAATGGAGGAGGCTAGCCAGAAATCAGATGGTGATAAGTGCTACATATGTGATGTACAATAGAGTGGTGGGTAGTAAGCCACTGTTAGGGTAGGAGATACTTTACATATGATCAGAAAAGGTCTCTGTAAGAAAATTTGAGCTCGTACCTTAATTATAAGAGGAGAGGAATGAGAAAAGAAGGAAAGAAAGAAAAATTTAAGTAACCCAAGCCTTGAAATATCATGACTGTGTTGACTTCTTTCTAATATTCCTACCTTGAAAACTGTGGATTCCATTACCCTAGTGAATGGATGCAGCACTGCATCGTGGGGCATTAGTCCTCGTCCCACAAGCATTGCTCAGAATAGGAATTCCTTGGTAACCCACCTACTGTGGGGCTCTTATATCAGAGGAGGAAATTTTTAGCTTTCTGCATGTTTTTCACCTAAGACTCACTTATTGAGAGTGGCCACAACCATTTGGTTAGCATAAACAAGTTAATAATTCTTTACTTTCCTTGACCAGTCCAAAGTATTCTCTGATCCATGTATATTCAAATATTATGTTCTAAATCAAAACAATAAGTATGACTTTACTTCTCTCATGAAGATTATATACTTCAAATCTGTTAGGAATCAATTATAAAATATCGACAGAAAAATTCAGTTTTGGAAAAACAGGAATCTTTTTACTATGTGATTATTTATTAAATTTAAAACAAGACTACATACACAACCTGTAGGTATATATTTGTAGTTACTTTTTGCTATTTTAAAAATATGTGTGTATATATATATATATATATGTGTGTGTAAAGTGTGTCTTTTTGAGTGTGTATGTATGAGTACACATTAATAACTAGCTCAGGGAACAGAGATAACCAGATAGTAAATTCAGAATAAATATTAGATTATCTGACATTCAGGCAAATATTCAGTGTGTTTTATCTGGGACATTTTTGTGTTGCTATGTAGTCACATGATAATTTAACATGTATTTATGGGTTTTACTTTTTTAAAACTTAGGCAGATTAAATAATAGAGGAACAAACTCCTATAAATCACATTCATAAACTATTTTAGTAAATAAATATGATAATATATTTGGCTTCAAGATAATCACCAACTATGATAAGAAAAGGGTTTTCAGATAAAAAATAATTGGCTTAATTCTGAATAACTCTCAGATATTGAACTAAAATAGTATGACTGTAAAGCAAATGATTAGGTCAAAACTATAATTCATAGGAATCAGAAATAAAGGTGAAACTGCCAAAAGTACTTGAGACATTTTACCTAAGTTAAAACTTTAGCAAGTTTTCTTTAATTGCAAATCCATTGTCTCAAACACCCATTTGTAAAGGCATTTTTTTCTATGACTTTCAAAGATTTATGATTACTTTTAAAAATTAAATGAGAAGATTCACAATTGACAATCTTATATAGATGTGAAAAGATTAGATCTCTTATGCTATTTTTCTTCTTTCTACTTGAGAAGGACAATTCTTTTCAACCAGCTTGCATTTCACCTGATTCTATAGGGAATAACATTATGTCCTCTTTCTATGAAGGTGAGAAAAATCTATTTCTCTCTGCTGGTGACAGGTGAACTTTCAGTTCTCCACATGTTTCTGGCAATCAGACATCTAACCCCTCACATACAGCATTATGTTAACTATGCTTTTATTGTTTGAGTTTGTTGTTTGTAGTTTACAACTCTAAAATATGTTATTTGAAAAGCACATGGAAAGTTAGAATTAAACATTGATTAACAGTCTTCTGAGAACAAAGATTCTTTTATGGCTGGGTACAGAGCAGGAAGTTTTAGCTCTTTCCAAACTACATGGCTTGAGGAAGAATGTCTGCAGAGAAAGAGGCTGCTACAAATCTTCCATAGGCTGGTCCCTGATGAAATAAGAACTGGGCCACAAGCTTAGAGCTGACATATTCTAGCAGCTAAAAGTGGGTTAAGTTTCTGTATCACAGAGTAGGGGGAGATATCCTGTCCAAGTCAAGACTGTTGGCATCCCTGGAGGAAATTCAATGTTGTAAAATGATCCACTATGTCTTTTAGGCAGTTTTTTCATGGTAAGCATAAGGATGCAGAAACAATGAATAATTATTAAGAGAATGATTATGTCCATTATATTCATTCCCTATCTTCATTTACACATCTATTAAATCGCAGATTGTGACCAAGTCATCATAAAAATATATATTGGACATAAAAACACGAGCCACTACCTATGTCTGTTAGAGGATTTTCTCTTCATTTTGGTCATATTGCCATACTTGGCTATAAAGTATATTAAAAACTGTGTTGTCTTTCTGTTCAACCAAAAATTAATGCCTCTGACTGCATAATAATTCATGCCTCATTTACTGAATAAGCATTTATTGAGCATCTATCCTTTTCCAATAATTATGTAAAATAGAAAGAATGCAAAGTAAGTGCAATCTTGCTCCTGAATTTTGCCTCAAGGAATTCACAAAGTAGAAAAGAAAACAGACTGTCAGCAGCTAACTTTGTCACTATGTAATACATGGTAGAATAGTATTATGAACATGTTCGAGAAAACAGTGATTGTTATTTGGGTCACAAGGATAGTCTTTACAAAGAAGATTAAATGAGGTGGGCCTTTTTTTCATTAAGGTATCATTGATAAACACTCTTATGAAGGTTTCACAAGAAAAACAATGTGGTTATTACATTCACCGTTATTATCGAGTTCCCCCCATACCCCATTGCATTCACTGTCCATCAGTGTAGTAAATGCCACAGAATCCCTATTTGTCTTCTCTGAGCTACACTGTCTTCCCCGTGACCCCACACACACCATGTGCGCCAAACATGATACCCTGAGATCCTGTTCTCCCTCCCCACCTGCCGTTCCCCACCCTTCCCCATTGGTAACTGCTAGTCTCTTGGAGTCTGTGAGTCTGCTGCTATTTTGTTCCTCCAGTTTTGCTTCATTTTTATACTCCACAAATGAGGGAAATCATTTGGTATTTGTCTTTCTCTGCCTGACTTATTTCAGAGCATAATACCCTCTAGCACCGTCCATGCTGTTGCAAATGGTAGGATTTGTTTCTTTCTTATGGTTGAATAATAATTTCATTGTGTATATATACCACATCTTCTTTATCCATTCATCTACTGATGGACACAGGTTGCTTCCATATCTTGGCTACTGGAGTTGGGCATTTCTTTAATCAATAATTTAGAGGAAAAAAAAAAAACAGAAGGACATTCCAGAAAATGGATCAATATAAGAAAAAGGTAAGAAAATGTAAATCTTAAAAAAAAATAAATTTTTAGATAGGGAGAGTGGTGGTTGAAGGAGAGGCATGTAGCATAATGAAATTAGAGAATAGAATGCTGTGTGAAGGAAGAATGCTATAAGCACATAATTCAATTATTTGCTTTCCATATCAGCTACACATACGCTGTTTACCCTGAATTTTAAAATTCGGTTTAAATCATGTCTTTTGAGTTAAAAAAAAAAGTAACATATATCATTTATCTTGATCATTAACTTAAGGATCCCTTTTTAGAATTACTTTATAATTTTTAAAAGAAAATATCTGTATATTCCATGTAAATGTTTGTAAAGATACTTCTTTTTTTTAAGAAACTTGCCAGTCTTTGTGTCTAATGGAAAACAACTGTATTCTCCTAGAACTTTCCTCTCATGCAACTATTTTTATCAATATCTCCTTTCATATTGCTCTCTCCAGTATCCTTCAATTTTTATGTATTTAGAATCTTAATTTTAGATAATTATATGTAGTACTAAATTCACACATATCTACAATGCATTAACAAATATAAAGAAAATAAATATAGTATGAAATTTCATTGATATGTTTTTATCAAAGTGACATTAAAGGATTCATAAAATATAATTTTGAGCTTTTTGTAGAAAATATTTTACTGATTAATTTCAAAATAAAATGTAAAGTGCCATTTCATTTACTCTAGTTGATTTTACACTCTCAACTTCTAACCATTGCAAACAGGAATTGATCTATGCACATTCTATATCTCTAGGGCCTAATTGAGGTAATGCCTAAAGATAAATGTCTTCCTAATGGTTGGTATATAATGGGTAGTCAATAAATATTTGCTTTATAAATTTTAGATTATGGAGGAAAGAAAAAATATGCCTAAGTAACCTAAGGAGATTGCTGTACCTTTCTCAAAATCTTATATCTGGTACTGATTCTGCAATTGGTAACATTAACACTGTCAATAGCAAGAGATGTATTACCTCTAAACTTCATGAAACAACGTTCATCTTTCTCTTAGAAATGCTTTTTTATTTAGCAAAACTAAATCATATGCACACACAGGCCCCCCCCACAAAAAAAAAAACCCAGGATCCTTTTTAGGCATTACAACCTTGAATGTTGGTCATTGGGTAAGTAAGTCTCTTGCTTCCCAAAAATAAGATTAAGAAAAAAACAGCCTATTCATTCTCTGGACAATTTTCCTGAATTTAACACCAAGTTGTATAGTAGCCATTTTAATGCCAGTGTAAGGCTCATCACCAAAAGTTGAAAGACTTTGACTTTTGATGCCATCTTTGAAACAACCAGTTTTTATACCAACCAATCCTGAGTCCTATGCTTCCAGTTATATGAGGTAATGAATTTTCTATATTTTGCACTATTTTTCTGTGTTTTGCAGTATATGATTCTCTTACTTTTAGCCTGGATATTCCAGCTAATATAGGCATCTATTAATTCCAGCTAATTTAGATCTTGAATTTATACATGGAGGTATAAAATGTATATCAATGTATTTCTGGACAAATCTTTGAACTCTTTTTTCCTAATAAGGAAGATTATGATACATGTGTCCATTCTGAATTCATAGTAGCTAAACAAAATCTATATATATATTTTACATATATATATAAATCTTTCTTTTAAAGGTATCATGTAAGAGTTTCCTTTATTTCTCACTGGCCTTACCCCAAATTGTATTCAATTAGTACATTTTTGCATTTTGGGAAGTTTAAATTTATAATTTACATTTTGTTCTAATATTCATTTTCCATACACATGTATATAATTTTGTCTTCTTCAATTCCTGCAAACATTATAATTCTAATCCATCCATTTGATTTGCTCCTATTACTTCTAATGGAATTATTCTGTGAAAAAAATTAAACTTTAAAAAATATAGAACTTTTATTATCGCTGTCTATGGCAATATATGATTTATTTAAAATGTTATTCATATTAAAAATAAGTTTCTAATGATTATTTCTTTTGAAATATAAATTTGAGAACTGTGATGTGTTTCTAAGAATTGATCTTTTTTCTCAAATTTTGTTCTATTCAAATGAATGTGTATGTCTTTCCTAGCTTCTTTCTGAGCTCAAAGTTAAACTTGCTTCTCTTAAGTCATAATTCAATTTGCTAAGACCTGTATTTTTCAGGAATCCTTTGTGGTTCATTTTAATCTTTGAAATGTTTTGAATTCTGGGGTTATTCCTTAAGATATCCCTGAACACAGCTGTGAAACTAGAATCCTCTCAAAGAGAAACAGATAGGCAGCTTGAGGAAACTCAAAGTCCTGCCCCCTCTATCAGTCCTCCGCCCTCTGGTACCATTTGCAGCTCTGCACGTGGTGGAAATGACTGCTCTGTGGTCCTCCTTCATATTAAGTACAGCACTGCAAAATGAAAAGAGGCACATGTTGGTGCCTGTCTGCCAATTTGCACCAGCTGCCTACATATTCGTTTTACATTTTTGGAAGTAGACAATTCCTGTGTGGCCAAAACATTATAAAATCATAACCATTTTAGCAGCCTAACTTCTGTAAGGCAAAATATTTTAAACTCAAAATCCCTTGATCTTTTAAAAATAATTGAACAAAAGAGAATAAAACTGTTACTTTGGATGTTAACTTTAAGTCACTTGTTGGAAATCCTGTGTGCAGCCAGGTCATCAATATTGTTCTCTTCTAGGATTAAGAAAATTCAGTTTATTTAAGGTGTTAATTATTACTAGTAGCCTTCATTCTCAGAGCTAGGTTCTTTTAGACCCTCAGAGGCAATATCTTCTTCAGCTGTTGTTCTCTGACTAGTCCCTCATCATCTTTCCCTATTCCCTTAAACACCATTGTCCCCAAAGAGATGGTAAGAGTAAACAGAGGGAAAAACTGGCACAGTGCTCATCTGAATTATAAATCCACAAAGAGTGGGCAACAGGAACAGAAGGAAAAGACAATTACCCTTTATGATAGAATGTCAGGGTGCTTCCTAGGTCATTAGGGTTTTTTCCCCTAATATTCCTTAACAAAATTTCCCCCATCTTTCTAGTTTTTCCTTTATTCTTTTATCTCTATTCACTGCACCCCAGCTCAGTATGGAAGTATTACTTTTGAGTCTAATATGCATACAGGAGAGTTGTTCAAATTTGCTTGCCTTCAGAATACAGAGCACCATTTATTAAAATCTGATTCCCAGCACCACTCTGGATTTGCTGAAGGGAAATTTCTAGTAGATAGGGAAAGTATTATATACCTTTAACATGCCAGATACTATTGTAGTATTTGAAATACTAAAAGGAACAACCTATGTCGCTCCAGGAGAAGGGGGTACCCCACCCGGGCCAACTTCTGTATGAATTTAGTGAGACCAAATTAAGGCAAAGGTACGAAATTGGAGGTTTAAAAGGGGGTTTATTGTCCCCGCAGTAGGTATCAGTCTCTCCTGGCTTCCCACTCTCCCCGGCCATGTGCGACTTCCCTGCCCCAGCACTGGGAGGAACTCTGTGGATTGGTCTCTGATGACTGGTGGACCCATGACCAATTACCTACCAGGAACACAGGACAAGGAGAGAATGGGTGGTTCCTCTCCCCACCTCTCCTGAGCCAGTAGTCCCCTGACTGATCAGTGCCTCTGTCACCTGTAAACATCCCATAAATATGCAAACAGGCTCTTATTTTATACAAAATGGGTGCTATTAAGGCCAGGCGGGAATCCTGGTCAGAAATCTCCATTTCCCCACACCCTAACATCCTTATCCTGTGGATCTTTGTCCTAGGGACACTGATAGGGACACAAAATCTGGTTGGAAATCTACTTGGAGAACACTACTGGACAGTAAAAATGCTTACCTCCAGCAATTTATTCTTAACTACAGGTCTGAACTTTGAAAAATACAGGTGGCATAGAGGAAGTTACTCAAGCACCCAGTCTCGGTTCCTTATCAGTAAAATGTAATAATAATAAGACTACCATCCTAATTGCTTTCTAAGGTCTTGTATAGATTAAAAACATACTTGAATAAGACTTTACAACTGTTTGGTAGTATATTTCACTATGACCACATCACAAAGAACAACGGTGTCAAAGGAGAATTTGGATTCATATTTTATAATTGAGTCAAATGTGATATGGGAAAGATATTTACAGAGGGTCTTAAACAGGAGTCTGTTTACATTTGCATATATCATAAATCCCTTTCATCTTCACATGAGCAGTACTGGAAGATGAATAGCAGAAGAGATATTTAATGATCATAGTTTCAAGAAAACAAATGGAAGTCATGATCTTGGTTTGCCTATGTGTTTAACACTTTTCACTTTTATATTTAAATTAAACAGCAGTTTTTACAAGGTCATTATAAATGGTTAGATTTCTAAATGCTCAATATAAATGCTTTGTTTTTCAAGTGGTATGTTTTTATGTATCTGAGGGCATTCCATTTGTTCATTTGTTTTAGTTTCAGAAAGACAGTTGGACTCAGATATTACCTTTATTTTGAGGTATTAATTTTTTTCTCTCTCCTTAGCTTTCCTTACCTTTTATTTTATTTAGTATTTGTCTGGTAAAATATACTACTTTTGGAATCACAAAAACCTTGGTTCAAACTAATACCATCATTTTTAGCTGTATTTTCTTTAGAATGTAACTTAACCTCTTTGAGTTGGTTTCATCTATGAAATGAGGACAATGATAGTACTACCTCATAAGGTTAGCCTGAGGATTAAATGAAATAGATGGGAACAATTAGCTGAAATTTGTTACTAAGTAAATGATCCATAAATGAGTTCTATTACTTTTGTGAATATTAGCCTTTGCTTGGAGCTTTAAAGCAAAATCGGGAACAGATTTTTTTCAGGTCAACTGTGGAACTGATATTTAATAATCATTGTGAGATGTCACTGTAACATCTGATTTTTCATCCCCAGTAGTTAAGGCAGAATTGGACACACAAAAAGATGGACTCAATAATTATTTGTGAAAGAGACAGTAAATTGAAAATATGTATGAAAATATTGATGAAATGTTATCCTGGCTCAGCTTCTTGGATGATAGAGGTATTATGGTAAATGGAAAATTTAATCTTTTTGAGTAAGAATTATTAAAACAAAAAATATATGCCCTAGTGTCTAGTTAAAAACTACTTTCCTAAAATAGTCCTATCCTTTATTATAACCTTGATTTATGCATTTTGAATACTTATAATAATTTGGGAGAAAAATCATGAGACTGTAATGTAGCTTTCCTTAATTCATTTATGAAGGTTTTCACATTTCTCATAATGCCTCTTATAGATATTTTCTAACCAACATAAGCCTTTAATGGTAATCTAAACCCATCCTTTCTTCATAGGTCAAAAATATCTATGGATTGAAGTCAGTGATGACATTCAGCAGGGACTTTCCCTGATGTATCTTTAGTTATACTCTTCTTTGTCGTAGAAGATGAAATAGATCTGTTTAAATAAAGACAAAATGACTCTGCTCTTAATCTCATTTACCCTCTTTTTGTCTGGGATACCTCTCTACTAATTCTTATTTTCTTTTTGCAGTTTTAATATTATTACCAATTTGTTTTTTTCTGTAACCATCAAAAAAAAGCTCACATCCCTATGTTATATTGAAAAAAAAAATGCTTTTTTGTCCCTAAAATATTTTTTTTTTCATGATTTAAGAAAAAGCTATTGAAATTTTTCTTTGTATGTACATCTCACTACTATCTCTTAGACTTTAACTATTAAATTATGACTAACCTTTCAGACTCCTCTATCTCTTCCTCTCCCAACTCTCCAAATGCAGAAGTTCCTGTCTTTGGCCCATACCTGTTTTCTTATTTGTTCCCTCTCATAGATTATAATGGCTTTAATTATCATCCCAACATCTGCTCTTCCATCATCTATTATTTTTCATCCATTCCCAAGGCTATTTTCCTAGTCCACGTTTTCATTATATGGTTTCTTATTTTTCCTATCCTTCCCTCTATAATTCTTCATTCATATTTTTGTAGTTGAGTCCCAAGCAAGTTGCAAATTTGCTGTGTAAATTTATGATTAACTAAGTCAGTGTCCCTATCTGAAAACCAGTGAGAAAACACTCATTATTAGGAAGTATTAAATAATATATATTATTATATAATGTATGTGATATAATAGCTATCATACAAAATATATATTTATGTCTCAGGTCTTGTATATATGTATATATATATATATGTATTTCTAAATGGAAGGGATTTGTGTGTGTGTGTATATATAATTCTAAATGGAACTGATATCTGGACCAAAAACTTCCTTGGAATTTATATATTCTCTTGAGGCACATTGTATATAATACAATTAAGCATTTGATAATTATTGTTACCTAATTTTACTTCTAATCATAGAATAATTATTATTAGTGACTGCCATAATCCTACAATCCATTTTATATAACACTACTGGCTTTATTTTTCTCCAATGCAATGCTAATTTTGTCCACTACTTGATGAAACTATTGAAATAGTTTACATTGTGCTATAGAATAATGTGAAACCTTGTTAGCTTGAAATTTCAAGTCCTCTATTACTTGGCCTTCACTAATTTATAAGCTTATCTCCTACTTTTATTTTTTTCCAACAAACTTCATTCAGACTGAATGTGATCATTCTCTATTTTGTGTTATGGTTTATCACTTCCAAAGGAATTTTTTGATCCAGATATCCCTTCCATTTAGAAATTGACAATCTAACAAAGACTAGTTGAAATGAAAAAGAAAGAAAGAAAGTGAGAGAGGGAGAGAGGTAGAGATGAAAGGAGGGAGGGAGAGAGAGAGAGAGAAGGAGAGGAGAGAAAGAGAAAGAGAGAGAGAGAGAAGGAAACTAGGTGTAATTTTTACTGACTCTGAACTCCTATCACACTTGATTTGTACCTCTGTTGTGTGAATTTTTCTATGTTGTAGAGCACTTATTTAAGATACACTGAACATAAAAAAATGTGAATTTTAAAATTCTAATCATATTGTATTGGACAAACTATTATATTCATGAAGTTCCTTAATAAAAGCATAAGTAAGTCATAATAGGCTGTTATTGAATTCTAATATGGCATTTGATAAAATATATAACTTGTAATTTTTCTAAAGTATAGAAATAAGTGATATTAAGCAATGATTAATCTATACATTTTGTCCCAAAGTCAGTATTTATTCACCAATCATGTTTGATTGTGAAACATTATGTAAAACCTGGAAATTCTGCAATATATGTATATACAGACACACATATATATTTTTTCAGATTATAAAACTAACATGGTCTTGTAGAAATTTTGGAACATAGAAGAAGAAAGTAAAAGTCTCTAGAAATCTCATGAGCTTAGTAAAACTGCAGTCACATTTTTCTAGTTCTGTTATTGTCCATGTCTCTTTTTCCTCTGTCTCTCCATCTCTTTTTCTCTGTTGCTGTCGCCTTATCTAAACACACAGGTACAAATACACACACTTAGATATAGAACTACTAGAACTGGCATTGACTACAGCAAAATATATGAAAAGTAGCAGGTCAAGAGAATTTGGATGTATAGGGAGGGAAGCTTGTATGCCTTCTAAAGGATTTAGATTTTATTCCATGTACACTGGGGATTTTAAGTAGAGGATGATATAATCTGATTCTGCTGTCAAAGAGGTGCTTCAAAAATCCCATTCTGATTTTTGGAAAAAAAATAAAAAAGGTTTTGCCACACCCTAGAGAATGAATTAAAGAGAAACAACTGTGACTGTTGGCAGGCAGCCAAGATAAGAGGTTGTCACTGTAATCTAGAGTAGGTAATGAAACCCTGGAAAAATGCAGAGCCAGTAGCAGTGGGAATGGCAGGAGCAAATCACATTTGTAAATTTATAAATATAGACCTAATAGGGTCAGGCACCATTTAGATGTAATCTTTAAGGAATATAAGGAAAAAGGATAATTCCCAGGTTTCTGAATCAGTTGACCAAATAGATGGTAACACCATTTCCTGAGATGGGACACAGAGAGGAAGAAAGAGAAAGATGAGTTCAGCTCCAAACCTATTGAGTTTGATATGCCTATGAGATCTAGAAGTGGTAATATTCAGTACACATTTGGACATGTGGATCTGTGGCTTCCGTCCAGATCATACAGGATATTTGGGGCTATGTCCACTAGTGTAACTAATCAGAGAATATTATATTCATTGTAATAACAACTAATAGTTTTTAGAAGACAGGAAACTATTAGACCCTTCATTTTAAATAATGAGATCTGAATAGTTATTACCTTTCACCGTAGCATCTGGTTGTGTGTATGGGTCTGAAGGAAGGAGAGTGGATAATCAACTACCTGTTTTTCTTTCCTAGATGTTTGCATTACAGTATCTTTCACTAGTATATGCTAATTTAGTTGTAATTGCAAAATTTATTTACACTTTGCATGTAAAAACACAGAATTTCAAAGTGTTTTGTGTTAAAATATTAAAATGGCTTTGTTATTGGCAATGATCTTAAATTGCAGTTTTATGCATGATGTTTTTGATTTGTGCATTAGTTTCCTTCACCAAATTAGTGATATACACTTAGTTATTTTTTATAAATTGATTAAAATTATAACCAGTATTCAAAATTAATTGCTATTTAAGCTATAAAATCTGTTACAGGTGTAGATAATTTTTTTCTAAGCTGTAAAAAATACTAAAATTCACATCTTAGTAGTTTATCAAATAAAACGAGCATCTTAAGTTCATGTTTCTTGAATTAATGATTTTAAAATATACCCAAAATGGACTTGACTTAAACTAATTTATTGTAATAGAAAAACAATTAGAATATCTACAGACCCATTCATTACTTCTAAATGTACTTCTTTTTACAAGTGAGAGTAGCTTTTTAAAAGAATTATGGATGTGCAACAGACATATAGAAAGTATACATATTTACATAGATTATTGCAATTTCATAACTAGAACAAATTTCACAAATTGAACATGCCCACAAACCCAACATCCACATCAATAAATAGAACATTTTTTAAATAACTAGGACAATAAATAGAACATTTATTTTAAATTTTTATTTATTTTTAAATTTACCATATTCTGCCAGTATTTTTAAGGGCAACAACAATTCTTTCAGGGGTAACAGAAAATTTCCACTGAGAAAACTTTGAAAAAGGGTCATATTCTGAAAGATGGTGTTGGAGTCTATTCAAACACACCATGCATTTCATCATTATAACTTTTCCTTCACAGTCCCTACATTTCAAACATCTTTATCTTATTCAGTAACTTTGTGATGGAAAATAGCAGGTGTCAGTGTTAGAAAGTTAGGGAGGGAAGTAATGTTGTGGGAAAACATTCCTATAAAGAGTGTAAAATGTCCATTATTAGAGAAGCACCATTTTAAGTTTTTGAGGAGAAAAATGATATAAAGAGATAGTTCAGGAAGATGAATTTGTTGGAATAGTATTTAAGATGGATTTAACCGAACAAAGGGAATTAGATATAAAGAATGACCAATTAAAAAGCTGTTATAATTATTGAAGGGTAAAATAAAAAAAATTGTAGCCGAGTAGGATCAAATAGTTCTCTGGCCTTGGATGGTGTTTCCCTTTCTCTCCCTTGTCCTTTTCTTTGCTATTATACCAACCTCATTTAAAATATAACCAGTGCTTTCAAACTTACCTAAAAAATAATTACTACCTATCTTCCGGTTGAAATCAAGTCTTCTCTCATTTGAATTCTCAGTACTTAATACTTATGTCTCATTTTAGAGCTCATTACACTGTGTATAACAGTTACTCTTTATTACATGCCTGAATCCCCTCATCAGCTCTTTGAAGAAGGAATCGTTTTTTACCTTTGTTTTCCTAGGCAATTTGTTTAGAGTCTTTTGTATAATAAGTGCTCAATAAAAGGGCTTGAATTAAAATCAGTTCAAATCAATTAATTGATACTATAAAGTAAATAGAATAAGATTATGGAGGAAGGAAAGAAGACAAGAAGGTAAGAAGGAAGGAAGGGAAGTGGAAGGAAGGAAAGATGAAAGGATGGTGGGAAGGAAGACATAAACCTGACTGGATTATGGTACACATGAGAGTTGGATAATGTTGATATCATGGTAGCATGTGGATGTGTGAGGTATATATTAATAAACAAGATTGGCGATGTATCAAAATACAATTTTATTCTCATCAATTCTTTCAAATCTGTTCTTTTAAATATGGCCATTTGATATCCTTAGATAAAACTGGCAGGCTCATTAATTTTCTTGAAGCTATCAGCTAATAACCTTCTTGTGTTCTTCTTTGCCATGAACATGAGTTTAATTTGAAAATAAGAGTTTCTAGTACTATGTTTCAATTTTAAGTTATCAGATCTATTAATATTAAATCTCCTCCCTCCCAAGTCCACTACCACACTGGATGCTTTCTCAACCAGGGATGTGAAGTCAAAGAGAATGCTTAGTCCTCATTCCTTCCTTTCTCTCTTGCCTTCATCTAAAATGATCATAACTTCAGCCCCTTTGGGAATGGGTGAAGGGAGAGAGAAGGGAAAGAGCGGGAGCATTTCCTCATTGCTGAAAGCTTTAATTTCTCTAGGTCTCAAGGAGTTTTATTTTTTTTTCTCTTGTGAGGCATTTTTGTGAATTATTTAGATTCTTATCACGAGGCTCTCTAAAGCCTTAACTCTTATGGTGCTAGTGTTAACATTCCTTTCCTGAGACAGGATTTTTACCCTCCTGTTTTGGTTCATTAGTGATTTAATCTCACACAGACTCTTTATTTTCCCAGAAGGTTTTCTTGAGAAATATTAAAATATATTCTGCCTGCTTTCCCCTTTTGAGAGATCCGATTTTAATTCACTGGAGGAGGCAGCTGTCTTTACAACTCCAGAAGTACAGAACTTACTTGCCTCTGCCAAAAAAAATAGCCATTTTCTCACCTGATTTCAGACTTCCACACAGGAATGAGACACCTTCTGAGGCATCCTCCAGAAAGTCCAAAAAGCTGTATTTACTCTAGGCTTGAATTAGAAGGTAGCAACCCACTATCCTTTTCTTTGAGGAGATGGAAGGGCTATTAGCATCTTTCTGAAATGAAACTTTCCACATAGCTTTTTTGTGACCCCTTTATATGACCTTGAATTGACTGGGAGTCCAGTAGTGATGGAAGAGGTTCTTTAACTTTTCTTCTAGTTACACATTTACTGTTTGTCTTAAACTTATTTTTGTTCTTAATATCAATTTTATTAACATTGCTTTGAATATCAGAGCAGGAATTATCCCACATCAACATAGTATAGTTTATAAGTTTATAAGACTGGATTAGTTTAGGGAAGTGAGGAGCTATGCCAAGAACAAGGAAGGGTCTGAGACATAACCCTACTTTCAAGCTAACAAGTTAGTCAACCAGTTTCATGAATGCTGGTAACTGACATAGGATTCCTGAGACTAAAATGGTTTATTACTCATTATAAAAATAGTAACAACATCAGAATTTCTGTGCTAGTTTCCCAAGCCCCAGTTTCCAAAGGGTGACAGGAAGAAGGCTAGATGATGTTTGCACACATAGTGGGTTATGTTTCAGCAGAGAAACCCTGAGTTAAGGGAACCCAAATCTTTTATAACTGGTAGTAGGTATGCCTGTTCTTTGCTCCAGAGGGAGATACTTCATTACTACACAGGAAAGTAAACATGCCTGTCTAATGTTACAGAGTGAAACACTATACCCTT
This sequence comes from Smutsia gigantea, assembly GCA_032199065.1. NCBI lineage: Eukaryota > Metazoa > Chordata > Mammalia > Pholidota > Manidae > Smutsia > Smutsia gigantea. The sequence continues at coordinate 237,896 of JAVSCE010015400.1, forward strand.
CTTCCAAGCTTGCTAACCAAATCAACATGAAAAAAAATTATGAGGAGAAAAGGACAGTCAGTGAACTGTAAAAGAACCATGGAGAGTTGCCTCCTAAAAACTAAAGGTTGTTTATAACAAAATATGAATTCAATTGCTGTGTTATATTTTATGTAATAGTTAAGTATTTAAATAGAAATTCTGCATAAACAATTTGAATTTGGAGGTTGAAGCTTATTACACTAACATGTTAATTTAACTTCAATGGAAATCAGTTTATTAATCTATAATAAGAAGGAATTGGCCCTTAGGTCATAATGTAATTCACTTTACAATTTCATGATTCTGTATTAGTGACAAATAATGTCTAATAAAAGGAAGATCTGGAGCATTTCTTTAAAGGTGCTAAATATTTATAAAATAAGTTGCTTATTAAAAAATTAATTTTTTACAGGATCTTGTGAATTGATAACAATGCGGTTTTGTTATGGTACTTGGTGACTGGTGTTTTCTGTTAAGTAGGTAGTGATATAATAAATTATGTCTTCTTTTCTATTCTGAAATACAATTTAATAAATCCATAGTGTTCCATTCAATATGAGGTCTTTTATTACTGAGATGAAACAATGAGACTATTAGAAAGCCTAGCATCACTGTTCACAAAATGTCTAAGTGCTCGTGAAAAACAAATTATATTTATCATTTTATTCTAATTGTTATTTTGAAAAAAACTATTCAACTCCCAAATCTAAATTCTTTAGAGATGGTAATTGTTTCATTTCTTTAAAGAGTGCCTTAAAATAATGCCCCTTTCCTTTTCCCAAGATTATTTCCTCATTCAGACACATTTATTTCCTTATCCATACACTATTGCAGTAGTTTCTTAACTGTTTATCATAGATAAACTTTTTCACATGGATTTTTCAGTTGACAGTACTGCCAGAGCAATCTTAAAATACCCCAAAACTTCAGTAGCTTAATGGATCACTGAAAACCCCTTTTTTTTGTTTTCTTAGTTTTTCCGTGAAATGCTCTGTTATTAACTTCCACTCACCTGTCCTTCCAGGGTGCTTTTAGAACCTGATTATTTAAGATTTTATCCCTCTGTGGTATAACAAAACAACACACACACACACACACACACAAAACAAACAAACAAAAAAAGGATTTCTTTTTCCCTCAGGTTTACTTTAGTATATGTGGCCAGTTTCCTACTTTCTATTCTCTACTTCTGTTTTAGAGTACAAATTAATATTTATAATATTATTATATTGATGTTTCCTTTAATGTTTGTTTGATTTTATTTGTATACATTATTTTGGCTATTAAGAGTTTTATTAGAGAAAATGAAAATCAGCTAATTCAAAGTGAAGAGTGTCAACTGACCTCTGGCATACAATTAAAGCTTTATAATTGCTATAATATTTTCTTCCTCCTCTAACTACCAAACCATTGCACTACTGGCTTGTAGACCACTGAATTGTTATTCACCTCAAATAGGCCTTTGGGGTACACTATTATGCTATAAACTATGCTCTTAAAAATTTCTAAATGTCATATGTTTAGATTCTTCCCACAATGCCGAGCTGTATGTTGTAATTACTGAGTAATTATTTGTTGAATAGTTAATGCTCCAGAAACATTAATAGACAATTTCTCTTGACCTATTATAATAGAAGATGGTCTGCAGTTTAACAGGCTTATTCAATAATGCATATGGTTTTCACACATATTTTTAAATACCCACATATTATGCTATCAGACACCAAGGTGTATTTTTTTGTAGCAGAAACATTTCCAGTTATTATGTTAGTTAGCAGTTTCCTCTTGTGCAGTCTTTTCAGAATATCAATGTTTAGTTCATCATAAAACATAGGAAGAGATGTTTATCATACATAGATGTGAGGATCCTTGTGTTATTTTTTCCAAATTGCATTTTAGGCACATACTATATTCCTATTAGTGGCATCATCTAAGTTCGACTGTGTTAGGAGAGCTAGAGGGAAAGTGGAGCTATGGGAGAAACTAGGATGAGACATAATCAATTTTGATCTTGAATATGAGTTCCCCTTTGTGCTGAAGTTGTTCCATTTGCCCCTTTGCTTTGTGGCTGACTGTAGGAGCTACATAAATGGGTACTTTTGCCTTTTGGAATTCAATTGATTCACCAGTGAAGAACACCAGCAGTCTTGAGAGAAGGAAGAAAGTTAAGCTGAGATGTCTATTTTCCTTTTTCGTCTTGACAGTAGCTACAGGTGCATGCCTCCTTTTATGTAATCTTAGGGTTTCTGTGTAACAATTTCTTGCTCTCAGTTCTCTCTCTGTGAGTTCTTGTAGCTATTGTCTCTTATCTTTTAGGGACCAGTGATGTATTTTAACTTGGTTTCTCCCTCAAAAACCTGAGTTAAGGACTTGGGTGTAGATAGTTTAATCAGGAGTTATATCCAAATAATCAGGACAAGACAGGAGGAAGTATTAATAAAAACTAAGTTATTTACCTTGTTAAAACTTTGTGCCTGGGATTTAGGCTCACTAGAGACCCCCTACAGAACTATGTAGAATGTTCCTTGGGATTTTCTTTCTGGAAGATGGAGGGCTTGAATGCTTACACATAAATTCCCTCTTTAACCCCATTGCTCTGAGATTACTAGCTTCCTTGCTCTTCCCTGAGGTTTCTATCCATATTGGCCTCCTGTGGCTTCAGAATAGTTCTTAAAATCACAAGAGAAGTCTGGCCAGTAATGAGCGTAAAAATGTGCACCATACCTGGGTTGAAAATCAGAGGAGGCTATGTGGATGTAGAACAAGGCACCAAACGCATATGCAGCAGAATAAGAGCTGGGCCATTGTTACTAGCCTTAGGGCCCAGCACATTTCCCTGGTGTGTCCTTCTTCACTGTCCACATCTTTCAAATAGTAACCTAATTAAAATTTTCTTAAACTACCCAGTTTGACTGTATGATCTGTTTTCCGCCAGGCCCCATAGATTCTCCCTCTGTCAGTAATAGTTGCCACATGACTCGATGCTGTAGTCTACCCAGCAGTTGGCTCTGTCTTTCCTGAACTTTGAATAGGCTTCTGCATCAGTACTAAACTCACCTCATCTGAGCTGATTGTATTTCATTAAAGTGGGTCGGAGTTTGTCATGTTTTACGTCTCTAAAATGAATAAATAATGTAAATGTGTTTAGAGGAACATAAGGTGGAGTAAACCCCTGTGGTAGGAGAAAGACAAAAGATAGTATTCTGTCCCGAGCCTTCTGGTCAAGAAAGAGCAGACGGCATTAATTTGAGAAAATTCAGCTCTGGCTCTGACAACTGAGGACATGGAGGCACAGTGGTTTTAAGTATTTCTTGTAATAAAAAACTTTTATATAGTATGGTCCTTGGGGGTCTCATTTCAATTACAAAAGTATTTCTAAAGTTTTGTAGTTATTTAACATAATAAAGTGCCATATGTCTCTGTTTGGTAAGGTGTCTAATCAGAGTGTTTTGAAGAAACATTTTTTTTTCATTGTAAACAACATGAGGATTCCTTCATTACTGAATAAATTACAAAGGACAGGACTACAAATTATGTACCTGTAGTCAGTGGCAAAGAAAATGTAACATATTATAATAAAACATAATTTTTTCTTTCCCTTATATTTTCATTGTTGTCGCTGTAGAAAAGTGTTATTCTCTAATAGAGTGATTTATTGGAGAAGAGATACCTGGTTTGGTTTTATAAGCATAATTTCTTTATATATTTTGCAAATCAGAGCAAAATTTGTCATTTGCAACAGGGTATTTTTTTCCATAGAGATGGAGTGAGAGGCTCATAGATAGTAAAGTTAATATTGTAAAGGTGGGGACACAATTACCAGAGCCAAGGAAATAAGGTTAAGTGTTGCACCATTTATTTTATTTTTTTTCTGTGTTATAGACAAGTGTTTATATTTCTTTTAAATAAATTGTAGCACATGTTAGTATTAAAGTTATATTTCACAGTAGGATGATATCATCTGGAGCTGTTTTTCTCCTTTGGAAAGGGCTAGTAGTATCCAATCAGCTTTGAATTCACTGAATTACCTTCTTATTTATGCAAAATGGTAAATAGATTTTAATGGGCGGTATCCAATTCCTTTTTACTTTTATATTTTGCTTTAAGCAATTTTTCATTATAAACTGCTCAGTTTATTTCCATATCATACTATCTAAGTGAGTACTAAAATCTGAAAGAAAATTAAGTAGTGATATTAAGTTTGTAGAAGATAGAGGGCTTAGTAAGATTAAAGTGGCTGAAATTTTAAGAATATAATGAATAGGTTTAACACTGCTCTAAGGGTGAAATTTGATGTTCTTTCTTTCAGTCTCATTCCTTTACATATGCACTGATTCAGAAATGTTTAAGCACATGTTTTGTGCTAAGCACCCTGTTATTTTCCGTGAGTGCAAAATTTGAGCCAACATCATGAATGTGACCTCATTGACCTTGCAATTTAGTGAGGAAGACTGATGTTAATTAATCATACAATTATTTAATTATACATTAATAATTCCTCTAAATATAAAATGAGTATATAAACGTGTCCACTACAAGAAGAGCTGCAATTGTCTGTGGCATCTCTGAGGTGAGGTTAGGTAGGCTAGGACTGCAGTTACCTAAGCAAAGGGAGTGGGGGTAAAGTTACTGAAATATTCTGAGTTAAGGAAAAGATTTATGCAAATTCCTTGATGTGCAAAGAATCATGGTCACAGTGGTGGGAACTCAGAGACTAATAGGAAAAAAGTATCAAAATGCCTGGAGGGGTAACCAGGTATTGATTCTTACAGAAACATAAGATTCTGATAAGTATCCTGTTCTTCATCTTAAGAAAAATTGGTGTGACATGTCCAAATTTGAATTTTCAAAAGGTACTTTTTAGAAACTGTGCAGAACTGTTTGGAGGGGCCAGACGAAGATGATGTTTGTCCATTAGGGTGTAGTTTCATTGCCCTTGTGAAAGGCCATATCAAGAAGGAAATTCAAGACAGAACACATGGATGTATCTGTGAGATACAATTTGGAAGTAAAGTCCATGAGATGTAGTGATTAATTTTAAAAAGAGGAAGTCATCAACTGTGATTGCTTTGTGTTCATGTTGGGGAAAATAAACTCATAGTTTATCTATACATTGAACTAGAGACTACTTGGAGATAACTAAATTCTTGGAAGGGGATAAATTTATGTTTATTTTAGGATATATTGAGTTTGAAGAAATTTGACACATGCAAAAAGATGTTTCATAGACAGTGGGTTATATTGGTCCACAGTTTAAAAGTCTGGACTAGGTGCACATCTATGTATGATTAAATGGAAACAATGAGGGGTATTTCAGAGCAGTATAGGTGCTTGACTCTGACAGACAATTGAATGACATTCAAGATGACATTTAAAAATACCATTGAGTTGAGAAATGCAGGGGCCATAGATGACATTGTTGAGGAGTGTATCCATTGGTTGTAATAGACTGCCAACTACATTGGAGCTGAGGAATAGGAACCACTGATCATAAACAAATTTTTAAATATTTGGCCCTATAGAGGAGAGATCTGTGTTAACAGATGCTTGGATAGCTAAATTACATTTTGACAATGCCTCACAAAACAGGTCTTTATCATTAAAAAGAAAGGACTTCTACAACTTAAAAAAATCAGTTATAACCAACTTCCCTTATTCTGAACATTTTTAGGAAAAAATATACAAACAATACTGTATTCTCAAAATATGTGTGACTGAGTAATTAAATGACCCTGTATGATTTTTTTGACTTCTTAGCTTTTTCAACCATAAGAACAACTTATAGCTATAAATAATAATGCAAAGGATAGATATATCAAGTTGATTATTTTTTATATAAAAGATGAGGTAGTATAATAAAGTAACTTTCATGAAAACTAAGACCTTCAAGAAATATGGGGGAGTTTCAAAACTAGTTTCAGATATATACTTCTTAGCAAGGGAGAAATGGTTTTTCAAGAAGTAATTTGTAATTGGCTTTTCCTTTTGTCTGTAATGGACCAAAAAATTTAATATTGTTTGGATGTTCCAAAGTGTACAACATTGATTTCTTACCTTAGTTTTAAGCACCCCATCTGTTTTAGTGTGTTTTTCATACACAATGGCTAAGACTCTAATCATGTCACTCCTTTGAGTTAATCTGTAATACGATTCTCCATTCCACAGTCAGTATCATTTTCTTTATCATCTTTTTCATTTTTCATTTTATTTCAAATTCTATTCTTTTCTTCCATCCTAACCTCCGTCCTTGAGGTTATGGTCTGTCTCTACTAATATAGCTCTAATTCTTCTCTATTACTTTCCAAGTGTTTTGTTTGTTTTCCTTTAATTGAAAAATTGAAAGAAAAGAAAAAAATACTCTGTAATTAATTCTTAAGGTTTAAGGAATTTTTCAGTTTTAAACCATGTATTATTTAAATTATTTAGAAACTTGAAGTCTCTATCTTTGTATCAGGGATTCAGACTACCAAAATCATCACAATTTACACATATTCATTGTATGTATGTTAAGAAAAATAGTTCATAGCTCTATGTATTAACTAATTTCCATGTTTAAATATATTTATCTTTATAAAAATCTTCCACATTTGAATTTCATATAAGCAGTTTTGTTCTGAAACAACATACTGAAGCATGGAAGTATCAGTCATTTGTACAATCTCTTCATGTCTGAGATCTCAATTCCACATTTTCTAGCAATGTTTTCTATTTTTCATACTCCTAGTAAATTGAACAGTTTTTCAGTATGTCTAGTCTTGCACCATTTCTATCTCCTAAATTAACCATATTTTAGTTCCCTAAAATGCATGTGTATGCATGTCTGTGTGTGCACATGCATGTGTGTGTGTGTTTGGCAAGAAAATCTGTTGAGATATTTATTTGTGTTTGCTCCTCTGTGGTATTTCCACCCTGTTTACCTGTCTTCTCTCTGTTTAAAAAATTGTGTAGGTGTTTTGCACTCTGTTGCTTCAAAGGCAAGAATATCCTTTAGGGTGGAAGGCATTAACCTTAACCTTCCTTGCTTTTGAAGGCTGAATATTTTGTATGAGTTTTACTAGAGGAGGAGAACAAGGCAAGCCCTGTGGGGAACTGCGAAAAAGAAGAGCCCCCAAACCAAGAGAGGAGATAAAAGTCTGGTATTTTGAGACACATGGTGATAGAGGTCTCACTCTTCTGTTGTGCTCTACAAAGTTGAAGGCACTAGGGCCAGGGTCAACAAATAGCTGCAAATATCTAGGAAACTTGTATCCTAGGCACTGGGTTTCCAGGCCAGTCAAAGATACCCAGGCCTTGTATATGACAACAAACCAAGCTACTAGACTTCAAGGGGCCATGCACAACTTGGAGAGTTGGCATCTCAGTGGGAACCCTGGGACCCAGCGGTAGGAACCTCACTGCATGTGCTACACACTTCAATGATGACAGATTGAATTTTCCATCAACCAAGTGAAATGGAGGACAGGGGGTCACATATAATTTCATTTAATTTAAAAAAATGTGAAGTTTTAGCTACTACACATACAATATTTTAAGGGAAGTAATAGATGGGCTGTTAATATCATACTCATAATTTTTTTGTGAGTTCTCTTCCCCTCTCTTGCCATACATCAGATTACCCTCTTTCCTTTCTTATTGGCACTGAGATTGTTTCTGTGTTAGGCCTTTGTACTTGCCATGCCAACTTGAATAACAAAGCAAACTCCTTGTTATTCAAGACTGACTCAGTTAACATACCCCCTCCTCGGTGAGGCTGTCACTGAAAGATAAATTTGTATTATGCCTCCTACCCAGAGTCAACTCTTTGTTGTCTTTATAGCACTCACTGTAAATGCAATTATCTTGTTAATTTACTGATGTGGTTCTATATTGTTTAAATCACCCACTAGAAAGTAATTCCCATGAGCACAGTGCCTTTGTCTATCTTTCCTGGTTAGGGAAGCCTACGTGTCTTGCCAATGGGTTTCAGCCCTAGGTAAGTTCACTATAGATTCACTGTGACCAAAGAAATTTACAGCAAAGCGTTCTTGGGGTGAAAGGATTATACCCAACTTTATTTCCAGGTGGCAGGTCAGTCACTAAAATCCCGTTCACTCAGAGCGAGTCTGTATGCAGCAAGCCAGTCTCTGCCTCTGGGCCCCTCTGTCTTCACAGCTGTCCTCTGGGCCTCTGTCCTCAGCACTGCCACCACTCCAGCCTCTGCTCTGCTCTCCTGCAGCCTTGCAGCCCTGCCACCCATTGCACACAGAGCACTGGGCAGAGTTCTTTATATAACACATAATGCCTTATTGCCTAAAGGTGTGGAAGCAGTAGCGTAGCAGCAGGCCAGTTACATCGTCAGGTGGTTTAAGTTCAGTGAGGATCCTGGCCATAGGAACCCCACTTTCCCCACACTATGTAAGCCAATCACATAGATCTCCATGAGTATTTTCTTATATGAATACTAATCTTGTAGCCTGTTTGCATATTGGCAAACATCATGAGTATATTCATTTATTATTTCACCTTTTATAATTTTTTATTTCAGGTTATATAGTTCCTTAGACTCTGTAGTGCATAATCACCATTGTAAGGTTTTGATCATGCAGAAAATATTCTTAATTTTTTTCTCATATTATTTATATAAATATGTCAGGATACTTGCACTCTTTTTATTTGTGTAAATGCAAACTTAGTGAAGTGCTGAGTCAGCCACAAAGGAACAGAAAATTTATGAAGATGTTAAAAGAACCATCAACGAGTTTTGTGCAGTTTTCCAAGGCAGGCTGTTATTTAAAAAAGTTAATGAACTAGAGGTATGTAATTCTGAGAAACAGATAGAATTAAGCAAAGTATTGATTTACCCATTAGAAGACAATTAATCATTTTTGCTGTAAACAAAATGATATTCTTTGGTTGTTGGTCAAGAACTTTGTTTCAACCTTCAATTTTACATTGTAAGGTTAAACTAGATTTTTCCACATTTATTAATGCTATAGATAACTTCTCTTAGTCTTAGAACAGGTGATATATAGATAATAAGGATCCCTATAATAATAAGAAGAATGGTGAAACAGAAGATAACTATTAATTTGAAGATGGAAACTGTATACCACAAGGAAACTACTTGGATAATAATTATTATTAACATTGTCCCAATAAATGGAACAGAATGTGGCTTCTCTAAATTTCCTTTAACTTCATGACTTTTGAGAGTTAAAGATTTCCCAAACCTCAACTTTTAATGGTAGATGGGTTTTACTAAAGCTGCCCATTCTTCTTTGGGTAGAAAAAGCAGAAAAAGGATCTAGTCTTGTTAACTCTTTGCTAGCCCTTAAAGTATTAGAAACTTTTTTGACTGTACCCTGACGTAATAAGGGTCATGTAATATAATTGCAAGGTTTGGGTATGCATTTAAAACAAAATTTGCAAAAAACAATACTTGACTTTACAACATGAAACATGTTTTGTTAAAGTCTGTTGTATATTAGCAAGTGCTAGGGGAATGACTTGAAGTTTGAACAATCGTGTTTTAGATTGAAGGAGGGCATTTTTGTGCATGTGGCCCTATGTGGATTATATAGCCGTGATTGTGTGGAGTTCCCTTGGTGTTGGGAGGCCTCTGTTATTTTTCTTCTAGAGGGAGAGACTTGTGTGGAAGAGTAAGGTTGATATTCTTCACAGATGCCCTTTCTACTGCTGGTATGAATCATGAGGGAATTTTACCAGGATCAAGAAAAGGGCATCACTAACAATGTAAGTGATGATATTTCAGTATTCATTAATTCCAACTGGTACATTTTTTTTTCAGAAATTTCTTGCTGATCACAAGCATAATGGCAAGAAGAAAGGTGGCTCCTCAGTTTTCGTAGCTGGGGAAGGTTAATTGGATGTCTACATGCCTTTGTCCCCACTGACTTACCTGTTATTAGGGTAAGATACAGGTGGAATTTTTCAGTGACGTGGGCTTGTCATCCCTAGTTACTACAGTTAACAAGGCTGACTTATAATAATGAAACCATGTCATCTTATAAAGACCAAGATAGATTTTTCTTTACAGATCTTTCTATAGTGGCAGAACAGGAGTGAAGAGGATTGAGATTATCCAAAACTCTATCAACTCATTAATATATAGTTGAAGGGAAGAGAGAACCAGTATATCTCTGTAACTCTCCATAGAAATGATCCAACTGATTTCAAGTTCCTGCCCACAAGTCCTACCTCTATGATAAATCTGATACTAAGCCCACTACTGACTTGTGCCCATAGAGTTAAACATCAAGAGAAGACTGTGTATGCTTTTTCTAAGAGATTTATGTACAAGACAATTCAGAATATATAGTGGAATATCCATGCCTAAATTTTCTGGTTCCTTAAGTAGCATATTGACTCAAGTAGTCCCGATTTGCAACTTTCATCTTTTAGAAGTTACAGCTATTTAAAACCAGAAGACTTTTAGGCTTTCAAATCTATGGCAAATATTCATTCAGGTACTATAATGTTTTTGCTAATATTACGGATCTTGAGAAATAGTCATAACTTTAAATGCCAACAATTTTGGGAATAGGGGAATGCTTACTTTAGAATTATAAAAGTGTTCTAAAATGTCTTTCATAATTAAAAAAAATTTTTTTGAAGAATGATCTAATCACATATATACAAGACAGGTTCACGTATGACATAGTTTTATCACTTTAGTCCCATTTGTGTTTGTGCATCTCTTTGCCATCCCCCTTATTTATATTTTTATGTCATTTACTTTTTGAAGAGAGAAGTCCAGTTTTCTTTTACAACATCCCATATTTTGGATTTGTGTGATTGCTTTCTTGTCAACATGTTCCTTTAGACCTTGGGTCAGTAAACTATGACTTGTGTGCCAAATCTAGCCTGTGACTTCTTTTTATACAGTATTCTAGCTAAGAATGCATTTTATATTTTAAAGGTTATTTTTAAGCATGAATGAAAAAACAAATAAGAAAAAGAATATGCAAGTGAGATTGTATGTGGTCCAAAAGCCTAGAATATTGTTTATCTACCCTTTAGATAAAACTTTGCTAACCCCTGTTACTGTTAAAATCATGTAAAACATTTTACCGAGATGAGTTTATAAGTTTAATGAGCACTGTGTATTACATTACCTCAGGAATCAAAGTTGTCACACTCTGAGGTATGCTATTTTTGAGAATTTGATTATGATGATACAGCCAGGTAACTTCTTTCCAAAAATATGTTTCCCCTTTACATTAGCATAGAATGCCAGGGTTACCTTGCATGGGCACCTTGGAAATATCTTACTTCCTTTCTATCTTTCACAAATTGGTATTAGAATCCATTGATTATGCTTGGCTGAATGAAGTATTCCATTAGGGGTTTCAAAATGTGATTTTCTAATTTTATTTTTTTTTCTGCTTTTATTGGATGGCATTCTTCTATAGTAAGAAATGTCCCTCAGATTCTCTTGAGGAGGAATGGTGGTAAATAGTTTAATTTTGGCCTTAATCATTAATTTTCAGAATAAGGAATTGATGTTATGGTTTCCATCAGTGTTGGTTAATGGATTTTTTCCCCCAGAACTAAAGTCCACCTCTGACTCTTATCCAGTGTTTACTCCTTCCATCTAATTGCTATATGTGCATTGCTGAAGTACTTTTTCTAAAAATATCCAAGTTAAAACATGTCTAACAACTATAATATGTATTGAACAATTGAGGTTTTACCTTCTTTGAATGAAGAAGTCATTTGGTAGTTAACTGGTGGCTTACAATTATATCAAGGGAAATTTAAATTAATATGTTTTCTCCAATAAATTCTCTATGGTAAAAATAGAGATTCCTAATCCTTCTCTGATTTTTCTTTTCAAAATATCCTTTGCAGAATCTTCTACCCAAGAACACTGGAATTTGAGCTCAATGAGGTGCTACTAAAAACAATTTTATGAGATTTAACAGACCACTTAATGTCTATAAACTCAGTGGATAAGGTATTAAGTTAAAATATATGTTGAAAAACAATTCTTGGTGAGGAGAATAATGAAATATGAAAAGAGCCAAGTAGTTCTACTCTAGTTACCAATGTTTCTTTTTAACTCCGTGACTCATCAAGCTAGATTGTAAAGCGGGGGTAAAAATCTTACTCTTTCTTTCTAATTGAATTATATCTGTTTTCTTGTTGACTGACTGCATATGATACAGTGTTAGAGATGCTGTTATGATTATTCCATAGGAAAAAAGAGAATTAAATCAGCATTAGGGACACTAGAGAAAAATTGAGGATAAAGAGAAAAAAGAAAAGGTAAAAAATTTGGAAGTTAGAGTAGAGAATTCAAATGCATTTGGAAAAGCTGAGCAACTGGGAAATAATAAATCCATGAACTAACTAGAGATAAGCCTCTCAAAATGGTTTCACTCTAAGGATCAATAAGTAAAGGATGTGAAATTACTAGAATTTTTATCTTCTGCAAAAGAATTCAAATTGATCTTATCCTGTGTTAAAAGAATTGACTGAATTTGAAATTGGTGGTAATTTACTATGGAAGACTATTTTAACCAATAAAAATATGATTTCTCCTGAATTGGGGTATTGTGGTCAGATAATGGCAATTTGTAGTATGAGATCAAAATAAGTTCTACCAAGGACTCCATTCATTATAACAGCTGAAATGTGGTTTCAACACTATCTACCTCATTGCCCTGGTTTAAAATACAGTATTCCAGTAGTTCTGTTATTCCAAAAGGTTTTATAATGTGGAAAAACTGATATGCTTATCATGAGGGTCAACAAATTTAAGCTTTACACACATATCCTGACATAAAAATACTGCCTCAATTTGTTACAAAAATCTGGATTTATTCCAGTATCACAACTTAAAAGATGTTGGCCCACATATAGGGATAATAAAAAATTATGACCAATACTATTTAGGTAGCACAGTATTAGAAAGTTTTTATGGGCTAAATTAATTTGTGCACTATACTAGGTCAAAAATTCTAAAATCCTCACCAAGGCTTATCGTATCCAAAATTAAGACAATTGCTAAGCCCCTTCTTACAATATACCATAACCATAAAAATTACTACAACTTCTTCAGATATAGGTCATTAAAAAACCACCCACCCTTCAGTTTTTCTTAGTTCTCAGAAAAAATGTATGAGCTTAAATATAATTTGTAAAATTACTGTTTTATTTCTAAATGATTAATTTATATTGCAACACACTGAAATACCAGTCATCATATATAATCCATGGAAACTTAATCCAAGAGAAAAGGTGAGAGAGACAATCAGATAGGCACAAATAGCAAAAACTTATATAATGATTGTAACTTAGATTTTTTTCTCCCTAAGAAAAATATTTATACTGAATAAAAGACTATTATATATGTACTTAAAGTGATAATGGCAACCCCCTCCCAAGAAAATTATATGTATGCTTACAGGTTTATGTGAGTTTATTTGGTTATATAGGTATATTTCTCATGGACATAATTATTTACACATTTACATGCAGTTTATACTCTTTTTTTTAAGGATTTTCTGATAAAGATACTGAACTCTTAAATGCCCATTGTAATAATACTCAGGTTCATAGAAGTTCTGTTTTTCACAATCTGAAAACAGAGAAATGAATAAATCTGTAAGAACTTACAGAGATTTCCACTAATTTTGCTGTATGAGCTTTGAAGAATATTTATACTTTGCATCTTCCGTATAAATTTTCTAGTATTTTTAAAATAGAAAAAAAATCTGTCTTTCTTTTTAAGGAGTCTTTGTACCAGGCAGCTGCTTTGTAGGGGCTTAGACGCTACTTTTGACATCTGAAGTTAATTCCCCAAATTCACAATTTAAGACCTGCACTTGCTTTTATGGATTTGCCTTTGTAAAAATGGATTTTGCTCTACATACTTTCACATAATGAATAGCAAAGGGTCAGATGAAGCCAGGTTAAGGTAATAAAATATTCTTATGAATAGAAAGAAAATAGTTTTTTCTTTAAACTTACATATTTTTAAATTTTGAAAAGACTCAACATTGAGGATTCTCTTTGGGACTCAGTATCAAATTTTTGACATTTAGGGTTATATCCATGCTCTTTTCAAATGACTGTGAATTTAAATAATAAAAAAGTTATGTGTAAGAGGCCAGTTAGACTTTAGATAGAAAAGTTCTTGAAAAAATGTTGTTTTTGAAATAGCTATGCATGAGGAACATTTCTCAGTTATTGCTATTGGTTGTTAGTTCTTCTTTTTGCCTTTTAGGCCCTATATTTTTATTGACATACAGTTGATCTATAATATTGTATTGTTTCAAGTATACAACATAGTGATTCTGCAGTTACCTACATTATGAAATGCTCACCCCAAAAAGTAGTTACTGTCAACATAGGGAGATAGTACAGTACTGTTGAGTATATTATTTATACTGTAATTTCATTTCTGTGACTAATATTATTGAGATTTTGTGCTTCGTTATCTCCTTAAACTCTTTCAACTATCCACTGTACCCACTCACCCCGCTATGGCAACCACCAGTCACTTCTCAGTATCTGTGAGTCTATTTCTTTTTGTTTGTTTGTTTTGTTTAGATTCCACAGATAAGTGAAATTATATGATATTTGTTGTTCTCTGCTTAGCTTATTTCACTTAGCATTATACCCTGTATGTGCATCCATGTTGTTGCAAATGGCAAGATTTCATTCGCCTTTTTTTTTGTCTGAATAATATTTCATCACATATAGGTACCACTTCTTCTATCCATTCATCTGTTGTCTGTTGATGGACACTTCACTTGCTTCCATATTTTGACCATTTTAAATAACGTGGCAATAAACACATGAGTGCATATATCTTTTCAAATCAGCGATTTTGTTTTCTTCAGGTAAATTCCTACAAGTGGAGTTACTGGGTCATACAATATTTCTATTTTCAGCTTTTTGAGGAACCTTTATACTACTTTCCACAGTGGCTGCATCAATTTACATTCCACCAACAGTGCAGGAGGGCTCCCTTTTCTCCATATCCTCACCAACACTTGTTATTTCTTGCCTTTCAGGGTTTTTGCCCATTTTTTAATTGGGTTATTTGTGGGGTTTTTTTTGTTTTGTTTTGTTTTTTGGTGTTTAGTTGTATGAGCTCTTTATATATTTTGGATATTAGCCTCTTATTGGATATATCATTTGCAAATGTATCTCCCATACAGTAAGAAATGTTTTTTTCAGTTATTACTATTAGCTGTTAAGTTTGATTTAAAAAATTTTGTTGGCTGAGGGATAGTTAATATTTTCATGGCATTAAAATAATTTATCTTATTCAGTTACAAAATTCAGTATGTTCTCAATGTAGATTCAGTTTCTTACTCTTATATGATTAATCTCTCTCTTAACTGGACCATTCCCAGCTGCATTTAAGTATGTTCCTGTATCTGGCATTTTAAGAGGTTCCAGACTCATTTCTCTTTTTCCTTCATAGCAAAACTCTTCAAAATGTATCTTGTGTGGTGCCTATCACCACTTTCTTACCTCTAATACATTCTTCAGCCACTCAAATCTGGTGTCAGTGTCATTATTACAGTTGCATCATTCCTATCAAATACAAAAAACACTTCTCCCACTTTTTATTGGAACTTTGGGCAAAATTGGACAGACTGTATCACATTTTTTTTTTTTAGGAGAGAAAAAAAGCTCAGGGGTGTGGACTTGTTAAGTGATGTCTGAATAAATAAAGCAAGAGGAAAGAGCTCCTGGCTCACACCAGGAGGGGACAAGAGAGCCCCTGTATCACACTTTTTAAACACTGTCCTATAATGCCTTTCCCTACAACACATATTCCTGGTTTTCTTTCTGTATTGCTGATAAAAATTAATCTTCTACACTACTTTAAATATTGAAATTTATCAAAGCTTTCTCCTAGATTCTCTTTTCCTTTGTTATGTATTGTCTTGTTATTCTAGTGTCCTTTGTTCCCTTTGAGGCACAGACGTTCACAAAAACATATCTGCTATCTCTCTATCAATTGATTGATCAACTATCTCATTCCCAGTTCTCAGAGGGTAAATTCTTCCTCATAGTTATCTTATTTTTTTATGTGGTTATAATATCTTCTACACAGTGGAGGCTGTTTTTCATGATAATCTTCTGGTCCTTAGATTTTGGACAAATCTTTTTAAAGTAGATTTGCATTTTGCAAGGCACAGCAAAAATTTATTCATCCAGGTTGAGTATTTTTACCTGTATCTCAGTATGGAGTCCCTCAACTTATACTTTATTCCCAGGAGTGAAACAGGCATGGAATACCTCTACATAGAGGAATTCTTCTATTCTTACACGATTCCCTCATGCTTTCCAGAGTTAGTTAGCAGAGTGTTTTAAGACTTCACAGGGGACAAAAATGATCAACCAGTCATGACTTCTGACTTAATGTAAATCATTCAATTCCAACTCACATGTGAGGTTTTTAAAAGACATCATCTTTATTTTCAGCTCTACTGCTAAATAAGTCATGTAATTTTAGACAGTCCTCTTCAACTATCCAGTCTAACACATTTCATTTTCCCTAATAGATATGTTGAGGAGGTCAATACATATATCATAGTTACTGTTCTTTAAATGAAAACTGTGTGAGACATGTAAAACATTCCTGTCACTGTGATGGTGAAGCACAGGACAGGAAACCAGACAACCTATCTTCCAATAAACCATCTTTTAATTAAGTCTGTGACTCTGTGTGTATGAAATTAATAATAGGTTGCAAGGCCAGACAGTCTGCACTTTCAATTTTTATATCAGCTTATTTTTTGTTAACCCATTGAACTAAAAATATTTGGTTATATGTAGTAGTCAATATGCCTGGATTTTTTTCTTTATGCAATGACCTCCAATTCTAAGGCTGTGAAAATAACTTCTCATATAATAATATCTATCTACTCAATGAGTGGAATAATATATTTATATGAATCCAGTTATCATTGTTACATTAAATTAATGTTGAAGACAAATTACACCCATTTGTTGGTAATATATTTTGTGTGTGTGCAGTGAATTAGCACTTTTAGAAAGAGAACGGCCAATACTATTGATTAAACAACACTTTCTCAAATAACCATCCATGCTGAGCATGCATTCAGTACAAAGTGTCTTTTCAAATCATATTCAATAGCATTTAAAATGCAAGATAAATGAAAATAAACTGGGACTTCAAAACAAGAAATAGAAACTTACAAAGAATATTGTGAAGCTTTGTTATTTCACAAATGGTTATTGCTAAGAATTTGATTTTTTTTCTTTTTAGATTTTATTCAGAAAGCTTTGAATTGCCATAGTAGTTTAGAGCAAACAACTGGAATTACTTAATGTTCTTTCTTAAATTACCACAAAAGAGCTAAAACAGTACTGCTATCCCTAGGGGATTTTTTTCCCCCTTTCTATTTAATATTCAGATGTAATCATTTGTCATTAACCTGACTGGAGACCTATCCCATGTAACACTAAAACAATGAAGAGAGATTTGAATTTTGCCAAGAACCTTGAACAACTGAATGAAATAGTAACAGATTAGAACATAAACATCTTGTTGATTACCTCAACATGTCTAATTAGCAAGGATGGTTTATGTAAATATGAACTATGTATTACCTAATTTTAAAAACATCTTTGCACACACAATACTAAGTGAAAATTGACAGGAAGTTTAAAATCAGTAACTTACTTTGATTGTGCTTTTCCTTTATGCTTTCAAAGCTTAGAATGTTAAATAATTAGATAGAAAGATATGTTAATTCCCTTCATGGTCCGTAAGTCAAGTCATATCACCAGTATCGGGTGAACTATAAAATAATTTAGAGGCATTTTTCTAAATCCAGATATTTATTTTACAACTAAATACAACATTAAATTCCTTAAACACTATTCTTTGAGATATGATATGTCATTAAAAAAGTATTCTTCACTCAAATAGTTTTAGGAAATGCTGAGGTAAATGAAGTAACCACATATGTTTGTTGCATAATACAGTCTTTAATAAGCTTATTTTCATAATAAATCTCTAATAAAAGTACACAGGTTACATATTTGTCTCTTCAGATTAAACAGCATAAGAGCTTTCTAGTAGGTCTTTGTAATTTTTAATTTGTGTAAACCAGTTTATGTAAAAAGATTTAACATTTTATAAACTTTTTATGCCCCCTATTATGATCACATATAGATCTTTGAATAAGGGTATATGAATCACCTCTTCTTAATTACATCTTGTGGAAAGCTTAGTTAACTTCTTCAACTCAGTTTCTTTGTAAAGAAAACAGACATAAAATATCGTCTATTGGGATTATAGTGAGTTTTCAATTAAGTAATCTATATAATATAAATAGAACCAAATTTGGCTCATATTAAGTTACTATTATATGAATCTTTAATTTTCATTCTATTGATGATCTCTCTACCACATTAACCCATTTTTATGTATCTTTAGATTGTCAAACTCAGATTTCTCTTCAGCCTCATGTCTTGGGATATCTGTATTTGCCAAATGACTTCTTGATACCCACCAACTCATATTGCCAGCCTTCATCTTAGAAAGTAGATTCTTTCCTACCTTATTCATTTCCTACCACTTTTCTCTAAATACGGCCAATGACTGGTTCTATCCTGATTGCAACCTCCCCAACAACTTGATAAAATGGTTTGTTTTGAATATCTACATTTTCCAAACTTGAATATGGTCTGTTCACACCGTGTGTGTGTCTGTGTGTACAAGACGTTAAATGGCACATTTCTTGTTGGGTTAGCATTTGAGATACAGCTTCAAATCTGAAGACAACTGGTAATAAATACCAACATGCAGAGAGGTGCTAAACAAATATGCCTTGGGCATATTAAAAGATAGGACACCAGTCCGCCAACTGCCATGCATTCTGATCAAATGAAAAGATGTTTCCAGTAAAACTCCTCATAGATACTGGATGTATTCATTTCCTATTGTTGCCATAGTAAATTACCATCCACATAGCACCTTAAAACAACAAAACCTTAATATCTACGTTCTATGGTCTGGAAGCCTGGCACAGTCCTGATTGGGCTACAATCCAGGTATTAGAAGGGCTGCATTCCTTTCTGGAGGTTCTAGGGTCAAATAATATCCTTGTTGTTCCCAGGCTCTACAGGCCCCCACATTCCTTGTCTCATAGCCCCCAACTCTATCTTCAAAGTCAGCAAGTGTAGCCAAGTCCATTCCACACCTCACATTTCTCCCTCTTTTTATGTCATCTCAGCTCTCTGATGGCAGCCAGAAGAGATTCTTTGCTTTTCAGGACTCATGTGAGCCTAGGCATACCAGGATAAATTCCTCATCTCAGTATCTTTACCTTTAGTCACAGCTGCAAAGTCCCTTTGACCATGTAAGGTAACACATTCAACATTTTCAAGGATTAGAGCATGGATGTCTCTGGGAGCCATACTGTACCTTCCACACTGGGTTTTTCTAGAAGAGGAGGAGATGTTCTTCATATTCTGCAGTAACTCATTCCAAGCTAACTGATCCAAGTGGTCTGTCTAGTATTCTAAATGGAGTGGTAAACTGAGTGTAAGTTCTCAGGAGAATCAAAATCATTTCCTTATGAGTTTGTGGCTAACACAGAGATGGAAATCTGTTTATGCTTCTCACTTGGAGAAAGCAAAAGGTGGGGAAGGTGACTGGAATAGTCAATCCTGGCATGGAAAGGAGAAGACAGCTGTTGGGAAGAGCCATTTCAACCTGTGAAGGTGCTTGTGTTTCCTTTGGTCTTTTGGACATCATAGAATGTAGGCAGATATGAAACACATTGCTGGGGGTCCACACTTTGCATGTGTCAGTGGACTACAATTATGTTGACCTTGGGACATGATACAAGAGGATGGAAGGTGGAGACTATCACAAAAATTAGCTGGCCATTAAAGAATCTAGTAAAAGGTAGAGTTGATGTCCTTGGAGAATATTCAAACAACTCTTAATCATATTACATTAATTTTTGAGCATATGGATACCTGCCATAAAAGAGGCACCAAGAGCTAGATTATAGCAACTTCTAGTTCCTCTCCCCTCATCCCATTCCCAGGTCATAACTATAGCACCTGGTATGCACATATGTGCCTTCAAATAAGTAAATTTCCTTGAACAACACCAACAACCTCTTAAATTTCTTTTTGAATTGAAAAAATATAAGTAAAAAACACTGAAATTAATCTATTTTCAGTGATGAAATATATAGGGTTGTCATAAATGATTTTGAAGGATGGAGGTAGTCATAACCTCAAGTGCAACAAGTTAAGTGGACTGACTTAACCTGAAAAAAAATGAGAAGCTAACTTGGAGGCACCTGGTATTGCCAATTGGAAAGACAAAGTAAAGGACAGAAACTAGGAAGTTTAAAAGTCCATATTTGGAATAGTGACTTTGAACTCTATTCTCCTCCCCCACATGTACAAACTGTGAGAAAGAAACAAACATCTTCATGTTAAAGTTCTCACCCAAGTGACAGATTTCCTTCCTAAAATCCTTAAACCTGAAGTCCTAGTCAGAACTGTTATCACATGATTTGAGGTTTCAAATGATATGGTCTGCCTGATTCTAGACGCTCAAAAATGAGAAATGGATTTAAAGTGGTTCCAGTGTTCAGTTAGATATGGAAGCAGAGAACAGACAGAATGGGGCAGGGACAAAATGTGATGAGAAAAATGGTTGAGGATTTCTAAATGGGTAAGAGAAATATTCAGCTTCAAGGGGGATGAAAAATTCAAGACAGAAGTATGAATTCTTTCCCACCTAGACACATTCTAGTGAGCTAGAAAAACAAGTAGAAGACCTTAAAGAAATAGAACAGACATTTTTTCTGCTGTCAGATGATAGACTAACAGCAGACATCTCAGGGGTCTGCATAGAAGTCAAAGACAGACAATGGTTAAAAAAAATGCAAAACATCAGTTAGAATCTTTAACTTAGAAATGTATGAACAAATAAGCAAGTAATGATGAGGCAAATTCAAAGCCATTTCAGAAAAAAAAATCAAAGGAAGGAAGAAGAAAGAAGCTTAAAAAACAGACTAAATGGAAAAGTCACAAAAGCAGTTAATGAACTCAATTTACAAGTTTATGACTAATCACAATAAATGCCACCTTTATGATGTTTTCAAAAGACTTCCATAAACCTGAGGGTGCAAACCGTAAACAATAGAATGGACAATGATATTTTATGCAAATACTAAAAGCAGTTTCTTTAGCCACATAATATCAGAAAATATACTTTTGAAAACAAATATATGTACACATATTGCCTTCTTTAAACATTGTATTTAGGTCCTTGCTATCACAATATGAAAATCAATAAGATGAAAGTGAATAAAGGATACGATAAGCTATATAATATATTATTATAGTATTATGAACTTAAATTAGAAAATTTAATCCTTGCCTCTGTCACTAAATCTCCCTGTATCACCTCAGTTCAATTACTAAATGAGAGCCATAATAGTAATTACTTGATAGGGTGGCCGACTGTCCTGTTATGTCCTCCTGTAAAGAGTCCTCGGATGTAGGACATTTTGGGCTAACATCAGAACTGTACTCAGGAAACTGGGAATTTAGTCACCCTAACTGAAGACTAAATTATTTAATGCCCCTTAAAGTGCGTGACCTGTTGTTTTTTTTTTTTGGCAGAGTAGCTATTATTACTACAAACATTCATGCAGACATGTGAGTTCTTTATTTCCATCCATTCATCAATCATCTAGTCATTGAAGATACATTAAAAACATTATGATGTCCAATATGCAGATGTAAAAAATTGGGTCAGAAAAATAAATAGTAGTGGATTCTTAGTAGAAGAAAACAGACATGTTAACAAACACAAATGTAAACGGTTTCTGCTGCTATGCATAGAGCTGAACGATGAGCCCCATGAAGGAAGGGTGTTCTCAGTCATGTCTGTGTGCATTAGCAGTGGGGTGAGAGAGAGTTCATGGAGAAAAGAAAATCCTTATATATAAAATAAGACTTGAAATATTTGAATGGTATATAGGCTTCTGTCAGTTGTATTAGATATAAAAATCCTTAGGAAGAGGAAAGACATTGAACAAATCATGATTTTCCAACAGATCCTGGCTTCTTAGTTATGCCAAATCTCTGGAATAAAGAAACATAGCTTTTGTTAACACTTTTATTGCATAAAAATGACCTGAATATATATTTACCAGGTGAGTTTTGATGTCCAGATATTTAAATTGAAATTTCTATTTACCCATAACTCGTAAAATCAGAGGAGGTTTGGTTCCTGTTCTCCAAAACAGCTTTGATCATTCAAGAGATGACAGCAAAGAAAATTGCAGTAGTCTCAAGCACAAAATTGTTAAAGGTAGGTAAAATGTAATTAATTTCATTAAAATTTGCTTGACAGTTTCAAGACTATTGAGTAGTTGGATATTAAAGATTTGAAGAACATTTTGGTTACCTGAAAACAGTAATAATACCAAAATATTGAGACTATGTCAAAATACATTCCAAAACACATTTAAATGATACAAAATTAGAAGTAAAAGCACACTGCTTTTTCTATATTCTTTTCACACAATTAGCAATTTCCATGTACTATTTGTTGCATACATGTGCAAGTTAACTTTTCACATCCTTAATTTGTGATCTAAATTAGGAATATCAAAGATGCCTCATATGTTTTACTGAGGATTAAAATAGTAGGATTAAAAACATACTATTGTTTATTGAACTAGATCAATAATTTTTCATGGCTTATATTTCCAAGATTTGCTAAAGGTGTGTCAGAGGAGTGGACGGGATAGAAATCTGAATTTCTTCCTATACTCATTTCCTGTCACTTTTTTACCAGGACAGTTGATTCTTACTTTACTTTTTTTTATTTTTAGGGGTTTTGGGCAATTATGAGCTTAAAAAAATCAAAATCTATTGTCTGTATTTCAATATTAAATGCTAAAATATTTCATAAGATATTATATATATAGTTTTTCATACATGTGTATATATATGTATAGACACACACACATGTATGTATGCATTTACTGTTGGATTTGCTTGGAAAGAAGAAACATAATAAATCTACAATAAATGTAAATATCTGTTAGACAAATTTACTAGAAAACACCATATGCTCTGAAAAATATGTCTAGATGTGCACTGCTGGAAATCATTTAGAGTTGAATTTCAGGGGAGTTGTACCATATTGCATGGCACCTTTTCCCAAACTTGGAGAATAATGAATTGTACTGTGAATTTTTCCTTACAAAAACAAAACAAAGTAAAGAAATATAGCTATAAAAGAAAATGTCTTGACATTCCTTCTGGTCAATCTTATAAGCAGTTTATTTATATTATCAGTCATTAAGCAGCACATTATTGAATTTCTATTATGTTTTCATAATATTTATTTAGTGCTTACACTACTTGAAAAATATTGCAAATGCTTATCCAATGTCTGCCACGTTTCCGCACTTGGTCCACCATAAGTCCAATTGATCAGTGTGATGTTTCTGGTTAAATAAGTAGGTTGCTATTTCGTTATCTTGACAAGAGGAATATGTCCTAGTGTATATGAGTTTTTAAAGACTTTTTTTCCCCGTGAATGAGTTATCTCATCATTGTGGTAAGGAAATGTTAAAATGTGGATGGAAGTTTTATTTTCATAACAAGTTAGATCACCCCATTATAAAAACTATGTAGATTTTAAACCTCATGATCATATCATTCAAATTAAATTTATTATTTAATTGTATTGAAACCTATTTTTCTTTAATCTATTTTTATTATTCGACTGAGACAAATTCTAACTTATTTATATATTTTTAGAGAGTCTAACTTTTAGGTATTTTAAGTATTTTGTTTGATCTCTTCCTTCAACTTTATTAATAACTTTCTACATGCAGTATTTTGTTAATGAATATAATTCCCTCCAGAACTATACTTTTCAAGACATATTTCAAATTTCTTTTCTCAGTAATGGGTGCCTGATGAAGTTGTGGCCATATTTTGCCCTTGTGCAGTAGTTTCATAAGTTTTGCCTGTTTGCTTACCTGACTTGGCAGAAACCAACAGTGAAATCCCCTCCGGCCCCTGAGAGCAAAACCTCTTTCCACACTCTTGCCCTGGATACCTTCCTTCAGCTAGACCTAGACAAGAGCATTTTTCCAAGTTTGCTCTCCTTGAAGACAAACATATATAGCACTGCATGTGAGCATAACAAAAATATATTCCTCCAAATCCCTTCTTCCCACCTGTCAAATTGCCCAGAAAAAGAAGTTACACAGAGAATTTTAAAAATGGGCCTCTACTGCAAACCACAGATGGAATTTTGCCTTAATGTTATTTTAAATCAGATGCTCCTCAGGACTAACGCTATCTAGAGCCAACCTTTAATTATTATTTAAGTAACACATTTCCTGTATTTTTTATGCTGTGAGTTGATAAGTGTATGTCCACTTTATTGTTTTTGAATGTAAATATACTATTTATATGTGTGAGATCCTACTACACATTAAATATGTGAATACACATATATGTGCACACATACACACATATGCATACCTGTATATATCAGGTTTCTATTCCCATTCATTGACAGCCACTACCACCTTTCAATTTCTTGAAAGGTCACTAAGTTTCACAGATTGCATACAAATGCCATAATTTACTAATGGCATGGGATTGATTATAGCAAATGTGATATTAAACATCAGTTCATCAGGTTGTCTTGTGACATGGTAGTTTTGTAGGTCAAAATATAGTCTAATATCTACAGTTTTGTGTGGTTCAACATAATATCTAGGAACTATATTGCTGGTAAAGTCTCTTCATAGCAACAAACTCTAGACATGTTCAAGGGCTCCACTTTTCATCCCTTTTCTTAGTTTTCCTCTTCTACTTTCTAGGTACCTCTTCCCACTTCCTCAATCCTTGCACTTCCAGGAACCAATGAATATATGGCATTTCAGCTACTTTCTTATGTGGAATACTTTGGAGTACATTCTAACAGTTTTATTCTCTCCTTTTGTACAGGGCATGGGGAGAGGGCAGGGACTTGTAGAGATGTAGAGAGGGGAGACACACCTTTTCATAATTTATAGTTAAACTGGTTCCCTAAAGGGATTTGATCTAACCAACAAAATGAATACCATCTTCCTATCTGAAATCAGTCCAGATGGTCAATACCAGCCAGCATGAACAGCATTTTCCCCCAATTAAATTTTAAGGATTATATTACCATGAGCTGCAGATGTTATAACAGAAGTTAGTGAGATTAATTATAAATTCAGACTCTTTACTGAGATGAGTTCAGGGATAGAAACTGTATTTATCAAGAATGATCCCAGGTTACTGTGCCTACATACACCTGGTTATTCCAAGAACATTGGATTTGTTTTCCTGGCAAATACTTTGCCAAGTTCTATTCACTCCTGTCCTCACTTATTATAAAATCATGACACACTCACCATGCACAGTGCTCATTCTTTAGTAATTATTTAATATCAGGATTTTTCCAAATTTTCTTTTTTCTGAACAAATTTTTCACATTATTCAGTCTTCTTATTTCAACCTTGACATAGAACTGAACCATCCTATTGTTAAAAAATATATGTCTAATAAGGGAAGCTTAATCATAGCTGGATTGTTCCGAATATGAGTTGTAAAATCAGGCTGGCTGTTGTATTGACTGTACAACTCAGTAACTATGTGATCTGGGACCAAATTACTCAAGTTGTTAGAGTCTTTGTTTCTATAGTTGTAAGATGCAGATAAAATCTATCTTTAGGAATTTTGTGAAGTCTGAGCTAGTTAATAAGTACCAATGTTCAGCACAGAATTATTTTTGTTTGTTTTTTAATTAGTTTATTTTGATATCATTAATCTACAATTAAATGAGTAATATTATGGTGATTACACTACCCCCTTCATCAGGTTCCCCCCCCAACCCCACTGCAGTCACTGTCCATCAGCGTAGTGAGATGCCATAGAGTCACTACTTGTCCTCTCTGGGTTGTAAAGCCCTCCCCATGCCCCCCTAACATTACATCTGCTAATCGTAATGTCCCTTCTTCCCCCTTACCCCTCCCTTCCCACCCATCCTCCCCAGTCCCTTTTCCTTTGGTAACTATTAGTCCATTCTTGGGTTCTGTGAGTCTGCTGCTGTTTTGTTCCTTCAGTTTTTTTTCCTTTGTTCTTATACTCCACATATGAGTGAAATCATTTGGTACTTGTCTTTTTCGGCTTGGCTTATTTCACTGAGCATAATACCCTCTAGCTCCATCCATGTTGTTGCAAATGGTAGGATTTGTTTTCTTCTTATGGCTGAATAATATTCCATTGCAGCACAGAATTATTAATACTCTTAGATATCATTGTTATGCTTAAATTTTGAGGGGAAACATAAGCAAAATTGACTTGATTGGCTAAATTTTCTTTATGAACAAAGAAAAACTTCCTGATTATTAAATAATTATTATATGTAGAATCCACGCAGTTAATCATAGGTTGTTGCTGAAAAACTTTAAGAAAATAGATTTTTTTGTTAATTTTGTTAGAGCTCCAATTCTTCTTTGTTCTCACTTCCATATTTTTGGACTCTCCTCCTCACATGTGCTCATCATTTTCTTTTTGGGATCTCATCATATATATCTCATCAAACATAAATTTCATATATATTTTCAAGTGAAACCCTGAATTCCAATCATCAGAATATGATTACTTAATTGTGTTTCTTTCTTCTAAAAAATCTTTCCTCTTGTTCCTGAACCAAGCTGGGTCTGTTTGCCCATGCTCATCAGAAAACCAATCACCAAAGCACTGGTCTTTTGCAGAAAGTTATCTTGCAAGGCAGTGGAGTAAGGAGACAGGAATCTGTCTTGTCAAACTCACATGGAGTACAGAATTTATACGGGAGATTTATGCATATTTAGCAGGGGCTGGTGTGATTATCAAGGCTGGGGAGAGATTTTCTTATGCACCTGTGAGGCATGTTAACATTATTATTACATTACTTGTTCAAAAACCGGTGTCCAAACCCTGCCCAGAGGTGGAGATTTTAGTATGGTGGTGAAGGAAGGAAAAGTAACTTGAGACCATCTGGAATGTTTCTGAGCAGGCTCAGCCAGCTTGGACTGGTCTACTCTAGGTGAAGCTAACTCCAAGGGTCCTGCAACTGTCTCAGCCAAACAACTTGTGACTTCTGTGTTAGATGGGTTATCTTAAACAAACAAACCAAAACAGCACAGAAAGCAGTAATAGGGTTTGACAATGCAGTAAGTAACAGGTGGGGGAAATGACTTTTGGCTTTTCATTTATAAGGCCACAGTTTCTCCCTGAAGCTCCCTTAACAGGTAATGTTCATTCTTCAAGGTTTATCTCAAATGAAAAATGTTTCAGTGCTTTGCTTGATCTATAGATTTGGTAGAGATGGCCTTTGTCTCTTTTTGAAGTTGTATTGCTTTGGAGTTGTGCTGCTTGTAAGTCTGGCTTAATTATAATTTTATATGTTGTTTAGTCTTTTCACACTGCTTGTAAAGTGCCCTGACTCTACGATTGTGTCTATAATACCTCTAATGGTTGAACAATAGTCTTGACTATCTGAGGGATGCAACACTGTTTAAGTTCATTATGATTTTGTGGCACTTTCTTGAAACATACACTCTGCTACCCATGTAAACAAGTAATGTAATAATAATGTTAACATGCCTCACAGGTGCATTTATTTATTTTTTGAAACAGTATTGAGGTAAGAAGATCATTTGTGAATCAAAACAGCTGGGAAAAATGGATGAATATGTAAACAAACAAGAGAACAAACTCCAAAAGCAGGTGGCTGATCATGATGTTATTTCTCATGATTTTGTGGGAAAAATGAAGAATTTATTGACACAAGGAATATTTCTTAAGGTTAGACTAGGTTTCCAAAAGGAAGTTTTTTTTGATGATTTTCTATCTCTTAGGTATCAATTCTCTTGGTATTCTGGCTTGTTATAGAACCAGCCCTACCACGTAGAAATGTTAGCCAATGTTGGTTTGGCAGACACTGACTTGTTTGTCACGAATGGGTAGTTATATGATACCTGTTTTCAGGGTATAAAAACAACCGATTCCCTAGTAGTAACTTGCAAATACCTCCTTATAGATGTTTTTACAAGACAAAGAACTTCATCCATCGGAATTTGCCTGGGATTGGGATAGGGGGCAAGGAAAGGGAAGGTAGAGAAATACATCCATCATAGTGTGGGTGAGTGGCATGGCAAGGAGAAAATAATTTTAACGGGTGAACATGTCCATAAAAGGGCTACACTGATGACCTTAGGGGAGCAATTGGAGATTTTTGCTCCTGTTGTGTGTGAGAAACTTTGGGGAGAGGAAATGTATTTAAAGTGGATTTGTTTGAAATTTTTATTCAGTGTGTTTTATAAATCCTTTTTGTAGTCCCCAATGAACAGACCTGTAATGTAGATATATTTTTTTTTCAAGCTTCTAGAGTCCAACTGGAATGTGTTAAATATTTTTTATTCCCTATATTTTGTAAACCTTGAGGGACAGAAATATGTTTCAAGATAGCCCAACTGGATTTGTGTTATAAGATATGCATGTTTCATTTCATATTTGAAGAGTGCTCACCTTCTTTCTATGTGCAAATGGTTAGATATTTCACCTATTTGATTATACTATTTCCTTACTCTAAGAAAACAAACTGAAGGCTTTTATGGCATGTCATAGCATAATTTTAATATGTATAAATTACATAAATTAGCTATTAGAGTAATACAGTTAAAATTCATTTAAGGTACAGTTAAATTCAATAGAAAAGTCTAATAGAAACAGAGGGAGAATTACACGTGAGAAAGTATAGTCAGAATGTAAAAGACCTAATTAGACTAATTTGTGAATTTATTAATGTCTAGATTATGTCAAAATCATAGTTAAAAATAGAAGGTAGATACTTAATTATCCAGATATTTAGAGCAAAATAGGCAGTCTAGATGTGTTACTAAACACAGAGGACTGAAGAAGAAAGGAAAACACAGAGAATAATTTCTTTGTTTAGGAGAAACAATTTGATGCTAACTCAAGAGCATAAGATATTAAATAGAAGAATGAGGAATGTTTTGTCTGGTAATTTTTTTCATAGAAAAAAAGAGATGGATTCTTTATCTTCATTTGCTGAATTGAAAGTACACTGAGTACAATTAGATGGAGATATGTGCAAATGTTACCCCTAGAGTATGGTAATTGGCTTTGTGAGCACATAAATGTCCCTTTTGAATTGGATTGAAGGTTGGTATTAAGATTTCAGATCCATAATGGATGGCCACCAATCATTGCCACTTGGAGGGGAAGTAGGGCCATTACAGATACTCACAAACATTGCATTTATCTACACTTCATCCCTTGAACTATGTAATTCTGCAATCTTATATATCATTAACCAAAACCCATCTTAGGCAGCTATTACACTATAAAAAAATCTTTTTTAAAAAATTTGTATTAAAAATATACCTCTTTCAAAAGGGACAGTTATGTGCTCAAAAGCCAATTACTGTTCTAGTGTTCCCTTGGAGCCACAGACAGCCAAATCCTCTTCTTAAAAGAGCTGTTTAGAGTTTGAAGTCAGTTATATACTTCAGTAGTTGCTTCTTCAGGCTTTTGCTCCCATTTCAAGTATTAATTCCTCATGTAATGTTGTTATTACCATAACCATTTCTGAATGTTCCTTTTACCTTATAAAATTATAGGGTCCAGCTTAAGACTAATAACTCTGGAGTCAAATTGCTCTGTTGTTTATCTATGTGACTGTGGGTTACTATTTAATTTCCCTGTGCCCATATTCTCACCTATAAAGTGAGTGTAATGATAATGCTTAACTTATCAAGTTGTTGTGAAGATTAAATAGGTTAATTTTACAAGAGCGGTTAGGCAAGTGTTAGACATTATTGTTGTTACTATTATAAAATCATCTCCACTCTCATTCTAAATTCTCATTTATCATGCAAGATTTTTATTTGTTGTACTACATAGTCAACTCATTGATTATTACTAAGATCCCAACTTGAATTCCCACTTCCACTTCACAGGCACAGTTGCTAATCTCAGATTTCCTTATCCACTTACTTTATTGAGCTGACTGTGAAGCCTTATATTGGTCTATATTACATTCATTTTTTATCAGTTTCAGCCTTTGTTTCACCCTAGCAAATGTGGTTGGATCTTGACTCCATTATTTAGAGCATTTAGGTTTAAAAAAATCTTATCAAAATACATTCACATATAAGATTAATATACTTCACAAATTTTAATTCAGGTCCTAGGTAACAGAAGTTGAGAGAGGCTTCTCAACTCGGCTAAAGAGACAAATTAAGTAAATGGCCATGAGAGGCTTATCTACAGATTGAAATTATACATATTTTAGATACTTTTCGATATTGTCCTTCTAAAAATTATTGATCTAAATGACTTCACATTGGCCAACATATGCCTATATAGTTATGTTTTTGTAAGAATTTGTCAAATACCTTTATGACGAATACACCATTATGAATATCATTTACATAAGGACAATTGTACTCTCTACATCTTCTAATCTTTTAGCCCTATTTGAGAAATAAATGAGTTTGAGCTGTAGTAACTCATTCTTAATGCCACTATGCAAATTATCAGGAAATATTTTTCTAGACAGTCATTGAATATTTCTTAAACAGTTCTAGAACCAATACTGGGATTGATTTTAGGACTAATTTCTGATATTTGGGTTTCTTTCATTGAAAGTAATAATATTTGCCATCTTCCAGTATTCTTTATTCCAATTCCTCAAATATCAGTATTAGTGATTTAGTGAAATCCTCACAAAGCTTTTTCAGATTTTTGAAAAGATAATGACCGCGCTGGGAGGTTGCTCAATTCAGAGTAACTAGGTGTTGTCACCCATGTTAGTTCCATGATGCAGTTAGGGACAGAAGGAATCAATTTGGAATGATCATCGCATCAATGTATGGACTGTCATTCTAGAAAACTTGGGTTCTAAAACCTGGAACTGATTTTAGTAATTCAGGGATCCCCACTGTGCTGATTTCCAAGTTATACATATTCTTAAGTAATTCATGATACAGCCCTATTGTTTTTCTATACACTTTGCTTTTTTCTACTCTTTAGAGTGTTTTCCCAGTCAAACTAAACTTTCAATTCAATGCTCCTACCCACAGCATATACCATATCTCATGTAAGTAAGAGACTTGGCCATGCTGTTCCTTGTGCTTCCTATTTAAGAAAATTCTTCTTTTCCCTCCCCCTCTCGATTTACCTTACTAATTTTTAGTTATATTTAATGTTTGTCTCTTAAGTCACCTCCTTTGGAAGCCTCTTTTACACTACCACTTCCCATCCTTCCATCTAGCTAGTCTGTTAGTTGTCACTGCTGTGTGAGCACATAGCTCTGTGTGACATACAAAACACTTATTGTACACTAAATAGCAGCTACTTCACATGTCTGTAAGTCCACTGGATCCTTGCAACAATAAGAAAAATAAGACTATGATTTATTAAGTGCTATTATGTACAAGTATACATATAAACATATATAACTATATATAAATGTATGTTTATGTATGTATATATATATATATGAATATAGATATATACTTCACATCTCTAGGAAGGAGTTATATAAAAAATAATTTAAATGGAAGACTTACATAACTTGCTCAAGATTATACACCTATCAAGGAGTGAACACAGTATTTCCTGCGGTAGGCACCTAATAACTAAATCAGTATCTTTAAAAATCTAAACTGAAAAGCAGTTCCCAAATGATCAAGGTGTGACATAACAACACTTCTTTCGCATTTATTTTCTAAATGAGACACAAAAAGACCCAACGATAATATACTGGAGACAGTCCTAATTTTCTCACAAGAAAACCTCATTGTTATATGCTTAGAAGAAAATGCTCAGCAAGTAACGGGTGCTCAAAATATTTGTTGATGGAATTAGTTATTTTTAGGGAGTATCCAAAAAAAGAGCTTGCACCTAAGGAAATTGTGTGGCTTGCCTTGTGACTTTGAACCTGGGGTCTCAGCCATTCTATGACTGCATTCTACTACACATTCCATGATGTGTGATTCTATCAATGCTTAGAAGCCTCTATATAACATATATACATTATACGTTATATATATTTATACATATAGTTATAATACAGATAATTATAAAAATAAGAATAAGGCTGCACCTGAAAATACATATAAATATGCATGAAAATTATCACAAATTCATATTTTCTTTGCATATGCATTAGGAGTACAACATTAACTTCAGTATTTCTAGGACACTGCATTATATGGTAAAGGTAAAACTATATTAAAACTATGCTTTGATGGTTGCTTAGAATTCTGACTTACTCAACCTTTTATAATTCTGAATGATTTTGACAGAAATATATATAACTGAGTTCAAAAGAAATAATTAGGAATAGAAGGCCAAGGTATTTCAATCCTGTGGAAAAAACAGGGTGCAGAGAAATATCATTTATGTACTGTTTGAGTATAAAACGTTTTATCAGGCTTTACATATACTGTGTATATGTGTGTGTACATACAACACATATATTTATATGTATATATTGCACAAGTATTTCCCATTAAGGTGTTTTATGGAAAGTATCAATACAAATGGAGTTTTCTTAGTTGAATATATCATGCTGAATTTTGTCATACTTCTTCATCTGGATTGTGTTCTCTGAGTTTTGCCAAAGATAGTTAACATATGTGATCTCTGTCGGACATGTATTTTAATCTCTAGGCTATGTTTGGCAATTCAAAATCTTCAGAGATCAAGAGATCTCTGAAATATAAGGGTTCATTGAGCCTTTACAGAATCTAGCCAGAAAAAAGACTGAGTCCTGGGACAGGAAGTTTCTGCTCCACCAGGAGCAAGGTCAGTTAACAGGAACAACTTGTCCACCAGACTCAAGAAACGGGACATTTCTGAGGGGTCTCAAGGAAAGAAAGTTTCTTTAAATTCACGTTGGTTATAGATAAGAAAGATAGGCTAATGTGAAGTGGGGAAAGTCTAGGAATGGATGATTAGTCCACAGAAAAGGCTCACGTATTGCTTGTTGATTATAGTCAGACACTACTCATGCACAAGGGGGATGAAGTGGTTCTGAGAATCTTCTGGTAATTGTTGAAATGACTTCATCCAGGAATCTAAAGTTTAACTATGGCCCCATGGCTGTTGACTGATTACCTTCCCTGTCTCTATCCCTTGTTCTCTGGCCCTTATATCACTTAATTTCATTATATTTCAGAATCTTTCCTTTTCAGCCTTGCCCCTTTCTTGTGTGTATGTGTATGTAATTTAGGAATTTTCTCCAGTATACTATCATTTGTTCTGTGTGCTTTATTTTCTGATTTAGAACATAAATGCAAAATGGTATATTTATCTAATAATTTGATCATTTGGGAACTGATTTTCATTTTAGATTCTTAGAGATATTAGGTTAGTTATTAGGGGTATTTATTTTGCTTTTACAAATATATGTGTTGCATGTGTATATTCCTCAAGCCAGGATAGTGTGTGTAAGTGTGTGTATGTGTGTGTTGGGCTATGTGTTACAATAGAGTGTTCTTATTTCTTCAAGATCTAACTTGATGAAAATGTCAGTCCCTTAGATAATTTTAACTGTCATGATGTCAGTAAGTCTTACACTTCTTTCACATGAGACAAGGCACACGTTTCATTTAAATTAGTTCTATTTCTGTCACTTCAGCAGTCTGCTTGTGTAAGCAGTGGTAAAACTTGCCTAGTCACCCTTGTTTTCTACACTTACAGTGAGCAGTTCTGAAACTACTTTCAAGAGATATGATTGAACACACTGAAATAGGAGCATAAAATAAGGATTTCATAACCCACAAGAACGACCTATACTAAATAGTAGCAAATTATCAGAGTGTTGCTTATGCCATCAGCATAGTTGCAAATTAAAACACCCTTGGGTTGCAAATGTGAAAGTTTCATATAACCTAGACAAATTAATATTTAATTTCATACAGAAGGAAAGCATTTGAGAGAGATTTTAAGGAGTGAAAACTGACTTTCCATATCTGCAAATGTGACCTAAATTAAACCTAGCTTTAAAATATGTATTTGATATACCAACATACTTTTTTAGAGCAACCCCATCTCCAGATATGTATTTGTGTGTAAAGAATTGTTCACCATCTATGCAGCTTAACAAATCAGATGTTTTCATTATTCTGCTTTCCTTTTTCTTATTTATATGCACATGTATTTTACCATAGAATCATAAATTCACTTTCATGTTCCATACATTTTACTTAATTTATTAATCACAACCTTTCTGCATGCAGCTGCAAAGCACTCATAATTATAATTTTAATAATGGAATACTATTTTATCATAAATTCTACCATTTTAAATTTATCACTGAAATTAAATATTCAATGGCGCTGCCTCACCTTTTCTTCTTAAAATAATTCCAAAGACTGCTTACTGGGTGGAAATGCAAGAGTATTTTTATGACATATCATTTCAAAAGGGCTTCGTAAGTGGCAATATTGTGATTTAGGATGTCACAAGGTCATGAAATTTTTGTATTTGATGTATCTTAAAGTATTGTCCTTGTATCATTTAAAATAACTTAAAGAGATTTTCCACTCCTGAAGCCCTATGGGCATTAGCTGTCCAAGTGGTTCTAGTACTATAAACCTAAAGGAGTTCCTCTAATTTCCAAAGAGTGGGCCAAAAAAATTTCCTCCTTGGTTATGGTACACAGTAGGATACTAATTTAGTAGTGAGAAATAGTTACTCCTAGACTGAACACTGCTCTGGACACAGCTAACAAATCAAAAAAAAAAAATAGCATAACATTCCAGAAAGACTCACACTTGCTCCAAGTAATGTGCCTGTTTCCTACAACAGTGTTCACAAGTGTTTAGAGAAATACAAAACCATCCATGATGCAGTAAGGTAAAATTCATCATGTCTTGATATCCAATGAAATATTGCTCAGTATTCAAAAAAGCAAGAAATTTTGACCAGGAATAGTAAAATAAATAAAGAGAAACAGATCCTTAGATTACAGATATGATAGAAGTAACAGGCAAAGACTAAACAGTTATTATAATAATACTTCAAATGTACAAGACAATAGCAAAAAGCTTGAGCATGATAAACTGTGATAGAGTCATGGGAAAACAAAAAGGACAATGTGTTATATAGAAAAACAAACACTGTGAAAGAAAAGACTAGAGAAGTTGAAGATAGAATAGTAAGAAATACCTGAAATGAAACACAGAGAGGTAAAATACTGAAGACACAATGAAGAGACCACCAGTGAGCTTTAGGAAAATAGCAAGTGGCTGTGTGTAACAGGCATGTCTGAAAAAGGAGTAACAGAAAAAAAAATACTTTATGAAATAATGTCCGCAGAGTTTCCAAATTTGATGCAAACTATACCGATCAATTGAAGAAGTTCAGCAAATCCCAAGTGTAAGAAACATGAAGAAAACTATAAGATATATAGTAATAAAATTCCTCAAGCCTGAGGATGAAAAAAAACAAAACCTAAGAGCAGTCTGAGAAAAGTTTAAAGAAAAGATGACAGCACTATAGAACTGCATTTGACACAATACAAGCTAGAAAACAATGGAAAAGCATAAAATTCTGAAAGGAAAACAATAACTCATAATCTATAGACTACATTCTCTAAAAGAATCTTTCAAAAATGAGAGTGAATACAACATTCTCATCACCAGCAGATCTGCATTAGAAATAAGTATTTAAAAATGTCCTTCAAGTGGAAGGGAAATAATATAAGATAGAAATCTGGATCTATACACGGAATGAAGAGCAACATAAATTGTAAATATGTGGAAAGTATATTATTATTTTCCTGTTTTTATAATCTCTTTTATTGATAATAGACTCTTTAAAGCAAAAATAATAAAAAATGTACTGTGGCACTTATATGTAGAAGTAAAACATATGAAAAAATGACAAAGGCTGGGTAGGGAAGTTGTTAGTATAATATTGTAATTTCTTTGTACTGTAATATTGTAGGTGAAGTAAAATATCACTCACAAATAAACTGTGATAAATTAAAGATGTACTATAAACCCTAGTTCAACCATTAAAAATGGGATTATAGCCAATAATCTCACAAGGGAGATGAAATGTAATCATGGAAAATACTCAGGTAATCCGAAGAACAGGTGCACACAGGGAAAATAAGTATCAAGTTTGTAGATTTAAACCAAATGATATCAGTAATCACACTAAAACACCCAATTAAAATGCAAAGAATGCCATATTGAAAAAAGAAGCAGGATAAAACAAATGCTGCCTAAAAGAAATCTGTATAACTATGAGGACACACTAAGTTACAATGGAAGGGTAGGAAATGTATACCTAAAGAAACTGAGGTGGTTATATTAATATCAGACAAAATAAAGACAATATTATCATGGCTGGAAGGTAATTTCTTAATGACAAAGTTTAATTCCCCAAGAAGTCACAGCAATCTCAATAAAAAACTTAAATAAGAGCTGCAGAATACACAAGCAAATGCTGATAGAACTGCAAGGAAAAGAAAAACAACAAAGCCACAATTACCACTGAAGATTTCTTCACCTCTTTTTTTCTCAGTAATTGATATGAGTAGACAATGGGATGCTAGTGGAAATGGTAATTGATATAACTGCCTTGAAATACAATTTGTCCACTTTTAAAAAGCTATACATACACCATGCAACCCAGCCATTCTGTTCCTAGGTATATGTATAACAATTCAAGAGATAGTATGTATCGTAAGATTTCCTTTATATACAGATTTTTTTTTTAGTGCAAACTATTCTACAGTGACGGGAGGCGAATCAGTGCTTTCTTTAGGGATGGAGGTGGGAGTGGGGTGGGTATAAGAAAAGAAAAAGAAGGAGGGATTACAAAGGAGCACAAGGAAACTTTGCAGGTGATGAACCTACTCACCTTGATTGTAGTGAGTGTTTCATGGGTTTACATGTACGTCACCATCTATTAGGCGGTATGTTCAGTCTAATTTATATTGATTCTCTCTCAAGAAAACTTTGAAAAGCAAAATATAAAAACGAACCTAACAAAGAACAAAGGCTCTATTCTTTCCATTTTTTTTCTGGTTTGCTATATTATCTCTTTACCCAGCAAAGCCTAGAACAAATTTTCTTTGAATTTACTTAGTAATTCAGCTCTTTTTCTCATCCTTCAATGCCGACTCAACGAAGCAAAAGCCTAAGTAGTTAGTTGAATGTTGCTGACAGTGTTCCTCTAGAATATCCTTTAATGATTAGTGATTTCAATCCTTATTTTACTTTTATCATTTCATTCTAGTATATATAATATGTATATGTAATATATGCATAATGCATATAATGACTATTATAATGTATACATATATGATGGAATATATAATATGCATATGCATGTGTGGCATGTACACATGTATTACATAGCATACTATATGTATGCATATGTGCGTGTATTGTATATAAATACATATTTGTGTGGGTATATGTGTGTGTATATGTATATATGTATATATATATATAATATGTATATATATACACCCATATAGTCAGTCAAAAAGACACAAACATACTATGTTATGATAATACAAATTTTGACATTGTTTTTCATGAGTAAGCTACTTAGAGTTAAGCTAAGTGATATCGTTAGACTATTTTACTGTTGATTCAAAGGAAAAATTAGTTTTCTGAGGAAAACTTTTGAATTGACATGTGGTTGTGTTATGGAGAAACAGGCATGCAGCTTTTCAAAAGATAAAGCAAACCGATGCACAGGCATATATGAATGAAGCAAAATTTCGCAAAATCATACTGTGTGAGATGCATGCTGATATTTCTATCTTACTGTGTAATATTTCATTCAAAAATATGGTAAATTGATTCCTCATCCACTAATGGGTCATGAGCTACAGTGAATATGCTTAAATTTATTTGTACATACTTCATAATGTGCTATAGCTAATATTCTGTTGTGTCAAACCTCTAGCAAAATTCTACTTTATGAAATATAGTTGAAATGTTACTTCAAATATCCCTAATCTACAGATTAACACCTTCCGTATATGTCTGCAAAAGCAACAGAAGTTACAGCACATTGATTGTCTCAGAGTTGTCTGCCCTTTCTGACTGCTGGGAATAAATTATCATTCATTAGTGCCTTCCTAGTGGTCTCTGAGGTTGTTAAAACTTTTCTCACCTCATAGTTAAGGGAAATTGGAATTAAAGGCTTTGTTGCCTTTCAGAATTTGACCTCAGAAGAAAAACAGCATAATTTTAAGCCTTAGAGGAAATGACCTCTTACTTCCCAAAGTTCCCTTGCAAACCCCATCAGTGATATTATTACAATGATTTTGTCTTCTAAATGTCCCAAGGCATCTTACAGACCTTTGAATATCTGCAATGTGATGGATTGGAAAGGGGCCAGGCCTTCTTTGTTTCTGGATCTTCGTGTGGCCATAATGAGGCCATACCCTTTCTAAAAATTTTGGAATATGTAGTTTAGCAATGGGAATGTGGAATGACCAGTGAAAGATCTGTCATATTTTTCTACTCTGACATCATTCTCTTCTGCAAAATTGGCATGCACTGTTTTTTTAGTAACAAAGTGGAAAAAATTGCACAGAAAATGATTAAAGCCACTCATACTTTCTAAATGTTTTAGGGGCTCATATAGGAAAATTGGAAGGATATTAAATTGGAGAGGGCAATTCAACTATGTTAGGGTCCTGCAGGGAGGTGGCTGGTGATAGCTTTTAATCAGTAGTTGAGGATTTTTAAATACACTGTTGTTTAATATCCACTTTTGTATTGTTTATTTTGCTGCATGGTAAACAAATCCTTCATCTTAATGTCTTAAGTCAAATTCCTTGCATGAATTGTTTTTGGAAAAAACAGTTAATTTTTCTAAAGAAGTGCCAAAGAATAAAAGGAAAAAATGTATTGTGGGGGGGATGGTAAAATATTAGTGATATTGAGCAACTCAGTACAAATGTCCATTAAAATGTCCCACTGGAGTAATATTCAGGAATTTTTAGTGAGAATATGGTATTAACCCATTCTATTTCAGTTAAAACAGTCAGGAAAACACTATTTTATATCTGGATTAGTATATGTGAATTTAACCAATGACTTATACTTCAATGTCATTAATGGCTTGCCAAAATAGTACATATCAAAGGAGAAAATTAGTAGCAAATCCCACAATCACTTCTCGTAAGACAGAAAGAGCATCCTACTTTTGTTCTAGTCCACGCAAACATCTGGGTCAAAGGTAGCCCATACTCCCTTCCTGCTCACGAGTTGGGATGCTTATGCTGACATTCTGTTCCTTTGGGGAATTGCTTCTATAACCTAAAGCCATTGGAAATGGAGACTGGAATTACAGTGGCAGCTAAGGAAAGAAGAGATGTCAATAATATTAGGATTGAAAAAAAGAAACCCTGAGAACACCCTTGGAATCCTAGAATCTCCAGACATTATTTTGATCCCAAACAGAGAAGGACCTCCACTGAAAATCACTTGTTAGATTTGCTAGGTACTGCAAGCCATAGGTTAGCATAAAATTCAAGTAACCAATTTCATAAATCACATGGTAATCACTAGAGGGGGATAAAAAGTAGTATTTAACAAATTCCAACACACAGATTTGTGACATAAAATTAGATTTGCCATCTTGGGTTAAATATCCATATTCAGAAGTATTTGACCTGGAATTTAATATCCAAAGCCCATCTCTTCCTCAGATGTTCAAATACACATTTTTCATGGACAAAGACCATGCTTCTTTCCCTATATCTTTGAAAAATAATTATTACATTTTTTGTTATTGTTATTCTTGCACAAAGCATAACATCAGAATAAGGGCTGTTGTAAATTCCAGATGACCAGCCTGAAATGTCTGTGTCTGTTTTATGGGATGCTCTGTGATGTATTATTCTGGAACGCACCAACCTACAGATATACAGTCTCATAGATATATTGCCATATTTTCTGTACATACCCAGGAAAACTGGCTTCATATGCCTTTTTAATTTGCATGATAACTGAATTTACTGTAAAATAGCCAAGGTTTTAGAAAGGCATTTAGTCATGTATTTCTACTGCAGGTACAAGGTTCAATTGTATAGGTATTTTTCTGAAGCTATTTTGCCATTGCCCATAACATCTTCCTAATAATGAGTTGCCAAAACATATTTCTTTTTTATTGTTTAATTTACTTATGGAAAAAAAGGGGCTGGGTATTATTTATCTTCCTTGATTATATATATATATATATATTCAAACCAGACCCACAAATTATGATAGAACTCAAGATAATTCAAGAATTCAAGGTAATAGCTTGGGTCATAAGTTCAAAGTATTAATTTTGCTTATTGGCCTTCTTTGGAGCTAGTTTGCTTATAAGCACCTTTGTGAAATAGTGTCTTTCTCAGTGAGGGAAATTTATATATCCATATTCCTAAAGGACCACTGAGTAAATTATCTTAAGTACATCATTTCATAGATGTCAGAATCCTTCATATAGTCCCTTATTAGTTTATTAGAATAGAGTCACAAGCAGATTATCCTGGTATTTTGATTCCTACATCATAGGTAATGGGACTAAGGCACAAATTATTATTGGACAAAGTTTGCCTGGCTAGTCACTTACAAAGATTATGTTAGAATTTAAAAATGTTCAGGTGGTCAATATATATATATATATAAATACAGAATGGAGAGTCATTCATATTCAAGTAAACTGAATATAAGTCTAGAGCATTTTTTACAGAGAAAGTGGAAATAAAAGCAGAGATCATAGGACTAAGCACTGTGAAATTAGGGTCAAGAGAAATACACAATCACTTTTCACAGATGTGAAGACTTTAACCATGACCATGATCATTCTAGCCTTTCTGTGCACATCGTTGCCTCACCTCTTAGCCTGATCTAAACATATCAGGATGGGAATCAATAAAGTGGTATGACATTGTTTTCTCTTTAGTCTTTTTTGTTTATTTTTCCATAGAATTTTCAAAAGACAACCAGGCAATTTTTCATATAGGGTATTTTCCATTAGTCTTATTTCCTTTTGGGGTCTTTTACCCTATCCCTTTATTTCCTGCATTTCCTGTAAATTGGAAGACAGGTCTACAGGTTAGATAAGAATCAGATTAAGCTTTTTTGGCAAGACTATTTCATAGATCATATTATGCACTTCATGATTCATCTCATTAATGGACACATAATACCATGTTGTCTCACTATTAGTGATGTTAAATTTCATTACTTAAGAAAGTATTTTAGTTTTCATTATAAGAAAGTATTTTAAAGTAAGTTTTTCCACAGATATTAGCAAGTAGCCTGTGTCATTTCACTTTGCCACCTTTAATTGTCCTCTACCAAAATTTAATATATGTAATATCCTTAATGATTCTTACTTGAATCAATTGCTTGATTAATGGTTTCAAAATGGTGATTTTTCTAATTATATCATTCCTTCTAAATATGTTCGTTGTCATTCTTCTGAGAAGTACCTTCTCTCATTAATTAGGAATAAACCACAGTTCCTCCTACAAAGAAATAGCAAATGCTTATCGCTTTTTTCTGTTAATTATCCATTTTCTGTTAAATGTTCAGAATAATGGTCACCTCCAGTGGGGCAATTCTGCTTTTGTTTTCTTACTCCTCTTCTTCTCCCCACCAACACACCCCATCTTATGTTTTTATATTATCACTATGAACTCATGGATTCGTATTTACCTAATGCTTTATACTCATTTAAACTTATCATTTTAAGTTTTTCTGATCATGTACAATAGTGTCAACACTATTCCTTGCATATAGTATGTCCTTTCGTTGACTCCATAAGAGGACTTGTGTGTAATAGTATTCTTCCATGTTACTGTTCATTTATAACCTTTTTCTATAGCCCAGAGGGGATATATCTATGTGTTAAGTATTCTGGGTCAGTTTGACCAGGAACATAGTGCATCATTTTAATATGCACTTTGATAATTGCCAATGCCTTTTTAATGATATTAATTCATATCAGAGAGTTGTATGTCAGTTTTCTTCTGTTTTGATTCTGGTTTTTTTGGGGGGGTTGCTAAAAGTTAATTTTTTTCATACTTTCTTCTTAAGGTAATTTGTATGTATTTGTTTTACCAGGTTAGGCTTGGGTTTGATTTTCCCTTGAATTCCACAAGACACCTTGGTATATTTGTCATGCATTCTCCTTTTTTTACTTACGCAAACTGAAAGTGACTTCTACTAGAACTGCAGGAGATCTAACTAATTCAAATACATTCCCTCATTTTCATCTTTTTTTTCTGGCCTTTCCCTTTCTGCTTGGAGAGAACTCCTCCTCCACTACCATTCCACTTGACTTCTGTTGACAGCTGTAATATTTCTTTCCCACTCCTGTGTTTAATAACGTTCTCCTTGAGACTTCAGTATTGCAGACTGCTACTGCCCCTTTCAGGGGCTTCTCCTGTTTATTTCCCCCTGAAATGCTATTCAGCTACATCTTACTACTCTGAAGCTACTCTGCTCGAGTGGAGGGAAAGACCTTTTATTCTACTAAACACATTTCTTTGAAATACTCTCTTTCATATTGAACTCAAGGAAGAGTTCAAGCCTTGTGCTCTCCAAATGTCAAGTAAATTGACTGTTACATGAATATCACTCTTTCAATTTCTGCTTCATTTTTCCTCAGGATTCTGCTAACCTCCAAATGCCGCCTTCTTTTCTTTTGTACTGATTCTTCTTCTGCCAAGATCATTCTCCTCCTGTTCAGTTCATCTACTCTGTGTGTACAGGTACATGCTTTACTTTGAAGTTCTCACTGCATTTGTATCTGTCTACAAAGCAGAGAACACAGGTGTAATTATGCCTACATACAGCTGAGGGAACTGAAAGTTACAGAGGTTAAATGACTTGTTCCTATTCACCTGTCCAGGGTTCACAACTGTAACAAAAATTCAAACCTTATGATTCTAACTATGGGGCTTTTTCTGCTATACCAATCTGCTTTGTCTAATTAATGACAGTACAGTTCAGTGGTTAAACATTAGACAGTTAGGTTCTCTCTCTGGTACAACCATTATCCTGTTGACCTTGAGGATATCACTCAATGATGTTTCAGTTTCCTAAGGTATAATATTATAATAATATTTCAAACAAATTGTAATTGAAATAATTACTAATTTAAACCATAAAGATCTTGAAATTCCACCATTTTTACGCTAATAGCAAGCATATAATATGCACTAAATATTCAATTTGTTAGATATTATTATAATCAAATGGTCTTGGATTATTGCTGAATAAGAAAATGCCAATTAATGCTAACAATTTTTAAGAAGATGTTCACATCTTAGACAAAGAAACAGAATCAGTTTTTATCATTATTAAATATATCTCATTTTTTGCTTTTCATCTAAGACAATATTTTCTTTGGAAAAGTAGAATTCTATAACTTTTACCCTTTAGAATGGA
Source organism: Smutsia gigantea (assembly GCA_032199065.1). NCBI lineage: Eukaryota > Metazoa > Chordata > Mammalia > Pholidota > Manidae > Smutsia > Smutsia gigantea. Next base: position 281,458 of record JAVSCE010015400.1, read on the forward strand.
ATATGACATTGTGTTATTATGGTTATTCCTATTGCTTTTAATAATACTTCATTTTACATATATTTAAATGCATTTGACTTATTGTAAGTCTGTAAATTTGAAAATCAGTGCCATTTCTTGGATTTTTTATTAATGTAAATGAATCTCCCACACATAGATAAAAATCATGATATAACACATTGCTTAATCACGTAAACATTCTCTGATTTCAGCAAACAAATCTGAAATCAGCAGTCCCTGGTCCAAGGGACAATTTCTAATGGGATTTACAATTTTAAATATCATCTACACTGAATGGGCCATGGTAACCTGTATCAGCAACCAGATCTGTATACCTCTTCTGTAAAAGTATAAATAGTAAATGCTTCAGGTTTGGGGGAACATACGGTCTCCATCATGGCATTTTTAGACCCAAAACAACCATTAACTGTAATTAAAAGAATGGCTGTGGCTGTTTATTTACACAAACAGGCAGGCAGCTAGATTTGTCATGCAGGCAGTAGATGGTAGACCCCTGAGAGAGAAGGAAGGTTACATCTCAGGACGAGGGCCAATAAAGATATCAGAAATAATCCTGTGTGGGCTGTGAGACCTAGAAGTAAGAATATGGAAGTAGGTAGGTAATTAGTGATGCTTTAGGTAGGAAGAGCACTAGAAAATAGATATTTTAAGAGGCCTATGATGTCAGTAGAAACACATACATAGTTCTGGGTTGCAATTGGGTGACGGTAAAGGAGGGCATGTGAGGTTGGAGGGTTTTAGGCATCAGAGTAAAGAGACTATTAAAGACCTCTTTAATGAGTTTCCATTTAGTTGTAGTATGTTGCTAACACACTCAAAGGTCATAAATTAATTACGCTGCTGGAAGCATCCTCTCTTCATAACTCTTCCAAGGCTGCAGATTTTGTTTCAAGACAAATGTGTAAGAATGATTTCAGTGTGAAAATAATTTTATTTTGTAACTAACCTATAAATTATATTCTGATTATTTACTTACAAGGTTGTATACTACATAAAAAGGGAAAATCAAATTGATTTTATGGATATGAGCACATATTCTATAAACGGTTCAAGTTTTTTTTCGTTCTTTTCCTTTTAACATAGCTACATTTGGAAAGGACTGTGTAAGTGAATATGGTGCTAACAGACCTTGTTGGTTGGTATTGTTTTATCTATTTTTCTTTATGAGAACAATGTGAACATTAATTAAATATTTTGAAATTGTATACAACACAAAGCAATTGGTATTTGGCAAAATGATTACAAAAACCAACATACTTCTCTTTATTGATGTCTGAGATAATTGTTTGAAAATATTCAGATGAGAGAAAAAGAAAACAAAGAAGAAAAAAGCTCTTTTTTTTTTTGTTCTGTAGGTTGTGGAGCAATTGGATTCTTTGGTATATTGATTATACCTCTGTGTTTCAGCCTTCATGCTTCCCAGTAATTTGTTAGGTATTATTTTAATTGATTCTAACAGCTATACACCAGAGTTTGATTTGGTTCCATTGCCAAGAAAGTTTCCAAGACTAATTAATGCAAATAATTCATTATTAAACAATAAAAAAAGGAATGAATGATTTTAACAGTTAACAAAATTTTAAATGATCCCCAACAGAAAATCCACATGATATTTCTGAAGCAGCTTTTACACATATTATTAAAATAAGAAGGTCCATGTTTCTATATATGTATGAAATATATTCAGGAATCTATTTAGATATAACCTGAAGTGTTAGAAAAGAGCATAAAACCTAAATGTGATTTATTCCCACCAGGAAGTTTAAACATTTAACAGTAAGATATTAACAAAGGGTCACGTGGTGGAAAATATACTAGGAAGCTGCTCAGGCTGAGTGGGGGTGTGGGAGGGGAATTGGTAAGGGCCTGGTGATACCTGTTCGATTTGAGTTTTTTTTAAACCTACCAATAAAATTAAGACAAATGTAAAGGAAGGATATAACTGGCTTAGGTGACATCCGGGAAAGAATGTGAACCCTGTAGTACTCAGCCAATGAGGAACCAGGGGAGGGACTTGCTCACTAGATAAATTACTGGCATTAATCTCCTCAGGTGTGCCTGTTTACTAGACACCCCTTCTTGCAAGACCGTCTTTAAAGCCTCACTCCACTGTTCTCTTTGTCTCCGTGTACATTTAATGAGTTTGGACCAGTGAGTGTGTTTATTACGTGGAGGGCTTCACAGGCGTAGCAATGATCCAGACTTTAAGAAATGCTGCTTTAGCAACTGCTGGGGGCTGAGCTTAATGGTAAGATGTGAAAATACAGAGGGAAAGATAAAGTCCAAAGACTAGGATAACTGACTTTTTGTAGGATAGTCAAGGAGATAAAATGCGTAAAGAACAGTGTAACAAGGATTATGAGAAAGTTACATGTAGGATAACACTGGCAGGCATTCCTTCAGTAGAGACAAGGGATGGAATGACCTCTAAGTTATTTGGGTTTGTACTTTCAAAGTTAATCATGCTGGAGTTAAAAAGAGCACAGGAGAAAAGTGTGTGTGTCAAATTTTCTAGATTTTCTTGAGGAATTGAACGAACTAATCCATATAAACAGTTTAGCACAGTACTGAGATACAGTAAGAACTCAAGAAATGTTGATTTCTGTTGGGTATTATCACTTGTTATTGTTTTTCTGCCCACCAACATAGTGCCTTATGCATAATAACTGTTCAATTTAGTAGTTGATTAATAAATAAACAGGAAACCTTTAGTAATACATTTTGAGTTACCCAGTCTGCAAGGAAAAATAAATATAGTCATTGGATTAACATTTCATTTCTTTGCGTTCTAGAAGAAAGTTTCCTGGTAATTGTGAAAAGAGCATTGCTAATACAGATGTACCTCATTATACCCAGTAGATGAAGTTCTAAAGTGGTGTGTGTTGTTCAATTTTTTGTAAATTAAATCATATATATACATATTTTTTATATAATTTATTTTGGTATCATTAATCTACAATTACATGTGCAATATTATGGTTATTGAACTACCCACTTCATCAGGTCCCCCCCATCAACCCCATTACAGTCACTGTCCATCAGTGTAGTGAGATGCTATAGAATCATTACTTATCTTCTCTGAGTTGTACAGCCCTCCCTGCACCCCCCCAACGTTACGTCTGCTAATCGTAATGCCCCTTTTTCCCCCCTTGTCCCTCCCTTCCCACCCATCCTCCTCAGTTCCTTTCCCTTTGGTAACTATTAGTCCATTCTTGGGTTCTGTGAGTCTGCTGCTGTTTTGTTCCTTCAGTTTTTTTTTCTTTGTTCTTATTCTCCACATATGAGTGAGATCATTTGATATTTGTCTTTTTCCAGTTGGCTTATTTTACTAAGCATAATACCGTCTAGCTCCATCCATGTTTTTGCAAATGCTACAATTTGTTTTCTTCTTATGGCTGAATAATATTCCATTGTGTATATGTACCGCTTCTTCTTTAACCATTCATCTACTGATGGACACTTAGGTTGTGTCCATTTCTTGGCTATTGTAAATAGTGCTGCGATAAACATAGGGGTGCATCTGTCTTTTTCAAATTGGGCTGTTGCATTCTTAGGGTAAATTTCTAGGAGTGGGATTCCTGGGTCAAATGGTATTTCTATTTTGAGTTTTTTGAGGAACCTCCATACTGCTTTCCCCAATGGTTGAACTTATTTGCATTCCCACCTGCAGTTTGGAGGGTTCCCTTTTCTCCACATCCTCACCAACATTTGTTGTTGTTTGTGTTTTGGATGTTGGCCATCCTCACTGGTGAGAGGTGATATCTCATTGTGGTTTTAATCTGCATTTCTCTGATGATTAGCGATGTGGAGCATCTTTTCATGTGCCTGTTGGCCATCTGAATTTCTTCTTTGGAGAAGTGTCTATTCATGTCCTCTGCCCATTTCTTAACTGGATTATTTGCTTTTTGTTTGTTGAGGTGCGTGAATTCTTTATATATTTTGGATATCAACCCCTTATCGGATAGGTCATTTATGAATACATTCTCCCATACTGTAGGATGTCTTTTTGTTCTACTGATGGTGTCCTTTGCTGTACAGAAGGTTTTCAGCTTGATATAGTCCTACTTGTTCATTTTTTCTTCTGTTTCCCTTTCCAGGGGAGATACGTTCATGAAGAAGTCGCTCATGTTTATGTCCAAGAGATTTTTGCCTATGTTTTTTTCTAAGAGTTTTATGGTTTCATGAATTACATTCAGGTCTTTGATCCATTTTGAGTTTACTTTTGTGTATGGGGTTAGACAGTAGTCCAGTTTCATTCTCTTGCATGTGACTGTCCAGTTTTGCCAACACCAGCTGCTGAAAAGGCTGTCATCTCCGCATTGTATATCCAAGGCTCCTTTATCATATATTAATTGACTGTATATGTTTGGGTTAATGTTTGGGTATTCTATTCTGTTCCACTGGTCTGTGGGTCTGTTTTTGTTCCAATACCAAATTGTCTTGATTGCTGTGGCTTTGTAGTAGAGCTTGAAGTCAGGGAGCGTAATTCCCCCTGTTTTATTCCTCCTTCTCAGGATTGCTTTGGCTATTTGAGCTCTTTTGTGGTTCCATATGAATTTTAGAATTATTTGTTCCTGTTCATTGAAGAAAGCTATTGATAGTTTGATAGGGATTGCGTTGAATCTGTAGATTGCTTCAGGTAGTATAGCCATTTTGACAATATTTATTCTTCCTTGCCAAGAGCATGGGATGCATTTCCATTTGTTACTGTCCTCTTTAATTTCTCTTAGGAGTGTCTTGTAGTTTCAGGGTATAGGTCTTTCGCTTCCTTCATTAGGTTTATTCCTAGGTATTTTATTCTTTTTGATGCAATTGTGAATGGAATTGTTTTTCTGATTTCTCTTTCTGTTAGTTCATCGTTAGTGTATAGGAAAGCAACAGATTTGTGTGTGTTAATTTTGTATCCTGCAACTTTGCTGAATTCAGATATTAGTTCTAGTAGTTTTGGAGTGGAGTCTTTAGGGCTTTTTATGTACAGTATGTCATCTGTAAATAGTGACAATTTGACTTCTTCTTTACCAATCTGGATGCCTCGTATGTCTTTGTTTTGTCTGATTGCCATGGCAAGGACCTCCAGTACTATGTTGAATAACAGTGGAGAGAGTGGGCATCCCTGTCTTGTTCTCGATCTTAGATGAAGAGGTTTCAGCTTCTCGCTGTTAAGTATGATGTTAGCTGTGGGTTTGTCATATATGGCCTTTATGATGTGAGGTACTTGCCGTCTATACCATTTTGTTGAGAGTTTTAATCATGAATGGAAGCTGAATTTTGTCAAATGCTTTTTCAGCATCTATGGAGATGATCATGTGGTTTTTGTTCTTTTTGTTGATGTGGTGGATGATGTTGATGGATTTTCCAATGTTGTACCATCCTTGCATCCCTGGGATGAATCCCACTCGATTATGAAGGGTGATCTTTTTGATGTATTTTTGAATTCGGTTTGCTAATATTTTGTTGAGTATTTTTGCGTCTATGTTCATCAGGGATATTGGTCTGTAATTTTCTTTTTTGGGGGCTCTTTGCCAGGTTTTGATATTAGAGTGAAGCTGGCTTCATACAATGAGTTTGGAAGTATTCCCTCCTCTTCTAAAGAAGAATGGGTGTTTTTTCTACTCTATATGTCTGGTAGGATTCAGAGGTGAATCCATCTGGTCCGGGGGTTTTGTTCTTGGGTAGTTTTTTGATTATCGATTCAATTTCGTTGCTGGTGACTGGTCTGTTTAGTTTTTCTGTCTCTTGCTTGGTCAGTCTTGGAAGGTTGTATTTTTCTAAGAAGTTGTCCATTTCTTCTAGGTTTTCCAGCTTGTTAGCATATAGATTCTCATTATATTCTCTTATAATTCTTTGTATTTGTGTGGGGGTCCGTTGTTATTTTTCCTTTCTCATTTCTGGTTTTGTTTATATGTGTAGATTCTTTTCCCTTAATGAGTCTGGCTAGGGGTTTATTTTGTTTATTTTTTCAAAGAACCAGCTCTTGGTTTTATTGATTTTTTTCTATTGTATTCATCTCAATTTTATTTATTTCTTCTCTGATCTTTATTATGTCCCTCCTTCTGGTGACTTTAGGCCTCATTTGTTCTTCTTTTTCCAATTTCAGTAATTGTGTCTTTAGACTATTCATTTGGGAATGTTCTTCCTTCTTTAAATAAGCCTGGATTGCAATATACTTTCCTCTTTGAACTGCCTTTGCTGTGTCCCACAGGAGTTGTGACTTTGTGTTGTTGTTGTCATTAGTCTCCATATATTCTTTGATTTCTGTTTTGATTTGGTTGTTAACCCATTGATTAATTAGGAGAATGTTTTTAAGTCTCCATGTATTTGTGAGCCTTTTTGATTTCTTTCTAAAATTTATTTCTAGTTTTAAACCTTTGTGATCTGAGAAGTTGGTTGGTAGGATTTCAATATTTTTGAATTTGCTGAGGTTCTTTTTGTGGCCTAGTATGTGGTCTATTCTGGAAAATGTTCCATGTGCACTTGAGAAGAATATGTATCCTGTTGCTTTTGGGTGTAGAGTTCTGTAGATGTCTGTTAGGTCCATCTGTTGTAGTGGGTTGTTTAGTGTCTCTGTGTCTTTACTTATTTTCTGTCTGATTGATCTGTCCTTTCAAGAGAGTGATGTGCTGAAGTCTCCTAAAATGACTGCATTGCTGTCTATTTCCTCCTTTAATTCTGTTAGTATTTGTTTCACATATGCCCGCGCTCCTGTGTTGGGTGCATATATATTTAAAATGGTTATATCCTCTTGTTGGACTGACCCCTTTATCATTATGTAACGTCATTCTTTTCTCTTGCTTCTTTCTTCGTTTTGAAGTCTCTTTTGTCTGATACAAGTACTGCAACACCTGCTTTTTTTTCCTTGTTTACATGAAACATCATTTTCCATCCCTTCACTTTTAGTCTGTGTATATCTTTTGGTTTGATGTGAGTCTCTTGTAAGCAGCCTATAGATGGGTCTTGCTTTTTTATCCATTCTGTTACTCTGTGTCTTTTGATTGGTGCATTCAGTCCATTTACATTTACGGTGATTATCGATAGATATGTACTTATTGCCATTGCTGGCTTTAGATTTGTGGTTACCAAAGGTTCAAGGGTTACTTCTTTACTATCTAACAATCCAACTTAACTTTCTTGTTAAGTTATTGTAAACACCATCTGATGTTTCTTTATTTCTCTCCCTTCTTATTTTTCTTCCTCCATTCTTTATATACTAGGTGTTTTATTCTTTGTCTTTAGTTAGTATTTGGATGGTCTGCTTTCTTTGCTCTGATTTTATTTTCTCTGGTGACATCTTTTTAGCCTTAGATGTGCTTCCATCTAGAGCAGTCCGTTCAAGATATCCTGTAGTGGCTTATGAGAGGCAAACTCTCTCAACTTTCATTTGTCTGGAAATTGTTTAATCCCTTCATCATATTTAAATGATAATCGTGCTGGATACAATATTCTTGGTTCGAGGCCCTTCTGTTTCATAACGTTAAATATATCATGCCATTCTCTTCTGGCCTGTAAGGTTTCTGTTGAGAAGTCTGATGATAGTCTGATGGGTTTTCCTTTGTAGGTGATCTTTTTTCTCTCTCTAGCTGCCTTTAATACTCTGTCTTTATCTTTGATTTTTGCCATTTTAATTATTATGTGTCTTGGTGTTGTCTTCCTTGGGTCCCTTGTGTTGGGATATCTGTGGGCTTCCATGGACTGTGAGACTATTTCCTTCCCCAGCATGGGGAAGTTTTCAGCAATTATTTCTTCAAAGACACTTTCTATCCCTTTTTCTCTCTCTTCTTCCTCTGGTACTCCTATAATGCGAATACGGTTCCGTTTGGATTGGTCACACAGTTCTCTTTATATTCTTTTATTCCTAGAGGTCCTTTTATCTCTCTCTGCCTCAGCTTCTCTGTATTCCTGTTCTCTGATTTCTATTCCATTAACAGTCTCTTGCATCTCATCCAGTCTGCTGTTAAGCCCGTTGATCGCTTGTCTGATTTCTGCATTGTCTTTCCTCACGTCCCTCACTTCCTCCCTCAGCTCTTGCACATCTCTCTGTAGACCCATCAGTATGGTTATGACTTTTATTGTGAATTCTTTTTCAGGAAGGTTGTTTAAATCTATCCCATCAGGCCTTCTCTCTGGGGTTGTCTGTGTGATCCTTGTCTGGACCATATTCCTCTGTCTTCTCATGGCTATAGACGTGGTCGCTGGTAGGTGCCATGTATGTCAGCTGGGCTCTTTAAGACTTTAAAAAGAAAAAGAAAAGAAAAGAACGAAAGAAAGAAAAGAGAAAGAGAAGAAAAAAGAAAACACAAAAACCGAAAACCAAAACAAAACAAAAAAACTCCCACTGGGAATACTGTGGGGATGCTCTGCGTGGCACTGTTCCTCCCCTATGCTGCGGCTGCACGGCTCTGCAGGGCCCTTTATAGCTCTTGTTGGGGTGGGAACGAATGGGAGGCTGTTGATCTCTGTGGGAAGTCGAAGTGTGGCCACCCTTTCCCACTCGCCAGCTAAGGGATCCAAAACTCCCCAGGACCCCCAGCCTGCTGGGCTGAGTGTGCCGGGATGATCAGCCCCTCTGCTGGGCTCCTGTCTCTTTAAGACCGCTGAAAAAAGCACTTGTTTTTTTTTTTTCTTCCCGGGAGCCAGCTGCAAGTGCCCAGGTGCATTCCCTGCTCAGATCCTGCACCCTCTGTCTCTCCAATCTCTGCTACACTGCACCATGTGTGTCAGCGCTCCTGGCGCAGATCACCGGGGCTGGTTATTTCACGGGCCTGTATTTCCACTCCCTCCCAGCTCTGAATCCTCTCCTCCCACTGGTCCACTGGGGTACTTGGGTCCTGCCGGGTCATGGCTCCGTATCTTACAGGGTGCAGAGTCCTCTCAGGTGTAGCTGCAGGCTATGTGCTGTCCTGTATCTTCTGGTCTCTTTTTTAGGAATAGTTGTACTTGTTGTATTTTCATAAATACATATGGTTTTGGGAGGATATTTCCACCGCCCTGCTCACGCTGCCATCTTTCCGAAGTCCCCCTTCTTATATAGTTTTTACTGAGAGAAAATTAAGTAACCAGAGAAGAATTGGCTAACATATTTCTCGAGGCAAATTACTGTATTGTCATTTTGCTATTAAATCAGTATGTCTGACAAATTCATGAACTGAGGAAATTGAAGTGCACATTATATTTATTTATATAGCAGAGGTCAAGCATTACACCAAAGGAATCTCTTTTTTAAACAAAAGGAATCACTTTGGAGAGTATATACTAAGCAGGGAAAACAGATTTCTGTTGATGTTTTTATTGACTTCTGCTGACGTCTGACTGAAATGTGGACTGGTTTTTTAGTCAGCAGTTTTTGTGTTCATGGATTAGCTACTGAAAAGGGCACACAGCTGGTCTAAAATGCACATAAATGTCTCTACTTATATAACACTTGCTATTTACGCCATAAAGCTACAGAATTCCTCTGACTGACTTATGGCTAGTCAGCTGGTCCTGTGCTTCTCAACCATGCCATGCCCCTGCTTTAAATTTAGACTTACTGTGGACTTTCTATGAGTTTGCCTCTCAGCACAGGAACTCTCTAGCAAGTTGGCTGGCTTATAATTCACAGACTCCTTTCACATTACACAGTGTAGTTTGAAAGGAAAGACCTCAGACAGTAACTCAGATATACACACAGTCCCACAGAGTTACAGTGAAGTAATGAAATAGGGAATTATAAAATTCACTATAGTTTCATCTTTCTTAACTGATGTGCAAATAAATTATATGTAAAATATGTATATAAAAGTATTTTGGATTTACAATTATACAAAAAATATATTTTGTAAGAAGAGCATAAAGGAGGTAGGTGGAGCAAGCTGTATTGAAGTAAGGAAACTATACCAGATAGTAATTTATATCCATTGGAATAAATGAAGTGAACCAAAAATGTTAAATTAGAAATCTAACATACTTTATAGATATATACTTGCCCTGCTTTTGTATCTCAGCTTCTTGAAACAATGAGATATTTCTATAAAGTAATAATTATGATTTAAAAATTTTAACTTTAAAATTATATAAAGTAATGAATATAACAATATGTTAAAAGGTTCCAAGAGAATAGAACTATATGGAGTAATATTGCTATATTTCACTGAAGATAAGTTAGTGTAAAGCTGAAGTAATTTAAAATAAAGTAAGGTTTGTGTTATAACTACTAGAATGACCACAAGGAAATAACAAAAAGTGCAGTATACATATCATTACAGAAATTTAAATATAGTGCTAGAAAATACTTAATGAAAATGAAGGCAGTAAAGAAAAGCAGAAGGCCAAAAAGCATTATAGAACTCCTGAACAACGAGTGAATCAAAAGAGAAATCAAAAGGGAAATAAAAAAATATATTTTGAGACAAACACACATGGAAACACAACATTAAAAAATAAGACTTAGGTTATGGAGCAAAGCACTTTTAAGAGGAATGTTTATAACTATACGTCTATTTTAGGGGAAAAAAAGATCAAATGAGATTCATGTTTAGGAATGTAAGAATGGTTCAATATACACAAATCAATAAATGTAACCCACATTAATAAGCAGAAAGATAGAAATCATGATCATCTCCATAGGTGCAGGAAAAGCATTCAACAAAATTCAACATTCTTTCATGTTAAAAACTCTACAAATTGAATATAAAAGGAATGTACCTCCACATAATAAAGCCCACAACTACCATACTCAATGGCAAAGGGGTCAAAGCTTTTCCTATAAGACCAAAAATAAGACAGGACTACCCATTCTCACCACTCATATTCAACATGGTACTGGGAATTCTAGCTAAAGCAGTCAGGCAAGAAAAAGAAATAAATGGCACAAATTGGAGTAAAATTGTCCCTGTTCCTCATGACAGGTTCTTATGTACAGAAAATTTCCCATCAAAAAAACTGTTAGAACTAATAAACAGATTGAATAAAGTTCAATGATACAACATCAATATATGGAATCAATTGTGTTTCTATACACAAACACCTGAAAAAGAATAAGGAAAACAGTCCCATTTATAGTAGCACTGAAAAACAATAAAATACTTCAGAATAAATTTAACCAAGAAGGTGAAAGATCTGTACATTGAAAGCTATACATTGGTGAAAGAATTTGAAGAATACATAAATAGGTGGAAAGATATTCTGTGTTCATATTTTGGAATAATTAACATTGTTAAGATTTCCATATTACCCAAAGTTATCTATAGACTCAATATAATCCCTATAAATATTCCAGTGACACTTTTCACAAAAATAAAAAAAAACAAATTCCTAAAGTTCATATGAAACCACAAAAGATTGAATAGCCAAAGCAATCTTGAGAAGAAAATAACAAAGCTGGAGGAATCCCTCTTTGTGATTGTAAACTATATTGCAAGGCTATAGGAATCAAAGCAGTTTGGTATTGATATAAACAAGGCACACAGAATGGAACAAAATAGCACAGAAATAAACTCAAGCTTACATGTTTAATCTTTGACAAGAAAGCCAAGGATATTCAACAGGAAAGTACAATGTGTTCAATAAATGGTGTGAGGAAAACTGGATATTCACATGTGGAAGAATTAAGTTGGACCTGTATCTTATTCCATTCATTAAAATTAACTCAAAATGATTAAAAGCTTAAATGTAAGATATAAAACTATAAAACTCCCAGGAGAAAACATAGGGTAAAAGCTCCTTCTTATTGCTGTTGGTAGTGATTTTGGGGCAGTATATCAAGAGCACAGGAAACAAAAGCAAAATGAACAAGTAGGACTATATCAAACTGAAAAGTGTCTGCATAGCAAAAGAAATAGTTGGAAAGGTGAAAAGGCAACCTACGGATTGGGAGAAAATATTTGTAAGTTGTTTATCTGATAAGGGGTTAATATCCAAAATATATAAGGGACACATACAACTCAACAGCAAAATAATAATAATAATAATAATAATAATAATAATAAATAATAATAATCCAATTTAAAAAGTACCTAAATAAACATTTTTCCAAAGAAGACATAAAATAGCCAATGTGTGCATGAAAATGTCCTCAATATTGTTAATCACTAGGGAAATACAAATCAAAACCACAATGAGGTATTGCTTCACTTGTTAGAATGGCTATTAACAAAAAGATAAAAGATAAAAAGTATTGGCCATGATTTAGAGAAAATGAAACCCTTGAGCACTGTTGGTGGGAATGTAAATTTATACAGCCACTCTGGAAAACAATATGCAGGTTCCTCAAGAATTAAAAGTAGAACTACTATATGATCTAGACTCCAAGCAAAAACATGAACAAGGAAAGAAAAATAGATAAATTAGACTTCATTAAAATTAAAACATTTGTGCTTCAAAGATGTCATGAAGAAAGTGAAAAGACAACCAAAAGAATGGAGAAAATATTTGCATATCACATATATAACGAAGGACTTATATACTGAGTATATAGTAAAGAGCTCTAAAAATCAATAATACAAAGGAAAATGCCTGTATTTAAAATATACAAAGAAGACTAAATAAAATGGTTAAAAATGGCTAATAAACACATGAAAATATGCTCATAATTAGCCATTAAAGACAAGTCAAAACTGCAATAAAATATAATTTCCCATACACTAAGGGTGCTGCAATTAAAAAGACAGATTGTAAACAATATTGGTGAAGTCATGAAGAAATTAGGATCCCATATATTGGGGGAATATAAAATGCTACAGGCACTCTTCAGAACATTTTGGCAGTTACTCAAAGTTTTAAACTAAACGTTGCTGTATGACCAAGGAATTGCACTCCAGTATATGCCCAAGTGAAGGAAACCACAGGACTGTACAAACATTTGTACACATTATTGTTATTTGTAAGAACTACAAGTGGAAACAATCCAAATGTCTATCAGCTAATAAAAGGACAAATATAGTATGGTATAGCCACACAAGATACTAGCAGTGAAATGAATGAATATGTATGTTGTAACATGAATAAAGCTTGAAAATATTATGCTAAGTGGAAAATTCCAGTCATAAAAGACCACATATTGCATGAGTTAACTTATCTGCCATGTCTTGAAATAGGGAAATCCAAAAAATCTACAGAAAGTAGATTTGTGGTTGCCTAGAGTGGAACTGTTGAAGAGGAATAAGGAATGACTGCTAATGAGTATGGAATTTATTTTTGTAATGAAGACAGTATTATGAAATTTATTATGCCGATGGATGCAAACCTCTATGGATATAGAAAAAAGCATGGAATTATGCTCTGTAAATTGGTCAGTTGTATGGTATGTGAGTTACATATCAATAAATCTCTTTAAAATGCAATGAGAATGTAAAAGGAGTAATTTCATCTCTGGGGGCATGTTTCACAGTAATGGAACTTAACATTAATTCCAGTTAAATTAAATAATTTGATAAAAAATGTATGTGGTAAATAGTATGTAATCCTGATGAAGGAATGCTGGGAACATGAAGGGAAATAGAGAAATATAAGTTCAGAAAGTTAATATGTGAGTAGAATTTGGATGGTAACACTGTCAAGGTGAAAGAGTTTATGTTTTAGTTTGTGTTTGTAATTTGGAGCAAGTAAAGGTTTCTGTGGATAGAAAAAATGGTATTAGCCTCAGTGGGCACTTCAGGGACTTTTATTATCCAACTCAATTTTAATAATGCTAATGCTTTTAAATGGTATTTTAAGCACCCAAACTCTTACAAAATTCTTTATACAATGTGGCCTTAATGTCTGGAAACATGGGCAAATATATCTAACGAATGGTTCACAATGAAAGAGTCGGTTGATCTATCATCCCTTGGCACTGAGGAATAGTTTAGTGCACTCTCAAAAGTTGCACTCAACATAGTGTATTAATGCAGGATTTTCATTTATCTTCACAAAAAAATCTGTGATGTGTTACCTAAGATGATTTTTGTCTCTGACTTATACTGAATACACTGCGTGTTTAGCATATCCCAGAAAAAATAATGAGGGTTCAAAAAAATTTTTCTACATTTTTGGACTTTATAGTCACCCTGTCAATAACCTATCACTATTATTGTAATCTCTTCACATATCTATGCCACAATTTTATGGTCTCTCATGCCATGGGATTTTTAAATTATTTTTAAATTTGGAAATAAGTGTAAGTCCATCTGCAGGTAAAATCTGTGCCCTTAGTAATAAATACACAAGGAAACTGTGGAGAACAGATAATGGTACAGAAAATATTTCACAGTTTGTTAAGTAGTATAGGCAGGCATCACATCACGTTTATTTACTAATGTCAAATTGGTGATCTGAAAATCTGATTTTTAGTTTATGTATACTGTTTTATTTTAGGAAGTCACTGTTTTTTGCTGCCACAATCATATTTTGAATGTTTCCATCTTAATTTGTGTTCAGGGAACACTGGGATAAGAATGCAGATAAATGGACGTTTTAATTTATATTCCTTATGAGTAATATGAACCTGACCTTGGTACCTCCTGAACACAGAAACAAGTGCTAAAGCAATTGTCTATGGATAAGGATTTAATTTTACTTTACACAGCTTTCAGAGTTATTACAGTCAATTTAAAAGTAAGAGTGCCACAATATAATAATAGTTGCTCACCGGTGGAGCTTGCATATAGAATCTGTAATTAAAATATCTAATTAATATTGCTCACCTATGGTACTTGAGTTTAAAAGAGGCCAGCTTTTTGAGGGATTTTATCAAGATTTCCTTAGTGAGATGAGGACAGTAATTAAGGAAAACAAGTAGATTTTTTTAGGTCTCTAGCTGATAATTGGCTTGATGCTGATGAATCTCCTATATGAGACAAATTTTCGAGGATAGAACAGTGTAATACTATTCCATCCCTGGGTGCCTGTGTCAGGTTGTGGGAGATGAACTTAGATCTTTTTAATCTTCCTTAAGGATGATCAAGTTTTTCTATTTCATACATGCTTTTCTTTGCAACTGGTGGGGAAAAGGAAAGGAGAGAGATCTGGATGAGGAATCATGATAAAACACTTCATTTATATAAAAATTGCCACTGTCATCAAATCCATCAGAAACTTTAATTCATAACTACTTGCAATTACTTAGCTTTTTGTGGGTAACTGATTATATACCATTAAATTGTGTTTGAAGACAGAGTGGTCTTTAAGATGGTACTGTATTCCCTGTCCAAGATTTTTATGATACCTCCTGATTTGCTTTTTACTCAATGATTTTGGACAATGTTGTAAGACTCTTTGATTTAGGGAAAACAAATAAAACAAGAAACGCTGAATGCTTTCTGAAACAACAAAGCACAGTAGATGTGAGTTATGATGATACTTGCAAAAAATTGCAAAAGACTGTATAATCACAAAAACTAGAGATTATCCTAACAGTAGCATCTTTATTTCCCTCTTTCAGTGTCAGTACTTTTAAAATTTGGGATGGATATATAGAGATACATATAGTGATTTCTATCCATTCATTCTACACATAGGCATGATTCTACTTAAAAAGCATGTTGAAGTAAATGAGCAAGATTGCTTATACTCTAGTTGACTATCGGCTCTGGTGAATTAAGTTGATCAATAATTCAGCTCAACCAGAATCCATTTGTGGCCCACTAGTGTGATGCAGGACTCTCCCTGTGTATAAGAATATCCTGGGGATCCTGATTTCAGAGGTTTGTTGCAGGGCTCAGAAATCTGCACTTCCAAGCGTTACGCCATGGGGCTCAATACCAAGCTTCAAGGAATATGTGTGCTGATTTAATTGCTGCTGCTCAGTTGAACAAACAACAATATAGTTCTTTTTAGAATCCATTTGAGAAAGTAGTTCCAGATGAATCATGGTTGAGAACAGTAATTTGCCAATATCAAGTCAGAGTGGTAGGTCAAAAGGAATAGCAACTTTGAGGTCAGAAGACCTGATTTACGTCCCAGTTGTGAAAATTACTATAACCCTAAGAAAATCATTTAATCTGACTTTTTTAAAAATTTTATTAAGGTATTATTGATATACATTCTTATGAAGGTTTTACACGAAAAAACAATGTGGTTACTACATTCACCCCTGTAATCGTGTCCCCCCCATATCCCATTGTATTCACTGCCCATCAGTGTAGTAAGATGCCACAGAGTCACTATTTGCCTTCTCTGTGCTACACTGTCTTCCCCCCGATCCCCCCCGCACCATGTGTGCCAATCACAATACCCCTGAATCCCCTTCTCTCTCCCTCCCCACATGCCCTGTCCCATCCTTCCCCTTTGGTAACTGCTGGTCCCTTCTTGGAGTCTGTGAGTCTGTTACTGTTTTGTTCCTTCAGCTTTGCTTTGTTGATATACTCCACAAATGAGGGAAATCATTTGGTACTTGTCTTTCTCCACCTGGCTTATTTCACTGAGCATAATATCCTCCAGCTCCATCCATGTTGTTGCAAACTGGGCTCTCTAGTCTGTTCCATTGGTCTATGGGTCTGTTCTTGCATTTAATCTGACTTTGACTTAGTTTCCTTGACTATCACAATGGAGATAATTAAAATCCTTCAAAAAGTCTTGAAGATCAAGAGAGAATATTTGTGCAAACACATTATGGACCACGCAATGTTTTGCAATTGTCAGACGTGTATTATTATTACTACTATTATTTATTATTTATTATTATTATTATTATTATTATTATTATTATTATTATTATTACTGTTGCCGCTTTGGAATGTAGAGGTTGATTTCTTATTTGAATTTGGGTGATTATTTTAAAGTTACTGCAATGTTACACAATGATTCATTTGAAATAAATGAATTGTTTCTGCTCAATAGAATATCTTACAGAAAACATTTGTAAAAGGACAAGCAGAACCTAGTTTGAAAAAGACAGATGCACCCCTATGTTTATTGCAGCACTATTTACAGTAGCCAAGAAATGGAAGCAACCTAAGTGTCCATCAGTAAATGAATGGATAAAGAAGATGTGGTACATATACACAATGGAATATTAGTCAGCCATAAGAAGAAAACATCCTACCATTTGCAATAACATGGATGGAGCTAGAGGGTATTATGCTCAGTGAAATAAGCCAGGAGGAGAAAGACAAGTATCAAATGATTTCACTCATCTGTAGAGTATAAGAACAAAGAAAAAACCGAAGGAACAAAACAGCAGCAGACTCACAGAACCCAAGAATGGACTAACAGTTACCAAAGGGAAAGGGACTTGGAAAGATGGGTGGGAAGGGAGGGATAAGGGAGAAAAAGGGGTATTACATTTAGCACACATAATGTAGTGGGGGGGCAGATACGGGGAAGGCAGTATAACACAGAGAAGACAAGTAGTGATTCTATAGCATCTTACTACACTGATGGACAGTGACTATAAAGGGGTATGTGGTGGGGACTTGATAATAGGGGCAGTCTAGTAACCATAATGTTGCTCATGTAACTGTACATTAATAATACCAAAAAAAATGACAAGCAGAAATCTATCAGAAAGATTAAAGTGGAGGATATCATAGCTCATTACTGTAACTCCTTGTAACACTTTTCAAATACTCATAAATGTGATTTTGAAATAATTTTATGTACCTAAAATGAACATTAAATTGTGATTTGATGAAGTAGACCTACAGTATACTACAGAAAAATGGAATGCAGTTTCAAAGGAAATTAAGTAAATATATATCAATCTTGCCAATAGTGTTACTAATTCATAATTCTGACAGAAACACATTGTAAATTATTCATAAGGGGCACAATATGTCAAGACCTTTTATTACTCAATTAAGGAATCCATATGCACTATGATTATATCTATCTTACTCAATGTATCTTATTAGATTTGTTCATTCAATCAAAAAACAAATGTTAATTGAATTCCTACTCTCTATCAAGTATTTGAAATGTAAAGATGAACTCAGGCTAGGACTTCAGAAAGCCTTCTGTATTAATGGAAGATTAATATAAGGATACTAATATGTAAATATAACATAAAATAATAATCTGATTATTGAAAGGGTTATAATTTCTATGAGAATGATAAATAAAGTATTAGATAGAGATTCATTAAGAGGACATCTTAACCAAATGAAGGCATTCAAAGTAGGCTTGCCAAAAAGATCAGACTTGTGTTGAATTCAGAAATTCCAATGAACGGAACACAAGAATGAACAAGTGGAAAGAGGAAATTGGAAACAAATGAATGGAGCAGGCTGGATATTAGAAAGTAGAAGTGTTAGAAACTGTAGTGTACTGAAGAACAGAGTCCTCATACAGTTCCAGGTTATTATTGCCATGCAAGATTGGAAACCCACTACCACGGTACCTTCTAGTATTTTCCAGAAAACCCAGATATTTAGACTTGTGTGTGAAATTTCCATTTTTTTACATACGGAGAGCAATTCTGTATGTTCCATTCTGATAAAATGGCATGTTTGTAAACAGAATCTCTGGGTTTGCTCTGAGATCTTAACTCATCAATCTTGTTTCCAAAGTAGCAGTTTACTATTGTCAACTCATACTTGTTAGTGAAAACTCATGTGATGGACTCTGCAGATTTTGTACTTTGTTTCCTTGTTAAAAAAATAAAATTTCAGAGGTAAAATTGTTTGAGAAGACAAAGATTGATGCTAATATGCATGAAGCCCTTTTTAGTAATGCAAAAGTCACACATCCTTATTTTAGGTGTCCATTAATATCCAGATGCCCCATCACCTAATACATATACATACAGAATGAATTTTTACTTTATTTTCTATTGTTATATCAGTCTAATGTGATGAATGACTTAAAAAAATGGGGAGAGGGTAGAGAAGATGAGGAAAGAAACACTTAGGTTATTTAACTCGAAAATTCAGAGAAGTGTGAATGTTTCTGCTAATTATGGATTAGATGAGGGAATATATAATTTTCTCCTTTGCATCCTTTTGAAACACTGAGGCTACCTTTTACCTTTAAGAAAGACAAAGGTGAAAATAGTGCTGGTGGTAACAGGAAGCAGATGAACTTTAAAATATTTCAGGGATTTTATTTTCTTCCTGAAGTTTGTGAAGTTTATGAGCATTTCAATGGTATCCCAAATTGTACAAAATTTGCAATCCTGTCTATTTTTCTGGAGAAAATCTTAGTTCACATTTCACAAGGAAGTAGTGTTTAAACTACTGAGTTACCCATACTTGGGAGGAAACACCAGAAAACAATGTAAACATGTCTGCAATCTATCCAGCAGGCATGCATTAAGTGCTTCCTATGGATCAAAACAGTACAGAGACAGAAGACACAGGAAATGAAATAGAGAATTGTACTGTGTTGTGTCAAAAGCAAAGTTGGAGATGCATGTGAGGTACTCTAGTACTTGGGGAGACTTTACATTTTGGGGTTCACAGAAAGGGCCGTAAAGGCAGATGGCTAAAAGTTGTTTTTAAAAACTGAAAGTAAGTCATGCACAGAAGGTGGGTGACATCATTTCAGGCTACCAGAGTTTACTCGAAAATAGAGCAAACATTTTCCATGAGAGAATATTTAGTGAATATGAATTTACAGAAGAGAACAAAAAAATCACACTGAAATATATTTGAAAAAGTGACTGTTAAAGAAAAGAACATAAACATTCTATATACTCATAAAATGCAAGTCCATTTATTTTCCTTTTATAAAAAGAGAAAAATATTGGGACATTAAAAGCAAATGTTTGATATGGTTTATGTCAGAATTACTGCATTGACCATATTGATAACAGAATGTAACATTTCCCTCCAAAAAAACAAGATGCTGAAGTTCAGATAACTCTTCTATTAGAGGACAGAATTGTTCCTGATCAGTTTGACCCCAACACCTGTAGATATATTATAACCTCATGGAAATGTGTACTGATGTAATTTGCACTGATATCCTCCAGCAATAAAATTTATCACATTATTTTATTTTTGAGAACATTCGAATATGCCTCAGTTTACCAATTTGTCAAGGCAACAAGACTCAGTCACATTCACAGATAATCTTCCTCATTTCTGTAATATCCCATGGGAACCCTGAATTTATGTCTTCCAAAATTTAGGGAAACCTCCTCCAATGTTAAGTTCTTCAGGATCTCTTGCTCCTCATTTTTTTTGAACTAGGCTTGGATGCACTGATTGCTCCAGTCCCCGGGTACAGCTCTGGCCTTCCTGGTAGACCTTACTTGAGCTACATCCTCTACTTGCACTTGACCTAATAGTGCAACATACAGGGACTGTGATCACGGCACAGTGCACAAGTAAATTCAGTCTCAGATTATAATATGCTGGATTTGCATGTGGTTTGTTTTACTCTTCATTATGTTGCTGAAGTGAGGAAGGAGCCCCTTAATGAAGTCACCTAGGAATGAAATGTCTTGCCATTCTGTTCTTAGTAGAAATATTTGCCTATTTGCTCAGACTTCAGCTGTGTTCTTTGCATAATTTTTGTAGTTTTAGGAATGTAGACTCTCCTGTATTTCATCTTCGTATGTCTGACAAGAAAATTACTTGCTAAATCCTCCAAATTGATATATTCTGTGTCTACTAAATGCAGAAAATATTTCCTGCCACGCATATATAACTTCTTGATTAAACCTACACCTCTCCTCACCAAATGCATGTTACATATTTATTGTCGACCTGATATATTAACCTTGTCCTGTGTAATAGGTTTCCTTCCTGATCAGTTCTATTCACCGCTCTTCCATCTGCAGCATGAATCTTCTAAATATCTTAACTCCTGATGAAAAGAAGCCTGCTCTACACTTACCCTCTTTCTACTTCTCTGGTTATTATTTTCTATCACACTCAGTCATCTTCCTGTTGGGCCTCACTGGGTGGTAACAAGTGTTATTCACCAAGATACAAACCATCTACTAGTCCCTTCACTTGAGAAAAATCCGAAGTCCCTTCCCAGTTTCAGGAAATAGCATGAGTTGGTTGTGGCATTCTCTATTCAACTCAAATGATCAATTTTCATCTTTCAACTTGCAAAAACCAACTTGATCCCTTTAAAATTATTCAGTGGAGATTTGACATATAAGGTGATCTCCGCTCTAAAGATAAATAATGATAGCTTCTGTTCCTCAGAATGAAAGAAGATGGGGGGAGTGCATGATTTATTTTTCCCTCAAAATCATTAATACAGCTTCCAAAAAATAGACACATTCAGAAAAATTCTTTCAATAAATCACCTTATTAACCTTGTTATTTATTTAAGACAAACAATAGATTTGGTAGTTATTGGTGTTTACATATGTATCTGCTAGGGAATAATGTTATACTCTACCCGCATTTGAAATAGAGCTCTACTTCTGCTATGATTGCCTGTATACCAAAAATGTATTAAAAAGAGGATGCACATAGAGGCAAAAATGTTTAGTGATTCAATAAATACAGTTTTGGGAAGAGGCTAAATGTGTTAGTTAAATGAAAAATGAAAAATTGGTATTCTCAAGGTATTTAATGTATGCATATTTTAGCACCCTGAAGAATTATTTGGCATGTTTCAGGATGGGATAGAAATATTGGTAGTGCAGATAATTTCAGCTTAAGAAATTTTCATGCTGGATTTTCAAGCAGCTTGTTCTTGAAATATATTTTTAAAAAATTACTCAAGTTACACATTTTATGTATAAAATTTTCTATTAGTGTTTATACTTTATGTAGAGTCTTGTTAGACTAGTAAATCTATTTATAGACTATAAAACACAGGCCAGTGTTTCTCAAAATAAGACTGTCTGGTCACCTGAAACAAGATCACCTACTAACACCCCAACAAAGATACATTTTTCCCCAGAGTCCTTTGCTTTGCATATTATGAATTCTCATTTTATATGTGATCCATGAATTAATGAATGAGTGTGTGATTTTCCCACTGTCCCCAGAAGGAAAACTTCAAAGATTCACATAAGATCCATATCTGTGAAAGCCCTCTTCTGTTTCATGGACTCCTTTATTCCACACAATTTTGAAGATTTTTTTTCTTTATACATATTTATATCATTAGTATCTGAAACAGGTCCCCACATTTTTGTTGATGAACTAAATGAATTAAAATGAAAATGTGAAATGGCAATGGGTAAATTGAATAATTAAGTTTTTATAATTGTATGAGAAAAATACAGATTGGGTGATCTACTGAGTTGAAAGTGTTATCAAACTCAGCATTATTAAAAGTCCAGATATCGGTTCTTCCACAATTCTAATGTATGGCTTTCCAGTATCTGCTTAATGTTTTCTGCTGATAAGTACCTTATGACTTCATAAGACAGATTCTATTGCAGAACATGTCTGTTAAAATTTCTCTTCCTTACAGCCAGCCTAAATTTACTACATAATAGTAATTTTCTTCTTAGAATGACACAAAGTAAGTCTTCATATTGTGATGATGTTGCAAGTATTTGAAAACACCTGTCATGAGTTTTCACATTATTCTATCTACCAAACTAAGTATTTTTAATGCTTTAATCATCAGTTATATTAGCAAATCAAAGGCCTAAAGACTATCTAGTCTTATGTGTGACTAGTCTTAGAGAAGATAAATAGTAAATTGGGGATATTTAAACACTTGTACACCTACATAGTAAAAGAGTTGAAATTAAAACCTAAGTTACATTCTTTAAAGATAGTTTTAGCTGAAAAAAAAAGATAACTGCAGTGTTTTCAGTATTTTAGGCTCAATTGCTGTCATTGGTTAATATCTCAGTAATATGAATGCTGAAGTTTGCCTGTCTCTTTTGGCTTTTATTTCATGGGTACAAAATGATTTTTGCAGTTTCTACTATTAAAACTACATTTCAGAGAAAGGAGAAAGAAGGAGAAAAGTTCTTGCCTGTGCAAAGAAAACACTCATTCAGAAATCGCCCCCACCCCCTGCTCCCAACACCAAGAAAAAAAAAAGCCTTCCACTAATCATTTTCACTGAAAAGTGGAGTTGTAGAACGGGTTATTGGTCAACCAACCAGCAGTGAATGCCATAGGTATCTTCAGATCTTCGACATGAGCCCTGTTTATGACAACATTCTGTCTAATTCATTCCTTATATCATTATTTCCAGAATGATAAGCATTCTGGTCATCTTTTAATCCACATAATACTATTTTAACATAAAATTTATAGTAATTAATTTAACACTGCAGTAAATTATATGATTGTTCCATATTATTTAATAATCATACCTGTGACAATCTGGCTTGTCTAAATGTCTTGTTTTGCCAGTCATATGGGGTCAAGGTGACATATGCCGCACCCAAGGAAGTCGTCATAAGGTCCATCTTTCTTTTATTCCTTTGCACAGTAGTGGCACGCTCTTTCAGACTGCTCCCTGAATGAAAGCAACAGAGAAGAGCAGTCAGTATCAGTCAACAAGAACCATGGCAGACAAGACTCTGTAGTCATAAGTCACTGAAGTTTGGGGGTTTTAGTTAATCCCAGGCAATTCAGAGAAAAGCTGACTATTCTATGAATAGCTTAATAGGGGCTTCATGTATGTTTTCTAATATAATATTCAACACAGATCTATGAAGTAGCCCAGTTTTAGTTCTCAAAGGAGAACTGAGACTCCAAAAGATTTAATCCACTTACTAATGTTCCACAGTTGATAACTAAGGGACAGAATTGACATTTCCAGAGTGAGACCCACTGTTCGAGATATGTTCTCACTGCCAGGATGTCCCACGGAAAATGAGCGACTTTGATCTTGATTGATAACATATTTATTGAGGAAATCTCAGATTGAATCATTACTTTTTAGCACAGTTTTCTAAGGGTGAAATAAAACTTTTCTCATCTTTTCAACATAAATATTTTCAAGCTATGGCATCACAGAAAAATAACTGAAGCAATAAATATCTTTTAAAATTAGGTAGCATCAATCTCTTTAATTCTACAATGTAGATTTTCTAAGGTATTTCATTGCAAGTTTTGAATCTCTGCTCTAAAAAGCTCCTACTTATTTCTATCTATTTTATAGCAAGAAGGTGTGCAGATAAAATTTTAGTAGAAAGCTGATACCATATGTACCCTTGTGCCAGTTCAACAAGAGGAAATTTCCTAGGAGAAACACAACTTTTTTGGGTAATTGTTCTTATTTCCAGATGTCCCAAATGTGCCATTGAAGAAAGGGCCTATCACTGTACAACTCACATTTGACCATATTTTTTATGTATATCAAATGTTATACTCAGTGTTTTGGAAGGCTTCTTAGGTAGGTGATATGCTCTAAAATTTCTGAATATTCTCTTAACTGTGATTAGTCAAAGAAAGACGATATAAGTGCTTTAGAGAGTTGACGTTGATCATGTGCTGTTTAATAAATTTTATTTTTACTGCTTAATTTAGTGTTGCTGTGAACAGCACGGGGCTCCTACCACCTCAGTTTTCTCCATTAATTTCTGGTAGTTGAATATGAAACTATTACAAAAGATGGGGGATACACATTCTCTGTTTTCCATGATTTGCAACTCTCTCACCCAGATTCTACCCCAAAGCAATGTGATTATAGAGTTATCTTTTTGAGACAGTCAATTAAGGATGATGAAATGCAGACAATACTTATAATCAGGATTCATGAGACAAAAATTAAGGCAGAGTCTACAATAAATCTCAGCCCTTGCACAGCATTTGGGTTTCTAGACTATTTATATGGATCTTTTTAACTGCTATAGCTTTTCTTCCAAATGCTCAATTAGATAATGGAGCTTTCTAGTGCTGGTTACAACTAATATCATTCAAAAGTAAACTGATAAATCCTCTGTAGATTATCAAAGCTTGTCAAAGATAGATTGGGTCTCTCTTGTCAATGTCTCTACTCAACTGGCCTGCGTTCTTTATGTAGGTACACACATTCTCTCTTTCTCTCTGTCTTGTTCGCACACTCACACAAACACAAACACCATGGTGCCCAAACAAAACAAAGCTCACCAAAACAAAACCCACAACACTTTATAGTGGAGTTTAATTTTAAGTGTTGCCTAATGTCAGGAAGAGCTCAATTTATTCAAGTAATGGGAAGGAAATAGTTCCAGACAGGTAAGCTAAGGTGCTAGATAAAATTAGATTTTTTAGTTTACATACATTTTACCCCATTCCATTCTTCATGTGTTAGAGAGTTAATAGCCTTAATCTCTCAAAGAGACAGTTTATTTAATAATGGGCAAACATTTTTTGCACTTCTCAACATATTAAACTATGTTGGCCTTCTGTAAGTATACAATTCTCTTTTTATTAATAACATAGAAAATACCTTATGAGAATATTTTAAAATCTTAATTTTTCTGAAATAATCTTGATATAATATTTTAAAAATTAAATTGATGCAAAATAGCTGTACTGTGGAACTATGAACATTTTAAACAAAGACAGGGCCATATTATTTATTTGTTAATTATGTCAGTCTCCAATCTTGGTATGACACTGTTTCTGTTTTTTTTTTCTTTTTGAATGCCTGTTGAATTTTTTCCCTGGTATCCTTTCCCCCAGCTTTATTGAGATATTATTGACATTATAGCATTTCAGTGTTGAAGACATATAGTGTAATGCTAATTTTCATATCATTGGTAAACACATATTTTTAACATTGCTTTTCTGTTATAATATCTAAACTTATTAGGATGAAAATCCTTACAATTTTGGTACTATGCAATGACACCCACTCTATTGTGATAGTTAAAAGAGGAAATCAGAAGGGCCAAGACAAAAATGAAGATAAATTAATTTTATAAAACCTAGGGTTAACATATCATGTGTTCTTTCACATCTAGCACTAATAGCATTAATAATAATTTTTAATGAGCATGGTTTGCTTCAGTTAAATACCAGTGGATAATTAACAGATTAAAATCTGGCAAAATTTGGCAAAATGTTAAAAATTTGTTTTAATTAAATTCTTGTTTTTAAATATTATAATTAATTTAACTATTAGAAAAGTTCACTGTGTCCGCCTCTAGCTGCTGTACTCTTACTACCCTTAATTTATAATATTTGGATTATGCTCTTTATACTCATTGTGCATATTTATCTTTTGTAGTTTATTGGTTTGTGGATATTTTTCACTCAAGACCCTTTCCCTAATCTTTTTTGAGACCTCATTTACTAAATATGCTCAAGCCTCCTGAGGGCTTTGGCTACTGGGAGACAGTCTTGCTTTATCTTATTTTTTTATGGCCTTTGTTCTTAGAGTGTTTCCTTTTTTCTGACTCCAAAATTCATCAGTTCCCTTCAGTTCCCTCCTTGGTCACTTACGTTTATTTTTAATTCCTCAAGATATTGTGCACTGGATTAGATTTGTTCTGTGACCAGGATCCCTTTTTACTGTATGAAAATACATGAGTCAAGAACAGGATAATTGGGAGATGCAATTGTAAGACATAATGAAGGGAAGAGAGATTGACTTTTTCCCAGAGGAGATAATGGCTGAGGTTGTGAAGGTAAAGGACCTACAGTGGGGGAATATCATTACCATTCTTGTGTTTTATTATATTTTCTCTGTGTCCTCATTCGTATTATTCATTTCCATTATTTTTATTCCATGTCCTTCCTCTAATCACTTGGTAAACTTAAGGTAATATTATGGAAAGAATGAGTAGGGATTTGTAGTAAGCTCTATATTTCACTGCTGGTGCATCCAGCAGTTATGTGAGTCAGGGGAGAGAGTTGGGTAAGAGACTGTGTTCTGGTTTAACTTTTGACTTTACCATTTCTAAGCTGTGTAATAAATACTAAGGTATGTTAGCCTGTATATATTTAATTGTCTTCTACCTGCAAATGGGAACATATAGCTATCTCATAGTCTTGTTGAGAATATTTTAAAGTTCATGTCTGAAAACTTCAGTATCTTTATCTCTTCTGGCTCTCTTTCAACTGTTAATATTTTCTTTAAGGAGTAACCAAGCCCTGGCTTGATATTTTGAACCTCTGTATCCAGCCACATCTCAACTTTTTGTTTATATCCACCAATTAATCCCCTTCTTACATCAGTGTCATTTTAGGATTTATGTCATTTATAACAAAATGATTCTGATAGAAGCTGAAATTTATTTTTGTTAGAGAACATGCTTCTTCCTCCAGACGTAATGTTGGTGAGAAATGACGTCCTTCTATGAAATCTGTGCTTTTCCAGTACAACTGTCCTTTAGATGTGAATGACCTGCCTCAGAATGGAGCTTCCAGAAAAAAAACTGGAAGAATGAAAAACGAAGACTTAACAACTAGGTACTAAAGCAAATGTTTTACTTCATCTTTTCCTGATTATTCTTTTTATCCCCACATTTTCATTCCACGATTCTCAATCAGTCCTGCCCTATTACCTAAGCACTCTTCACCCTCCAACGTGTCTTTGTGTTCCATTCCTTCTGACTAGTCGATGCATCTGGAATAATTGCAGTGTCTGCTAACCAGTCCCAGTCTCCCCTGCCCTATGAAGTCTGGTGACTCTAATGTCCCCCACATGCAGTCCCATTTATTTTTGAGAACCAACTTCCAAGAATCCTTTCATTGTTGTTACTGTCATATTACTTGTTCGATCACTTATTTATTCAATAGTTAATAGTTTATTTATTTATTTATTCATTAAATATTTAATGGAAATCTGTTCTTTTGCATGCCCTGTGCTGGGTACTGAGAATAAAAGTAACAAAAAATGACATTGTATCTGCTGTCAAGGGACTTTTAGTAAAATGGAGGGATAGCTTAATGTTCATTATGGTTAGATGCTCTGGTAGGTATGAACATATAGGCCACAGAAAGCTCACAGAATACTGATCCCAGTCCTGAGGGTCAGTGTTGGATTTCTCAAAGGTGACACTGATTTAGTCCAATCAAAGAGTAATTTATTACTTTCAATGGTGAAACTAAGAACTTTTTTTTTTCTAACCAAGCAAACCATCAGGCAAATAAACCTAGACACCCAAATGTAATGAAAATAAAAGATGCTTTTAATGCCACCTTCTCCTGACCTTCAGAACAAGAGCAAATGAAAAGTGAATTGAGGTGTTTGCTCAGAATGATAAAGATATACTTCTGCCCACTTGATACAGAAGAGATTCTGCTGATGACAGAGGCAGGTATTAGGGATGTCTTTGCAGCCTTTGGATCCCTGAGGAATCTAGGAACTGCTTCTTCTAGGCAGGGGAAGGATAATTGTGTCAGAGAATCCCCACAATGCAAAAGCAGCCTTGTCTAGAAGAGTCCAGGGTCCTTTACTTCGTGGGGCTAGCTTGGGGTTGTCCTCACTTTCATTGAGAATGCCCAGTTCTCATAGGGTATGATGTAACTATACAGATTTCTCACTGATTCTTGAAGATTATGTCACTATAAATGAAAAAAATTCTGTAGTGAAAAAAGCAATCATACCTAAATTTTACTATTATGTAATCACAATTCTACATCATTTGATTTGTTTTGCTTACAGACATAAACAAATTTAAGGGGCAATTTGGGAACCTAAGAAAGTTTCATATTTTCTTGGAGGGTACCAACTCCACAGAAGAAAGTATTCCTAATGGACCATAATGATAATAACAGCAAGAACCAAAATGTTGGTAAGGAGTCATGCAGACTGAAGGGCGCAGATCAGTAGAGCAGATAGTGAAAACACAGGTAGTAGAGACTTTGAACTGAGTTCACTATCTGAAGTCATTATCACAGGACAGTGCATTATAGAAGTAATGGTCAAAAGTGAAAATGCTAAAAGGTAATGGAGGGGTGGTTTAGTGTGTGTGGAAGAAGGTTGTTTTCTCATTCATTTCCTTAATATATTTTGGAGAATAAAAGCAAAGGAAAAAAGACATATATAACTATCTTTAGTGAAAATGAGACATTTCCAGAGTTACTCTTTTGGACCATACCTAGAATATATTTGGAATATCTTCAGCATCTTATGTAATAATTAATCTAATCAATTTTGGCTTTTCTGTTTGGTGATTGTATCTTGTTTTCTGCAGAGAAAAATATGCATTTGAATTCCAATTGAGTAACCAATGACATACTGATGTACACTCATGGAAATTACTCATCTCTTTCCTTTTCTCTGTGACTTTGCCATGAAGAAGGAATTCAGAGTGATGGTGTGCCTACAGGCAACAGACCAAAAGGCTACATGTCCCTCCCAAGATCCATTAGGTTTGTGGTTGACATATTGCAATTGTACTCACATTTATTGGATACTTGCTATTTTCCAGAAAACTTACCATGTTCTGAGGAGACAGCAATTATTAGAGAATACCCTCTTCAGTTTAGGACCTAAGCATCTTCAGAAGAAACAGACATTCCTAAAACCTACTGCATGTTTTACTAGTAGTATGAACTGAGTCTGTGCTACATCAGAGATGGAGGGATTAATGGTGAGATTTTGCACAATCCTCAGAAAAAAAAATGGCATTTGAATCACTGCCATGCATATGACAGCTGGGGAATGTTCTGCCTCCTAAAGACAAACATATCTGATACATTATAAAATCACTGATTACTACATACTTGATATCTAGTATATGTTATACCAAAGTGTAGCTTTACAAATCAATATCCCTTATCTTTTGTGTTTCCAAAGGTATTTTTCATTCTCTCTAATTCCCCTCCAGGTATTTTCCAAGTAAATTGACAGGGGAGTGATAGAAAGAGACCATCTTTGAGAATAAGTTAAGGGTCTAGTTCTGTGCTAAGCATTTTACTTATCTCTACCAAGGAAAAAAAAACTTGAAATCCTTTATTTCTCTTTTATGTAATATATATGCATTTATATAGGCATGCATTTATTTATTTACTTTAACTTGAGCTTGGTAAAAATGCTAGCTGTTTTGGAATAGAAGTATATTTTAATTATTACAATTGATATTAATGTTGAAAGAAGCTAAATGATCTAATCAATATACATCCCTTCTATACAGGGTTGTATCTTAAAGAGCATATCCAAAAAGAATAGACATCTGGCTGATAATCCTGGTGCACACTTTCAATGCATGGATAATATTCTGGCACTCTATAATTACAAATTGGGCATTGGATTATCTTTGCTACCTGGGAAATTTATGAACAACCAGACTTGATTTCTCTCCCCAGTTGCCTAGGGAATAGCAGTTTGTTGGTAGTTTAATGCTGTTAGAAAGCTTATTCCACCCACAGATTAAAGGAAAGGGCTTTGCCTCTTACTCCCTTGTTTTTATTAGAGACTCCACTCTGTGTAAATCACTGGATTGTGCACCATTACCACATGTACAGCTGAATGGGATTAACCAAATTAGCTTAATCTGAGTGTATTTAGAAAGTAAATCTGTTAATCTTCATTAAAAATGTCTTATATTCAAAGTGAAATATCAAGAGGGAACAAATTCTGTATTCATTATGTACATGCAATATAGTTTTGACAGAGCACCTTTGCATAAACCAGCTTTCTTCACCCCTGTTCATTCTCACAGTGGGGGCATTGGACCTTATATTCATATGGGACAAGACAACTCTATCCAGCTTTCTAAAATTTTAGCAGTACTCTCTTTCATGACCTACTTTTCTTGAAAATCTTTGCCTTCTCAGACATCCTGTGATTGTCCTAGGACCTGACATTTCTTATATTTGTGCACATCTGACATTGAACCATTGCAAAGTTTCAGAAACAATCCAGAATCAACTAATTAACTTGTTGCGCTAGAAATGAAGGGTGATGGTGAAGAATTTATAAAAGCATGATTTTATTTCTTTGACAGCATATTTGGAAACTGCATTAGCTGTGTTCATCTCATAATTTCTCAACTAAATCATTGGGCATGCTAGGATTTTATGCATTTTGATGAAAGGAGTACAGCATAATATGCATTTATGATTATAAACTAATGGCCAACAGAATTTAAGGGATTAAAGGCTGTGTACAACTTCTAACATTACCATTTTTTCTAAAATTCATACTTGAGGAAAAGGAAAAATAAATGCTTCTGATATTGTTCTTTTATTTCAGTGAATCAACATCTTTATAATGTGGCACTGTATACCTGAGACAGAATCTGGACTTTAAGACCAAGTGTTTGCTCTGCCATTTATTTATTAACTATGGGAACTTGAACAACTTCTCTGAGAATTGCTTTCCTCAGATGAGTGTGAAAGGAGGATAGCAATTTCTGCTTCTTTGTGTAATTTTGTGACCGATACCAAAATAGGGAATCCAAAGTACCTAACATGTAAGAGATGTTTAATAAGCAAAAGCTAATTTAAAAGTAAATGTATTTCCCCATAGTATATCTTAATCCTTTCCACATATTTTTGTTTCTTTAAACCCCCCTCTCTTTGTCTTGTCTCCACAGTTTATCTCTTGATATTTTAATGAGCCACAATACCCAATGTGGCACATAGAAATTTATCAGAGCTATGAAAGTAGGGCATGGCTGGAGTGGTGCGATAAAATTTGAAGATTGCTAGAAAATTGTTCAGTTTTTGTTCCTGATTAATACCTTATTTTTAGTTTTTCCTTATTTTAAGGCACCTAAGTGCCATGGTTCACTTTGATGGTAGAGCAAGACAGAGAACCTATCTCTTTTATGTTCTTATCTATTATGCTGTTATATACCTTTATCACTGTAAACATAGATGAACAGAAACTATAATTGGAATAGTTATGAAACTATATTACCACCCTATTATGTATATTTTGTATCAACCTGAGATTTTTAAAAATTCACCATATCATTAAACTTAAATCAGAGTAACTTGGGAGGGGGAAATATTTATAACAGACACAAAAATAAATTTCTGTCTGCTGCAATCTAAGATACAAGCTGCAGTTAAGTATTCCCTTTTCTGGTGATATTTAGATGGAAGATAAAATTACCTTGGATGCATTGTCTAAAGTACATTACATAAATAGGCAGAAATCAATTGATTATTTCAGTTTCTTCCTACCTTAAGATTTAAAATTAAAATATAATAATTTTATGAAAACAGCATTAAACATACTTCCATTGCAGATCATCTAATAACTTTACAAAGACCAAGTTAAAAACAAGAAAAACCCCAAAGGGCAAGGATTTCTAATTTTGTTCTGCTTTTATCTTTGTTTAATTTCAGAGCATGAGTTACTTCCTTGACATATATCAAATTCAATAAACGCAACAAACTGAGGGCATCGATTTCTTCTTAAAAGAAATACAGCAACATCATTATTGAGACCAGGCAAAACATATGTTCCAAAAAATGGCAATTATTATTTGTGCCTTAATAGTAATACTATTTGACTGGCTAGAGTGCACTGAGAATAAATGGCTCTGACATTTACAGTTACACACCTTGGCTTGGCAGACTGTTGTGTTTTTGGCATTGTCAGAGGGCCTGAGCTCTTCACATTGTCCTGACAAATGAACCATGTCATTTAAATAACTGCTGAAACACTGCTGTAAAGTGAAGAGGTGCAGAATGTTGTTTATACAAATAGGGCTTTGCACAATATCCAGATCATTTTTGTTTTATAGATTTCATTTTTGTTTTTGGAGTAACAGTATCATATTCAGCCTATAATGGAGAGACACTGTAAGGGTGGTACAAAGTGATCATATAGTCTAAGCTATTTTATCTGGAAGTCTGAATGGTCATGATTTTTATACCTTTTCTTTAACTGATGAACAAAGCAGTTAGCTTCAGTTTACATAGAGGTAAATGAGTAATGCTTTGCAACCTCTAATTGAAACACTTACTGTAGCGAGCATTTTGTCATGTATATAAATGTCAAATCACTATGTTGTACACCTGAAACAAAAAATAAATACATAAGAACTTGAAAGATTATAAAACTGGGCATTTTACATTCAGAAGTCACATCATCAGTTGTTTGATGACGTAGCCACTTCCCACCCAGGATGCACTGTGGTGTATCATTTTATTGGCAGGATACCCCTGTCATACCCACTCCTCTCCCTTTGCACCTCTCACTAACATTGTTAGGAAGCACATTCTTTTTCTGCATTGGAGTAAGTGAGAGGCAATGGAATACTTATAAATATCTGGCCAACCAGAGAACAAAGTATAATTTGAAAGATGAGAGATATAACCCATTATTTGTTGCGTGAACTAGGCTCTGTTTTATACATGTTGGGACGATAATCCCCCAATACAGAAAGGGGAACCTGCCATCAAGGAGGTGAAGCAGTCACCCAAGTGGACGACATCCAGTAAACACAAAATGCAGCAAAAGGTCTACCTCTGTGGCTGTCTTTAAAGCCCACTGTCTTTCCCTCACTCTCCCTCTCCATGTATGAAAATGAATAGCTAGTGATAAAGTGCAGCTGAGCTTAGGCATGCGATGAATTTATAACATTATGTACTAGGAATAGATTACAAACCTTTTCTGGGAGTAGAGAATTACACCTCCTGTGTAATACCATTTAATAATTTTGTATGGCAATACTGCATCTCTTAGTTTGGTGTTTCATTGTATCAGGTCCTTCAAATAAGTAATGAGACCTGCATCCATATTTGTTTTTCTTACCCTGCATTAAGATAAATGAAAATGGGTTCAAAGTTTTATTGATTAAGTCCAGCTACTCAATATTAAGATATAAAATATAATCTCTTTCTGGGATATAAGTGAGAAAGGCTTTTTTTGTTTGTG
Source organism: Smutsia gigantea (assembly GCA_032199065.1). Taxonomy (NCBI): domain Eukaryota; kingdom Metazoa; phylum Chordata; class Mammalia; order Pholidota; family Manidae; genus Smutsia; species Smutsia gigantea. The sequence goes on from JAVSCE010015400.1 coordinate 315,025, forward strand.
TCAGTTACATTAAACTTGGTGGATTTGTGACTAGGATTTTTAATCAACTTTTTGGAGAACTTGTAGCATTGTCAAGATTTTGTTTGTATTTATCAATAGGGATAGCTGGGGAATTCTATTAAGAAATATTGATCTTAACAGTATTCGGATATATAATTACAAAATCATAACTTATTGCTGGAAAGAAAATCTTTTCTCCTTCTTACTAAAATTAAATATTTCCTAAATATGTTTTATATAATTATTCCTAGAACTTTTGATAATACATATTGTATGTATTTTACAGTAGGTAAAAAAAATGACTATGAATATTTCACTCTTACTTATTCAAACCAGTTCATTAGAAGAGGTGGTAAGGATTTTACCTGTATAATTGACAAACATCAAGTAATTTTCAGTGGGATTTTCCTGCAGAAGTAGTGGATTATGATATCAATTATATAAAGACTTCCAAGAGCTTCCATGTAGATAGTGGGTAAATTATCACTAGACATTGAAAAAAATATGACATTTAAGGTGGAAAGAAATCTCTAAGATTATCTCCCTATAAAATACACAGTGTGTGTGTGTGCATGCACATGTTAATTGCTTGAAAGTGAGGGAATAAAACTGTACTGTAATCTACATTCTTAAATAGATTAGGTTATCACCATGTATATTATTGTTAGATAATGAAATCATTTCTCTTATAAATACTGAAATCTAGATTTGAAAGCAGTGCTAGAGATATTTCATAGAGACTTGATACTGATTGATGAGACTCTGCATAAAAATTTCACCAAATAATTCAAGAAAACTTCAACCTGGATGGACTTGCTTGGGCTTCTTTTAATGTTTAATATCTGCTTGGTGGTTATAATCAGAAGGCCTAGAGCACAGATATCTTTGTGGGAGCCAAAATCTAATGCTTCATTCATCTTTTAATAATTAATCCTTAAGGCCACTGGGGTGTTACATGATGACTGATACCATCCTAATTGCCTCACTACAAGCTAAAATAGAGGGCTTTTCTAGAGCTTAGCATGATTATTCTGAAAACAAAATGCTTTGCTAGAGGAACTTTCCAACATTAGGACTGAGACATGAACTGAGCCACTTAAAAGTTTACTTGTACTCCATGTTCCTATACAGCAGTGAACCTCATATCTGGAGACTTACTGGTACCACTTTATGCATTTCCATATGTGCTTTTTCTGTGAAAGCAGTTGTGGATATATCTTCATGATAGTTTGTGTTAAAAAAACAAGTGACAGCTTGACTTCCGGGAAGATGGCGGCGTGAGCAGGGAGACGGAAATCACCTCCCCAGATCAGGTATATTTATGAAAATACAACAAATACAACTATTCCTAAAAGAGAGACCAGAAGATACAGGATGGCAGCCTGCAGCTACACCTGAGAGGACTAGGCACCACTCGAGGCGGGTAAGATATGGAGCCGCAACCTGGTGGGACCCGAGCACTCCCCCACCCCAGCGCACCGGTGGGAGGAGAGGATTCAGAGCCAGGAGGGAGTGGAAGCACAGGCCCACCAAATAACCAGCCCTGGTGATCTGCGCCGGGAGCACTGACACACGCGCAGTGTATCGGAGACTGGAGAGACAGAGGTACAGGATCCAAGAGGGAAGGTCCACTCAGCTGGTTCCCAGGACAAAAGAAAAGCACACACTTTTTTAGGGGTTTTAAAGAGACAGGGGCCCAACGGAGGAGCAGTATCATCCCAGCACACTCATCCAAGCAGGCTGGGAGTCCTGGGGAATGTCGTTCCCCTTGGACTGAGGCTGGGAAAAGCAGTCGCACCGAGACTTCCAACAGAAATCATAAGCTTCCCATTCACTCCCTCCCCAGCCAGAATCACAAAGGGCCTGGTGGAGCAGCATGGCTGCGGAATAGTGGAGCAACAGCGCCACCTACAAGATCTGCACAGAAACTACACCCGGCAGGTGTTTTTTTTTCTCTATTTACCCTTTCTTCTTTTTTTCTTTTTCTGACCACTTCTATCACCATGAAAAGACATAGGTATATGGTACAAACAAAGCTTACCCAGACAACCCCAGACCAGACAACCCAGGGAGGGAGCCTGATGGGATGGACATGCACAATGTTCCTGAAAAAGAATTCAGAATAAAAGTCATAACCGTACTGATGGATCTACAGAGAAATATGCAAGAACTAAGGGAGGAAGTTAGGCAAGTGAGGAAAGACAATGCAGAGATGAGACAAGCGATCAACGGGCTTAGCAGCAGACTGGACGAAATGCAAGAGACTGTTAATGGAATAGAAATCAGAGAACAGGAATACAGAGAAGCTGAGGCAGAGAGAGAAAAAAGGATCTCTAGGAATGAAAGAATATTGAGTGAAATGTGTGACCTATCCAAACGGAAAAATATTAGCATTATAGGAGTACCAGAGGAAGAAGAGAGAGAAAAAGGGATAGAAAGTGTCTTTGAAGAAATAATTGCTGAAAACCTCCCCAGGCTGGGGAAGGAAATAGTCTCTCAAACCATGGAAGCTTACAGATCTTCCAACACAAGGGACCCAAGGAAGACAACACCAAGACACATAATAATTAAGATGGCAAAGATCAAAGATAAGGACAGAGTATTAAAGGCAGCTAAAGAGAGAAAAAATACCACCTACAAAGGAAAATTCATCGGACTATCATCAGACTTCTCAACAGAAACATGACAGGCCAGAAGAGAATGGCATGATATATTTAACATAATGAAACAGAAGCTCCTCAAACCAAGAATATTGTATCCAGCACGATTCTCATTTAAATTTGAGGGAGGGATCAAACAATTTCCAGACAGGCGAAAGCTGAGGGAATTTGCCTCCCATAAACCAACTCTTCAGGGTATCTTAAAGGGACTGCTATAGATGGAAGCACTCCTAAGGCTAAAAAGAGGTCACCAGAGAAAATAAAATCATAGCAAAGAAATCAGACCATCCAAATACTAACCAAAGACAAAGAATAAAACACCTAGTATACAAAGAACGGAGGAGGAAGAATAAGAAGGGAGAGAAATAAAGAATAATCAGACTGTGTTTACAATAACTTAACAGTTATGTTAGACTGTTAGATAGTAGAGAGGCTACCCTTGAACCTTTGGTAACCACAAATCTAAAGCCAACAATGGCAATAAGTACATATCTATCGATAATCACCCTAAATGTAAATGGACTGAATGCACCAATCAAAAGACACCGAGTTACTGAATGGATAAAAAAGCAAGACACATCTATATGCTGCTTATAGGAGACTCACCTCAAAATGCAAAGATACAGAAAGACGAAAGGTGAAGGGATGGAAAATGATGTTTCATGTAAACAACAAGGAGGAAAAAGCAGGTGTTGCAGTACTTGTATCAGACAAAAAAGGCTTCAAAATGAAGAAATTAGCAAGAGATAAAAAATGACATTACATAATGATAAAGGGGTCAGTCCAACAAGAGGATATAACCATTTTAAATATATATGCACCCAACACAGGAGCGCCAGCATATGTGAAACAAATACTAACGGAATTAAAGGAGGAAATAGACAGCAATGCAGTCATTTTACGAGACTTCAACGCACCACTCACTCCAAAGGATAGATCAACCAGACAGAAAATAGGTAAAGACACAGAGGCACTAAGCAACACACTAGAGCAGATGGACCTAACAGACATCTACAGAACTCTACACCCAAAAGCAACAGGATACACATTCTTCTCAAGTGCACATGGAATATTTTCCAGAATAGATCACATAATAGGCCACAAAAAGAACCCCAGTAAATTCAAAAATATTGAAATTCTACCAACCAAATTCTCAGACCACAAAGGTATAAAACAAGAAATAAATTTTAGAAAGAAAATAAACAGGCTCACAAATAAATACATGTAGACTTAACAACATGCTCATAAGTAATCAGAGCGTTAACTACCAAATCAAAACAGAATTCAAAGAATATATGGAGACTAATGACAACAACACAAAGCCACAACTTCTGTGGGACGCAGCAAAGGCAGTTCTCAGAGGAAAATATATTGCAATCCAGGCCTATTTAAAGAAGGATGAACAATCCCAAATGAATAGTCTAAAGACACAATTACTGAAATTGGAAAAAGAAGAACAAATGAGGCCCGTAGTCACCAGAAGGAGGGACATAATAAAGATCAGAGAAGAAATAAATAAAATTGAGAAGAATAAAACAATAGAAAAAATCAATGAAACCAAGAGCTGGTTCTTTGAAAAAATAAACAAAATAGATCAACCTCTAGCCAGACTTATTAAGAGAAGAAGAGAATGTACACACATAAACAGAATCAGAAATGAGAAAGGAAAAATCACGACGGACCCCACAGAAATAAAAAGAATTATAAGAGAATATTATAAGAATCTATATGCTAACAAGCTGGAAAATCTAGAAGAAATGGACAACTTCTTAGAAAAACAGAACCTTCCAAGACTGACCAAGCAAGAAACAGAAAAACTAAACAGACCGATCACCAGCAACGAAATTGAATCGGTAGGCAAAGACCTCACCAAAAAAGAAAATTACAGACCAATATCGCTGATGAACGTAGATGCAGAAATACTCAACAAAATATTAACTAATTGAATTCAAAAATACATCGAGGATCATACACCATGATGAAGTGGGATTCATCCCAGGGATGCAAGGATGGTACAGCATTTGAAAATCCATCAACATCATCCACCACATCAACAAAAAGAAGAACAAAAACCACATGATCATCTTCATAGATGCTGAAAAAGCATTTGACAAAATTCAGCATCCATTCATGATTAAAACTCTTAACAAAATGGGTATAGATGGCAAGTACCTCAACATCGTAAAGGCCATATATGACAAACCCACAGGTAACATCATACTTAACAGCAAGAAGCTAAAAGATTTTCAGCTAAGATTGGGAACAAGACAGGGATGCCCACTCTCTCCACTGTTATTCAACATACTACTGGAGGTCCTAGCCACGGCAATCAGACAAAACAAAAACATACAAGGCATCCAGATTGGTAAAGAAGAAGTCAAATTGTCACTATTTGCAGATGACTTGATATTGTACATAAAAAGCCCTAAAGACTCCACTCCAAAACTACTAGAACTAATATCTGAATTCAGCAAAGTTGCAGGATACAAAATTAACACACAGAAATCTGTTGCTTTCCTATACATTAACCATGAACTAACAGAAAGGGAAATCAGAAGGACAATTCCATTCACAATTGCATCAAGAAGAATAAAAAACCAAGGAATAAACCCAATGAAGGGAGTGAAAGACGTGTACTCTGAAAACTACAAGACACTCTTAAGAGAAATTAAAGAGGACACTAACAAATGGAAATCCATCCCATGCTCTTGGCTAGGAAGAGTAAATATTGTCAGAATGGCTATACTACCTAAAGCAATCTACAGATTCAATGCAATCCCTATCAAACTACCAACAGCTTTCTTCAATGAACTGGAACAAATAATTTTAAAATTCATATGGAACCACAAAAGACCCCGAACAGTGAAAGCAATCCTGAGAAGGAGGAATAAAACAGGGGGAATTACACTCTACTTCATGCTCTGCTACAAAGCCACAGTAATCAAGACAATTTGGTACTGGCACAAAAACAGACCCACAGACCAGTGGAACAGAATAGAAAATCCAAACATTAACCCAAACATATACAGTCAATTAATATATGATAAAGGAGCTTTGGATATACAATGGGGAGACGACAGCCTCTTCAGGAGCTGGTGTTGGAAAAACTGGACAGCTACATGTAAGAGAATGAAACTGGACTACTGTCTAACCCCATATACAAAAGTAAACTCAAAATGGATGAAAGACCTGAATGTAAGTCATGAAACCATAAAATTCTTAGAAAAAAACATAGGCAAAAATCTCTTGGACATAAACATGAGCAATTTCTTCATGAACATATCTCCCCTGGCAAGGGAAACAAAAGCAAAAATGAACAAGTGGGACTATATCAAGCTGAAAAGCTTCTGTACAGCAAAGGACACCATCAGTAGAACAAAAAGACATCCTACAGTATGGGAGAATATATTCATAAATGATATATCCAATAAGGGGTTGACATCCAAAATATATAAGGAACTCACACACCTCCACAAACAAAAAGCAAATAATCCAATTAAGAAATGAGCAGAGGACATGAATAGACACTTCTCCAAAGAAGAAATTCAGATGGCCAACAGGCACATGAAAAGATGCTCCACATCGCTAATCATCAGAGAAATGCAGATTAAAACCACAATGAGATATCACCTCACACCAGTGAGGATGGCCAACATCCAAAACACAAACAACAACAAATGTTGGCGAGGATGTGGAGAAAAGGGAACCCTCCTACACTGCTGGTGGGACTGCAAATTAGTTCAACCATTGTGGAAAGCAGTATGGAGGTTCCTCAAAAAACTCAAAGTAGAAATACCATTTGCGTAGGAATGACACTCCTTGGAATTTACCCTATGAATGCAGCAGCCCAGTTTGAAAAAGACAGATGCACCCCTATGTTTATCACAGCACTATTTACAATAGTCAAGACATGGAAGCAACCTAAGTGTCCATTAGTAGAGGAATGGATAAAGAAGAAGTGGTACATATACACAATGGAATATTATTCAGCCATAAGAAGAAAACAAATCCTACCATTTGCAACAGCATGAATGGAGCTGGAGGGTATTATGCTCAGTGAAATAAGCCAAGCCGAAAAAGACAAGTATCAAATGATTTCACTCATATGTGGAGTATAAGAACAAAGAAAAAAACTGAAGGAACAAAACAGCAGCAGACTCACAGAACCCAAGAACGGACTAATAGTTACCAAAGGGAAAGGGACTGGGGAGGATGGGTCAGAAGGGAGGGACAAGGGGGAAAAAGGGACATTACAACTAACAGGTAATGTTGTGAGGGTGCGGGGAGGGCTGTACAACTCAGAGTAGACAAGTAGTGATTCTATAGCATCTCACTACACTGATGGACAGTGACTGTAATGGGGTTGGTGAGGGGGACCTGATGAAGGGGGTAGTTTAATAACCATAATATTGAACATGTAATTGTAGATTAATGATACCAAAATAAATTATATAGAAAAAAAACAAGTGACAGCATGTTTTTAAAGTCAAAGGCAACACTGAAGAATTCTTCAGAAGGCACCTAGGCTTTTTTCTGGGCAAAAGTAATGAAACAAATTAATTTTTGCCTTCTGATATTCAAACAAGTTTATTTTTTTCACTCATTTAGATAATGCCTTAACAAAAGCTAGCAAATTTTATTATAGACTGTAGACAAATTTGCTCCCATCTTCCCATGGTCTGCCCTATTCAATATTGCGAGCTGCTGCCACCCTACTCCCAATAGCCTTTCCCTACCCTGACCATTTTCAGAATTAAAACTTACCACCTTCTCCTATCATATATAATGAACTTGTTTTATGCTTATTATATTTTGCTTATTTTCTATGTATTGCTATATGGTAATTGCTAGAGTACAAGACTTTCAAAAATTTGTCAGTATATTCCAAATAACTAGAAAAATGCCAATTATACAAGCTGTAGAGTGATCAATAAAAATAGGTATTAAATAAATACATACATGTTTAAGCAATTAGCAGCAAGAACAGAGAAAATCTTAAGAAACTCTGAAATTTCTCTATTTTCAATGGGCATACACACTCCTATGATAAAAAGTCATAAGAAGAATACAAAAGGGTGGATACTAAACTGTGTTCAATTATCAACTAAAAAACAATTTCAGTGGTAGAGTTAAACACAACCTTATGAATTTATAAGGTTATGAATTTATTGTGATAAACTTTATAAATCTATTTTTCTCTTAGCTACAGCTAAAGAAGATAGCATCACTGAATCACAAATAAACATTTGTTTTTGTATCCTTTTGATAAATAATAAAATTGGAAAATATTAAACCAAAAAATTTTTAAAATATCTTACAGGGAACAATTTCAACATCGGATCTTTGCATCATCTTAATGTATTAGGACATAACTAAGATTCAGTTTATATTCATTTCATTTCCACAAATAAATATTCTACATCCAGCAAGTGATTTACTTATGGCAACTTCATACTGTTGAATTTCTTTTAATTTTTATTTTAAATGGCAGTAGTTCCAAGTGAGTCCTAATTCCAGTCACAGATGTACTGCCTGACCTTAAATAATACACTGTCCTTCAAGGCATCATTTTACACCCCAGAAAACGTTAGGTTCAGTCTCTGTGATGTCCGAGTTTCCTTCTGCTTCCATGATTGTGTGGTGTCTATGTGTCCTCAACTCCTACAATTCTGTGTCTCTTCTTACTTCACTGCATATCTTTGTTTTTATGTTAAAACACTTAGTATTAACGAATATATCTGGATCCACTTTTAATTTACCATCTCTACATTTAAAAATAAGTAAGCCTGTTATAGTGAAGCAATTGTTAATTTTAGAATTAGGCAGAATTTCTTATATTATTTATTATGTTTATATTAAAAATACACTATGTATTGTAAATTATACCATACCAAACTGAAGATATTTTTATAAAATATATTTTACATTAAAAAATGCACAGTTAGTATATAAGAGGGAGAAAATATTTGTCATGTTTTCCTTGAAACTATATTTTAAAAAGGAAAGTGCTGTCATACTTACCAGGAGCCCGCCTTGTTCTAGGCTCTGAACTGGGTATTTTTCTTCAATTATCTCATTTACCAGATAAGTTAGAGTTGCTAAAGAACCTGACAAATTTGAAGACAATATATTGTTAATATCATCTTAGGTGATAACTTAATTATCTTGTCCTGAATATTAACTTATATCTTTTCCTAAAGCCAACAAATTATTTTTTTCAAGATGTGAAATATATGCTAAGCACATTATTAATATTTCAGTTACTTTGTCCAAAACTTTATTTATATCACCTTTTAAAAAGCTAAATTATTGCAATGTGTAATGTACTACCCATGCATTTTTGAATAAATGAACATACTATATTTATATATAAAAGAAGGACATTTTCCTGTAAATTATTTCATTTCTCAGGTATAATCACTGTCTATGCATTTAGTATATGTATTTAAATATATTTATTGCACAGTTTAGTTAAAACATCGTGTTTATCAAACCTAATCATTATATTCTTTATGCATTATCTCTGTTTCTTGTGAAATTGGAAGAATTAGCTTTCAAAATGATCTAATATCTGAACCTACAAACAATTGAAAGTTGTATTATAACATTTAATCAGAAATAACACTTTTTAATGGTATAAGCATGCATTATATTTGTTTCTGTCTGTAAGAACATATAGGACAATTTATAAAAATTACATCAGTACCACGTTACAAGGAAATATTTGATAGTTAACAAATAGTTTAATCTTAATTATATAACTGCTTTTCAGATTCAAATTTGAAAATGCATATGACTCATCAGTTCTTTTCATTTACAGGAATTTGCAATGTCATGTTTCTGAATAGTACACACAAGACCTGCAAATAAGGTATAGTACATTTTCTTTTATATTGAGGTTTACATTTTTAAGCCTTATGTCACCAGTTTACATTTAAATAGTTATGTAATACAGCTAAGTTGTATGTTATAAGGAAAATAATAAGTGAATTGCTGATTTTGGGTATCTGAGTAACAACCATCATCAGTATGCTGGCAATTACTTTGAGGTGCCTCTTTGGTTCTATTGAAAACCTATGTATATGGATATGCCTCCACTAGCTGCTTTTCTCAATTATCGGTTATTCACAGCAAATAAAAATGTTTGTCTTAGTTGCTCTGCCATTCAACAAAGCCTTTCTTGCTAAGCTTCACGTGATACAGCAATTGATCCACTGAAAGGACCTCATGTAGAAACTTCTGTCCAAATCCAATAGCCCCAAGCACAAAATCATGGGAAGTATGGAGTTGTCAATATAAGAAAAAAACCAGAAAATCTAAAATCTGAATGTGGGGTGATGTTAAGAGATCAAAAAAAATCAATTTTTTAAAAGCATAGCTCTTTATTCTCAATATATAATGGCTTATCTGAATTATTAAAAGTGACCAATGTTAAACTGAATTTACAAATTACCTGAAATTGTAAATTAATTGTAGAAATATTGTTTAGTCCTTTATATATCCTGAGGGAGGAAATTTCATATTTAACAAGAGCACTTTGATATGCAAATCAATTTACTTGGGCTTTTTTTCTTTCTGAAGAGACCCTTGTCAAAGTGCTGGCTGAGTGCTTGTTAAAAAAGGAAACAGAGGTGGAAAGGCAGAGATGTTGAAATATAAAAAATGCCAATACTCAAAGCCCTGGCTTTTACAAAAGTTTAGTGACAGGAAACACATTTTTTAAAGGTCTTATTGGAGTGACTTGGGTTCATATTGTAAATAAAAATCTAGTCTAAGGGGAAGAGTCACTCCTTATAAATTCCTAAGAAAGCTAATTACTTCTTAGTCTAGGAAATAAATCCATGAACAACCATCGTAGTTCATTATTTTGTTCACGTTTTCATTCTTAGCTTCTCACCAGAACTTTCAAAAAAAGTCAACAGCTGGGTAAGAACTTGGAACATTTTCAGACCTTGTGTTTCTCAGCTGTTTCTCCTCTGGTTTTGGAAGGAGGAAAAATTAATATGAATGCTTTATGCGTGTAGCTCTAAACATATGAATATAGTAAAATAAGCTTGATAGTTAAGTGACAGATAACTGATTTGCATTTACACTGAACTGTTCTGTTTCTTTAAAAAATGCCCTTTGATACTCTTAGATATTTTTCAATTAATTTGTCAACTGTTGGTCATATAGATTTTAAAAGAAGAGTAGGGTAATATGTGTAACTTAAAAAAAATTCCTGGACATATTCAGCTTGTCTCTTCTAATGAAATATACCTCAAAATCATAAGAACTAATTATTTCTTCAATTCTTGACATAATAACACAAACAGAAAAATCATGCAATAAAACAATCCCAAATTAAGCAAAACAAGGTTTTATAGAGTAAATTTCTTGCCTTCTTCAGTAATCCTATAAAGTTGTATAATGCAATTAAATTTTAAAATAATTTGACTAGCCTGAAAAATTAAGTTCCCCAAGTAATACAAAGTGGCAAACTAAGATGTTGAGAGAACAGTAGTCGTAAAAATACAGTATGGGTGAAAGAATTTACTCAAATGCAGAGCTGTCCTTGTCTTTGAGGAATTTTTTAGTTAAAAATGAAGGCTCATCCAGTCAGTTCAAGAATTGCTATTTCAAAAGTCTCCTATCTATATGTTTGGACCTATTTCCCCACTGCTGGATGGCAGTGGTTATGAACAATCTGTAGCAGTATAATCACCTAGGCAGTAAGTCTAGGATTTCTTATAGATGGGTTTTTGTTATTTACTTTTAGGAGAAGAAAGAGGAATTAAGAATATCCATAACCCAAATGGTCTATATGTGCCTTTGCTCTATGCTCATCAGTGTACAATTAAGATACACTGTAGTTATTGTACTGTTCATTCTAAGAAGCTGTCTCTGTATGTCCATTTTTATATATGTCCCATATTTAAAGGATAAAGCAATGCATATCATGTTTTCTTATCTGAAATTTTACTCTTGATTCTGTTGTCAGAGTGATGAATATGTATAGATAGATAGGTACATAGCAAGAGAATTTCTGAAAGTGATGGAGATAAGAAAATACTTGGTATTCTTAGTAGCAGATACATGAAAAGGAAGTTTGTTGATTATATTTGGTATTCAGTTCTTTTAATCTGTGCTTGTAAGGCAGGCTTACATAGCTTTTTAGAATATTTGACATTCACTTCTTACATATGAGCCCGAATGACATTAACCAAGCAGAAGATGATTGCTTTTGCTAATTCCATCTATCCCATTTTTGTAATGCATTATTAGAAACAGCCTTCCTGCATTCAGGTGTCATATATATTTTTTAATGAAATATAGTCAACATACAATAGTATATTAGTGACTCAACATTTATGTATATTAAAAAATGCTCACTATGATAGATGTACTGTACAAAGCTACTATAATATTGACTATCTTCACTATGCTAAACTTTATATCTGCATGACTACTTTATAACTGGAAATTTGTATCTCTTAATCCCCTTCACCTATTTCACTGATCTCTACAACCTTCTGACTACCAGTTTGTTCTCTGTATTCATGAGTCTGTTTCTGCTTTACTTTGTTTATTCATTTGTTTTGTCTCTTAGATTCTGCATGTAAATGGAGTCAGATGGCATTTGTCTTTGATTTATTTCACTTAGCATAATACCCTCTAGGTTCATCCATGTTTCAGCAAATGGCAAGATTTCATTCTTTTTATGGCTCAGTAATAATCCATTGTATATATGTACCACATCTTCTTTATCCATTCACTTGTCAGTGGACACTTAGGTTGTTTCTGTATCTTAAATACTGTAAATAATGCTGCAATGAACATAGGGGTCAATATACATTTTCAAATTAGTGTTTATGTTTTCTTTGGATAAATGCTCAGAAGAAAATTTGCTGCATTATATGATATTTATAGTCTTAATTTTTTGAGGGTGTCATATGTTTTATTTATTAATGAAATTTTGTTTCTAGCTGGTTGTTGGGATAGTTGGACAGAAATAATGCTAGTTCATCTGATTCTAGTTACAAGTTACAATACAGAACTAACAAATATCAAATATTTGAAGTTCAGAATTCAAATTTAGATTAATTTTTAGGCCAATCTGAATTACCTCTTGACTGTGTGCCTCTTTTTTTCCTGTGTATGTTCTCCACTCCTCAGTCTGGCTAGCCCATATTACACATTATTTGTTTTGGCATATGTTGTTTATAAAGTGACTTTTAGATTCTTCCTTACCTACACTGCCCTTCATCACTTAATGCCTTGTTCAAGCCCAACTCCTATAAATCCTTCCATACACATTATAACCGTGCTAACCCTAAATAATTTTACTCTTATAATGTATACTCTGTAAATAACCACACATTATAATTCCTTTGTCTTCTAATAGCACTGAATAATACATTATGACAAATGAGGTACAACAAATAATGCAAAATGGCATAACCCTCTTCTCTAAGATGTTGTTCAGAGTATAGTAGTTGTAAAACTAGTGGTGAAAGGATTTATTCAAGTATCAATACATTATTGTCCATTGACTCTGTATTATATCAATAGTGTCTCCCCCACTAGATGGCAACTTTCTGGCTGGATCAGCCATGTCTCTATGAGAAGAGAAACACGAAATAAAAATCCAATTAATAAAGATAGCCATGTTATATGTATACGCTTTACAAAAATAACTGAGAAGAAAGTAATTGACATTTTATTAAAGGAGATGTCTTGTTATGAGAAACTGATGAAGAGGTTCTTATAAATATTGCTTTTGCAGTGATCAGACATGTGTGGCTACGGAAAGGACAAATGTTCGATATAGCACAACAAAATAACTTCTCTAGAATTTTTGAATTGGTTTACATCTCCACATAGTTACCTTCTAAGCATTTGTCAGGAACCAGACCTGATCTGGCTTGTTTGGAGATCTATCCATATTCAGTAATTCCATAACACTTGTACCTTTCAAAATATGGATTATTATATATAATCAAGAAGTTTTTACTCTTTATTTTGTAAAATGAGGAATAGAGGATGTTTATCCAACGAATGCCTTCTTAGCATTTATTAATTTGGGGTTATAAACTTCATTGTTTTCCTTTTTTTAACTACTATTTAAAATATTTTTGTCATAGGAATGCACACACAAACTCATGTACACACACACAAACCAAAGAATGCTATCCTTCTCAAGGAGAAGTTACTTTCCAACTGTAAGTCATCAGTGAGAATATTGGGGTAGAAATTGGGGCTAGAAATATTTGCCTCACACAAATGATCTAGAGATTAACTATGTTATTTTAACTAACGAGGTTAACAAAATGTCTGGCACTTATTAAATGGTTAATAAATATTGTATCTGATTATTTGATTAATAGTAACCATAGACACATTATTAATCTCATTTTAAGTGCATTATAATACATATTTTATAATTATTTTTTAAATTATTGATTATTAATTATCTTTCATGGTCTTCACCTTGGCTATAAATGATAACTTTTTTTTATTGTTTGGGTCCTTCTATATCTCAAAATGTCTCTCTACTATGAGCATTACAACATACTATCTGGGACAGAATACAGAAATAACATACTTGCTGGAATTTTTAAGCTAAAATACTCTTCCTTTATGAGTTCTGTATATGCTGGTCTGATATATTAGTGTTTAATGATGTAGACAGTTCAGGGCCCAATCTAATTCTTATATAGTTGGGTGTTTTTCCCATTCAAGCTTCTGTCTTTGTCATTAACATTTGAAAATTCCAGAAGGATGTGTTTGGTGTAATACTTCTCATCAAGTTTGCCTGGAAACTCAATTTTTAAAATCTGATTTTCTTTAAGGGAGGAAGTGTTTCTTTTATAACTTTTTCCAGATTATTTCTGTCCTCCCTTTTCCTTTACTTTCTCCAGTTCATAGATTGAATCTTCCATATCATTTTCCATTGCATTTGTTTTTCTTTGCTTATTGTTTTTTCTCTACTCTATTACTTTGAATTTCTGAGAAATTTACTGCATTACTTCTACTTATATAGATGATTTTGTTCCTTATTCCTACTGTTCTTTATTGTCTTTTTGTGATATTTCAATTTGACAATTGTGTTTTCCCTTGCTACACTATCCTTCGTGAGTTCACATATTTTTATAGCTAGATCCCATGATTTTACTGACAAAGTTAAGCCTTGGGTCTACAGAGAAAATAAATTTCTTCTCTTTAGACTGTTACTAATCTGAACTACATATCAAGCCTCCAAGTTCCTGTTAGCTACAAGGAAAAAAATAAATAAAGCAATCTAAATTTAATTAGCCCAACTATGCAATATTCAGTATCTCTTGGATTAAAGAAAAAAAATCAGTTTTTTAGTGATAGAATTCCTCCTACTATTTTTGTCCCTAAGGAAGTGTCTGGGCATATGTACATGTGGTTGTGTGTGGGGTGAGATGTATGCAGCATAGTGTAACTGAGAAGACCTCATGATAACATTAAAAAAATGTGGATTTAGACACTCTGCTTCCTTTAGTCTTTGACACTACATGCCTTCTTTCCCTGGGTCTTTTTTATCTGAAATCATGATCTGTGGTCTTGATTAGGGCCCAGTAGTAACCTATACCTCACTCTGTGATAAGGCATTCCTCTGAGTCTCATTGGCTGTGATGATTAAGGCACACTGCATAGCCTTCTGCTATGCCACCCATACCTGCTCAAAGATAATTCTGATCCACGACTTAACTAGATTCTCAGTGAAGATCACATTTATGACACTGAAAGAAGCTAAAATTCAGAGCTTCTCTCTCTCTCTGACAAAAATAACCTTACAAGTTTTCTCTAATGGGGCTTCCTCAAGGGTGTGAGACACCCTGTGTGACCTCAGAGTTACCCTTCCTAATATAACAATTTTCTCTCTGCTTTTGTCACTTTTCTGTCATCCTGATTTTTCTTCTCACAAATACCATAAGCTAGAAAAGGGATGGCCAATTCTTTTTTATAATTTATTTTGGTATCATTAATCTACAATTGCATGTGCAATATTATGATTATTAAACTACCCCTTCATCAGGTCCCCCCCAGCAACCCCATTACAGTCACTGTCCATCAGCGTAGTAAGATGCTGTAGAGTCCCTACTTGTCTTCTCTGAGTTGTACAGCCCTCCCCGTGCCACCCCAATATTACATCTGCTAATCATAATGGGGATGGCCAATTTTTAATTCCCATCTTCTCTCTGTCCGTCAGATGTAGGAACTGTAATAATCTGAGGAGAGATCACTAGAACTGAATTCTATATATTTAGTAGTTTTATGCTAAATTGAGTGCAAAGACCAGAACATTCTCTCCCAATACAGTGACCTAACTCAGAAGGCTACCGACTCTTTGGCAAACTGATTTGTATGTTAGAAGTTAAATTTATCCTGTACGTTTTCTCAGCAAGGCCTCCCACTAATCTTTTCCCCATCTTCATAATAACCAGCAGAAATTCCACGTAGTATCTGTTAACTGGATTTCGCCATACATAAATTTAAGTACTAGTGTACAATTTTACTCTTCTTCGAAATTTGTATTTTATTTACATGTTTTTGTTTTTGCTTTGTTTTGTTTTGGTTTACTTGCCGAACTAGACGTTAAACTCACAAGTATATCTCACAGTTTTTGAGTATTTTTGTAATCCTATGGCTTTAATCCTACTTCTTAAATAAATATATTTAGAGATTATATCCGCTTTCCTCTTTGAGCTCTATTTATGTAAAGCTGTCGTATCTTTTCCATGATCACTTAATGATGAACACTTTGCTTTTACTTTGAAATTCTTTACTAAAGATTCATAATAAGATTTAGTGTATATCATCTAAGTTTAGCAAAGTGATCTTCCCATTCAAAGGCCAAAGACTGCCTTGAGTTATGTGTGTGCAATATCTGAGCATATGGCACATTCCTCTGAGTACATGCATTCCCTCAGTCCAAAAAGCACTACCAAGGGCATTATTTCTAAAAGGAACTTCTTTCCACTTTAATCAATTGTTCAGTCAATTCAGGGTTAAAATGATGTGATGCGGGCTCAAAATTTAATCTTTCTCTAATTTTATATTAAGATACTATGGGTGCTGTGAGCTTTTTTGCCCTCTTTTCAACATATACACGGCATTTTGAAACTTTAGAGGTTTCTTCCCACAAAAAATAAAACTGATTGTTTATACCATATTCTCTTTAAAAATTTTTAAGACTGTTTATTCACTATATCTAATACATTAAAGCCTTATCATATCTGCTTCTCAGTCTTACCAGGATTGTTTCCTAGGATGTACATCATTATAGATAATGTATCAGAGAATTTTTTAGAGTCTGGAGGATCCCAAGTAGTCATGTTAAAGGCTAGAGTGACTGTTCCATGTATGGATTTATCAGGCTTTTCTCTCACACGCAGGAAAAGAAAGAGAATCTCTGTGTCATGCTGATGTGGCACATGCAGGTCATGGCTGGTCTCCACAGTTAGCTCTTCAGAGTATTTTAAAACTCACATCTGCCTGACCATTTCTTATGTACTGTTTCTTTCTGTGTGCATATTTGGGACAGGGTTCTGTTTTCAGTATCATCATAAAAGTACTGTTGACAATAAGGAAGAATCTAATCTGTGTTGAGTACTTACTACTTTACATGGACTATATTATTCAGTCCTCCTAAAGCTATAGGAGAGGCATCATTTTCCCTACTATGCATGTGTGGAAAGTAGACAGAATTATATTATATATGATTAGCAGAACTGATATTGCCCAAAGGTCTGTCTCACGTCAGGGATCATTTCTCCCAATTTTACTTTGCTGCTGATTAACAAGAATAGCAGTAAAAACACAGGAGTTCTTAGAGGTGGAAAGTCATCAATTTTTCAATGAGCCAGGTCACTGATGCATATTACACATAACTTGGCTTCTTTTCATAACGTAGTTAGATTAATATGTGTGGCTTACTGAAAACATCGTGTGTAACATATTGTGTCAAGTACCCCACATGGAGCAGTGAACAAGACAGACCATATTCTAATTATATTCTCACAAGGCAATGAAAAACATTCAACACAAGCCAGCATCTGGAAGAAATTACCTGCAAATCACACATTTATAAAGGACATGTATTTCAGAATATACAAAGAACTCTCAAAACTTAGTAATAAGTAAACAACCCAATAAAATAAAAGCAAAATAGTTGTATAATCACCCCACCCAAACCAAACTCTACTTCACTCATACAGATGAAAAATAAGAGCATGGGAAGATGATTACCATCATTAAGGAAATACAAATTAAAGCCACAGTAAGGTCCCACTACACACATGTTAGAAAATCTAAAATTACTAAATGGTACAACTGTTTTTGGCAATCAGCTTGGCCGTTTTTTTTAAATCATTAAACATACACCTACTGTATGAGCCTGTCATTCCATTCTAAATATTTACCTCAAAGAAATAAGAACATAACCTTCATGCAAAGATTTGCCCATGCATGTTCATAAGAGTTTTCTTTGGAATAGCACCAAACAGAGACAACTCAAATATCCATCAATCGATGAACATATAAGCAAATGATGATATATCAGTTCAATGAAATATTCAAAAATAGAAGGGAATTAAATATTGGTATCCCCAGCAACATGGATACACTCAGAGTAATCAGGTGGAGTAAACGAAGCCAGACAAAACAAATGCCACATGCTGTATGTTCCTGGATGTGCAACTAGAAATCACAAAGCAATCCACAGTGATAAAAGGAGACAACTGATTGGGAAGGAGAGTGCAGAGAGAAGGAGGGAGGGGTGACCAGGAAGCATGAGTGAACTTCCTGGAGTGATGGGTGTGCTTATTATCTTGGTTGAGTTGACAGTTTTTTTTGGTGTTTACATACATGTTAAATTTGCCAGGTTATACACTTACATATGTGAAATAAATTGTATGGTGATTAAAATTCAGCAAAGCCTTTTAAAAGAGTATTCATTTTGAAAGTGTTTAAAGAATCAATGAAATGGACAAACATTCCAAAATTTCCATGGAATATGACATCCTGATTGTGGGTAAGCCAACTATGATTTCTAGTTAGGAGTTAAAAAAAAAAATGTGCCAGTTAAAGAAATCATTACTTATTTTCCATGGTTGAAAAGAAATAAGTTATTTTTCCTGGAGTGTATACAGTGTTATTTTCTTTTCCTATAGTGCACTGAAGAAAAAAACTAAAACAAGAACCAAAATAAGAAAAGGCCAACCCTGTATTCTTATATATAAAATCTGTCACTTAAATTGTGTTGCATCATAAGCATTCTAAAACTTCAAATGAAACGTGTAATTTCCCCCAAATAGATGTCTTTTTAGTTATGTTGACTATCTAGATGACATTTTATAATTTGTTCTCATTTAATTTAAAATTATATTACATTATTATTTTTTAAATTTTATGTTCTGTTAAAATAGTGTTGACATGGGAATGATCAGACTTAATTCTAAACACATATTTGCATATTTGGATATGAAAGAAAAATGTAGTTAGAATTTCAACTTATAAACTTAAATACTTTTTCAAGTTATTTTTATGTAAATCTATGCACAGTAAGAAATGTAGGTATGTATATTTTGAAAAGGTAGCTCTTCACCATAGAAATTTTCACTTGACTTTATTACTAATTACAAAGTCCTGTTGATGTGATGTCTTCTCTAAAGATCCCAAGGGGAGTAGAGCATATACAGAGACTTTGACTTATCAGTTTAGATGTTTTAGCTGAACTGGATTCAGTCAGGAAGTACAAATGTTGTCGTGCCCTCTTTGTGTTTCTTCCTAATTCTAATTGTCAGATATAAAAATAGGCAATGAACTTGGCTGAGCTCTGCCCCGCTCTGTTCCCTGGTGCGGGCCCTCTTGGGAATTTGGTTAGTAATTTGGCATTCTAAGCTAAGTGCAATACAAACAGCACAGAAATTTTTAATAGAGCAAACTGTTAAAAGAGCCCGATTCAAAAGATTTATAAATATATGAATATTTTATAATTTAAGTGCATAAATTAAAATTATATGTCTGTGTACATACAGAACTCATAAGTTTAGGTACACTTTATTACTTTAGAAATGTGGACAGAAATAGCAAAAACTTGGTAATGCCCAAATGATCTGTCTTCTCAAAGTACCTGGAATATAGAGGAAAGAAAACTGGCAAATATAATGTCTACAACATTCTTGAGGTAAATAAGTTACTGGAAGAAAAAAACTACAAAATATTTAATAGTTCTTGAATATCTTTCTGATGCAGATTTCTAAAAACAGTAGTTTAATATTTCTCTTAAATCAGATATTAGACAGTTATAAAGAAAAACCAAGGTGTTTAATTCTGTAAGCTTAGAAATCAATTTAGGGAAATGTCTTCATGATGGAAAACTATTCTAATTTCTAAAAAGTAAAATAGGATAAAGAAGGAATATTTTTACATCATTAAATATAAATGGATTATCATATTTATATAGATCTTTTAATTTACTGGCTTTCAGTGAATTTATTTCACTTAACATTGTGATGACCTGTCTTGATATTTGCAATATATAAAAAAACCATGCTAGAGAATGTAAGTCATTAAACTGCTTATTCTGAAACTTATTAAATGAAACAATTGGTTATTAGAGAGACAGAGACAGAGAGAAAAAGAAAGAGAAAATGTGTTCTTTTGTTGGGTATGTTTAGGTGAAGTAAGTCAACATTCCCAAATATCTAAACTATCAAAATTTATGAGTGTGACTTTTTTTTTACTGTTTATGAAGCAAGTGTATTGGACGTTCCACTGTTATCAGCCAGGGAGAAATAATGCATTCATATTTCCTTTAACACCTGAACTATAGGTCTTTGAGATCTGTTTTTTCCTTTATGTTAGGAACTTTGTTTCCACTGGGGTTGCTTTCCCTGAGTTTTCCTCTGTCCAGATTTATAGCATATGGAATAGTAAGAAGCAAAACCTATTACCAAAAAAAATCTCTATCTCTGTCTTACACTTAGTCAAATATGAACATGTTTAGTGTTATCTTCATATTTATTATTTGTACTTTATTATTTTTACTGTGGTCTTTTATACATTTATAAAGTACCTGAAAGGGTCTTTTCTATTACTTCTCCCACTTCTTTTAATCCTTCCCTACTGGGTTCTGTGCTCATCCTGCCAATCTTCTTGTGACCAAAGCTAGCAAAAATCTCTATATTCTGAACCATCACTTTCTTCTCAGTGGAGTAGTTATAGAACAAAATCTTTATTTTTTTCTTGCTAATGTCCATAGATTCTTTTAAGAGGACTTCGATGTGGCAGTATGACATTATTGTACATTAAAAGCTGTCCAAATAGCCTGTTTTCCCTATCAAGATATCAGTGGACAGGTGCTCAAACTCAGGTTTATTTTCCTTCTTTTTTGAAGCCCTTGCAAGTATGAAATTTCTCTCCATCACCTAATCTATGAATAGAACATTTCTCGCCTAGTGTATTCTACTGTTAGTACAAGAATCAACAGCTTGTTCTTGGTCATATCCACTTAATAATTTTCCAGTTTATTTGTTCATTTATTGTGCCAGTTGCTGTAAATAAAGTTGTGAGTAAAACAAACAAAATCTATGCTCTTAAGAGATAGACATTTTTGGAAGGAAGAGATTAAATTAATCAATACATGTCATATTTATACATAAATAATATATGTAAAATGTTACATATATAAAACATTCATATATATTCAAAATATACATAATTATTAGAGTCTCAGGGCAAAGAGTAAAATAGACCTGTGCTATTATGTATAAAAATGGAGCTAATCAATACGCCATTTTAAACTAAATATGCAATCGAATCAAGACTCTTTTCAATACATGTTTAAAAACATCGAAATGGAAAATGGTAAAATAACTCTACTGATATGCAAATAAAAGGATTTAGCTTGTTCTCAAAGCACCAGAATCATATTTATTTTAAATTCACATTATACCGAGAAAACTATTACTTTCAAGACATTTCAAATAATTTAGCTAATCACTTCATTGCACCTCTTTGTAGTGCCACAGACTCTCATTAAAGCCTGTTTATCTCTTCCAAGTGTTTGAAACACGGAACTTTTAAATCTTGGTGCATCACTGACTTGGTGCTATGGAAAAAATTTATTCTCATGAGATTCTGGTCTTGAGATATTAAATGTGTCTAAGAGCTATTTGATAAAAATCATAAACATGCACACACACACAAATGCCGGTTTTAGTATTCAGCCCATCATAGTTCGTGATGGGTTTGTTTTCACTCTACTTTTTGTTTTAAGCAAAGTTGTAAAACTCAGTGGTACTTTATTGATTTTGACTTTCCTCCTCCAAACCCTATGGTAAAGTAGAATATGAATCAGTGCATTTATTTGATTTAATATGTCTCTTTACATTTAGTGTGAATAGCTTTTTTTACCAGCTTGTCATTTACCTCCTTATGCCAGGCACTACACTGATCTGTCTTGCTTAACATTCTAACATAGGAAATTTCATAGATAAAAGGAAAAGAAGGGATGCAAACTCAACAGTCCAAGCAGGTTTATTGCTAAATCTGAAAGGGACCCTCTGTTCTGGCAAGCAGAACAAAGAAGGCATCTCTTACAGGCTAAGAGGCTTTTTATGGCCAGGATTTTTGGCAGGCTTTTGAGGGGATGAGTCAGGGGAAAGGTGGGCTTGTGGCTTGCTGATGTGTCCTCCGGAAAATGCTTGTAGCCTAAGTAAGATGAAACATAGGTCTCTTTGAGGTGGTGGGCGGGCTTATTCAAAACGGTGGTACTTCTGTCTGGGCTCTATCAATAGATATAAGAATACTACTCAGAAGAAAAGAGAAAAGAGGTTTTTAGGACATCCTTTCCCACTGTTTTCATGTTATTCTTAGACCTAGGACCCCAAAGGTCAAACTGTGATGATATCAAAACTGATTTGAATGTCCAATTGTATCCTTTTGAGCCACACAAGATAATAAATCTCATAATGCTTCCTCATTTTTAACTCAAACACATGTAACCAGATTATCCATTCTATTATTTTCTAGTTATGAATAAAGTAATTTATTTCCAGGCAATAAGTTATGCTGAAACATAAAATAATATTTCACCAGTAAGGACCATTTCTTACGTGTTTTCCACTGTATAAAATCACTATGCTTAAAACAATATTCATATAGTTTATCTGTTTTGTGCTCCTTTTAGAATTCACAAACAAAAAAACTGGCAATTTTATTGGCTGCTGAAGAAAGTCATAGCTAGGAAAATAATTTGAACCATTTCCTTTCCAGATTGATAATTTCTATGGTATAATGATAACACATAAAAATGTTACAATCCATAATTTATACATTACTCTTTCCCTTTACCTGAAGGTAATTTTTTAATAGGTATATATTTGGTGATATGTAAATAGGCAGGTGATTGCTTCTTAGATAGCCATGTTTTCTGTAAGATTTTTGTACGTTCATTAAGATATTCCTGTTACTCAAGTATAAAGCTTAGAATGGAGACAATATTTCCCTCTTTCATATTTTTTAGAGAAAGCCCTCAAAATTTAACTAAATTAAATTCTAAGGTACATACACTAAAATATAAGGATGTACATTTAGAGCATTCATCCTATAAAAAGATCCAGTAGAAATTTATTCCACAATAACTTTTCTTTAGAAGAGCAATGAAATGTGTGATATAAATTCTGAAATTTGCTTCTATTTGGAAATAATATTTCAGAACACATTTATTTATTTTATTCCAAAGCTTTTTATCAAATAAAGCTTAAGTACTTTTTAAGGGCTGTAGTTTAGTTGTGGAATATAAAAGCCTGAATAAATTCAAGAGGGTAGCTGTTTGCTTCAGTCGCCCTGGCTGATTATTTGATAGGAAGATAAGTTTGGGTCCATGTTAAAAAAAAAGAAAAAAATTTTTTTCTCTGTGGCATTAAACTCTAATTTGAAAAGTTAAAATATTGCACAGAGGTCGTTCCTCTGCCAACATAATTTTCAACTGGTTTTCTATGGATTATCTTCCATCTTATTGAACGAGATTACAAAAAAAATCAATTTGGCATGAACTACATTCACTTTGAGGACATTAGTGCTCCCAAGCTCATACTTTGGTTAAGCATGTAAATTGGCTACTCATGACTGTAGTGACAGTACCTGCTACTAATTCACATTCAGCTCTAACATCCTGTTACGGCGCTAACTGCTAAGGCTATGCAGCAGGAGATGTTTGCATTGTTGTATTTCTGATTAGTTAGATGATCATATTACTATTCTGAACAGGATTGTTTTTTGAGGACTTTGCTTTACATTTTGTCTGGAAATAAAATGGAAAATTCAGTGTAGTCATTGAATAACAGATCCATAAACCCAGTTAACATCCATTTTTTCCATAAAAGAAAATATCAAAGTATTTGAAATATAATTATAGATAATACATCATTAGAACAAATATGATTCCTAATACTAGATGGCTTATTTGAAAGTCTAATCATTTTGGGGATCCAGTGGTGATGGAATTTTATTCACTGCCCTCCTGAGGCATTAGGAGAAATTTAATGAAGTAAATTAAGCACCTTTTTTTTTTAAATAGGAGATATTTTTTATCCTTTGTTGACTCTTTAAAACATCAGTCAGACCATCACTGTGAAGATCAGGTATTTTCCAAGTTCACAAGACTGTGGGGACAGTCAACATTTCAGACGTGGCTCCTATGGCTCCTACTTTTAAAGGTAAAAATGAGAAACCATAAAACAAGCTATATGAAGTAAATTTTATTATTTTACCTGAAAAGGCAAAAAAAAATTGTCTAGTGTATCTATTCAGAATGCTAAGAAAAGCAATATTGTTAAAAGTCCATTTCTTAAAGCTATTATAATAAAGATAGGAGACACTTTCTCTTTAATAGTTTAAAAAATATTTTGTAATGCTAAAATAAAACTTTGTCTTTTAGATTGTGTATCAGAATAATACAGTGTGTTATGCAACAAATGAATACTGCTCAGGACAGTTAACTGTTCTAAGACTCTGAATATAAGTCATGAACAAAACAGAACAGATACCTGCCCTTTAAGCACTATAGATATTTTCTCATTTGCATTTCTAATGAATTTATCTAACTAAAAACATTTAACTGGCAATATTGTTGTCCATTGCTTCAAAATGCCTTTAAGATAATATTTTAAAATAAAATGATACATTATTTTTAAAATGTTTGCTTTAAGACAGAGATAGCATGAAAAAGTGCCCCCAGTGGATTGACTTAGATTTCACATTATTCTAATTATTCTAGTTAATTTTAAAAAATGGAGGTGTAGCCTAATCCATTTCTGTTATGGTTACTAGGCGCCTAGGGATACTGGATTTTCAGGTGGAACAGATCCTCTATAACAACAGGTGATTCATATTGTCAATTATGGTTCCTTATTTAGTGAATGAACTTTGAAGTTCATTCCTTTGCATCAGGAATCCAAATGTGAGAGGTGAGAGAATAGAAGACTTTTTTAAAAGAAAAAAAAAGTTTTTCTTTTGCTAAACTGTTTGAGGGATTTATGCTATTTCTCTATCCTAATGTATGTGAAGCTCTCAATTTTTTTTAATAAAGAAAAGCACACCCTTTAAACTGTTAACTCAGAAACTCAATACCCACAACTCTGAACTCAGATAGAATGTGAATTAAATATTGCTTCTGAAAAACTCTATAGAGACCATATTTATATGCCTTAAGGCGTATAAGAGGCAAACCACTTCCTAACATTCATTCTCCCAGAGAGGAGTACAGTCTATTTGTTACTCCTCTTTAATTTCTGCTGACCCTGCTAAGTTATTCCTCAAAAGGTCCCTGCTACAAAGTTGCCGAGCCCACATGGCAACTAAACTATGTTCCCATTTTACCCTGGAGAAAAACTGAAAATATCAAAGGCACTTAAAATCATCACAAATCACAGAGAGCTTCCTCATTTTTCAAGTGCTGTTTAAAAGTCAAAAAGGATGCTGGAAGTCAATGTTATATTTAAATTCAGCCCTGCTTATGTACATTCATCTGAAATCTCAGAGGAAATTTTATTGCCAATATGAAATGTTCTTGGTGAGAACCTGGAGGATTATTCTTTCTTCCTTTAGATATAACGCTTTTAAATTATATATAAGAAAATGTAATTTGTACACATTAATGGGAAATCAACCAAATGTAATATGTGTTTTTCTTAAATCCAACATTTTATTCTTTTAAAGATTAAAACATTTTCTTTCACATGCCATTTTGACATAAATATGACTAAACTAGTATAAGCCTCTAAATTCTTGCGTAGCAATATACAATTTAACACTATTTTTCCTGAGTGAGGCCATCACATGTTTTTATTACTGTACCCAATTTTAATCTGTAAGAAAAGATAAACAAGTCTACTCAAAGTATCCACGTAAATCTCAGTTTCAGGATCTTTATACTGCATATTCTATTTTAGCTGTTGTTTGTTGATGATAATGAGAGATGTGGTATATGACATATTTAATATGGAATCTGTCTCTAAAAATATTGAATCCGGATTTGGAATTTATCCTAAACATACATGATCTTCTTCATACATTAACCTTCAGAGAAGGATTAACTATTGCAGAAATGGAGAAGAAAGAGAACTTTAGTTGAATCTCAAAGAGCTACTGGACTTCTATCGCTGTAAGTTTAAAATCAGTATAACTATTCATTTATGGTTGTATACAAATAAAATATTAGTTATATTGGCTATATATAACATAATATGAATCAGCATTTCTTTATGAATATTTTATGTTTAAATATTAATTTCATTAAACCTTTTATATTAAAAAGAAAACCAACATTCAGTTGGATTTTTTTCAACATCAATTTAAATAAATCATTCCTTCCTCTGCACTCCAAAAGCATTTTTCTACTATAGTTTATTTCACTAAATATTGTACTACAGTTTTCCATTTTCATGTTTTATTAAATAAAACATATCTTTAAGAACGAGACAGCTCTTAGTCTGAACCCAAGCTTTACATCTTTCTGAGTATGTGTCATTGAAAAACCCAGTTAGAATTGGTGAGCTTCAGCTCCTTCAGTACAAGATGGGGGGTGGCAATGTCTGCCAGGAGTTTTGTTGAAATGTTTTTGAGCCATTCTAAGTGAAATCCCAAGGGTGTACATATAACATGTCTTAAAAAACAGGGACTTATTACTATTGTCTTTAAGGAATGTTCTCATTACACCTGAATGCAAACTACAAACACATATACACGAATCTACATATATGGTCTACTCTTGACTTTGCACTGATACACACAAAGTCATTTACACTAAGTACATTTGCACTCAAAGTTCTTAATCGGACAACCACTGAATGCAGTTCTCAAATACTAACATAATGTTATAATCTGTTTACTTCTTCTCATCATTACCCATCATTTTGAAGTTAGGATGGAGTTTTATAATAAAAATAATATTGATCCAGAGTACAATAGAAGAAACACATATTGAGCACTTCATATGTGAGGCTCAAGAATTATAAATACATTATTTTATCTACAGTTCATGTCTTTTTGATGTAGGTGCTGTTATCTTACCCATTTTAGAAAAGAGGTATTTAAGAAGCAGAGAGTTTGAGTAATATCCCCCAAATCAAATACAAGTGGAAGATAATCCTAGGTTGATCAAATCATGTAGGTTCTGACTTTCTCCCTAACAATGCTGAGACACCAAACCAGAGTCTCAAAGGACAAACCTGACACATTCGAAATGGTCTAGGGCCATTCGCAAATTCTAAAAGCTAAAGAAAAAAATGAACCAATTTTCTAAAGGTAAGGAATTCCATAAGTTGCACCAATTTTCCGAGCACCTTTGTCTCAAACAAATGGCAATTTTGACCTTTTATTATAAATGCTGCAAACTCTATGGAATATCTTTTTATCTGTAGATAGCAATAGGCACCAATACCATGTACAAGTGGTAAGGAAGGATGTCTAGATAGTAAACACTTGTAAATCATTTTGCCCTGATAAATGCTTGATTAAAAGCTCTTGAGGTAAAGATTCAATGTCTTATTTCATTGTTTTATCTCTCACAGAACACCTAACTGCTGTTCAATATATTTTGGTTCATATCTAATGCTTTAAAAATTCACAAGAAAGCATTAATAATGATTGCCTTTGAGGAAGGAGCCGCTGATGGAAGTGATGGAAATGATTTGTCTATTGGTCAAAATATAGACATCCTCTCCAGTACTTCTCCCCCAAACTCTGTGTTTGAATTAAAAATGCAAATTTCATGTAAACTGGTTTGTATATGCATATATGCTCATATTTTTATTAAATAGTAATACATTATTTGTTTCTTTGAGACGATCAGTGTTTAATAGGGTAAGAAATTGTGTTATTGAAAATTTCAACCATCCATTGACCTCAGGGATATAATTCATCAGGCAGAGATTTTTTAGCAGCAAGTAAATTGGTTAAAGAAAACACATATCATATCCGTGGGCCAATATCATAGAACTTATATTTTTAATTGCTTTTATACAAGTTTGATAATTATAACCTTAAACTGTAGGTAGCTATTTTCATGAGGTCCTGAATTTGAAAAATATGTGGAATAAATTAGTTTTATTACAATTAGCTATTTGCAATATGACTATAATAACAAATTGAGCAATATATATATATTCAAAGTCTTTTCAATAAATAATAAGATTTCTCACAGTTTGGTTTTGTTTGGAGAATAAAATGCAAATTATATGAATAAATTATTCATACTGTAAAACACCAGTTGATAAATGGCTAGGATTGTGAATAAATTCTTTAAGTAAAACAATATACTGGAAATTTAGGATGATCATTATTTCCATTGAATAATGATTTTATCCTCTAAGATAATTTGATATGCATTCAGAAATCTTAAAATGTCAGGTAATATTTCCTTCCCATGAAATTTTTCTTCTACTTAAGGAAAACTGAGCACAGTAAGGTTATAATTAATTCATTAGCAGAAAGTTTCCAAATCTGTTTATTGTCTGAAATGTGCAGATGTTCACTTGGCTAATATGTAGAATATGCACTTGATTAACATTATTATTTCAGTTGTACCAGCAGAGCCAGCTTATATAAGAAAAAAATAAAAGACGTTCTTTACATCTCCATCACATTTATCACCTCAAGGTAATATGCAGGGACCATATGAGAAGATCATGCATTTTGTAGAAGCTACTTAACAAATTACATGTAGCTTTTTAACAATTGACTGAAGTGTATTTCACAACGTAAGCTTTGTTTAGGCTTGTCCCCATTAGAAGTGTATAAGGACTCATAAACTTGTTAGATGATAATAATATAAATACACAATGATTTTAGACATTATTAAAATATCTGAAAATATAAACATCTACAGATTTATATAAATACAAAAGTACACCTTCAAAAAAGTGTTTCAATTCATTTCAGCGTTTGCAGGTATTTGTAATAAAAGGTCAAAATTGCCATTTGTTCGAGACAAAGCTGCCCAGAAAATTGGTACAACTTATGGAATGCCTCACCTTTAGGAAATTGGTTCATTTTTTTCTTTAGCTTTTAGAATTTGCGAATGGCCCTAGAACATTTCCAACGTGTCAGGTGTGTCCTTTGAGACTTTGGTTTGGTATCTCAGCATTGTGAGCTTCACTTGGGTAGGAATGAATGCTGAAGTGTTTCTTTTCCATAGAGTTCTTACAAATGAGATATCCAAGATTAGATTTTATAGACTGTATTTTTCTTTGGTATACCTGGCCTATCAGAAATTGATGACTTGTCTATGTGATTGTTTTCTATTTCCAGTAGCTTCAAGACCCTTTGTAACTACAAGAAATAGTCCCCTGTTAACACAGTTTCATAATCTAATTAACCCTGATGAAAGGAAATTTGTCAATGAATGAAATCAGTTTGTACCATCTTCATCATAAGGCTAAAAAGGTTATTGTTAAACTTCTTCAGGAAGCTCTTTGCAGTGTTCCACAAAATATTATATGGTGAGTCAAAGTATACTGTCACTTAATCGGATGAAATAATCTAGAGCAAATGAATGGAGTGGTGCATTAAAATATAAACTTTTATTATGCCAAAATACTCCATACAGAAATATATAAATACCCCCAAATCATTATGAAGACATGTTATTCACTAATATATTTATGATTAATGGATTGAACATATGCATATTGACTTAAAGTACATAGTGTAGATATAGGTTTTATAATTTTACCTGGACATCTGCTTTCACAATGTTTCTGTGTCATCATACAGATTGGATATTTTCTGAGATAAAGTGGGTCTCATTTCCTAATAACTAGAAGAACCTAGTGAAAACATAGGGAAATTGCCTTCTCATAATATATGCAAAGTGTTTGTTAGGAAGGAAGGAACTCGGCTCTGTGTCTCAGGGCAGTCGTATACAGAGAGACAAGAAACCAAGTCAAGAAAGCAAAGTAAGTTTTAATGCACTCTGCACAGAGTCACAGAGCGGGCCTGACTAAGATAAGACAGGCTGGTGTGGATGCTCATTCTGAGGCTTCTTTTATGGGGTTTGGCAGGGCAGAGAGGTCCTTGATTGACAGCACTTAGCTCTCCAGGCTTGCTCTGATTGGTGAAATGAGGCCATGAGTTGTGCCATGCCTGTGCTTCTGATGTTTCTTATCTGGGGGACCCTGGACATCCCTGTGGCTTCATCTGATTAAAACTCTGAGTGATTTCTGGCTCTCTGGCTCTATCTGATCCACTCCCTGAGTCATTTTGGGGGCACCTTCTCTTCTTTTCATCCACTCATTTCTGCTTTCTGCCCAACACATTTATAATTTCTCTCTCTTCTACTTACTTATTAAAACTAGTAAATAAGTAACTTCTGGGTAAAAAGTAAAATTATATGAGGATAGGAACTTCTAAAGTAGATAAACAAGTTAAAGATGATTTATTTCAAATATTTTTAAGCATTACCACCAATTGGTTTGGTTAAAATTCGCTAGATTGATAGGTTGGGGCTCCAGGATTTCTTTCTGACACATGGTTATGCCCAAATCTTACTCCAATTCACTGGAGCAAAATCAGTTTTCTTCTCACCCATCTTATCTTGAAAATGTTACACTCAGAGCAGTTTTTATGTCATCAGCTTATTTTCTATTCAGATGCTCTCATGGAAGGATAGGAAAGTGAGGTAGGGCAGGGACCTGGGACAACCATCATGGTTACCTTTTCCTGTGTCTGTTGAAAAAGCTGATATATAAAGAGTATAGTAAGAACAGGAAAGATTCCATCTTAAGGGTAAGATTACATTTTAAAAGCCAGAAAGTTAGGAGGCAAGAATCCTAATATATTCTTTAGCAAACAGACAATAACTCAGCCCACCCTGGGGACAGGGCAGGAGGTCTTGACTGATATGTTCCCAGAGGGAAGCTGCCATCCTGGAGAGAAACTGACCAATTTCTTGTGTTAAGTTAATTTTGCAGAATTGCCTGGAGGACTGATAATAGAAGAGACTTCATGTCTCTCACCAGAGGTGAGCATTTTGAGACCACTTTACAAGTCCCTACATCCTGGCCCTTTTGAAAAATCCTTAAAAAAAAAAAGGGAACTCCCAACCTTTTAGGGCCCCTCCTCTCTGAGGATGCCTGCACTTTCTCTCTCTTTAAGTGTGTTCCTTTAAATACAGCTTTCTCACTGCTCAGTTTATGGCGTTTTGCTTTTCTGCTATTTCGTTTTATTTCCAAGTCTCCATTTTACCCCTGATAAGGAGGGAGGGGCTGCTGAGAGCTCAGATTTGGGCCTGCAAGTTCCTGTCCCCTGGGTGACCTGGACGGAACTGCAGCTGCAAGAGCCTGCCTGCAAACCTCCCGTCTTTGGGAAGTTCTCAGAACGTAATCTTACTCTATCCCATGCTGAGCGGCTTCCCAAATCCCAGGGTAGTAGCGGCTGCTCCCCACGCAGGGAAGATCCAAAGGACATGGGCTACCAAGTGACCCTGGCTTTAAGAGATGGCAAGGGAATCCGCCCTATACCACGAAAATGTTTAGAAATTTTTCCCTCTGCACCTCTGCATTTTCCTGCTCTCAGCTGCTTGCAAGGCTGCTGCATTCATTTCTACTCTCGCTCTAATGAATTCCTTTCTTACCAACACTCTAATGACCTGCTCGAGAATTCTTTCTCTTTCAGAGTCAAGAACCCTCCGCCATCCAGATTGAGGTTTCACCTGGTGCACCAGGAATGACTTCCCAGACGCAGCTGCCTGGCATCAAAAGGATGCATGAGTATTTGAGTAGAGGGAACTGGGTAGCCTTTCAGTCATGTTTGATTTAACTGTTTAATCTGTGAGGATGAAAATACATAGTGAAAGTAAGGAATTAAAAGTAATTAATAAGTCTGGGTCTTACTTATTAGTATAAAGTTATATTGATTCATTTAATAACAATTTATTCAAATTAAAACTTATTCAGTATCTAAACCTAAGGTTTTTTTAAAAGAACCTTCCCATTTGTTAATTTTATTTTGTTAGAAGAGAGGTTTCAAGTGGGCTAGAGTTCTTTGGATTTCTTTTTTTCCATATGCATCTCTCCTTGGGATGTTAAATTATATGTGGGTTATAATACTTGCTTCGGTTTAGACTTAGGTCACAGTCCACATTTTTCCTAATCCTTTGTTTCTGAAGTTTGGAGTGCCCAAGAGTTGCTAGTCTGACTGTCTACAGTTTCAGGCTATACACGTATTCTGTGAAGAATCCTGACATTATGCGAGTTCCAGAAAAACCAAGGGTACGGTATCAGAGGAGTGTTTTCCTTATTATTAGGCAGAGACCTTGGTCATATACTCTCTGATAAATGTAGTTCAAGCAGTGGTTCTCAACTCTGGCTGCACATTAGAATTAATTTAGGAATCCCTGTATTCTGGGATTGAACCAAAATTTTTAATTTTATTGGTCTGAGGTGTGGATATTTTAAAGCTCCCCACACAATTCTAATGTTGAGAGCCACTCTATAACAGGACTAAGGAAGCTAGAAGCAGATCCAAAGACTATCCTGGAGCT
This sequence comes from Smutsia gigantea, assembly GCA_032199065.1. Lineage (NCBI taxonomy): Eukaryota > Metazoa > Chordata > Mammalia > Pholidota > Manidae > Smutsia > Smutsia gigantea. The sequence continues at coordinate 347,743 of JAVSCE010015400.1, forward strand.
TCAAGTAAAACCCTGAACAAAATGGTTTATTTCCAAAATCAATACATAAATAAAAGTAAAGACTTTACTTTTCACAAAGAAGTCATGCATGTAACAGTTTGAGGACCTTTACTGGGTACATCTAGTTTAGTTGAATGGGGGATAGGAATGAGAGAATTATATATGAGATATTTTTATGTTGAATTTTGGTCTAAAAACTTGAAACCAAAGCAGGTGATTTTAGATGTTTAATACCTTCAGATCTGTTTCAAAAATATTCCCCCAAAACATTAGGCTTTAATGGATCACTATTTCAAAGAGGTCGGTCTTTCTCAAAATGTGACAAACTGCACCCGCAACAATATCACGTGGAGAACCTCTTGAAATCTGACATTTCTGAGTCCAACTGGGCCCTTATGTATCATAACCTTGGGGGCTGGGCTTTCTAGGTGTTTGGCACACACTTAGCTTAAGAACTACTGATTCCACTCAAGCTCTCATGGCCCCTGATGGGCTCTTCCTGCTTCTTATATCGTAACATCTCTGAGTAATCCTAGCCTACAAATCCCAATTTTCTGTAGATATTCTCTCCTGTTCCACAGATTACTGAGATTCTGCTATCTACAAGGCAGTGTGCTCACTGGGCAGATACACAGATCAGAAAAATACATAAGTCCTGTGAATTCAATGGTGATGTCACTACAAAGGGAAATAAAGTGAAAAATATATTCACTTACCTTCCAAGTCCATTGATATATGGCAGTATGTAACTCACCATTTTCAAGAGGATGGAGTGTTGCTAGCGAGAATTATACACACTAGGTACTACTGAAATGCTGGTTCTTGGGGTGACTTCATGTGAACATGTGTTAGTGTGATGAGAGGGGCTTGTGGTTCTGTGGGAGAGAAGAGATTCATTGGTTGTTTTATATCTAAGTGTCATTTCATTGGGTGAGTCTCTGACCTTTAGAGTCACTCTTACAGGGTCACTGCATTTGAAAAAGTATCTAAGTAATAGTTCAGAGCTCTTTTAACAGGCAATAGGACATGTGCTTTTTGTGCATTATCACTTTTTCATGCTACAGTTAAATGAAGAAGATAACAATTTTTATTTCTTTTTTTCACATGAGGAAATGGAGATTTGAAGAGGACAAATTACTTTCCCAAAGCAACAGCTAGAGCTGAGACATAGCCCATCTTTTCAGTTCAGAATGTGAACCCTGATCCTTCAGATGCATGATTACTCTTCAGTATAGGATGACTCATAATGCTCCTGTTCATTTCCTAGGGCTACTATTACATACCACATGGCCTTAAACTACAGACATCTATTCACTCATAGATCCAGGGGCTAGAAGTTTAAAATCAATGTGTTGACAAGCCCATTCTCTTTCTGAAGCTTCCAGGAAAGGATCCTTCTTTGTTTCTCCTAGATTTTAGTAGTTTGCTGGCCCTCTTCGGCATCCGTTTGCTTTGCAGATGTGTCATCAATCTTTGCCTGCATCATTACATGGTATTTTCCCCATGCTTCTGTGTCAAATTGTCCCTCTTATTATAAGAACGTGAATCACTGGCTTTGGGCTACCCTAATCCAGTATGACCTCATCTTAATTACATCTGTAAATAACCTATTTTCAAATAGGTCACATTTACTCTTTCCAGAAAGGAAGGAGGAGAGACACTCATTCAACCCAATATGGCATTTGCCAGTGCCTTGTGGAAACTCTGAAGCCATCTGACAATACATTTTGTTATGAATGGGCTTATTCCCAATTTTCCCTATTCAACCTTGGCTCCAATTTTATATGTCCACTGAAATATTAGCCTTTTTTTCATATCATTCTTCCTGTGATGTCTGTAGTATTTTTAGGGGGAGGACAGTGGGGGATACTCATTATACATTAGAATATGTATCTCAATTCTTTTGTTTTTGTAGAGGTACCAAGGCAAGGCTTTTCTGTACGGCAGACTTTTGCTAACAGTTCTGATTAATAGTATAAATAATAACACTGATTGCTTCATAATTATTTCCAAAGTGCTTGCTCACATTTTTTTCTACTAAGTCATGCTACCTCTGTGATGCACTGATGGTAATAAGAATATAGGGAATGGTTTTGCTGAGAGAGAGGTTTGTAAAAAGAAGGTGCCCTGATTTACTACGTAAAGGAAGAGAAAACAGTCTGGTTTACAGTTTTGGAGGTCGAATAGAAAGATGAAGTCGGGAGGGAAGAGATTCAAGATGGTTCAAAGTTGGTCTAGAATGTGGAATGTAATCTGATGAAGAACCTGACTTTTGACACCCTAAGATGGAAGGTTCAAGTTACAGCTCATCTGTAGGACCGACCGACAGATGGAGGGAAAGGGAATTCAAGGAAAATGGAACTAAGTCATTTCTTCAAAGAAATTACTTATCCAAGACACAGCGATCTAAGTGCTTTAGAGAAGGAGGTGTCTATGCATAGTCCTCAAGAACTGAGCACTGCAAATGAACTACACTAATGCTAGGTACACAGCTACATTGAAAAATGTTAGGATAATATACATCTATAATTTGGGAACCATGAGCTTTGGGGAATACAGATGAATATAGATAACAATTTGCAGTGCACATTGTACTCTTGAGCTAGAGGACAAGTGCATTGGTCTAGCCAGTAATACAGCAATTAGGTGCAAATTAAAGGAAGAAAAACTAGCTTGGTGGGTTTTTTTTTGTTTTTGTTTTTGTACTTAAATATTCCCCAGTCTAGTATGTTTGGTCAGGAATGAGTTGGAAGTAATTTTAAATATTAAAATATCTGGTATAACATTGTCAATAATCAGTATATCCCAGTTATTCCTATTTACAGTTCACATTTCCTTGGAAATAGATTATTTAAAGTTAAATTCTAACTCTTCCTTGCAATGCTGTATTTCAATCTGAGTATTATCATTGTAAAAAATGCATGTGTCTATTAGATAATGTCAAGTAATATGAGATGAAACATAGAACAGCAAAATGTGAAATGCTTGGAATGAGGATACATCTCTTGCAATAATTTGCACATAGTAGACATCCAATAACTATTTTCTGAATGGTTGGAAGTAACCCGAAGTCAAATGGTCTCCAACTGAACAGCAAACATGAGGGCCACTACTGATAGCACTTGGAGAGATGACAGTTCAGATTCTCTGGAGACTAAATCACAGTGCATAGCACTGTACCGTGCAAGCTCGAAAAGTATGCTCTTTATATTTCTTCCCACACTGATGCCAGAATTTGCCACCAGTATTTCTCCAGATCAATATTTTGCCTCATACAATGCCAAGGAATTAGTGATGGAGAGCTACAGGTTTTTCTTGATGCTGTGTCATATTCCACAACTTATTTTTGATACATGGAATGTCTGACCTCTGAAGGTGCCACAATTACTGAAAAAAGTGTGAATTTTTTTCTTTCCATGAACAAAAAGCAATATGACACTGTGTTCACTTCTTGTCAAACAAGAAATATTCCTAAGAGAGCTTTTTCTTGTTCAGTGCAAAGTCTAATAAAATTTGACAGCAGAGAATGTTTTTCTTTGGGTAAATATTTTGCAGTAACTTGATATCTGCTACAGGTGCCAGGTTGATGATTTCATCTAGAAATCTGTCTTTACATTTTTTTTTCATTTTTTCCTCTATTCAGAGGTTAAAAAAAATGTAACACAGTTTTTCTCCCTTACAAGAGAATATAAAATACTGTTAATGTATCTGGGATTCTATACAATTTTCTTCTTTGTAGAATTAGTGAAAAAGAGAAGGAAAGAAAAAATTAACTTCTAAATACAAATTCTGGACCTTGACAAAACAGAATTCATATGTTTTCATATTAGATTTAGTTAATTCTGAAAGTATTACTGGAACATTAATAATTAGAAAAGATTTGCCATCTTTGGTGTTGAGTTCATCCTTTAGCTAATAACAAGATAAAGGTTTTTTAAAGCATTGTATGCAAATATAACAAAGTCCACAGAAGAACAGACATTTTGCTTTTCCCACTGACTGTCTCTTAGGAAATAAAAAAAATCTGTTCTAAATGACTATAGTAGACGTCTCATAAATCATTCTGGAAACATGGATAACATGTTACTCAGTGCTGAAATGATCATCAGTAAAGGGGTAGGAGTTTATGATAATTGGCTTAAATTAATCTACTGGGGTAATAATGGGTGTTAGGAAATTGAACACAATGCCTCCTATAATAACACTCCTTTGAATTAATGTTCTAATTAAATGAGAGAACTAAAATATTCAAAATTTTGCCTAGAACATCATTAGGGTTCAGTGCACAGTTAGTATTCTTAAAAGTGTTCTATGATTCTCAAAACTTATATCCATTTGACTGACAAAATCTGTTTTATTTACTCACATGTCTGAGAGAAGTCTCTTACTGTAATCTTTATAAACATCTTGATCATATCCAGTTTGCACTACTCTGATTTTCTATTCACTGTCTTCCTACTTCCAATTTCAAGCCTTTTTTCATTAAACAGAAGTTTTATTGTTTTTTAAGTTTTATTGTTCTGCCAAAATTCTTTTTCCTTGCCTCACTGAAGTATACAATGAGATTACTACTCATTAATTACTTCAGAATGACTCTAAATTTTTTTTTCTCTTTATTCCAGGTACCCAAACTATTATGTCATTAAATTGCATCTACATAGTTTTCTGTTTCTTTTTCTAGTTTAACATTTATTTTTCTCTCATGTGCTACCCACATTATGTTCACTTCCTTTGTAGCTTTGGTTTTCCTTACAGTTGAAGTGATGAGATGACCTGCAGCACAATTCAGAGAAATTTCCTGCTATCAAGTGTGAAAGGCAGCCATGATAGCTGCCTATGGCCCCTACCTCCCGATACTTGCACCATGCTCAGTTCCCTCCTCTTGGATGTAGGCGGGAAATATTGAATTAATTCTAATGAACAGAATACAACTGAAATGATGGCAGATCCCTTCTGAGATTAGTTCATAAAAGCACCATGGCATATGTCTTAGACACTCTTAAATTACTCACTCTGGGAGAAGTCAGCTGACACGTGAAAGCAGCAGTGGAGAAGCATGAATGGCAAGAGACTTAGACCAATAACATGAATGAGTTGAAAGGTATTCTCTCGACCCACCACCAGCACCACCAGTCAAGACTTTGCATCATATTGCAGCCAGAGTCACAGCTTTACTGCAACCTCATGAGAAAGCCTGACTTAGATTTACCCAACTAGGGATTCCTAACCCATAGAAACTAAGATAAGAAAAGTTTGTCTTTGTTAAGCCACTAAGTTTTGGGCCAATGTCTTACACAGCAAGAGCCGATTTATACATCTATCCTTGATGTAGATTTTCCCTGTATTTTGCTGTAACATTGCCATATTTTAACCCATTTCTTTCGTTATTATTTATATAGGTCTTAGAGTTGAACAGCACGTTACAGTTTCCTTTAGCAATTTTATATATGACAGTTCATATAAAAAAAGTTTTAGGCTTTTTCTTTTTATTGTCTTTAGTCTACTTTCTCCTAATACCCCCTCCACACTTAGTGGTTATTCATAGCCTCTCCTTATTTGCACGGCCACTAGTTTTGTGTCTGTTAGGTTTTTCTTTCTGATGTATTTATCCCTGATATGAAAAAAATACCATGTATATGAAAGTAGCATGGGAAAAACATTTCTTTCTATTTCTGAATAGTGTCACATGCATTGTTGAATTCATAGACTATTCATTTGTTAGACTTTATAGGATGCCCACTCCTCTGAAAATCCTTCTCTGGATTTTTGCTGATATATGTGTCATGATAGATTTTTAAAGACACTTCATTAAGAAAAGCTTTAAATATGATAGCTTATTAACTGATGAAGTCCAATTAGGCAAGTGTTCAAACATAACTGCTGCATTTTTGACATCATTAAAAATTATTACTGTTGAAGAACTTTCAAAACTTATATCCTGCACACAACCTCCCTAAACAACTCACAGGTTTCCTTTTGACTGGAGGTTCAGTGGCAGTTATAACCCTGATTCTGATATAAACCATCAAAAATAGTGAAGCTTGACAAATACAGCTTAAATCTCCTTCTTCTCCTCCTGTTTTTGTACCACCAAAGCTTCTGTTCCCTGTGTATATAAACAGCAGCTATTCTCTATTCTGACTCTTATTTATGGATTAAAGAAAATGAATCATGCACTTGTATATATTGTATAAGAACATTCAATGAAATAAAATATTTGTATGAAACAAAAATCTTAAAAAAAAGGCCTTCTTTCAATGCCTGCTGCTGGTCATTTATAGAAAACTTATGTCATCATAAAATTAATGAGATAAATGTCATTATAACTCTGATCATCTATAGAAGATTAAAACAGGATAAAAAATTTCGTACATATATGGCTTAACCATATCTTGATGAAAATTAATAATAAGGACACTAGAAAACAAAAATATTAAGTGAAATACTTTAGATATCTATTATAATATATGTATAATGACTATAATCGATGAAAGTTTATGTCCTTTTCAAAAATGGCTGACTATAATTTAAATGAGCATAAAACATTACTCACACTTCCTCATCTAAAATAAGTTTTTTCTCTAAATCCTCCCTTTCTGCTATTGACAGGTAATTTGACAGAACATGAAATTTATATTGATGTACTTTATAATAATTTTTTCAGCCTTTTACCCATATATGCTTCAAACTTTCAAATTATTTTAAATCTTTCAATTCCATCTACTTAAAATAAAAAATAATAAGTTGAGCCAAATATTTGCTAGAAGCAGTTATAGATATTGATCCCAGTATTTGCATTTTCACTGAATTTATCTTATTATTTGTGCTCATTGTTTAAATCTTATTTTTACACGAAAGCAAATTCACTATATAAAGACATATTCTACAACATTTTATATATCTTCTATGTCTGAAGATTCTTGAAAACTTGTTACATATTAAGGTCCTGGGAAAACTGACTCCCTAAACTAGTTGACATTCGTGTAACTTAATACTTTAAGGAGTAGGGTTACTCCTTAAAGTTAACTAAAAGTATATTTAACTAGAAGCTCTATGCAGTGTCCTAAAGGTCTACACTAAAATCTAATTTCCTAAGAGGAGCAACTACGAAGAATGTTTAAATATGTCTTTGCTTCCTTTCCATATGTCTTTTACTCCAGAAGCCAGGAAATGAAAGTCATAGGAGAGGATGAATTTTATATATTTTGAGAAATATGATATTAAAATTAGTTATTTTTCTCTAGATTAAGAAGGCACACACAGAATTCTTAATAAATATTATAAAAAAATGAACCAGGCAGATTGACCAAATTTGATTAAAATGGACTGTTACACTTAAATGAAAAGAAAGCATTAAATAAATATTCTATATTTGGCTTCAATATGTCAATTCTGTGTGGAAAATCTAGGAGGAATTGCTTTAATCCTCATTCATGTGACAAAAGTACCCAGGAAATTCAATTACTTTAAGGTTAATCTAAAGAAATAATGTTCTGAATGTTAAAATAATATGTTTGACAAAGCATCAAAATATTGACAAAATAATATATTAGACAAAATTGGTACAATGAATTTCAAATCTTCAGTAGAATTAGGTAAGAAAAAAAGGTAAATGTATATTTTCCAAAAACTGGCAAAGAAACAAATAATTTCTGCCCTGTGCCACCCTGGTCAGATCACAGCAGGAGTTGCCTGAGTGTCTGAGGTGTCATAGTTCATAAATATGCATTGGCCAATGGGAACACATGCTGAAGAGTGTGATTAATTTAGGAAAAATGCTGGAAAATCACATGAGTTGGAACATTAAAAAACAGACCTGTATAAAAAAAAGAGAGAGAAATATGAATAGCATTACAGTGTCATATTACTGTATTCAGCATTAGACATGTGTTGGCCATGCGAACTTCCACAAATGCCTTAACCTTTCTGAGGTTTTGAATTACTTAGCCTTTCTTTGTAAAATGGAGGTGTCTATATCACAAGTGTGCAAGGGACACAGCTGTAGCTCAGTAATTGTTCTGTTATCCACATTTCACTAAAATGTAAAACATCTGACTGAGAAGCAGAAAGGATAGAGGAGGAAGGTAAGCTGCACAGGATTATGTGGAGCTTGGCAAATGATTTTTCAGTTAAGTTCACGTACACAGTGAGATGAATTTTAACTAAATAGTTTTAGGGAAAAAAGAGACAAATCTCACAATAAGAGGTTGGAAAAGTTTTTAGAAAGGTATCGGAAGTCTTTTAAGAAGAAATTTAAACTCTGTTTCCAGGAATAAGTATACAGAGGGAATAGGAAGGAAAAAGAAGATATAAAAAGTGTGTTTGAGAAGGACAAATATGAAAGGATTATGCTCCTTGTAATGGAAATGAACTAGTACTAGTTAGAATTGGGATTCATGAATATTAATTTGAAGGAAAGTAAGGTATATAAATGAGAGTTATTAAGGTGTCTTTACAAACAGAAGCAGCTTCATATTTCTTCCCACATAAGAAAAATGAAAAGGCGAGGGAGAGCCATAAAGAGAAAATGTGGTGACATGAATTCAGTTGAGACATAGCTGGAAGATAATAAAAAGTGGGCTTTACCCTTAGGAATAATGATACACTCCTAAAATGTGGCCGTGCTGATTTTGCTACCATATTAACAGTACATATTACATAAAGCCACATTTATACATTTTTAAAACTATGAGTAAATTTCTAAAGGAAGAATTATCCCATTATGGTCCTATCATTTTTTCTTCTTATTCAATGTATGTGACACTCTCCAGTAGCTATTGTTTTCAATAAGCTGTTCTATTCTGAAATTAAGATACATGAAATAAAGTCATGCCACTCACCACAAAAGATCTTGTTATCTGCTGCAAATTATATGCTTAAATACACATTTACAGTTGACCCTTGAACAGCATGGAGTTTAGGGATACCAATCCCCTGCACAGTCAAAATTTTTGTATGACTTTGATTCCCCCAAAATGTAACTACGGATAGCTTACTGTTGACTAGAAGCCTTACTGGTAACGTGAACAGTAAATCAACACAAGTTTTGTATGTTGTATACATTATATACTGTGTTCTCAGAGTAAAGTAAGCTAGAGAAAGAAAAATGTTTTTTTTTTCAAATTGTCAAAACCCTCCAAAAATTTTTTCCTATAGATTTATTGGACAAAATCCCGTGTAAGTGGACCCATGCGGTTCACTGTGTGCTGTCCAAGGGTCAACTATATATATACATGTACATAATTATTTAATCAAAAAGGTCTTAAAAAGCTAAACCAGGTGTAATAAAGTTGTTACTTAGCCATGGTAATTATTTACAAGATAAATATTTATAATACAGCCAAACCTCTGTGTTATAACTCTAGAGATTTGTATAATTTATAAAAAAAAATAACAATGTGAAGCTCACCTATGCATCCATCTGGTAGTTCTAGTTCCGAACATCACAGTTCCATTATGATGTCCGGAGAAGGGCTCTCTCCAAATGATGGGAACTTAACTTTTATAGAACATCAAAAAATAAGCAGTGAAAATACATAAGACCTTAGAAAAATGTTTGCAATTTGCTGGGCATCCCCATTACCAGGGCCCAAACCCCAAAAGTAGGTCACTAAGTTTTCCATTTAAAATGGTTTCATGATAGCTATATGAATAAGGTAAAGCAAGAATACCCTAAATGTGGAAGAACTTTTTGTATAATACAACTTTAAAAGACATTTAGCATTTAAAATCAAATAAAATTATCAATGTTTTATGAGGAATTACTAGATTTAAGATTTAGGGATTTTAGATTATAACCCAGCTTCAGCTGTTATTAAATGGAATGCCTGCAAATTGTTAAGATACCTTGTATTTGTTATTCTTTTTGAAATTCAGGACTTAGATAAGTTTGTATCTATGATTTGATTTGATTTCAATATCATATGATTCTAAAAATATGTTTTTATGATTCTTTCATCTAATAAATACCTGAATTTTGATAGATGCTTGTGTAAGTGATAGGGGTGCAAAGGGGAAGTCATCATCCACTACCCACAGTTTAGAGGCAATGAATAGGTGGCAAGCACTGGACAGAAGATGTACTTCATATTGGCCAGTGAGTTCTGACATCCTTCCCCTGGTAAAGTATTCAGAGAGTTATGTCAGCCCTTTTCAGATTCAAGTCTGAAAAAGAAACGTTTGCATTAGGAAAAAAAAATACTGTAAGAGAAGATATCATTCAAAGTCATTAGGATAAAGTCCATGTTCTGCCTCAGCAGTTCGTTGGAGTTTTTGTTGACTGTCCACATGATGGAGATACCGAGGGGTTGTGACACATCACAAAGGTCCCAAAGCACCGCTTTCAGACATTGCTGTATTTCTGAAAGCCCATGTAGGATCACCAAATAAGCATTTGATGAAGCTGTTATCAAGCCTAGAGCTGGAAATAGAATTCTGGAATCAAAACCATATGTATTTATTAGGGAGAAAAGTAAGAGCAAGTTGGGATGGGTGATCAAGGGTCAATGCATAGAGATCAATTTAAGGATTATGTTGTAAACTTTGAGGCCAATTATGTTGTCAGGTCTCAATTGCTCAGGCTATTTGTTTGTTTATTTATTTATAATGCATTTCCAGGGGAAACAAGGTGTGCTGTAGACAAAGATTTTGGTTACTAGAGGGTTGAAGGTCAAGGAAGCTAGAAACGACAGACTAAATTTTCTGTAGTTGTCATTTATGACCATATTCCTTTTAAAATGTATTTTGAAGCTAGGTCAAGCCCATTGGGATCTGAATCTTTGGGATATTTTTCTATTAGTTTTACAGTGATGAGTCTTTTGATTAGGTCTTAAGCAAGTTGTCTGTGCACCATTGTACACAGGTGCCTGCCCTGTTCTGCTTCCTGAGTTAGAGGTAAGGTGATGTGCCTTCCCTGCAATGTTCATGTCAGAAGACTTCACTGTCCCCAGTCCCCATATAATAAAGTCCCCAGATCATTGTGTAGCAATCTCAATTGCCTCAGACTGTAAGGGTAAGAGGACGTTCAGATGATATTTCAATTAATGAAGCAGTTTATCTGCCTAAAAAAGATACCACTCATACAGGGGGGCTATATTATTTTTCCAGAAAGTAGTTAATTTTGATATATCTATACCCAGTATGGGCATACGTCATTTTATCGTGCTGCTCTTTATTGCACTGGGCAGATACTGTGTTTTTTTTATAAATTGAGAGTTTGCGGCAACTCGGTGTTAAGCAAGTTTATTGGTGGCATTTTCCTAACAGCATTTGCTCACTTTGTGTCTCTGTCACATTTTGGTTATTCCTGCAATATTTCAAACTTTTTTCATCATTATTATATTTAAGATGATCTTGGATGTTACTGTTGTAATTGTTTTGGGGTACCATGAACCATGACCATATAAAATGGCTAACTTAATTGATAAATGTGTGTATTCTGACTGTTCCCCTGACCAACCATTTCCCTGCTCTCCCCATCTCCTCAGACCTCCCTATTCCTGGAGATATAGCAATATCGAAATTAGGCCAATTAGTAACCCTACATTGGCCTCTTAAGTGTTCAAGTGAAAGGGAAAACTCATATCTCTCACTTTAAATCAAAAGCTAGAAATGTTTAAGCTCAGTGAGGAAGGCCAAGAAGTGTCAAAAGCCAAGATGGGTCAAAAACTAGGTCTTCTGTACCTGTGAGCCAAGTTCTGAATGCAAAACAAAGGTCCTTACAGGAAATTAAAATGCTCTTATCACACAAATGAGAAGAAAGAAAAACATTATAGCTAATATGGAGAAAGTTTTGGTGGTGTGCACAAAACATCAAACCAGCCACAACATTCTCTTAAACCAAAGCCCAATCAAGAGCAAGGTCCTAACTCTTCAATTCTGTGAAGGCTGAGAGAAGTAAAGAAGCTTCAGAAGAAAAGTTGGAAGCTGGCAGAGGTTGTTTCATGAGGCTTAAGGAAAGAAGTCATCTCTACAAAAGTTCAAGGGGAAGCAATAAGTGCTGATGCAGAAGCTGCAGCAAGTTATCCAGAAGATCTTCCTAGCTCATTAATGAAGGTGGCCACACTACACAACAGCTTTTCAATGTAGATGAAACAGTCTTCTATGGGAAGAAGATGCCACCTAGGACTTTCATAGCAAGAGAGGAGAAGTCAATACTTCACTTCAAAGGACAGGCTGACTCTCTTATTAAGGGCTAATATAGCTGGAGACTCTAAACAAAAGCCAATGATCATTTACCATTTCCAAAATCCTAAAGCCCTTCAGAATTATACTACATCTACTCTGCTTGTGCTTTATAAGTGGAACAACAATGCCTTGGTGATAGCACATCTGTTTACAACATGGTTTACTGAATATTTTAAGCCCACTCTTGAGAACTACTGCTCAGAAAAGATTCCTTTCAAAATATGACTGCTCATTGATGATGTGCCTGGTCACCCAAGAGCTCTGATGAAGATGGGTAATATAATAAATGTTGTTTTCATGCCTGCTAACACAACATCCATTCTGCAGCCCATGAATCAAAGAGTCATTTTGGCTTTCACATCTTATTTAAGTAACACATTTCATACAGCTGCCATGCATAGTGATCCTGATGAATCTGGACAAAGTAAACTGAAACCTTCTAGAAAGGATTCATCATTCTAGATGCCATTAAGCACATTCATGATTTCTGGGAAGAAGTCAAAATATCAATATTCACAGGAATTTGGGAGAACTTGGTTGCAACCATCATGGATGAATTTGAGGGAGTAAGGCTTCCATAGAGGAAATAACTGCAGATGTGGTAGAACTAACAAGATAACTAAAGTTATAATAAAGTGGAGCCTGAAGTTGTGATTGAATTGCTGAAATCTCATGATAAAACTTGAATGAATGAGGTGTTGCTTTTCAGGGATGAGCAAATTGGTTTCTTGAGATGGAATTTTCTCCCAGTGAAGATGCTATGAAGATTGTTGAAATGACCAAAAAGGATTTAGAATATTGCGTAAACTTAGCTGATAAGTCAAGGGCAGAATTTCAGAGGATTATCTCCCATTTTGAAAGAAATTTTAGTGTGGATAAAATGTTATCAAATAGCATCACACATGACCAAGAAATTGTTTGTAAAAGGAAGAGTCAATCAATGCAACAAACTTTATTGATGCCTTAGGAAATTGCCACAGCCATCCTTCAGCAACCAGCACCCTGATCACTGAGTGCTGTCAACATCTAGACAACACCCACCACCAACAAAAAGACTATGACTCACTGAAAGCTCAGATGACAGTTAGCATTTTTTAGCAATAAAGTATTTTTTAATTAAGCTATGTACATTATTATTATAGACATAATGATATTATACATTTAGTAAACTACAGTAGTTTAAAAATAACTTTTATATGCACTGGGAAACCACAAAAATTCATTTGACTCACTTTATTACATTATTCACTTTATTGTGGTGGTCTGATCGATGGGACCAATCCCATAATATCTCTGAGCGTTGCCTGTATATCTAGGGTTCACATCTTTTGCTTCCAAGAGCCACATACCTATTAATTCAGATATTGAGAAGTAAGTAAAATAATGTAGCTTATGTGAGGCTATGCAGTAAACAAATGGAACAAGAGTAAGAGGTCTTGGTTAAATTTTCATATAGCCTGGAACTTTCTTGGCTGAGCATATCTTTCAGAGTGGAAGATTTATTCTTAGAATGAAACTTTAATTTTTTAAAATTATTTTAGTGTAACAGTCACAACTCAGGACTAACAATTTGCAATAAAAACATCCTCAAATAGTAATATTTTTGACTTTTAAAATGTTAGTGTCAAAGTAATTTAGGAATTGTGTGAACTGCAAACTTAGTTGAGGCCATCATGCACATTTGAGGAAGGTTTTGGTAGAAGATAAAGATGGCAAAGGGTGTTTTGAAGTAGGATGTTATGGCATCATTAAGTCCACAGTCTCTGACCTCAAACATTCGCTGCCAAAACTAAAACTTAAATAAATTTTTAAGGGAAATATGCATATCCAATAAATTATATAATACCCTTGGCAGTTTCTAGATAAATATTCCATCTTCAAACACATTAATATTTTTCCAATAAACATTTCTAGTTAGTTCAGGGTTTGTTGCCAAATGCATAATCAATCAGTGAAAAATAAAAACTTTTGATTTTTCAGACCTTTTTAGATTTCAGAAGTATAAAAAAGATATTGTTATAGTGGCATCTTAAAATTTTTATTTATCTCTATATTATCTAAAACTAAAAAAACTTATTTTAAATACTTTATCACAGTACTTTTTCATATTTTTTGTAGGAATTATAACAGAAAGCTCAGGCATCATTTTCTTGAGGGAGCTTTGTAACATCAGTGCATAGTGTGGACTAATTTCACCTCCTCAGTGTTCTCAAATCCTCTTCTCAGATACTTTCTACCCACTATCATAGCAGTCTCTTTATTCTTCAGTCTCTCCAAGCTGTGTGTGTTCCTGAAGGGTCACAGTCCAGGGAAGGCATGAGACATTAGCCATTAGAGCAGAACCATTAGAAACAATTTTCTCAGTACAAATGTTAGGCTTTTTCATCCATACTTTGTGACCTCACTAGATTTCAGAAACAATTCAGCGATCACTTCTCTTTGTCACTTGTGACTGCTGCCCTACAGTGCTTATTTTTCTACATATGCTAATATAATAAAGCTTTGGAAAAGGTAAAACATATTACCACCTGGATTAACAGCGATGTGTATATTCCATTTAAACTGTTGTATACTGCAGTATAAAGGGGGATTAGCTCAGGATGAGAGCAGGCTAATTCACAAAATGACCAGTTTAGCAGTTCTCCAAAAACAAGTGTTATTTTAAAATACTCATTTTGAGTACTACAAATTGTGTTAAATATATATGAAAGTTAGAAAAATATATTTTATCACCAAAATAAAAAAAAATCACAATGCCATAAGGAAATATGTTAGTCTACACTGATTATTGTTAAATAATATCTAAGAACAGTTTCTATAATCCCATTTTTATGTTTTTTCTCAGTTATCCCAAGGATTCTTTTGCCAAATCCTCAAGTGGCATTTCAACATTAATTTGACATTTACAATAACAAATTACTATGATATTCTTGTCATTTCTAACTTATGTTTTTTTTATTTTTAGCATTTTTCCTACTTAATTTTTCATCTTTCTCTCACAAAGTCATATTTATGTATAAATTTAGGTACTAATCACAGTTCATTATGTAATACTGTCTAGGTTTTCTTCTTTCTGCTCTGAGCATCTTACCCTTTCAGTGTAAAACTTTCTGCAGTCAACTATCAAGGCAACATATTCTAACATATTGCTATTGTTAGAAATCAACATTTTATCATTTTATCTGACATAAAATTGTTTCAGACACTTTCTCTTTTTTTTCAGATTAAAAAAATCATTTTCTTCAAATTTAAATGTAACCACTTGTATTGTAATTTGCCAAATTCTTAAGTAGCCATATATCTGACTTAATTTTATACCTCTAGTGATAAGGAACCCAAACTTTAACATTTCAATTTGATGAGGTGGTGTTTCTTTTGCATTTATGTTATTTATGTTTATATTTTACTATATTGTCTATCTCATTGTTGAAATTCTCACTTTGTGCATGCATTGTTCTCCTGACCTTGGTAAGTACCTTTAGGAGCATCATTTTGAATGCTTTATCGGGTGAATCGCTTATCTCCATTTCCTTAAGGTCTAATTCTGGAGTTTTCATTTGTTCTTTTGTTTGGAACATATTCCTCCATTTCTTCATTTTCCTTGACTCTCTGTGTTGGTTTCTGTACATTGGATAAAACAGCCACCTCTCTCAGTCTTCCCAGAGTTGTCTCATACAGAAGATGTATCTTTCTGTTCAACCAGGTCCTAGTTCTTGGTTGTCTCCCAATCCTTACGTGATTGTCTAGTTGCCATCTCTGTTCTTAGTGTCTCCCAGTAGTTGAGGGTGTGCCAAGACCTGTCAGTCCCAAAGGGAAGGGTGTTGTCAACCCCTAGTTGCAGGCTGAATGGGAGTTGGGCTGCAGCAGCAGCATTTAAAGTGTGCATGTGGACCTCATCCAAAGGCAGACTGGGAGCTGGGTTTCTCTGCTCCTTCTGTGCTGACTCCTGGGCGGTAGCGGGTTAAGGATTGTTTCTCTGCTTGCTATATTCCTGTGTTCCCCATGAGTGCAATACTCATTAGCCATCAGAATCAGGCAGCCTCAAGAATCTGGGTGCTATATGTGTGTGCCAGCTCCTTCGAGGGAAATATCGGTGAATTTGGAGTGGGCTTTAGGGAGAATACTAAAGGGGTATCTGCCAGCTTCTGCGTCCTCAGGAAAGATCCCAGTTTGTCTCTGGCTGTGTGTTAAATTAGAAGCCTGAGCCTCAGGCTACAGCTTTTAAGATATGCAAATAAGCCTCTTTCAGGGAAAGGCCAGGAGATGGGCATTTTTGTCTGCTCACTTTGCTCTGGGCTTGGATGGGTAGCCACAGAAAGGCCTCCCACCCCAGCCAAGAGCTGTTTTTTTCTTTTCTATAATCCTGTGGGTCTCATGGATACAAGTCCTATTGGCTTTTGGAGTGTAGGTAAAATTGTAATATTTCCATTCTCTCACCTGGCTTTAGTTCATCTCCATATCAATAGGTGTTTACAAGGAAAAAGTAGCCATCTACGTATCAATAGGTAATTAAAAGAGCATGCAAGGGTTTATCTGGACCGAAGAGGTTGGGTGGAGCTCTCTGCTGCTGCAGCCTGGTCAGGAGAGAGATGGGATGACTGCCTCAAAGAAATAAACAGGTTTCTTAAACTTTATTTCTCCCTTTGACTAATTTCAGTTTCAGAGGTATTTTGCCCCAGGATTTTCACCCTGGAGTTACACAGAGTAAGGTGTTTTGGATGTAGAATTCTCAAATATTGGACTGCAAGTGTTGGGTCTTATCCCTTCCCTCCTCAGGGAGAAGCTGGGAGTTGTGAGTACCCTCCCGATTGTATGTCGCGGTGCTGGTGTATGGTGTATAGTGAGAATGTATTTCAGTCTTTCCTACCCATTTTGATGTGGATATTTTCTCATTCACTAAATATATAGGAGTTGCTCAGCTAGTTTCTGAATTTCTTTCAGAGGGAGTTGTTCTGCATGTAGTTGTACATTTGATGAGTGGCGGTGTTGGGAAAGAATTTGATTTGGAGACACAGGGAAATCAGAATGGAAGATAAGGAAGGAATTCATTAAAGTGAGAATAGCAGGGAATGGTGACTGCCTTGCAGGTAGCAGAGAGCTAAGAAGAACAGGGGCAGGAAAGAGGCAGAAAAGGGAACTTACTGAACTCCTGCTCGGCATAGGGAAGATCCCTTGCCAACTCCTAAAGTCAGAGTCACTGGCTTCCTGTGTCTGCTTGAATCTACATGGCAGGGGAACTAAGTCCCTACCAACCCAGGATTTGGGAGAGCCACAGAGCATTGGATGGAGTGAGACTATGTTCTGGGAACTTCCCAAAGCAAAGAAAGGAGATTTTCAGGCAGACTACTAAAGAGCCAGATGGTACAGCTGCAGTTCCATCAGGGTCACTCAGGGATGGGAACTTGCCAGCTCAAATCAGAGCTCCCAGCAGCCCCTCCCTACTTATTTGAAGTAAGACAAAGATGGAGTGGAGACTTGTGCTCAAGTCTGGAGAATAGAATGAAACATCAAAGTCACAAAGACACTTACTACTGCAAGAGTGCAGAGACAAAATGTAGTAAGTTGAGCAGTAAGAAGTCTTTATTTAAGGTTAAAAAGGTGCACACTCAAAGGGCAGTATGGGCAACCTCAGGAGGCGCCCCTAAGGATTTAGGGATTGGGGTTTTATAGGGCTTTTTGGGTAGAAGTCAGAATAAGGCATGGTGTATACCGGTGATTTATTGTTCCTTTGAAGTTTTGTCTTAAGAATAGGTTTATTTAGATGACTGTGTTGGTCTGGATCTCAGCATTCTTTATCTATATAGGTTTATTTACACTTTGGAGGTCTATCTCCTGCCCTGGTTACAAAGTTACATGATAAAGGGGCTGCAAGAAGAGGAAAAATAGCATATAAATTTAAATAATATGCTGGGACTTTTGTGCAGGCTAAAAAGATTTTACAATAGCATGATCTAACTGGTACAATGAAGACATGGGCTGCCTCTGATGCTTTTCTTTATCTGGGGAATATCTGGATATTCCAAATTGCTCTTAGCCTTTGAAACTCCAACTAATTAATTGATTAACTCTGTGAGTCCTTTCTGACTCTTGGTTTTATTTTATTTGGTTAACTCTTTGAGTCCTATTTAGTGGGCTCCACTGTTGTTCTCCCTCCTTATGATTTTTATTGTTCTACAAGTATTCTTGTAAATGCTACTAAGAAGACTAAATAAAATCTTGTCAACAATAAATTAATCGACATTATTAAAAACTACTAAAACCATTTTAGGCCTTATGAACTTTTTTACATTTTTAAGTACTTAAACATACATCTTTGTATATTTGGTAAATTTTGAAAATTTAGAGAACTTATTTTCTGCAAATATTCATCTAATTGGCCTGGAATGCCTAAGAACATATTTTATTCTGTCTTAGTATTTGATATCTCTCCTTATCCCGCCATATATTTTACCCTAACACAGATCATGTCATGATGTACCCTACAAAGCAGTCGTAGATTCCTTTAGTCATTATGGATATCAAATGATATCTGAAATAAATCTCACATCAGGTCAGCCACATTATAAGTATTTGAAAAATATTAGAGATACAAAGATACATGAATCAAGGCTCCTACTTTTGAGGAACTTAGGGCCAACTTCATTTCTAACATAATTTGGGAGGTGTATGACTGAATAAAAAACTATACATCCATGATCAAAGTAATAATTAGGAAGTCAATATTACTTTCCATATATATGGAGCACCAGTGAAACAAAAGATCCAGCTGAAACTGCAGTGAGTTTTTGGAAAATAGCCAACTGGAGAAAGGGCAGAACAATGTGGAGATGTAAGTGATAACTTAGAAATAGGTGCATTGGATATTACTAATGACCTAAATTAAAGCTCCACATTTAGTCACAGAAGGAATAAGAGTAACAGCCAAGAGACTTGGAGAGGGTTTGGGGAAGATAAAAAGGAAGCAGAAAAGATAATTAAGCCATCATTTCTTACAAAGACTTGACTCAAACAGTTCAGATCCCAGGGCTCAAAAGTAAGCAGGAGAAGACGTACAAAGGTATTTGTGAGGATTTAACAATGTACTAAAAGCCAAGGTAGGCAGAAACTCAGCAAGAGCAGATTTCCTTATTTAAAAAAGAAGGTAAAATGTACTAAGTTATATTTTGCTAAGCATCTTATGAAAAACAAAAAAGAAAGCAATCCTTTACAAACATGTTAATAAGCAAAGGAAAAATACGTAATTTTGCAAAAGTAAGTTACTTGGCAAAATTTGGCTTTAAAAATTTTGCAGATAATAGCAAATTATGATGTATAGGACAGTAAAAAAAAAATGCTTTAGCCACTCTAGTCACTTAAGGGTCATATGAATTGTTAAATTGTTTAACAGCATTTTCTCACTGGAATACATTTCTTTCAGTTTTCACTTAGCTAAACCCTAATAATGATTTGAGGACTCAGCTTAAATATTACCTTTTCAGTAAGATCTCTAACCACCGTGACAGCTTAGTCCTGATGTCTCAGTTTACCACAGATTTCTGAAGACTGAGATAAATGCATTTGAAGTTTGTGGGATTATGCAGGCACAAACAAGCACTAAAACTGTAGCTTAGTAGTAGTATTGTTATTAGGATTTGTACCGTATGTTACACAGTTTAAGTCTGGGGTAACACAGAGGTGTGTTCAGGTTTTGATTGCCGTGGGTTCGCAGTCTGCCGCTTGAGCAATTTTCTTGACACTTTGTATTCCTTCTGCTGTACCTTTTAACCTATATAATACCTATGCTAAAGACAGGAACCAACACTTTGCTCTCTGAATGTAGTCTTACAAAGACTCCTGCAATAATGCATTACTTAGATGCATTATTTAAAATGTACACTATTGTCTTATTATGTGTTCTTTCTTATGTTTTCATTTTGGTTCCTGTCTTTTAGAATAGGTATTACATGGGTTAAAAGGCATAGAGGAAGGCAAACAAATTAATTTTGTTTTCATGATTATAAAATATGAAAGTCAGGCAAGGTCTTTGCATTTTTAACAGATTCAAGAAGACTCAGAACAGTTAGTAAAATCTCAGAAAGGTGTATCAATGACAAAGCTATTTAGGGATATTCACTGATTTGAAGCTGAAACTATGAATTCTAAGTGATAAACTTTACACAAAGTGTCTTTCAAATGGTAAGCTTTGATAAAGAGTAGGATAAATGATATGGGTGATAAAGTAATATAAAATATATGGACAGTATGTACCTTTAATATTGTATCAGACCTGAATGTATGTAACATCCATACTTTTCCTGATAGCTTTTAACTTAATTTTATATCTTTCTTTTTTCCCCCTGAAGAGGTAGGTTCAGCAGAGATCACTTAACAGACCTGTCACCTAGAGCAATTAGTGTATTGGCAGGAAGGGTTTGGCTTAATAACTGGATACAGGTGGAAGGAAATTATGCCAAGGTCGATTTATGAGCCATCTCTTCTTTCCTTCCAACCCCTATTAAAAAAAAAAGAAGAAAAGGAAAGCTAGACTGTTAGAAACCAAATGAGAAGCAAAAGCAAATTTTTCATATTTTGAAGAGGAAGTTGAGTTTAGCATGATGGCCTGGTGCATAATCCTAGAGATGCCTTTGTTGATAATCATCTTTCCATCCTGCCTCAGTGACCTCCGTGCAAAATCCTTCCAAACGTAGAGGAGTTAGGTCCTAATGTAATGTCATGTGCACATTTATTTTCAAGGTGGAACAGAAAGGTTCTTCCATTGATTCATTCGTTAATTCAATATTTGGCAAACCCTGTGTAATCTGCAGTTGGGCAAGCCACAAATGCATACAAACACGTTTTTAGGTATTTTAAATAGCTGACCTTGCAAACATTTCTATTTGGCTATTATCCATTCCTTTCAACATTTTTGACTAATGAGAGAACAAACATTAGTAACACTTATCATATTCTGGATTTAACTGTATTGAAGTTCTGTTTTCTAGTATGTCAGGTTGAGGTGGGGCTGGTCTTAGGGAGGGAATCGCAGCACCATCAGCCATCACGGTAAAGAAAAGAACACTTTCAGCCATTACTGGATTTTCTCTGGTGTTAACACTTAATATGCAGTAAAAGTAAATAATTAGTATAAGAATACAGAACTCTGTAGAATGTTTTTTAGAACATTGTGTAACTATTACACAGTAACTAGCTTCCAAGTACATTTTAGGTAAGCTTTCTACAATGTGGGAAGATTCCTGCATTTCAAT
Source organism: Smutsia gigantea (assembly GCA_032199065.1). NCBI lineage: Eukaryota > Metazoa > Chordata > Mammalia > Pholidota > Manidae > Smutsia > Smutsia gigantea. Next base: position 369,174 of record JAVSCE010015400.1, read on the forward strand.
TTGTTTACCTGGTACTTGGACATTGGAAGTGGTTAAAATATAGTATTGAGAAAGTTAATTACTTCAGGTCAATTTCCAGCTATTTGCATTTCTAAAAAGATTGTGTATTAAAAACAGTAACATATCCCCTTTACTTATCCTCTGTGGCATTTCCCTCACAATTTATATTACACCCTTTTACCTTTTGTATTACAATTTGCTACATCCACCTGAATGTAAACTCCAGTAAAATAAAATCCCTTTCTTTTATAGATACTGCATTCTAGGTAGCCACAGTAGAATTCTTTTGAGATTTCATAAAGAATGTTAACATAATAGATAATACATGCTCTCAGAAGTTCTGGCTATTCACTAACCCTTTATGTGAAGAATTTTGACCATGTTATTCAGTATTGCTTAGCACCAATAGTGCTTTGGGTTAAATTTCAAAAAGGCTTCCTTCTGGGTGAGCCACAATACAAAAAGTGCTTCATTCACTACGTTGACTCAGCCTTGATTCAGGATGCAAGTACTATGGAAGGATCTGCATTTAGATTTCAGTGTCCACCTGCCCTTTTCAGCCAGAGTCCTTTGCTTGGTGCACAGACTGCCCTCCCTGCCAGAGGATCCTGTTTCTTCACAGGTATTGTGTGATAATTTGGAATTAGCTACTCCATTTTGTGTCTACTATTTTCTTGCCATAATGAGTTACAATATCACTTAAAATTATAAAAAGTAACAAAATACACATTCTAGGACACACTTGAGCACACTGCAAAAAAAAAAAAGATTTTTCTCTTTTCACTTTTCAAAAAAAATGATTCAAAGAATCCTTTAAAAAGCCTTAATCAGTGTGATTCTTAAATTAAAAAAATATATAAAAATTTAAATAAAAAATATATCTTTGTAAAAATAAACACTTAAAAATATATACAAATATAAAATATTTAAATCTTTAAAAATATAAACTTATCTTTAATTAGAAATAATCCACAAAAGCAGAAAAAAGTAAATGAAGGCAGTAAGAAATTCTGCTCTTTGAGGCTAAATCTCAAATAATTGCTCTGGTACTTTTAAATTCAGCTAAGTTTTTAAAAAATAATTTCTGAAACATATCTGTATGTAAAATGATAGTCATCAGGCACATACAAGAAATATATTAAAAAGTCTCCACAAGATTTATAAACTTGATTGGGTATTTTAATAATTAACCCAGATGCATTCAGATTGAAATTTAGTTCTAAACCACAAAAAAGCATGAGGAAGCCCTTCTCTAGCCACAGATGCTTCCACCAGAGCAAGGGTCACGGAAAACAAAGGTGTGTAGGCGTTATGAAGGCACATGTCTGAATTTCTGTTATCAGAATAAGGAAAGTAATAAAATGGCAGGGCTCCAGTTCACAAGAGATCTTGGTTTTGAGTTCCATTATCTCCCAAAACTGTCTTATTAGCTTGACTTCGACAAAGTTTGTTCTCTTTCTCTCCCTCGCTCATTTTCTTTTTCAATCTCTCTCAGTCTCTCAATCTCATACACGCACATACAGTTCATAAAATAAAAATTTCTGACAGCATTATTGTGGCTTTCTAAGTCATCTAAATAACATAGCACCTCTTCTCTAGCCTAACTTCGTATATGTGTATGCCAGATGGAACTGGCTCATAAGACCTGATACTTAAGGATGCATAATGATATCTAAAGAAATGTCTAATGATATCTATAATGCTTCATTATGTATCAGCTCTTATTAGTGACAGGTGGTTGACAATATAGACTTATTTTTACTTCTTTTAAATTATGCCTTTTTTATCTCAGTGTAGTAATGCAGAGACATTAATTAATATGAAAGGTTACCCCAGCCATGTCTGTATTATATTATGAAACAAGCATATTAGATTTTGTAATAAAACTATTTTCTTGTTTTCACAGTCACAGACATATTAAATAATATCAATAATAATAGTAATCATATTTATTATTATTTTGTTCAGCTTTACATATATTTTCAAACTGGGGACTTCTAACCCCTATCCCCATATTTTGAGTCTATAAATGCATTAGGGAATATCTCTAAGACTTTAATTACTTATCTAGCAATTTTACTACATGTGTTGAAGCAAACTTGTTTAAAAAGCTGTGTCATTTCAACAATCCTCAAAATATTTTAATGACATTCACTCTGTTACAGTAATGCTAAAATAAAAGGTTTGAGTAAAGGGAAGCTGTGTATATACAGAACAGCTTAGTAACCGTTAGAGTATAAGGTCAATAAACAAAACCTTTCATTTGAATTATATCTCTCAGGACAGAAAAAAGGAACGTTAAGCCTGTAAAAGAGTAAGTAAAGATCAAGTGTCAGCCTGTCAGACACCTATAAATCACAATTAAGTTGTTTTCTAATTATAAATGCATTCCTTGGCATTCATCTCCAGCTCTGGCATGTCAGAAAGAAATGTTAATATTCTGACCCAGAGGCCTGGCAGCCTTAAACTTCCCTGATTGTTAAACTTCCATATTAATGTAGTATGTACCTTTGGCTCATATCCGTTTCCCTTGAAGGACGATGCCAATTATTTTCCTTGCCAGTTTTTCCACTGGCAGGGCACAGCTCTACTTGTTCACCTCTTCCTGAAGTTCATGAAGCCAAGTGATGCAGAAACAATGAAAGGAATGCTTTATTTAGACTTTTTTTAAGTGTTTCCTGGATATTGCTGAGAAGATAGGCTTCAGTAAGTATTACATTTCAAAAACTATTTGAAGTATATTATGTTTTCCTAACTCTGTAAGGATTTTAAAAATCGGTGATAGGCTTTTTCAACTATATATGTATGTTCCTCTTTCTAATCATCAACTTGCATTATGTTTACATGTCGTGGCACTTTTTACATTTTGTTTTGTTTAGTTTTTCCCTGAATAGTGTCTGCCCTCCCTCTTCTTTCTTTGGCAATATCAAACCTTATTTACTCTGGAATTTCTGGATGACAACTGGTTTCTATACAGTAGTTTAAATAATCTGTATCCCCTGGTCTCATTCTGTACTGTGAAAAGTATGAGTTTATTCATCCAAAAGATGTTTCAGTCTATTTCAAAGAGATTTTTTTTAGATGAGATAACATTGTATAAAATAAAGTTTAACTTTACTGATTATATACAAATATAAACAAGAGATTCTTTGATGCAGTTACAGAAATTGGGTCAGAGATTGTAAGAAGGCTCACAACTGCTAAGTCCACATACACATTAAGTTCAGTTTGACTTTATATGTAAGTTATATAGCACTTCACATTATTCCTAATCTATGCTTGCCTCTCAAATCTGAAAAGAGATATCCTAGTAGAATTCCATAACACATATTTTAAAACTAGAACTTTAGTTAAGTCCTTATAGGACATAATGGCAAAGTTTTCTCTTGTGGTTTAAACCTTAATACATCAGCAAAAATTTATTGCTATAAGAAATGGAAATGAACAGCTGGTCACAAATTACTGAGCATGAATTGCTAGAACTAGAGAAAATAATGTTCAGAAGGACACCTAAAGAAAAGGTACCTCATAGAAGCAGAGGATGCTAGTAGGTTTAAGAATAGAAATAGATGTAGAGAAACTATAAGTTTACAAGGACTCTACCAATTAAATCATTCTCATTTGTTCACTCTCTCTCTGTTTCAATTGTCCCTGCTTCTCTCTCTCTCTCCTTTTCTCTCTCTCTTTCTTTCTGTCTCTGACACACACAATTCTTCTTTCCCTTTTCTGCTGCCTTACATATTTGAAATTAAAAGCACATGAATTTTTTAGCAACATAGAGAAATTAAGTCCAAGTTCTTTGGTATAAAGATCTTCACCTGTGACATGATTTATTCTCCTTATGCTGACCCTCTTCTCCCTGTAAAAATTATATATGTTCATTAAAATGAGGTCAAGCAATGCAGATATAATATACTGTCATAGTAAAATAAATGTGGTTTACCTGAGATAATTTTCAATCCTGACATCTCCATAGACAAACATGCAGGCAGAAAAAAGAGATAAGTACAAGTTTAACTAGTTAACTAGATTGAGAAATATATATATGCAAACAGATTATAATATAATGCTATATTTAATTAAAATATTAAGTTTAATTCTGTTTTTATTTAAGAAAATAAGTTAAATGGAAATTGAAGCAATTGATGAACTTCCAATAATAGATTTTTAAAGATAGAAGATTAGTATTTAAGATTAACAAAATTGTAAAAATATTACTAAGTTAAAGCTGTTGTGTTTTAAACTACATTTTAATAATATTTTATTAAATATTATATAATACATTTTAATAATTATTACAGAACATAGATCGATACTTTGATATGAAAATCTGATATAGTTAATTATCATTTCTTCCAACTTTATGAATCAGATTGTTTTTTTTTTAAATCTTGTAACAGTTTGCAATAGTTATATTCAGTTTTCAGTTACAGTACCACATTTTTTATTCTTGTGTAATTGCATTTGATTCTTATTTATTGTCTTTTAAACATGGTTCTTCCAATACTTTTGGAGCTCATTCTCTTTCTTATTTTTTAGTTGATTCAATCTGTGTATATGTCTATGTGTAAAAGCATCATAGTAAGTGTAGCAGCTAGTTTTTCTTCTACATTTAAGAATTCTATCATTGGTTTGGTTTAATTCTGTTTATACATCAGCAGTATCTTGGCATGTATATCTTTAGAGCATACTTTCCTTTGGGAACTTGTGGACACTGCTAACTTCTAGTTTTGACTGTCGCTTTGGAAAACTCTCAAGCTCGTTAAATTTCCCGTTTTTAGGAAATTTTAATTTTTTTGTCCTGGATAGCTAAGGAGAAATTATATTTTATCCTTGATTTTCAACATCTGTTATTGGACTTGTAATTTTTATCCACTTTTTCTAGAATTTGATTTGTCCTTATAAGTTTTATATTCTGCTCTTAACAGAATTAATAGTATCTTTTCAGCATTTCCCTTGAAATGTATGGAATACCATTTTTATCTATTTTAAAGAGTTTTTAACCTCAGTGATAATAATTACTCTTACATTGGACTCTCATTGTCCTATATCTCTTACCTTCTAATTGTTTGAGGTTTTACATCCACTTTAATAATCTCAAATTGTCCTGTATCAGTTGATTTTCAGTTTTTCATTGTTTGTTAATTATTAAATCTGCAAAGGTGTCATTTTAAACCATTTATTAGTTTTGCAGTACCCTTTTAAATGCAATCTATTGTTATTTCTTTTTTTGAGTTGGTTTATTTAACTTATGTTATTACTAAAGTAGTCAATAATGTGAAAAATATGGGTGAGATATTCATTTTCTTTCTCAGGGTAATATTCATTCTGTACTGAATTCCTCACATCTCTCTTGAGATATGTATGTCGTTTTCAAGGCTTTTATTAAATTTCTTAGATATGACAACTATCTAACTGCTCTGATAGAGGGTGAATTACTTTTCCTGTTTGACAAATATGAAATACGTTTTTCTCTGTTTTGAAGATAAAGCTCAGTCGAGCCTGCAGTTTTGCAACCTGTGTGTATGTGTAAGTGCTAATGTGTGTGAGAGAGAAACAATACCATGTTTCTGTTCTTTCTTTTGAGATTTTATTAAATGTACTTTAAAAAGCTTCACTTAACCTTGATATTTATTCCATCCTAGTTGGGAATACCCTTTATTTCTGATAATTAAGTCAACTGAGTTTGAAGCCATGGCATTTTTATTTCTGTCTGATCGAGTCAACCTCTGCTCTTCGATTCTTACTTGTTAACCATCCCTCCCCAAGAACTCTAATATTCTTCTTCTCACATTCAAGGCCATTGAGGATGAATCTCACAATTTTTTTTAACTTACCAAACTTTTTCTTGAGGTGTGCGGATGGGTTTAGGTTCTTCTTGTGTTCCAAGAAAATATTCAGGTTTTTTGCACCAATAGATTTTTTGGTTTCTTTGAAGAGTATCACATTAGTTTTAATTTTTTCTTTGTGGACTGTTTCTGATAGTTCTTAAAAAGAGATTCAGGTTTGTTTGTTTTTATTTTTGCTTTTTCTACTGTATTTTTCTTCTTTTGTAAGTCACAGTTTGTTTTATCTTGTGTAGGGGAAGATTATCTATGACATACCTACATTCAAATATCTTTACTCAGAATTTCCTTCCAGGTGATTTAACACATGTGATTTTTATGTAGAATTCTGTGATAAGGATGTCTTTGAATCTTGATGAGTTGTATATGAATACTGAAATATTGTTATTCACTTATAATTATTTCTTTGTATGAGTGAAGACTGGAGATATGTGTGCACAGAGGTTGAGCATGTTGGTGGAGATGTATATGCCGGAGTTGTGTGTATTACTGTGTGGGGACATGTATGGTGGGCAGTACTATGTTTATGGGAGGATATATACATTTGTGTGTGGGCCATGTGATACATGGGGATGTATATGTAGAGGGCTGTTTGTGTGTGCATGAGAAAGAGACACAGAGACACACAGAGAGAGAATTTCTGTGTGAATGGAAGCTTCTAACTGGCAAAATCAAAAGAAAGTCGAAAGATAAATTTCATGATATAAATGTTGAATTTATAGGTTTGGAGATAAATATTGACACTTCTAACTGCTAGGATTAACTTGAGATCATTAATTGTGATCATGAGGGTATGCTTGTATCCCTTTTGCAGTGTATTCTACTGACGGTGTTCTTTGAAATTCTTAAGCACACTATTGTCTCTTTTCAATGTAATATTATAATTCAGTGGCTGACTAAGCTATTATTCTCTTTGCCCCTTACACCACAATAGCACTGAGATTCACCAGGAAGCTGTTCACTCCCTTAGCATGTATCTTAGCATTCTTCAGTAAGAAATCACTGGGCATGAGCAATGCAGAATGCAGTTAATTGACCTTTAACTCTCACTTCATGTGCTGCAGGAAATAAAAGTCCTCAGCAGATTTTTTAAAGTTGAAAATACAGTGGATGCTATATCAGCATGAACTTAAAATGGTCACAGGTTAACAAAATGCATGCTAGGATAGTAAAAACAAACAAACAAACACTTGGAGAACCAACATTATAGCTTTAAAAATGTCCATTGAACGAATAGAACAAATAAACTAGTAGCATATTTTAAGTGTTTCAATTATTGAGTACTAAATATAGTCTAAAGAAACCATATAAACTAAGACATTTTATACATGCATACAACATACAGTATAGCATTTATTTTAATATTATACTTTTAAAATGCTACATATTCTCTTTCCAAGAATATGTAAGGATAGATAATTGGGTGTAGATTTTTCCTTAATTACCTAACTTGACACCCTTCCTTTCTTCTCTCCCTTTCTCCCCCTCCTTCCTCTCTCTCCCTCTCTTTCTATGAGAGCTATCATGCACATTGCAAAACTCTAAGTTTGAATCCAGGTTACAATAATATTAGACCTATTCTTAGAGATTGAGATGGATAGTGACACAGATGGCTGAGTTAAGCACTGGATGTCCATTACAGTATTTAATACATGAGTGCTATTAATATCTCCATCTTATAAATGAAGAAATTAAATAAGACCCTGATAGGTTAAATAACCTGACCAATAAATGACATTCAAAGAGAAAAGCAGGTTTTTCTCATTTTAGAGCCAAATATCCTAGCAAAATGGTCATATTATTGGAATATGTAAGTACTATTTAACAGACAGGTAATTCTCCAGGACCCCAGTCTACTGATAATCAAATACTGAAGGAGTGTAACCCGATATGAAAGAAAGTCTTCAGGAGTCCCATGAACTAAGAATGGAGTCGATTCTGATTAGTTGGTGCCCACATATTGATTGCTAACAATTTTGTATTACTCCTGTGCATTATTCAGGGCTCCCCAGAGAAAATGAGCCAATAGGATGGAAGTATGGATGGATGGATGGATGGAAGGATGGATGGATGGATGGATGGATGGAAGGATGGATGGAAGGATGGATGGATGGATGGATGGATGGATGGATGGATGGATGGATGGATGGATGGAAGGATGGATGGATGGATGGATGGATGGATGGATGGATGGATGGATGGATGGAAGGATGGATGGATGGATGGAAGGATGGATGGATGGATGGATGGATGGATGGATGGATGAATGGAAGGAAGGATGGATGGATGGATGGATGGATGGATGGATGGATGAATGGATGGATAGATAGGGGAGATGGAGATAAAGATAGAAAGCGAGAGAGACAGAAGGACAGGAGAGAGAGAGAGAAAGAGAGATTGGTTCTACATGACAGAGGGGCCTGACAAGTCCAAAAAACATAGGGCAGGTCAGTAGGTTGAAAATTTAAATAAGAGTTGCTGCTTCAGCCTTGAGTCTGAAAACCACTATGCAGGTCAGCAAATTAGAAACTCAGGTGGGATTTCTCTGCTGTAGTCTTGAGACAATTTCTTCTAATTCAAGAAACTTCAGCCTCTGTTCTTAAGGCCTGCAAGTGATTGGATGAGGCCACCCACCTTGCAGAGGGTAATTGGCTCGTCCACAAGGTGAGTGGTAAAAGTCTACTAATTATAAATGTTAACTGAATCTAAATTAGAACACCTAGAGTAATGTCCAAGCAAATAACTGGGCAGTGTTGCCTAGCCAAATTGACACATACAATGATCAGTAATGCTTTGTAGTATCTATAGCTTAATAATGATGCAATTTTTAGAAAGCTATTTATCTTTTCTGAGACTGTTTCCTATCAGTAACGCATAGGTAATGACACATGTATTATAGCATATAGCATATATAGATGGCTTACATATACATAGTAGATATAGAGTTTGTCTATTTCTTATTCCTTTTTTCTTGCATTAATATATAACTGACACTCATTAGTCATGCAATCCTAGTAATTTCTCCCTTATTAGTCCAGTTTTCTCACCTATAAAATGTAGCATATTGGGCTACAACTACTTGAGTTCTCTTCCAGCTGTAATGTTTACTCAGCCTGTGGTGTCATCACTTCAGTGACATTTGTTTACTTCATCATTCATGAAACTCCTTACTGATCTATATTTATCTGTTGACAGAAGAAATGTTGCCCATCACACGGCACTAATGATTAGGCAAAAGAAGGTGCTCATTTACCTATTAGTGGGAATAGCTTCAAACTGGATCTTCTACATTTTTGTGTCTGATTTCCCCAATGACCAAAGTCATACATTTGTGGGAAATGAGGTCAGTACTCAGGGAACACAATTTTTATCCCAGTGCAAATGTACTGGCCAGAATTAGGACTAAGTGACATGTTAGCTCTTCAGGATGGGATGGACCTGGGCATGGAAATGTGTGAATTACAGAAAAGTAAGCTAAGCCTTTCATAACAGGGTTATACTGCAAATGCATTTGTTTACCACCTCTAGTGTTTTCATTTTTCTCATTAAAACATTTCCGCACAGACTGTCCATACTTACGCATCTAAATAAAGTTGGTATTTAAAATAGACATGTTACAAAAAATGTCAACCAGTGCCTAATTTACATATACCATTGATTATTTGTGCTCAGAGTTAATTCAGGTTTGCCCAGACTACTGTGACTGATACAGATGTGCAGTAATGGACTATCACTGCCAAAGCTTCTCCTGGGCAGCTCAGCCTGTTCCAAATCAGTCTTTATGTAAACAGCCAGCAGGGACTTTAGCTCTGTGAATAGGTTTTCCATGAGCCCACTTTGGCATGAGTTAGACAATGGGAGCACAAAAGAAGCTTTAGATATGTAGATAGTTCAGTAACACTAAAAATTTGTAAACAAGTTTGTATTTTCCAAATTAAGAATCTTTACAGCCAGAGGAAAGTCTACCTAAGTGAACATACCAAATATCCATTCTTGAGCCTGTACACTTGGTAACTGTTTTTTTTGTTTTCTCCTGCAGCCATGTAAGTCAGCATAACTGTCTTAGATTTGAAGCTCTCTAGGGAGATCCTTATATTATGTCTTTCCACTGTTAATGGGGTCTAGTGAAGTACTATACCCATATGATGACTTAATAAAATAAATGTATATGATGACAGAACCCCAAAGTCTTCAAAGTGAATTTAATTGCAGTAACATTCTTTCAAATGTAATTTGTGCCCAGAAGTGAAAACATATCTAGTGACATGTGGAGTTCAAGATCATTTCCCTCTTGAATTAGCTTTTAGTTATGATACTGTGTTCACAGAATTCCCGTTTGTTTCATATCAAGCAATGCTGCTTCTGAAGCTACAGTATATGGTTCACACAAACACTGAAAGTTTGAGTTATGAGTAGATTGAGTCTCCAAAGAACAAGTTTTCAATATATCCTCGCGAGTTAGCAGACATCACACATGAAAAACTGATAAAATGGAAAAAAAAATGTGGTTATTTAAAAATGATACAGTGATATCCTTATTGAAATTATCAACATGTTGGTATTTCTTTTGAAATGTGTTTGACATTTGAATGGCATCCATTGTTTTCAGTGTTGAAACTATTTTTGGCTATCACTGCAATAACCTTTATGTTCCCAGATAACTCACAAACAATAAAATCTTAAGAGCATGAAATAATGCCAAAAATAAATAAACTTTTGTTAGCTCAGGAATGAAAAAAAAGTATATTACAGCTTCTTTTATCCTAAATCTCTATTTTTCACGAATTCAAATAGAAATGCCCCTGTGATTATATTTACTATAATTTATTAAATTAAGCACTGGATACAAATGCATAGTAATGACCTACTTCTTCTAAGAATAAATTAACTTTCTGTAAGGACAATCACCCTCTGCTAAAGTACACACGTTATTTTTCCTTTGTGTCTAGCTGTGTTGATTTTGTTGGTAGCTGGTCCATTACTCAGTCAGCCTTTGCTTGTTCATTTTGCATCAGATAGTAGAAGTTGAGGAAAATCAGACAATTTATTTGTTGGATTCCCTCCCCACCATTACTGGAGAATATTTTATGTATGTGTCCACATGTATGGCAGAGCTTGCTGTTTTCTTTGAGCATTTTTTTTCCTGAGGCAATAAGTATTATTATAATTTAGAAGCAAAATATATTTCAATGTTGAAATAACAGAATTGGAAGACCTGAATGAAATTGATAAAAGTATCTCCTGGCAAGCCTCCATTATGAGGCATTAGGACACTTGGCAAAGGAACAAAAGACATGTTTGCAGATAAATGGGAAGATTTCTCCACTTTCACAGGCACTCTGATAGGTCACTCCATCTTCTGATGGGATAATGCACATGCAAAACAAAACAAAACAAGACAAAAAAGTCTTTGGGAGCTTTAGATAAAGTGGCTTATATAATTTAGGATTAAGTTAGATACTTTTGAGAAGAAAGGGAAGGTTTTGTTTATTAATACATGGAAATAAACCATGACTGCCTGACTGGTCCAAATTCTCTTCATTGATTTACACAAATAGGAAATGGCATGGATGTTTGAAGCCCGGTGAGGAGATGCACTGATGCCATTTTATATCTGAGAAAGCACTCACTGCATGCCTTTTAAGTTGAACACATAATTTAATTTGCATTGACTAAATTTAATTCTTGGCTTCACCACTTACTAGGTGTTCAACTTTGGGCAAGTTATTTAACATCTTTGTACTTCAAACTTCTTACTAAATAATAGGGTTAATAATATCCATCTCCCAGTATTATGGGTTATTTTGTAAGATTTTATATATAAAGCACTTAGAAAAGTATAAAGCATCAGTTATTCAATTAACAATATTTACTTGTACCAAAATCCTTTTCTAATGGTACTGTTATTATTATTATTGGTTATAGTTCCGTAATTAGAGCTTTAAAATGTAATCCAGACTCCAAAACAAAGCTCCCTGTTTTCACTTTTACCACTATTACTATTTCACTGTTATTCACTAAAACTTTGTCTTCACTACAAAACAACCAGAATAATTATTTTAAAATCTTCCATAGTCCATTTATCATACCTGAAGTAAAATCCAAATCTTTCACCTTAAGGCCTTTATACAAAAACTAACCCTGGATGTCCAATTCCTCTCTCATTGCTCAACTACACGTAATACCCGGTCTTCTCGCAGTTTTTATAAAACATGCAAGATTCATAGCCCTTCAGGGAACTTACCCTTGAAGTTCTCAGACAGGGACTCTTTTTTGCAGATCTCCCAAACTGAATTCATTATATTCAGGTCTCTCCTTAATCCACACATGAGAAAGGACTTCCCTTACCCCTTTCTGATCACTGTTCCTTTACTTTGCTTTATATTTCTTTGTAACAAGGCCACTACCCAATATTATGTGGCTGTTTTCTGTCTTAGCCATTAGAATATATGTTTGAATATGTCACATATATTAAATGTGCTGTAGTACATGGAAGTATTTCTGACACATAGGAGCTACTGAAAAGAATTGTTTAATGAATACTTGAATGAATAATAAATGAAATAATCGGATGAGTGAATACATCATAGGGTAATTCATGTTTAAACAAACAGCTGAAAATGACAGAAAATACATTGTTAACAGTAGTTCTATTAAAAACTAAGTTGTTTTCTGGGGGGATATATATATATATATATGTGTGTGTGTATATGTATTTGCACACTTACACATACCACATTCATCATACATACACATATATACACACATTTTATGCAATATTGATAAGAATGTTTCATGGAATAGTTAGGCTGTAACTTGAAAGCAAATATTTTTTTCAACCCAAATCTATAATTATACATAAGTAGAAGTTAAGTCTATTGCTAAAGGTCTGAATATAGGTCAAGTGCAATAAAACCTGAAGAATTCATAAGTTGAATTATAATGAACTTATAAACTTGACTGTACAGATTATCAAGGTCCTAAATTCTAGTCTGGATATGCTATTACTCATTTTTAGTGACCCTGGGAAGGTTATCTCTTCTTTCTCTAAGCTTCTTCAACTGTAGAATATAATCATTTTATTTTATAATCTCTCCCACACTCCAAAAACAGATAGTATGAGTCTAAGCCAAGGTATTTTAATCTTTCTAATATACTTAATATTTTATTGAGACCCTTTACCTCCCTGAAAACCAGTTTATATTTAATCCAGGGGATAGTACCAATGAAGATGAACACATAAGCCATAGCATTTATGAAATACCCCGAACAAAAAGGAATTAGTTTTCTAAATATAAATGTGAGATACACACACACACATACACACAAACGTTTTAAAAGTAGATTATTTGGAGGAAGTATAATTGATTCATACGAAGGTTCTTTGGTCACCTGCACTTAAGTCATTTGAACCTCCGTCCCTTATCCCCCATATTGAGACCCTGCCTTCTCATACGCTGTTGAGCATCATGTTCAGAGAACTTGGAACGTAGTAAACAGTAAATATCTGTTGTCTTTGCCAACTAAATAAAAATGGTGATTAGCTTTATAATAATTTTAAGGCTTTCAATAAGCCCAGCAGGCAATTTAATAAGATGTGGTTATTGTCTGCCAGGTCTTCCATGTTGAAAATCAGGACTCTGCTCCCAGTGGAAAGAAAAGGAATGAAATGTATTTGATTTAAATGATTATGTACTGAAAATTGCTTTTCCTCCCACTGTCTATCTTGAAGACTTCAGGAAAAAATAATTAAAACTAAAAAGTACGATATCTCAAATTTAGCAGAATGAAGATACTTTTAAGACCAAGACTCAGGAGGCTAATAAGATTTTCAATGGATCATCTTTGAGTCACTGGTTCAAACATTGTCCAGTTTAGGATTACTGGATATTATCATCTGTTGTTTGACAGTTTATGAAAAAGGAAGTGTTCACTCCAGTGTTTCTTGAGCAAACATTTGAAAACCCTTATAAATATTTGTATTGTGATTAGTGGACCCAAGAGAGACTGTGGCGCTTTCATACTGAGGAGCTGTTCTTTCCGAGAGCACTTGAGCCGTATCAGTGACTTACAATTGCACACGTCATTTGCCTTCCAGAAAAGCCACAGCCAACCAGAAGTCAACTGGCTATCTGGCCATACGCTACCATAGAAGACATTTCCTGGCTTTCATTCCCTACAGCACTTGTGTTCCCGTATATGTGTTTGGAACCTGGCACCTGGTGTGCCCAGAAGTTCACACAGAATCTGCTTAGTGTGGTTTCGGTAGAAAAAGCACATAGTTACCAACTCAAGAGATGACTCATGACTTCCAGGAAGATGGCGGTGTGAGCAGGGCGGCAGAAATCTCCTCCCAACACTATATTTATGTACGAAAACACAGAAAATACATCTATTCCTAAAAGAGAGACGAGAATACACAGGAAAGCGCACAGCGTGCAGCTACACCCGAGAGGACTTGGCACCCCAGGAGGCGGGTAAGATACGGAGCCGCGACCCGGCGGGACCCGAGCCCTCCCCCACCCCAGCGCACCGGCGGGAGGAGAGGATTCAGAGCCGGAAGGGAGTGGAAGTGCACCCCGCGAAGTAGCCAGCCCCGGTGATCTGCGTGGGGAGCGCTGACCCACATTGCGCAGTGCAGCGGAGATTGGAGAGACAGAGGGGCAGGATCTGAGCGGGGAACGCGCCAGGGTGCTTGCAGCCGGCTCCCGGGAAGGGAAAAAAAAAAAAAGCACGCGCTTTCTTCAGCGGTCTTAAAGAGACAGGAGCCCAGCGGAGGAGCCGGATCGCCCCAGCACACTCAGCCCAGCAGGCTGGGAGTCCTGGGGAGTTTGAGACGCCTTAGCTGGCGACAGAGGAAGTGTAGCCATACTTCTCACTTCTCACTGAGATCAACAGCCTCCTATTCGTTCCCACCCCTGCCAGAGCGATAAAGGGCCCTGCAGAGTGGCACAGTCACAGCTGTGGAATAGTGGGGCAATAGCGCCACCTAGAGCATTCCCACAGAATCTACGTCCGGTGGGCATTTTTTTTGTTTTGTTTTGTTTTTTGTTTTGTTTTTGTTTTTTCTTTTCTTTCTTTTTTTCTTTCTTTCTTTTTTTCTTTTTTTTTCTTCTCTTTTTAAAGTCTTAAAGAGCCCAGCTGACATACGTGGCAACTATCAATGACCAATTATATAGCCATGAAAAGACAGAGGAATATGGTTCAGACCAAAATCAACCAGACAACCCCAGAGAGGGAGTCTGAAGGGATGGAAATGCACAGCCTCCCTGAAAAAGAATTCAGAATAAAAGTCATAACCATGCTGATGGACCTACAGAGAAATGTGCAAGAGCTGAGGGAGGAAGTGAGGGAACTGAGGAAAGACAATGCAGAAATCAGACAAGCGATCAATGGGCTTAACAGCAGAATGGATGAGATGCAAGAGATTGTTAATGGAATAGAAAACAGAGAACAGGAGTACAGAGCAGCTGAGGCAGAGAGAGATAAAAGGATTTCTAGGAATGAAAGAATATTAAGAGAACTGTGTGACCAATCCAAACGGAACAATATTCGCATTATAGGAGTACCAGAGGGAAGAAGAGAGAGAAAAAGGGATAGAAAGTGTCTTTGAAGAAATAATTGCTGAAAACTTTCCCTCGCTGGGGAAGGAAGTAGTCTCGCAGTCCACCGAAGCTCATAGATCTCCCAACACAAGGGACCCAAGGAAGACAACACCAAGACACATAATAATTAAGATGGCAAAGATCAAAGATAAAGACAGGGTATTAAAGGCAGCTAGAGAGAGAAAAAAGATCACCTACAAAGGAAAACCCATCAGACTATCATCAGACTTCTCAACAGAAACCTTACAGGCCAGAAGAGAATGGCATGATTTATTTAACGTTATGAAACAGAAGGGCCTCGAACCAAGAATATTGTATCCAGCACGATTATCATTTAAATATGATGGAGGGATTAAACAGTTTCCAGATAAACGAAAGTTAAGAGAGTTTGCCTCTCATAAACCACCACTACAGGATATCTTAAATGGACTGCTCTAGAGGGAAGCACACCTAAGGCTAAAAAGATGTCACCAGAGGAATAAAAAATCATAGCAAAGAAAGCAGACCATCCAAATACTAACTAAAGGCAAAGAATAAAACACCTATTATAGAAAGAATGGAGGAGGAGGAATAAGAAGGGAGAGAAATAAAGAAACATCAGACTGTATTTACAATAACTTAACAAGAAAGTTAAGTTAGATTGTTAGATAGTAAAGAAGCAACCCTTGAACCCTTGGTAACCACGAATCTAAAGCCAGCAATGGCAATAAGTACATATCCTATCAATAATCACCCTAAATGTAAATGGACTGAATGCACCAATCAAAAGACACAGAGTAACAGAATGGATAAAAAAGCAAGACCCATCTATATGCTGCCTACAAGAAACTCACCTCACATCCAAAGATATACAGAGACTAAAAGTGAAGGGATGGAAAAAGATATTTCATGCAAACAACAAAGAGAAAAAAGCAGGTGTTGCAGTACTTGTATCAGACAAAATAGACTTCAAAACGAAGAAAGTAGCAAAAGATAAAGAAGGACATTACATAATGATAAAGGGGTCAGTCCAACAAGAAGGTATAACCGTTATAAATATATATGCACCCAACACAGGAGCGCCAGCATATGTGAGACAAATACTAACAGAATTAAAGGAGGAAATAGACAGCAATGCATTCATCTTAGGAGACTTCAACACACCACTCACTCCAGAGGACAAATCAACCAGACAGAAAATAAGTAAAGACACAGAGGCACTGAACAACACACTAGAACAGATGGACCTAACAGACATCTACAGAACTCTACACCCCAAAGCAACAGGATACACATTCTTCTCAAGTGCACATGGAACATTTTCCAGAATAGACCACATACTAGGCCACAAAAAGAACCTCAGTAATTTCAAAAATATTGAAATCCTACCAACCAACTTCTCAGATCACCAAGGTATAAAACTAGAAATAAATTTTAGAAAGAAATCAAAAAGGCTCACAAATACATGGAGACTTAACAACACTCTCCTAATTAATCAATGGGTTAACGACCAAATCAAAACAGAAATCAAAGAATATATGGAGACTAATGACAACAACAACACAAAGCCACAACTTCTGTGGGACGCAGCAAAGGCAGTTCTAAGAGGAAAGTATATTGCAATCCAGGCCTATTTAAAGAAGGAAGAACATTCCCAAATGAATAGTCTAAAGACACAATTACTGAAATTGGAAAAAGAAGAACAAATGAGGCCCAAAGTCACCAGAAGGAAGGACATAATAAAGATTAGAGAAGAAATAAATGAAATTGAGAAGAATAAAACAATAGAAAAAATCAATGTAACCAAGACCTGGTTCTTTGAAAATATAAACAAAATAGATAAACCCCTAGCCAGACTCATTAAGAGAACAAGAGAATCTACACACATAAACACAATCAGAAATGAGAAAGGAAAAATCACGACGGACCCCACAGAAATACAAAGAATCATAAGAGAATATTATGAGAATCTATATGCTAACAAGGTGGAAAACATAGAAGAAATGGACAACTTCTTAGAAAAATACAGCCTTCCAAGACTGACCAAGCAAGAAACAGAAAAGCTAAACAGACCAATCACCAGTGACGAAATCGAATTGGTAATCAAAAAACTACCCAAGAAAAAAAAAACCTGGGCCTGATGGATTCACCTCTGAATTCTACCAGACATATAGAGAAGAAATAACACCGATTCTCCTTAAAGTTTTCCAAAAAATAGAAGAGGAGGGAGTACTTCCAAACTCATTCTATGAAGCCAGCATCACTCTAATACCAAAACCTGGAAAAGACCTCACCAAAAAAGAAAGTTACAGACCAATATCCCTGATGAACGTAGATGCAAAAATACTGAACAAAATATTAGCAAACCCAGTTCAAAAATACATCAAGAGGATCATACACCATGATCAAGTGGGATTCATCCCAGGGATGCAAGGATGGTACAACATTCGAAAATCCATCAACATCATCCACCACATCAACAAAAAGAAGAACAAAAACCACATGATCATCTCCATAGATGCTGAAAAAGCATTTGACAATATTCAGCATCGATTCATGATTAAAACTCTCAACAAAATGGGCATAGACGCCAAGTACCTCAACATCATAAAGGCTATATATGACAAACCCACAGCTAACATCATACTTAGCGGCGAGATACTGAAAGCTTTTCATCTAAGATCAGGAACAAGACAGGGATGCCAACTCTCTCCACTGTTATTCAACATAGTACTGGAGGTCCTAGACACAGCAGTCAGACAAAACAAAGACATACAAGCATCCAGATTGGTAAAGAAGAAGTCAAATTGTCACTATTTGCAGATGACATGATACTGTACATAAAAAACCCTAAAGACTCCATTCCAAAACTACTAGAACTAATATCTGAATTCAGCAAAGTTGCAGGATACAAAATTAACACACAGAAATCTGTTGCTTTCCTATACACTAATGATCAACTAACAGAAAGAGAAATCAGAAAAACAATTCCATTCACAATTGCATCAAAAAGAATAAAATACCTAGGAATAAACCTAACGAAGGAAGTGAAAGACCTGTACTCTGAAAACTACAAGACACTCCTAAGAGAAATTAAAGAGGACACTAACAAATGGAAATGCATCCCATGCTCTTGGCTAGGAAGAATAAATATTGTCAAAATGGCTATACTACCTAAAGCAATCTACAGATTCAATGTAATCCCTATCAAACTACCAACAGCTTTCTTCAATGAACTGGAACAAATAATTCTAAAATTCATATGGAACCACTAAAGACCCCGAATAGCCAAATCAATCCTGAGAAGGAGGAATAAAACAGGGGGAATTACACTCCCTGACTTCAAGCTCTACTACAAAGCCACAGTAATCAAGACAATTTGGTATTGGCACAAAAACAGACCCACAGACCAGTGGAACAGAATAGAAAATCCAAACATTAATCCAAACATATACAGTCAATTAATATTTGATAAAGGCCTTGGATATACAATGGGGAGATGACAGCCTCTTCAGCAGCTGGTGTTGGAAAAACTGGACAGCTACATGTAAGAGAATGAAACTGGACTACTGTCTAGCCCCATACACAAAGGTAAACTCAAGGTGGATCAAAGACCTGAATGTAAGTCATGAAACCATAAAACTCTTAGAAAAAAACATAGGCAAAAATCTCTTGGACATAAACATGAGCAACTTCTTCATGAACATATCTCCCCGGGCAAGGGAAACAAAAGCAAAAATGAACAAGTGGGACTATATCAAGCTGAAAAGCTTCTGTACAGCAAAGGACACCATCAGTAGAACAAAAAGACATCCTACAGTATGGGAGAATATATTCATAAAAAACGTATCTGATAAAGGGTTGACATCCAAAATATATAAAGAACTCATGCACCTTAACAAACAGAAAGCAAATAATCCAATTAAGAAATGGGCAGAGGACATGAATAGACACTTCTCTAAAGAAGAAATTCAGATGGCCAACAGGCACATGAAAAGATGCTCCACATCGCTAATCATCAGAGAAATGCAGATTAAAACCACAATGAGATATCACCTCACACCAGTGAGGATGGCCAACATCCAAAACACAAACAACAACAAATGTTGGCGAGGATGTGGAGAAAAGGGAACCCTCCTACACTGCTGGTGGGACTGCAAATTAGTTCAACCATTGTGGAAAGCAGTATGGAGGTTCCTCAAAAAACTCAAAATAGAAATACCATTTGACCCAGGAATTCCACTCCTAGGAATTTACCCTAAGAATGCAGCAGCCCAATTTGAAAAGGACAGATGCACCCCTATGTTTATTGCAGCACTATTTACAATAGCCAAGAAATGGAAGCAACCTAAGTGTCCATCACTAGATGAATGGATAAAGAAGAGGTGGTACATATACACAATGGAATATTATTCAGCCATAAGAAGAAAACAAATGCTACCATTTGCAACAACATGGATGGAGCTAGAGGGTATTATGCTCAGTGAAATAAGCCAAGCCGAAAAAGACAAGTACCAAATGATTTCACTCATATGTGGAGTATAAGAACAAAGAAAAAAATACTGAAGGAACAAAACAGCAGCCGACTCACAGAACCCAAGATTGGACTAACAGTTACCAAAGGGAAAGGGACTGGGGAAGATGGGCTGGAAGGGTGGGATAAGAGCGAAAAGGGGGCATTACGATTAGCAGACGTAATGTTGGGGGGGCACGGGGAGGGCTGTACAACTCAGAGAAGACAAGTAGTGATTCTATAGCATCTCACTAAACTGATGGATAGTGACTGTAATGGGGTTGGTGGGGGAGACCTGATGAAGGGGTAGTTTAATAATCGTAATATTGCACATGTAATTGTAAATTAATGATAATAAAATAAATTAAAAAAAAATAATAATAAAGACGCCTCCTACTGATTGCTTGTGTTTGTATAGAGTGCTGTGTCCAAAATCCTGAGTCTGCATCCAAACTCAATAGAAAAAAATACTTGCATTGATTAATTATACATGATAGGGAGGGAAAAGTAGTCATAGACTTACTTTATATCTGCCTTTCTGGGTGTAGATTATTCTGTCTTTTATGCTTTAGCATATTGGGAAAATGAGGACCTTTTAATACCTCACTCATATTTTTACTGTATATTTTTTTATTTTTAAAAGAAGTGCCTTAACCTGCTTAGAATCTTATGGGCATTTGTATGATACAGTAGGAAATCATGACTCATTGTTGACTTGAAGTTTTTACCCCAACATACCAATTTTGTTTTTAAGTATAAATCAAATTTGGTTTTATAACTCCCTTTTCCCCATATCCCATGTATACGCCTCATGATTTGGCAGAGTGATTCAACAGGCCCACAGATCATTTCTTTCGGGCGTGCTAATCTCATTTTGAGTTTGTTTCATTGGTGCCTTGCCAATCTATGTTGTCCTCACACATCTACCATTTTAAGTCTATGTTGAACATAAATAATGTTGATCTGTTTAACCATACTTTTATTAAACTAAATGTCGGGAGTAATTTCCACAAAGCAATCTAGGCTGACTGAAAGTTCTCAGATATCAGACCTACAGATTGATTTGACTAGTTTATCAGTCACAAACATTTTTTAATCAGTCATTAAAAAAATTGAGTGAGTCTTTAATAAGGAAATTAGTGTCCTTTGCTGGCTTCCTAAGATACCAATATAAAAAGATAGGGTCTCTAACATGTAAGGGATTAAGATTTCAAACAATTATGTGAAGTGTACAGAAAGAAACACTAACTTTCTGAAGTCAAAAGGCAGTGTTTTACTGGAGAAAGATATGCTGCCCTGCAATAGAATTCTTTACTTAAAAACTGTGAGTACTCACTGAAAAGTTTTTAACTGATACCATGATGGACTTACATGTTAAGAAATCACTCAAGATTAAAGGCTCTAAGAACAGGTTCTATGTTTATATAATGGAGAATATGGTGCTTCCTGATATTTTGTATGTTCAGTGCACTGTGTACCATGTCTATGATACCGCTAATTAATTCCATATTCTAGCACTCAAAAAAGGAACATATTGATATTTGCTAATCAGTCAAGTCAGCTGGGGTTAAGATGTTACCAGATATAAAGAACATTTAAATTGTATAAACAAGGTATTTAAAAAATCAAAACATTACATTTTCATGTTTTCAGGGAAAAACATGGTGATAGTATTTCCACCCATATATTTCCCCCTGTGCATTTTCTCTGAGATTTTGAGTTAAATGGATATCTGTTGTTTGTTTGTTCGTTTATTTCCCTTGGAGACAAATAAGGGCACATCTGGGCTACTGGAACATGCTCAGTCTTGTCCAAAAAAATCACGTAAATAAAACAGAACTGCATTCACTATCTTCTTGCCTCCTATATTTCTCTTTCCCATTTCATCCTATTCTAAGAACTGTCAGTTGATATGCATGACAGGAAATAGTGGAGGCATTTGGGGTCCTGTTCTTTAGATCAGAGATCACAGTAATAGGTGGAGTGCCTCCTGATGTACTCATGAGGCCAAGTTACTCTTGCTCTTCAAGGTAGCAGGTGGGAGAACTCCCCAATGAAACCTACTAGGCACCTAGCTGCTTGCCATCTTTTCTACAATTATTGCTGTTCTTGTTTCTTCTCTCGTGGACCTTGAAAGATGACAGTAACTTGGGTCAAGTAAAGACTTTTACTTTTGGTTTCTCACTCATATCAGTTACAACTGAACAATGTCTGCAACAGTGGGCTTCAATACATATATCTATATATACACATTTAAATTCTATTGCAAAACTTTGGAATCCTTAAGCTAGTGAGAAATGTATACAGGGACTGTGAGAACTGAACAAAGAAAATAAAGCTTCTTGAATTTTATGACAGTAGCCCTGTGGAAACTCTTCCACAGGCATTTAGACAGAAGATGTAAGACTTCCCTCAGAAACATGGAAACAGTAAAGAGATAGTACTAATACACTTTGATAGTAGGAATGTGCCAGGGTTTGATAGTATGCTAGATAAGTTGTAGATTATAAGCATTGAAAATATTTCTTTTTTGTCTTTTCTGTTATAACCCTGGGAATGCAGGGAAGAAAATTTGTATAGACTGTTCAAAGAAAGTTCTACAGAAATCTAAATCAAGTATAATTTCTTGGATTGTAAGAAGCTTTTCAAGAATGAATTTTTTTATCTTCATTTTTTACCTAAGACATACCAATTTCTGTTTAGCTTTTCCAGTTTAAAATTATATGCTAAAGTGAGCTTCCTTTGCATAAAATGAGGTAGACTATTACAATTTGGTTCAAGATTTGTAATCATGTGGCTCATTTTTCACTGAGAAGATAATTATTAGACAACAAGATAGTATAGTCATTAGTCCTGGTTTTAAGTAAACAGTGCTGGCTTTAAGATCAGAGAAAAGTGAATTCTATTCTGATACTTCCTATCTATGATTCCTTAGACCCCTCTATTCTTCACTTAATTTAACATAAAAAAAGAATATAAAAGTTAGTTACTTTGTGGTATTGTAGGAAGTAGGTGTAAAGCAGTTACAAAGTTCTTTGAGTAGTACTAGAATGTTACCAGTGTTACTAGCTTTTAGTATTACTTAATCACTCTTTTCCTCAGCTACAAAATAAGCATAGTAATATTATCTCTTTAGAAGCAATAAGCTACCTAAATTGAAATTACAGAGCATTGTACTCTCCTACAGTGCCATACCCAACCATATTTGATTCTGATGCAAAATGAAAATGTACACTTATGGGTGTGTGTGTGTGTGTGCATGTACATATGTGTGTACCTGCTTGTGTTTCTTTCAAATATTGTATTATTCATATTATTATTTGTCTTGCTGAGTTTTTTGGGGGCTCTCAAATTTTGTGTTCAGAGTTCATGCCTCACACGCTTCACCTAATCCTGGCCCTAATCTCATGGACCCTTTTAAAAACTAGCAAACCGGTTGATGAGTGTCGATACTGGAAAGAATACTTAAGATTAGTCATCATGGAAAAAAAACCCTAATTTATATACCCTAAAGTCTTATTGCTCCTACAAAATAGAAACTTGACAAGATTTGCCAAATTTGACAATGGTACTCATCTTTCTGGTTACAGTGCTAAGGAAACTTCTGAGCTATCAATAACAGCACAAAGATAAATCTTAGTGATCACAGTAGCCAAAAGACTGAATTATCTTCCAGTTATAATGAGATATTAGTATTACAAAATTGTTGCAATAAATGATGAGGAACCCAAAACGTGTGAGAAAAATAAGTATTATAGTTCTATATCATGTACTCATTTATTTATTTATTTTGAGAAAAAGATGTACTGGCTACGGTGATGGTGGTGGTATATGCCAACTGTTAAAAAATATACTCAGCCATGATTTATTTTTTGATGTTAAGTAAATGTTCATTTTTGCTCTTAATTTTACATTTGTAAATTTGTAATATCTTTTTCTTAAAGTCAGAAAATTGTGTTTTAGGCCTTACAAAAATAGAATTGGCACTGTACTGACCACATTGAGATTCTAATGTAGAGAGTTTGGTCAGTGTTTGGCATAGGGCTGTGCTCAAAACACAAAACACTTTAATATTCAAGAGTAGCTTTGATGCTTAGTCTAGAACTCTACTGTAAATATATATACACTAAAATAGAACTTGAAAATACTGTTAATAGATTCTATCAATCAGAAGGTGTATGCTCATGAAAAAGGAACATCTATCTTCTATCACATCACTGCCAAGCATAAGATAATTACTTTGTATTTAATTGTTAATAGTTTTATGGAATTAAGATTGGCTAAGTAGAAGTACAAAGAAATGATAATAGTTTCATGGCAAAGGTATGTACTTATCAAGTGCTTATTATTTTATATGTAGCATTTCCCATTCAAGCGCTTAGCTATTTTAAAATGTCTAGAAAACATTAAGCAAAAATGCTTTTAAAAGCACTTTTGGGGTTATAAAATGCTTAAATTTTCTTTTTTTAAGCAAATTTTTCCATATACAAAATTAATGTATCTCATCTATTGGAGGTGATAACTGAGTTGATGACATGTAGTTTTAAATATAAATGTTGATTTTCCTATTTAAACACCATAATATAGAGATCCTCACTAAATTTCAAGAAACAAGTTTCCCAAATTACATATAGCCATACAGTACTTACAGGAACTAAAAAAAATAGTAACAGAGCAGCAGGATATTTAAGAAAATTTGAAAAAGAAAGTTTCTTTTAAATCCTATGTAATAAAAAGTATATAAAGTCAATAAAACAAAATATTAAAATCTACTTATTGCCTTGAACACTTTTCAAAATGATTCGACCAAGCAGGACGAATTTTATTCAACATTTCTTTTCAACTTGGAGAACTTATTTTAAAAGAAAAGAAAAAAGCGAAAGAATGTCGTATTCTTGAACCCAAAAAGATGAAGAACATTGATGTGGCATAAAGTTGGCAGCAAAAGGAATACATTCTAAGAAACAAAACTTATCTTCATGCTGGTGAGTGAATCCTTTCATGAAGAACATGATGGTTGGAAAAAAAAAAACGTTGTGAAAGCCACAGTGATGATTTTCAGGCTGTGAATGCATATTTAGGTGCACATCCACATTGGACTTGGCATACCTTTCATCACTTCAGATGGGTCTACTGAGGGAGTCTCACTTGCCTTGCCAGGATTATCTTCTTGTTCCTGTTGGAATGATTTCTGTGGGGAAGACGGCAAACCTTTTCACACGTTTAGCACAACCAGAGACCTTGAGGACAATTTTACAGCCACTGCTTGAGTTTTTTTCAGAAAACTTGTTTTGGCCACAGTTGATACAACTTCAGTCAAAATAGGCTTTCTCATGAAGTTAGAGGATATTCATTTTCATTATAAAAGTAGAAAAGAACGGGAATAGAAAAAACATGCTAAAAATCATGCTAGAGAAGAAGTATAGTTGTAAATAAGCATGACATGTAAATATTTGAACCAATCATTTCCCAAAGGCACACATAAGTCACACAATAAAAGTAGGAGATTTCCCTGTCTTGGGGGTAATGTTTTGATATGGTTTTATTATGATATATAGTCTCCTTAATGTATATGTCTTTTATTCTATATTGGTGGATGCCACACTAAGTGTAAAAATTATGGGGAAATATCAGTGAAGGTAAGAAATAGTTTTTAAAAATTATAAAACATCTTACCTAATGAATTCTGTATTTTTACTGAACCTTGATAAGACAATAGTCTCTAAAATCAGGGATACTATAAAATCTGGGAATCTTTTAAAACAAGAAGAAAATACTTAAGATATGATTTTTTTCAATAAATGATGTTAAATCAAAGTCAGCTATCACTTGTAAGAATGAAAAAAAGAATCTCATTTTTAAAAATTGAATAGGACATGATTGAGTATGGACAAGTTTTTTGAGTTAAAGATGCAAAATATGAACAAGGGCAGTAAGGTACACTATATGAAAATTTGTCCATGTAATATTTTGAGAGTTGCTATTTCCCTATTATATTAGTTATCTTAAATTTTTTATTTTTTTATTTTGATATCATTAATATACAATTACATGAGCAACATTGTGGTTACTAGATTTCCCCCCTTTTCAAGTCCCCACCACATACCCCATTACAGTCATTGTCCATCAGCGTAGTAAAATACTATAGAATCACTACTTATCTTCTCTGTGCTATACTGCCTTCCCCGTGCCCCCCTGCTACATTATGTGTGCTAATCATAATGCCCCTTATTCCCCTATCCCTCCCCCTCCCCTCCACCCCTCCCCACTGCCAGTCCCTTTCCCTTTGGCAACTATTAGTCCACTCTTGGGTTCTGAGTCTGCTGCTGTTTTGTTCCTTCAGTTTTTGCTTTGTTCTTATACTCCACAGATGAGTGAAATCATCTGATACTTGTCTTTCTCTGGCTGGCTTATTTCACTGAGCATAATACCCTCTAGCTCCATCCATGTTGTTGCAAATGGTAGGATTTGTTTTCTTCTTATGGCTGAATAATACTCCCTTGTGTATATGTACCACATCTTCTTTATCCACTCATCTACTGATGGACACTTAGGTTGCTTCCATTTCTTGGCTATTGTAAATAGTGCTGCGATAAACATAGGGGTGCATATGTCTTTCAAACTGGGCTGCTGCATTCTTAAGGTAAATTCCTAGAAGTGGAATTCCTGGGTCAAATGGTATCATGAATTTTTAAAATGTAATATTAAGGGCCCTTCATGTTCTAAATAAAATGGTTCTGATCAAACCATCAGCAAGGATTTCTTTCCTTTTTTTGTTTTGTACCTGCAGGTATTTAATTTTGTCCCTCAATGCTGTTCTAAGAGTTTATATTTTCAGAAAAATCATTGTTCCAGTAACTTTGGTTTTCCAACAAATTATCAGAAAACATAATGGCTTAAAGCAACTATAAAATATTTTCTATTTCTTGTGATTTCTGTGAATCAAGGCATTTGGGAGGTTCTCAGCTAACAGTGCTGGCTCAGGATCTCTAATACAGTTGTAGTTAAATGGCAGATGGAGCTCAAATTTTATCAAGGAGGAATGCATCAACACAGAGCGATTTCCAGGCATGTCTTTCTCTTCAGGTATATCGCAGATTCTTCATCTAGTTCGCCGGCCTGGCCTAGTCTGGGCTTCCTCACAGCTGGTGGTACTCACACTGCTTACATAGCAGTTCGGGATTATAGGTGAGCCTGTATGGCCCTTTGTCACCTATTTTCAGAAGTCACGGAGTATCACTTCCACGAGAGACAGAGTAACAAAGCAGCACAGATTCAAGGGGAGAAATCATATATTTTACCTTTTAGTAGGGAGAGTGCCAAAGACATATTGTAAGAGAAACATTTGTGATGAAAGATACTAATATGGCCATCTCTGGAAAGCACACTTCACCAAAATTAGTAATCACTAAATAGTTTTACTGAACCAACCCTATTGATTAACCAATTTGATTCTCTTCCTGAAAAAATAAAAACCTTTACCTTAGAAATATTCCATTTTAAATGGACATTTGTCTCATACCATTTTAAACTATTATCAATGCATTGTGATGGATAGGTAGAGTAAGTTAAATAAAAATAATCGAGACTACATGCATAGATGGATGTATGAAAAAGAAAAATGTGCATTATATATTTTGATAAACCAAATTTTAGCATAGCAACTATGTGAAATATAGACTTTGATACACCAACTCTGAAGAAGCAACTTGTATTAAACTGTGTACTAGGAACTAGGAGGGCAGAAATAAGAATGAAATATTTTATCTTCCTTAATATAATATACCATCCTTTGAGGTATTTAGGCACATAAGTAATTGCAATTAGAGAATGAAGTGTATGCTTTTAACACATGTATGAATGGAAGGTGGATTGTAATAGACATAGAAAAGGTTAGTAAAATGAAAAGACCATCCAGATATTAGTGTCATTGTGTGAGTGTTTTAACACTGTTGGTAACTTTAGCATTTCAGGTATGGATAATGTGATTACAAGCAGGCTTTGTAAGAATACATTGTGTTAATAATGTATGTGGCCCTCAAGGTAACCCCAAAAGTATAGTGTATAATTCATTGTGGGATAGATTCAATGCAAATTAATGGATTGAAATTACCATAAATTACTCATCTGTGCTTAAAATTTTACTGATAGAAATATGTTAGTGATAAAGATTTAGGGCAGCAGTTTTGAAGTGATGTGCTGGGCCATGGGATTTATCTTCCCTTTTGAATTTCTTTAATATTGAGGCAATTGATAGAGATGATTAAGAATGTAAGTTTAAGAGACAAGCAGATTGATTATCTCCCTCTACCTTTTAGTGGTTATATGATCCCACGAAGTTAATTTTGCATCATTAAGGCTTCCCTCATTCTTAGAATGGAGATGATAATATTTACTTAAAATGATTCATGATAATTGTTCTGTGCAAGATAGCTATGCTATTATTATTATAGCTTCTTAGACTATTCTTCAAGTATAGTATACTATGAACATTTTTACACAGAAATGTTTTATTACATTTAATTCTCAGATTACTATTTCTGGAAATATCTTTTAATATATTCCATACATTTAATGTTAGGATTTTAACATGATTTCCCAGTATATTAATAATCTTTTAATTAGGTAGATCACAACAAAGCCCTGGTTCTGATTCAAAGATTTGCATGAATGAGCTAAGATTTAGGTTGCTTTCACTTCAGTTAAGTACAGAGGAGCCAATAAGTTAAATCAAAGAATACACAGAATGATAGATATTAAGATAATAGTAAATATATGAGCTCCCCTTGGTTATCACTGTAGTCCATGAAGCAGGAAGAGGGACCTGTAAGATCAGCATAGCTCAGACCTGTCAAGTCACTACATTTTATATAATTAGAGAGTAAAGCCATGTAAGGGCAGGGACATGTTTACTTAAGAGTCTACCCTTTAACCATATAAGAAATGTTTCTAGACCTTTGTTATATATTTCTAATTCAGTTTTTTTTATTGCAGCATTGGTCCTATGGCAGATCTGCTTAAGTCTATCATTAATTTTAGATCAATAAAAGTGAATCATTTGGCTTTTGTTTATTCGCTCAGTAATGACCAAAACAATGAAATAGATTATTGAGCTGAAAAAACATTTTTTGTCTTTTGGCCACATAAATCAAAGGGCATAAAAAAAAATCTGTTTTTAATTTCCCTTTGGTAAAACATGTCCACAAGCATGGCTGGTATTTTGACATAGTGATTTGTGTTAGCCTTCTGATACTGTGAAATAGTTGTTTCCTGAATGACTAATAAAGTGCTTTGAAATGCTTCTAACTTAATAATTATGTCTTTCTTCCTCATTCAGCATCCTATAGAGCCTCAAATGATACACTAGACTTCCGTTACATCTATTACCAATTCTTCTGCATGTATTACAAAGTCATGAGCTGTGAAAGAGACAGATCTTAGTTTAGATACCAGCTCTTGTATCCATTTATTTAATACTATGTAAGGATATGTGAAGTGTCTTCCATATGTCATCTACTCCCCTGGAAACCATGTTGGTGATTATAGTCTCTGGAATCTAGGAGCTTGCGGTTCATGGAGGAGACAAGTAAATATTTACTTTTCAGATATATGTGTTAGGATAAAGGTAAATATTGGTTGTGCTGGTGTGCAGGAGTTATACTTAGCATTTAGTGATAAACTATTACCATGTTGGCTGTAGCTTCGATGCAGAGCATCCAAAGGACTAAGTACCATTTCTAATGTCTAGGGTTTGGTGTGAAAGTCAGGAGAGAAAAAGTGTCCAAGGCAGATTATGAAGCAACAGGAGAGACTCAGAAGTTACAACACATTCAATGAAACTACAATAATGTACCTCAGCTGATGCGTAGAACATGAAGGGAAAAACAAGAAAATCTTTTAATGCCAACGAAAGTGGTAGCCAGATCAGAAAAGACCTCTTATACTATTAAAAAGATTTTGCCATTTATTAGCTGCAAGGTATTGACAAATAACTTATCTGAGCTTAGCTTTCTCCTCTCTAATAATGGAAATAATAGTGACTGCTACTGTGGATGGAATGTTTGTGTCTCCCCAAAGTCCATATTTTGAAGCCCCAGTACCCAGTGGGATCATATTTGGAGTGGAGGTAGGGCTTTAGAGAGAAAATTAAGTTTAGATGAGGTCATGAGCATACAAACCCTGCGATGGGACTGGTATTCCATAAGTGGATGAAGAGACCAGAGCACAAACTCCCATGCTCTCCCTCTCTCTCTCTTTCCAACATGTGAGTATATATATAGCCCGGAGGTACCGGTCTATAAACTAAAAGAGGGCCTTCAGCAAAAACCAGATCTCAGACTTCCAGCCTCCAGGACTATGGGAAAGAAATGTTATTTAAGCCACTCAGTCTATGGTATTTTTGTTATAGCAGCCCAGACCAGCTAAGACGACTATATTGGAAGATCGATGTGAGGGTTAAATAAAAATCATATACAAGTATTTTTGCACAAGGCCTTACACATTACATACGCACACATTTCTGTGTTGGCATTTCCATATTTTCTCAGTCAAATGAAAATGGCTCAAGCAGCTGTATAGATGGGATCATCTATTGTAGAAAAGGAGGACGCTGAACTGTGCGAACACTGTAGGGGATGTTGGAGATGTTGGAGGGATTTCAAATTTCTCATGAGCTTTTGGCATCCATATGGAGACATCTAATAGCAGATTAAAAATAAATGCCAATAAATAGATGATTATCAGTCATCTGCTCTGTGCCAGTCATGATGCTAGATTTGGGGATTTGGTAGAAGGGAGACCCACTACTTGAGCTCATTGTACTTAGGGTTCTCTGGGCCAGATCAACACTGAACCACAAATACAGGAAGAAATAAAGTATACAATGCTATGGATGCACAGAAACCACTTTATAAGATAGTTTAATTTTTCAGGATCCCATAATATTTAAGTGAGATTTCAGTGATACATAAAAATTAGCTGGGTGTAGTATGAGTGTGGAGCATGGGCTGAGGATCAAATTTATTTCTTTGCAGCAAAATAATAGCATTTGTGAGCAGGACATGACCATTTATTAAGTAAACACTTCGAGATGGGATTGCAATGAAGCAAATTTGGAAGAAAAGAAGGAGGCCAGATACTAAGAGATTTCTGAGAACATTAATGGATTCTAAATGGGATGTGACTTAATCAGAAATGTTTTTCAAATATCACTTTGTGATATGCAGAATAGATTAGAGGGAGTCAAGAATGGAAATCGAGAGTTAAGAGACTCTTGCTCTAGTCTTGAAAAGCAGTGATTATAGTACAGAGGTGATAGATAATAATAGATCTGAGATATGATTAAGAGGTATGTTTAACAACCCTTATGCACATTTGCATGGAAGGGAGGTGAAAGTATTTAGGAATCAACTGTGGCTTTCAGATTTTTGGCTCAAGAAGCTGTATAGACGGGATCATCTATTGTAAAAAAGGAGGACACTGAACTGTGTGAACACCGTAGGGGATGTTGGAGATGTTGGAGCATTTCTAATTTCTCTTGAGTTTTTGACACTGTATGGAGACATCTAATAGCAGATGGTTGTATGGGAATGGGGTTCTTCTGTAGAAATAACAATGTAAGAGTCATCTACTTCACTGTAAAATTCATTTATTGCAGTGGACAGAAACCTGTGGAGGGTGATGAGGTGTGTAGTACATTGAGAAGAGTGCCTAGGATAGAATCTAAGTATTTTTAAAATGTAAAGAAAGTAGAGAAATAAGAGCCAGTGAAAGAGGCTAAAAAGGAACAGACAAAGGCCCAGGAGGAAACCAGGAGAGTACGGTTTCTGGCAACCCAAGATAACAGAGTCTAGTAGGAGAGATTGTCAGAAGTTCCAAAAAGTATTGTAAGGGCAATAAAAGGGAAGACTGAAGATTAAGACATCTGGGAGAAGCAGTGAGATGTTTGGTAGGTAGAAGAATCCACATTAAAGTTTTAGAGCAGTAAGTGGGAGGTAAGGGCAATCTTCTTGAAAAGAGTTTAATATTTAAGGAGAGGAAAGAGAAGAATAGCTGAAAACAACAAATCATTTTTATTTATTTATTTTACTATATGTTTGACTTGTTTTTTGAGCTGCTGGTATTGTGAGAGAATTTGAAGATCTGGGAGAAAAATTTTATTCTTGATTGGGTACAACTTTGGATATTTGAGCCTGTGGTATGAAAATGTTTTATAACTGATATTCTCATAACATTTTCAGCATTTCTGTTAGTTGCCTATCTTATTTCCTTAATGAATTAGGATCATGAAGATGCACTTAATCTTTGGAGAAGGATTTATAGGTAAGCTTCCTAAGTAATTAGGAGTCTCTTAGAAGTGTGTTCCTAAATTCTAGGGAGGATTGGATGTGACATTTTTAAAAAATGAAAAAAAAACCCTAATTCTAAAGAGCATTTTTTTAGCTACCATTTTGAAAACAAGTGATTACATTAATCTCTTTCAACTCATATGACTATCAAGTTTAGTTACTTTTTACTGATAATTCTAAGAATAACAATAAATGTTTTAAATGTTAATAATGTGGCTATCACTGAATTATTGCTAAATGCGCTGTTTCATAAAAAATTGGCAACCTAGCAAATATTCAAACAGAACTGCACAATTAAAGCAACTCAGAATTGGAATGCTCCAAGAAATCAACCAAACCAAATACCTCATCAATGCTTGGACTCCTGAGCAGTTTATATGTGATCCCCCCCACCAGAAGTTTTTCTCATGTAAAATAGTTCATTTAATTATGTGAAAATGCTATTAGAAACAAATGCCTGAAAAAATGCTCAGATTTGTTTATATTTATAATATATAAAGAATATGTTTCACTATGAGGAAAGTTTTATAGCAAAATAGTCCAGAAAGATGTATAATGTCCATGTCTAGTAGATGATCAGCCAAACCACCAAAACAATGATGTAGAAGGCATACACTCTTTAGTATAAATCTAGTATAGTATGTTAGAGGCATCCCACACCTGGGAGAAGGAAAATTCCAGATCATGTACCAGAGTTGCAATAAAACATGGACTTGTTCTTGGACGTATGAAGGAACAAATAAAAAATAATAATACTCTTACTTCTGAGATGAAAATGAGAACCTGAGACTTATTATGCCTCAATATTGCATATAAATCTTCTCATCACAGAAAATCGCAAGGATGACAATGAAGGGAATCCAGAGTTGTGCTTATCGTTGATTTTTGAAAATTGACTAGAGGTTCCTGAGTGGTAATTTTGGGGAAGAATATTTTGAGATTATTTAAAAGCATACAGATTGTTTGAGAAAACATTTACCAAATTACCCCTCTTCAGTAGAAAGTATATTGAATATTTGATCAGATTAACACTGAGAGAGAGATGTGCTCTGAATATGAGTCGTTTCCCCCCAAATTCTTACAACTCTTAAAATCACTAATA
The DNA here is from genome assembly GCA_032199065.1 of Smutsia gigantea. NCBI lineage: Eukaryota > Metazoa > Chordata > Mammalia > Pholidota > Manidae > Smutsia > Smutsia gigantea. The sequence goes on from JAVSCE010015400.1 coordinate 402,566, forward strand.
GTTACAGTCAACAGATTCTAACAGGTGTCTCTCTGACCTATTGAAAAATTACCCAAATTTGTTCTAACAGTTCAAAGGGAGAATTCTGGTCAGCAAACTGACCACAGCATTTCCTTCCTTGTCTGCCATACTCCCTTTGCTTCTTTTCCTCTTTCTGTGATCCAGACACATTTGAGGAATATCTGTGCTTTTCTGCATGCTTTATCTACACTGGCCTTATTTACTACTCTGTTGCCAGTTGCTACACTTTCCCCTAGCACAGTGTTCACACTCACTATTGAATGAATAAATGTGCAACACTGCTGCTTCAGATGAATTATCTCTTGATTAAGAGGAGATGAGGGTTTTGAAAACAAGATAATGCCATGTAAATATAGTGTATAATAGATATAAAAATGTACCTCTACACAGCAAACTGGATCCTCATCATAACTTTATTGAAATATGTTTGCTGAGCTTATTATTGACTGTGTTGGCATTAACAAAGCAATGGTAAGTATTGCAGCATTTATATGTTTTCATTGCTTGCCAGGACATCCCTTACAAACTTTCCCAGAACTCGTGTTCATTGATTTACTCAGGATTGTGTGGAAATTACAGAGAGAATCAGTGATGTTAATGGACTGGATTTTATGCCTCCTTTATTTTCACCTATAAATTTGAGTATAGCTAAATCTAGGAAGTTGTTACCACCAGAGAATGTTGATAAGAGCTTGATTAAGACTGCAACAATCTCTTCCAATTCTAGACCCTAACAGCTTACCAAACATACTAGAACAAGAGACTGTGGTTAAATAATAACTTAAAAATAATAGTCACACCTAACAATGTGCAGAATATTCCCCAATGTAATTTATACTCTCTTACTATAGCCATACTTATGTCAGTTTTTATCATGTAGAGTAGGAAAAAAAAATGTTTCTCAGGCTGTCAGTGTTAGTATAGCTTTTTAATGCAATCTGTCTGTTTTTCAATCACTTAAATTATCTTCAGAACTGAATCAACATAAAAATGAACATAAGTATAGTTAAGGGTATATGGATCTTGGAAGGCACCCCTGCTTCTATATTTCTACATGCTTCCATTAGTTGCAGAATTATCCTGCCGTATCACTATGAGTCTCGAGTGGAACTTGACCTTGTTCCAAAATATGTGTGTGACATGGTAATCTGTTGCTATGGAAATTATGAAGCTCTTTTAAACGAAGTTATAAATTCCTTCACTCCAGCAGGATATGGATGTGAAGGAAGAGAACATATTTTGGAGATATTGGAATAATTGACAAGAAATAAATCAACTGTTCATAATCCTTGAAGACCCAGGTGCAGGTGGTGGCTCTAAAAGGCAGCAGTTGGAAGTAAACGATGTGCCTGCCCGAGTCACTGACGTGCTTTTGGTACAGTGCCAACGGGCAGAATGACCGTGTCCCTTCCACACCCATTAGCTCACTACAGTCTGTTCCGACATAGGAAGAGAAAGCTTGCTGGCCTCGGAAGTAACTCCGACTCTCGATTCCCTCTGTCTGTGGGGTTTGGTTTGGGAAAGTCTGGCAGATATGCTCTCGGCTTTGAATGAATGACAGTTTTCCTTCAACACACTTGCCAATGACTGCTTTTGGAGGAGAGGGCAAGAGGAAGGACAGAAAGAGTAGAATTGTCTAAAGATTTAGGGAACAAGTTTGTCTCCCCAAATGCTGCTATTTGAAATGGCTAAAATAGTGATAACTGAGTTGAAGGAAAAAACTAGTATAAATCAAAAGGTGAGGTACTGTAAGTCTCAATTATGGCAAACCTTAGTGATTCATCTAATTTCATCTAAAAATATTTTGTATAACTGCGTCTAATGTTGGATCTGGTATAGAAAATGCCAACTAGTATTTGCTGAGCGTGGGGCTCCTGAAGGATCATAAAATGTATACAAAATGTAAAATTGTAAATGTAGAATTATAAATAACTGAGACCATTTTAAAGTCAGCAAAATATTATGCTGAGGATTTCTAAGAAGGTGATTCATAAAACTCCTTTTTTCTCTATCACCGAAAGTCAATTGTTGAAAGCCTTATGTGACCAAAATAATTCCATCATTACCTGTTTAATAGCTTTGTGTATGTTTATGTATGCATTTATCATATACATATTTATGTACATAAATAGATAATATATATATGATAGCTAGATCTAAATCAATCAATCAATCAATCTATCTATCTATCTATCTATCTATCTATCTATCTATACCTGTGTTTAGTAACAAGGCTTTAGGCTGAATAAAACTAAGAGGATGTCTTGGTAATCTTCCCTGAGTTTTTGTATTACAGACTGGGAGACAACACAAAGTTGATGAAGTTTTATTTTACTACAACAAAAAAAGATCTCCAATCCTTAGCAAATTATATAAAAGTACAATTCATAGTTAGCATTACCTACCCTACGATATGTGATCCCTAAATACCTCTGTTGCATTCAGCTTTAGGTTATATTGAGATTGTTTTAACATTTTTTCTTTGTTTTTGGAAACATTTTTCTCAACTACTCTGGTTTTAAATATGTCAACAATTAAGTATCCACTACATGGAGTTTAGTGGAAGTTTTATTATAATTTTTTATCTCTGATAAAGTAATATGTAATTTTACATATTAAAAAAGTCCTATAAGGTCTTCAAAAATACTGAAAGTAAACTCTGATTGTTCAGAATCCTTTCTACTTTATTTTATTAAATTACTATTTATCCATAGTATATATGCACAATATATACTATGCAAGTATATAATTTGGTGTTTAGCTGAATATATTAAATATATTAGGAATTAATGCAGTGTAGTAGAAAGACTTCTAAGATGGCTGCATGATCTCCATCACCTGGTGTTATGTCCTGCATAATCATTTCCCCTCAAACATGGGAGAAACCTATAACTTGCTTATAACCCGTAGCATATGGCAAAAGTTATAGGCTATTATCTTGTGATGATGTCACAAAAGAGGTCTAAGGCTTTGTCTCGCTAGTACACATAGAGAGCTTGTCTTGTAAACTAAGAAGAAATTTATGTGACAGAGGGAAGAATAGACAAACTCCAACACCTGAGGTCAGTCACCAACCAGCAGGCAGTAAGAAGGCAAGCCAGGACCTCAGTCACACAGTCGTAACCACATGAAATCTGCCAAAGAACCTGAGTGAGTTTGTAAATGGATTCTTCCTAGTTGAGCTCTCAGAAAAGACCTCAGCTCCAGCCAACATTTTGATTACAGCTTTATAGAACCCTGGCCTGGACCTGTGACCCATAAACAGTATGATATAATAAATGTGTTGTTTTGAGCTGCTAAATTTGTGGTGACTTATTGCACAAAAATGCAATACTAATACATCTAGCATATGAGAATTAGAATTGAGAAGAGGTAGCATAAATAATACATTTTTTCTATTTAAACAAATTATACTATTTTGTAATGTCTCTTTTCACTTTAGGAAAAAAAAAGAAGTATCCCTTAGGCAAGAATGAAATGGCTAAAAAAATAAGCATTGCCTTTAGTGCATATTTTATAACACATATTCTCTACTCTTCTTAGTTTTATTTTCCCAGTTTCAAAAAATGTTACACTATATGAAATAGTCAAATAACTTGACTTTTAATGTCTAATCTCATTCAAGATTAAAAATAGTTCCTATATTTGAAAATCCATCAGATGTACATAGAGATAAGTTTCTCTTTCTAAATTTAATCTTTAAAAATTAAGTTTTAAAGAATGGCACGAACAGTGAAGCATCTTCACATATTTGTAGATGTATATATGAAGTATATGTTTCTGAAATTAGTTATTCCTTTCAACATTGCCCTTGAACTATTATATTATATCCTCCACTTGCTTTTCTAAAATAATAGTCTGCCTGTTGGAAACCTCAGCACAACTAAGTATTAAATGAAGATTATAGTGTGTCTTATCCCTCAGGCTGCCTCTATAAACAGACAAGTGCTGAGTTAAAAAAAAAAGCTATTGCTGGCAAAACAACAACAAAAAAATACGTTAACTGTAGTTACCTTGAATCCTGACAATAAAGGGATGTCAGAATCAAAACAAAGTTGTCCAACATGAAATCATGACAAAGATTTATTGGTGTGAATACAGATGATTCCCCAGCCCCAGATCCCTGGTTGAGGTTTTATTGTGTGGTTATATCCAAGAGCTTTGAATATCAACTCTGAATAACCGCTGACAATAACAAGCGTAGAATGGCTTGATCCCAGACAACTTGGTGAGATGCTGCTTGTAATGAGCAAGGTTATTTTGATAATACTGTGGAAGCTTTTGTTTGTTAAAGCTTTAATCTGGGTTTAAAGGAAAATGCCTTCTCCACTTCTCTTTACTTTGCAGTTCCTATTGACTTAAGGACTCGGTCCTCATTCCGGAAGGAGAGACAAAATCTCCTTATGTCTTTCTTTCTCAATGAGCTACACTTGAGTATAGTGCATGTGTTAGTATTGGTTTGCTTAACTTTAATCAAATATTATGAAAAGCTCCCTACCAGCAAGCAGGAATCTAAAGCTCGTAAGAAACATGCTATTAGTATATAAATTTGCCAGAGCTAGTGAATGAGTTAGCAGCATTTTAAGCTTTTTAATAACAAGAGAAGTAACTTTTCATTATAATATTATATAAACCTGTGTTTTAGATATAAAATAAACCTACTGTTAAAACAAGTCAAGATTCCAAATGTTTAGATACCAAAAATAAAATTTCTATCTTTGACCGGCTATTTGCTTTGTATTGTTCACTTAATACCAGTGCACAGATGAATTGGCATGAATACAAAAATGTGTGGTAATATCCACAGCTATATGTAGGATATAGCTGGTTTTTTGGCTTACAGCTAAAGCATTATATGCTCCTACTTCATTGCTTTATAAAATGTGTAAAATTCATTGTTATGAAAGGTTCCCACAAAATACTAATATAATTAGTTTTATGATTTTTTTTAAGAATAATACAAAATCTCCATTTTCCACAAATACAAACAAAAATGCATGTTAAACATATTCAAATGGTTATCTATGGAAGGGGAGGTGAATGATAATAAGAGGTGCTAAAGAGAAATTTAAGAAATAAAAATTCATTAAGAGAGATGTTGGAAGAAAAACCATCAAACTTAGGTTCACAATAATATCACTAGTACATGTGTCTATGTGTATATTGGAAAGCAAATTTTAAGAGATAAATACTATTTATCTTCAACTTTAAAACTGGACATATTTTGTTTTGTCAGGTTATTCATAGATTTCATGATTAGGAATTTAAAGGCTACATAACTATTCTTAAAGTTATGTAATGTAATTTACATATCCACTCCTTCATTGTTGATTAACTTTATATTTAATGATTCATTTTTTAAACTATACATAAGGCACTTTTTCATTTTCTAAAATGAAACCTGAATCTTCAGTGTTTGTTTTTAAATATCAACATGTTTTCAATATTTAAAATCTTTCTAAAGCATCTAAAATAACCACTTTCTTTAATAAAGCAGACTAAAATTAATTTTGCATGTGCATGACTGACTGCTATACTTTAAAGAATGTGTCTTCATCAGACCTTGTGCTCTGCAGATTCGTATCCTTTCTTATGTAACAGAGCACTCTGTTATAGGCAGGCTATCTAACCTACTTATACCTCCATGATATTTAGAAAAAAGCATCTGTGGGCAGCTGTGGCATGGCATTGCCTTTGTGGGAAGAAAAAGCCCTCTTCCTCTGGATAGATTCAGCCCAAACAGAACACAAGGGCTCACAAGCTGAGCACATTGGATTTTAGCCCCAGTTAACTGCTCCCCAGGCACCTTTACTCATAACCTTGGACTTTAAAAGGTATTAAAATGAAACTCAGGAAGTTAAGTGTCTCAAACTGGGATTCAAACCCAAGTTTTTTTAACTTTCAAGGCTCTTCTCCTTCCCCTGTTTCCATGAAAGATGATCATCAAAATTGCTATATGAGTTACATTTATTGAGCATTTATTTAGTGTTTTATATGCACTCAGTGTATGCTGGACCTGTGAAACAATGCATTACACACACATTCTATTTATTAATCTCAAAATACTAGTTCTATCACTATTTTACAAATGAGGATACTGAAGTTTAGGAATCAAGCAGCTTGGTGAAGATCAACTAGCTGGTACATGTCAGGATGGAGTTTTGATACCCATTGTCGGCCCCAAACCACAAGTGCTTAACAATGGCATTGTGGGCCATTGCTGTGAACCTTATGAGCTGGAGGTATGACCAGGGATCCATCTGTCTGCGAACAGTGATCGGACAGAAACTTAGCTTCAGCCACAGACTTCTAGACCTAATCCTTAGCTTTTGATTCAGAGTCTCCTCAGTAGTCTCCATTTTAACAATCACCCTATAGCACCTATCCTTCAGCAAATAAAAACTTAGAACACATGACCTATGTGACTGATAACAGGACTTACTTGCCTGAACATCTATAGTGACTTCCTTCTGTCTACATGATGAAAACTTTAAAGCATTGCATTTCAAGAATTTGCTTTATTTAGAACTTGCCCACATATGTTGGCTCTCTCTCATCTGCACCTATAACCTAATCATACCACATTTTGTGTTAAAATGATAATGCTAATACCTAAAAGTTACTAAATAATATACCATGTTCCATTTACTGTTAAACCTATTTTCAAAATATACCACATTTAAATATCTTAGTAAGTCTTTGGGGTAGGTATCATTACAATTTTAATGTCCAGATTACAAATCAGAGTCTCAAAGAGGTTAAGGAGTTCAAATTCATTAGTTCTCAGGCACTTGCATGCATGCCAACACTTGACCAATGATACTGATATGCCTCCCAAATAATAGACAAATTCACCAAAGCACAAGAAAATGTGATGTGTTTAGAGAATAGCAAGCTCTTTAGTAACATAATAAAACAGCTTTCATTTCTCTGTGATTTTTTTTGTTTGCTGTAAATAAGGAGCCTGACTGAAACTTAATCAGGTTACTTGCCCAGGTTACTAGCTGGCTATGACAGGCAGAGCCAGAAACCAAATACAAATCCATTTTCTAACCCTTCACAGCTCCCAGCTTCTCTGATATATGTTCTTGATACAGCATGATGCCATTTAAGCCATTTTGCTGGAATCTCTCCCTTTTGAGTTAGTAACATATTTCCATTGTTGCGTTCCAATACTGAAATTCATCCTAAATCATAATTAAGTGTGAGATTATATATATCTGAAACAGAAGTATGTTCTTTAATCTTTTTGACTTCCCCTAATAATAATAGATACCTAATTTATAATGGTTCTTGCTTCCACATGTATCTTTCACTTGGTCTTCATTTGTAAACTTTCTTGTTCTCTAATTTGAGAGCTCTTTATAGTCTTCTGTTGCTTGTCTTGCTGTTTCTAGCCCTTTGAAATCTACCTCCTCTATCCATTATGAGCTAAGCCTTTTTTTTCTTTAACGTGAAAAGATAATGGTATAGTGTTTAAAATCATTTATGTCAAGGGAATATTATACAAGCAAGATGCTGGAGTATGAGGTATATACTTTATCAATAGAACAAGTCAATTCATTAAACATTTACTTTAATGTAAGACTCTTGGATAGAGGCAGTAAGGAACACAAAGATAAATTAAGCCCCACCTTCATGGAAGTTAAATTATTAGGGAGGGACTCTAAGAAACACAGAAAAGATCATGAAATACCGTATATAAGAGCTCACTCGATAACAATGAATGACCAACTCCCTTAGACCAATTATTTCTATTTCTAGAAAGTTATGCTAATGATAATCAGAATATAATAAATTATATTTCTACAAATATATTAAAATTACAAGCTACTTAAATATCAATACATAAGTATTTTGTTAAACAAATTATATATGCACATATATTAAAACATGTCTAATTAGGATCATTTAAATCTAGATTTACTGTCAAAATGTGTCCATGGTATTTTGTTAAAAGATAAATGAGGTTAAAACATAGTGTGTAGAGCAGGAATTTCACTTTAAAATGTCCATGTGTGTGAGAGAGATGGAGACACAGAGGCACAGAGAGATCTAGAGAAGTCTAGATCTAGAAGTCTAGAGATCTAGTCAAATTTTTATTCACCATCTCAGGGTAGTGGTTCTTTCAGTGACTTGTTTCCTTTTGCTTATTGCTTTTTAAAATTTGTTCCCTAAAATTCACCTATACTCAACCTGTACTATGTAGCACATTTTTTTGGCATCTTATTAAATGTTTTCTCAAAATCTAAATATGGTGATCTAAAAAAAAAACAGAAAACCAGTCATTGTCATGCATAAGAGTTCAATTGATAATGACCTAGTTTCTCATAGGAGGTGAGGAAGAGATGAAATTTTCTGTATTCTAGCTGCCTTTCTGATGTGTTATCAAAGTTATACGTGAACATCACCAGAAATGAGGCTGGCTTTGTCATGAATAATAACATTAATAACATACAAATATTTAATAATTCCTTTTGTTACTGAAACAATCTTCATAATACCAGCCTCTTTATTTAATGAACAATATCAATGTATGCATTTCTCCATATGTATATTCCAGTGAAATGAAAAAAAAAGTCTTCTCAAACAAAATATGACTTTGTTTAAACATGGTAAAGGCATCATTATTAAAACATCAATATTTAAACTTCTAAAACATCAGTTCATACAACTGCAAAATGCATCTGTCTCTTACAAGTCCTCACCACTGCCCCCTAATCTTCTATGTTTTGAAGGAAGCAAATGATTCAGTTTATTCGAGCTGTTTATAAAATAAGAGTAACAGGTTCCACTCTAGGGCTCTAGGGGTTTACCTATGATTTATTTATGATTTACTCACCCACATTTTCTTGACACTTCTGACACAGTTGGCTGACCCCAGATTATTTCCACATCCTTCAAGATTTTTCCCTCTCCCCTGTAATCAAATTTGAAATATAAGTGAATTTTTTATTAAATGAGATGTTACTCCCTGCAAATGTATATGTATAAATATGGCAAGACACTGTGTGCTATTTTTTTTTCTTAAATGGAATGACTATCATAATGATAAATAATCCACCTTATCCTTGAAGGCAACATATGCTATGGGGATTTTGTCTGTGTCCTTCACCGTGTCATTTTTAAGCAACCTCAGGATACTTGCTCTGTCACAACTGTCTATAATGCCTTCTGAAATTGCTTTTGCTTTTAGATTCTTCTTTCTCAGAGGCTCAGATGAACATTCCCACTAAATATGATATACACTTGAATAAATCATAGGCATCATAGATTCCTTAAGAAATGTATACCTGATGTAGATAACAGAATAACTATTTTTTTCTTTTTCACCAGTTTACAGATCCATTCTCAAAACTTTGTTGAGGGATCTTACATATTATAATATTTAAGAAATATGATGTTACTTATAGTATGTTTTATTATAGTATGTTTCTCCATAACACGTGAGTCATATGTGCCTGTAAAAACCAGAAAGTCTAGCTCCTAGAGAACATGTGAAGTTTTCTTAGACCCAGAAGTTGTGGAGATGTGGAGGGCTTGATACCAGAGGATGAATTTGAGGAGGTGGGAGATGAGAATGAAGGGTGAAAGAAACTTAACAGATTATTTTGACTTGTCCATAATACTGTCGTTGAATGCAAGCTGCTAAACTTCTTAGTCAAACAATAAAAACAACCTGACAAAAGAGAAGAGAGAATCACCAGACAGGCTGACAGGACACAGTACAGTAAGGCAGCCAACACCGCTGATCAGTGGGGCATCGATTTGTCTTGTGGGCTGTAGCACCTGCTATGAATTGGTGCGAACTGCTCACCAGGAACTGTGGTTTAGCTCACTCAGCTCTCTCCTGCGTGTGCTCTGAGGAGCAGGACAGCTAATTGCTGTGACTTCCGTGCCAGTGAATCAACGTGCTGAGCTAATAGCGACAGATAGAGGGCAGACAGATTCCTGCTAGCAGTTTACAGTTAGTAGCGTGCGATAACTAAGGCAGTTGGCATACATCTCAGAACGGAGAGAAAGATAGTATGCCTTCTGGGTTAATATGTTGAGGTGTTGTGTTTTTTTCTTTTTAATCTTTAGTAACATTTTCTTGATGATGCGAGACTGGATATTAATGCTTTACAGAAACAAGAAGTGTAACGTGTCAATGAATCCTCTTGGACCTAGATTATGAGCACTGGTTGTTTTGAAAGGGGTGTGCAGGAGGCAGCCTTGGCAAGAAAACTTGCTGCATAATCTTACATGGGCTAACGAGGAAACTTTAAAAACGGCAAGTAAGTTCTCCCCCACCCCCGTCCTTTTTCTTAATCTTTAAAAATTTAAACAGCAGTGAAGTACAGAGAAAGTCAAGACTGTTTCAGTATAATGGGTCTCTGTCATGATCTCACTTTCTGTCATGCTTGTTCAAAGAAAGAGTAGTAACAATGTCTAAGTAATTCTCTGCTGGAAGAATGAACACAACTCTTTGTCCTCTCATTCTCCTTGGTTACAGAGTGCTATTGTAATTTCGTTGAGCTGTTAATGTAATATTTAGGAAGACACATGCTGTTGAATTATGACTCCGTGTGATGTCATTCTTAACAAAATATTAATCCTCAACTACTTTCTTTGCTTTTCATGACAAAGTATAGAAGAGCATCAGTACTGATATGCTATGTTTGGTTTTGTGTGTGCAAATACTTGTGTGTGCTGTTTGGTTTTGTGTATACTCGTTGCTGGAAGTGAGTAAGTTCAAGTGGCTAAATCTGCCTCAAAATTAACAGTAATGTATTTTGTGTTCTGTTATAAAGTGTCCTAATGTTTTCACTATAGATGTGTTAGGATATCTTCTTTCTGAGTAAAGTATCCAGGAGCATTAACCATTCAGCATTCTCATCCAGGTGGATTTCATTCCTTACAATACCAAATTAATGCTAGATAGTTCTCACAGCTTTCTTGCTTTGTCATGTGGCATTTGCTTTGAAAAACATACTTTGGTAACTCTAGGGAAGGTGGGCCCTAAGTAATGTTTCAGGCCCAGACTGCTAGTACTCAAATGTGTATCTCTAGTATGCACAGATGGTCATCAATTTGATGCATGCAGAGAGTCGTTGTTAACTAGAATATAATATGACAGCCTCATATAAGGTTAACTCCGAGTCTGTGCTCATTTGCTTTCACAAATAGAGTTAACTGTCGAATCTAGTAACCAAATACTTAAGGGGTAGAATTGTATTGCTTAACATCAGAGAAGCAAATAATTTGTGAGAGAGACATATTTAAGTGTAGAATCTTTCCTGTAGTTTTCACAGAAAGTTTACAGCTTTTTATATATGCTCATGTGAACTTATGTTTCATCATAAAATGGCTTAAGTTCTTTTAGTTTTCTTTAGTTGTGGCTAAATGTGAGTCAGTACATTTACCTGTACATGTGAGTCTTCAAATTTCAGCAACCTGATCCCCTTGACTGTGGACTCATTCTCCTATGAAATAAAAGTACAATTTAATGTTCATTCAGTTACACTGAGTAGGGACATCCTCACCTCTCAGCTTTTACAATGATATGCTGAACAGGGAGTGGAAATCTGCATCACTTTGGTACAAAAAGACCCCTAAATATTAAGCATTAATGGGTCTGAACAGATCAGAGCATGTGGTCTCTTACCCTTAGCCACTTTTCTGGGATATTATGGGGTAAATTTTTTAGTATTTTTTACCAAGAGATTTAAATAAAACCTTATGTTGTCTAAGAGATTTAAAAATATATCCATTATATCCATTTTTATATATCCATTAATATTATTTAATAAGCTTAGTGAGTGAACGCTAAAAGTAGTTTTAAAAGAAACAGTAATTATAATTCTAAGAGAAAAAGAATTCAGAGTTCAAGTTAAATGTTCATTACAAACTTGGTTAGGCCTTCCACATTTAAATTTTGCATAGTACGCATTGTTTTTTTATCATCCAACTTTAGCAGCAGATAGGCAGACATAAACTGAAGGCATTTGCAAAAATTCCCCAGTATTTTAGTACACTGTCTAAGCTTGAAGTTAAATACAAGAGGTAATTATTAATTTTCTTGTCAAAGGAAATCACTCTTTTTCTTTGATCATGAAATGTACTTCAAGCCTATGTATGTTGAGTAATTAATGATTCCTTTCTATAATCACTTGATCATGCGGGCTCTTACTTCTTCCTAAATAAGTAATGAACCTTTACAATAATAGTAAAAAGTAAAACCAAAAAACAAATAAATAATCTCATAAATGTGAATAATTTTTAAGGGTAGTAGATGAGTGTACTCTCCCTTGTTGTAAATGTGCAGGTATAATTTCAAACAATAGGAACTTTCATTCCTACTTAGATGGTGTAAAATAATACAGAACACCTCTTATAAATCAGCTGCTATCTCAACTTTTTTCTAGCACAGAAGTCTCCATATACATTTACATTTTATTGTAGCTTTAGCACTTGGGAAAAATATATGGCTTTAAGTTTTACTCAGGGTCCCAACATATGAATAAATTCAAGTTGGCAGAAATAATAATCTCAACAAAGAGACCACATTGCTTCTAAGTGAAGTGCATCTAGAAGTTTAGTTTTGTTTCAGACTCTGTGTTAAGAGTAGGTTTTGGTCAAAGTTATTTTCTTTTTCATCTTTTTTTTTTTAAGAGTTGTTCTTACTATTGGGATCATCAATGTCCTTGAAACATTTTGTCTTTCTTTGTCTCTATGGCTTCCGCTGGCATACATAGGGAAGGGTATACGCTCATAGTATTGAAAAATAGTTTTACTTGATGCGTGACTTTCCAAAGATATTTTTATTAACCTCAACTAAAGCTCTGTTTGGATAGAGGTGTGTTTTCTGTTGTAATGGGATTTTTATTTGTTATCACTTTATAATATGACAGACTGTAGATTCAGAATTAATGATGACATATGGGGCTTCAAATATTAGTTTTATGCTCAAACATCACTGGATTGTATGAGGATCTATTGGAAGGAAGCATTGGAATTCATTAATACTTATAGTCAATTTCATGTGAGAAAAGAATAACTAGGAGTAATTTATGACAAGATTATATTCTACTGGTAGAGTCTGTACAAATTCCAAAGGTTCAAAGCACTCAGAAACTGAATTAATATATAACTGTAATAATTTAAATTGAATAATAGAGCCACTTAAACTGAAATGGTGACAGAACTAGAGAATGTATAGAGAAATTCTAAATGTAATCATTATTTCCTTGCACATATGGATAGGGGAGGAGGGGTAAGAAGGCGATTTTGAATGTGAGTATGAATAGTATGGCCTTGAAGTAAAATCACCACCTGTGATGTGTAAACCAAAGTGCCAGATTTGCAGGACTACGAAGGTGAACACGATTTGGTCTCAGCCTGCAAACTAGTCTCACACTAGTGAACAACATACACATATACACTTTATTCACTGATGTAGGAGCATAGAGATCTCAGATTCTGGTACAAAGACAATCCTTTTCCATGTTAACCTTGAAACATTGCCTAAACATTTTTGCCTCAGTGACCACATCTATAAAACTCAGCCTATCAGACTTTTTTTTTAAGGGTCAGCCAAGATAGTGAATAAGAAACCTGTAAATTACTAAATAATCTAAAGTGCAATTAATCATTCTCATCTTATACACTTCTCCAGATGACTGTGTGTGTGTGTATGTCCATCTATTAATAAACAATACCAGAAGCAAGATAATTTCCACTCTAATGAGAGAAAGTTTCTACCCGAGCTCCATAATGGACAAATTTCCTTTTATCTCACAAGTTATTTAAAGGTTGCACTCAACTTTAAATATCAGTTCATGGCTATTGAAGCTACAAATGTAAAAGGCAAAAGCAGTCATTATTTCAAAAAACAAGAAAAGAAAACATTTCTTTCCTTTGGACTGGTAAATGGAAAAATTCAAAGCTTGTTTATTGTGCTGTTTGATGGATTAGAAATTGACAGGAGGCGTGACTTTCTTTGTGGCTGTTAGAGTGTAAGCTTTCTCAGGCCATGGGAGATGTGTAGCTCCTATTACTTTGAAAAGTCATTCATTCTAATGCTTAGTGAAAGGGTGGGTTTCAGACAGAATTAAGTACTGTTCCCTGAATGGGGGAGGACAGCGGTGTGTGCGATGAAGTGCATCATTCAAATGGGAGCCCAGCTAATGAATGCTCTCCCTGTAGTTTTCATGGAGGTGTCAGAATGAGCCTTTTCTGATTCTGCATCACTGAATCCTTATGGAAATGCAAATTGTTTATCCAAGGACAGTGACTTTCCTTTTTGCTCTATCACTTAAGGGACTGATTTCTTCAACTTTGCAGCACACCACTGGAATCCAGAGAAGGATCATTAAAACTGGAGGAGAGGTTGTTATTTCTTTAGAAGCTTAAGTCACTGTCTGAGACAGAGACACAGAGAAGTCACAGAGAGATATTCAGAGATACACACTCAAAGAGAGACACAAAGATAGTCAAGAACAACAGGAGAAGCAGAGAGACTCACAGAAAAACAGAGAAAATTAGAGGCACATACTAAAAGATGGGCAAGAGAAAGAATGAGGGGAGAGAGAAATTGAAATACTCAATGAGAAAAGGGCAGAGAAAGAGGTAGAGGTAGAGAGACAGGAAGAAGCAAGACCGAGAAATGGACAGAAAAAAAACAGACTGACACAAAGACAATAGTAAAAAAAAAAATGAGAAAAGGGAATAGAGACAAAATGTCTGAAAAAAGAAACAGAGATTGAGACAAAGCAACAGAGAAAGACTTCCAAAGCTCTGTTTTGGAACCTTAGCTTTGTTACATTGGTGTGTGAGTATTTTACAGAAAATGACAGTGAGCGATGTTCAGAATTAAACACTCAAGAATTGACGAAAAGATCAGTTCTGCTCCAGTCTCTTGCTAGTGACCAGCTTGTTACTCTACCTCTCAGCCCTGGTTCCTGTCTTTAAAGGGTGGAGAAAGGAAGCAGCTCACATATGCAAAGCACCCTAGCACAGGACCTCATTGTTTAGGTGCAATTCCGGCGGTAGAGGCTTTGGAGTCAGAGTTCTACTCAAGTGCTAGTCTCACCGCTTACTCTGCATGGAATGTAGTAAACAATTTAACATTAATAAGCTACAGTTGCTTCACCTGTGAAACTCAGAAATTATTTTCTACCTCATAGCCCTGCTCTGTGAATTAAATAAAAGCACATATTTCATTTGGAGCTTTGCACAATGTATTTTAGTAGTTCCACTTACTAGCTCACTGTCCAGAATTTAGTAAGTACTCAACAAATATTTAATCAGTGAACACATATTTGCTCTGAATATTAGTTCCCATGGAGTAAGGAAAAGCTGAAATGATGTTTTGGTGTTTTAATGTGAAACACTGAAATAAAATAGTTTCCTACCTGCTTTGCAGGGAATGGAGGTATTGATTTGCAGAATTGCATAGCAGAGGTCTCCCTGCTATCCACCCTACTTTCTTAAGAGCAATTAAAATAATACTTGTGACCATGAACATTTGTGACTTTTGGTTATTGTTGCTTATTTATTCATTTGCTTAATGCAGGGACAGTTTGTGGAAGAGAGAGGTGATAGGGATTTGGAGAAAGTGAGTGAATGTATTAAGGAGAGTGAAGATGGACTAGGGACAAAAGTGGGCAATTTAAACTAGAAAAAGGCATAAAACTGAAAAGGGAGAAGGAGGAATTTGTAAAAATGAGACAAATGTGTGCTTACTTTTCTAAATCTCAGGAAGATATGGGAGAAAGGAAGTAAAAAGGAATGTGTATAGTTTAGAAATGAAAATATGCACTATAAAAGCACTAAAGTTATGCATAGCTATAAGGTAGAATATGAGAAAATAAAGCACCTGGCTAAAAAGAAGTTGAAGTGTTCAAAATTTCAATTTTATTTTTTCTTATATGTGAACTTCTCTTTAATTCTTGAATTTTTAAATACTGAGCTCTCTCCACTAAATATATTCCTTATACATGACTATATTTGGAAGAAAGCACTCCAAGAATGCATACAAGAGTTTGAGTTGAATGCATTTTCTCTGTTTTATGTGTTGTTGAATTTGTTTGGTGGATAAAGCAAAGAATAAATATTGAGTGCCTACTGTGTATTCATGGTACTTTTAAATATGTCATCCATTTAACCTCTGCAATGTAGATGATGTAGAACAGATTTGCCTTCCCTGAATAATTTTATTTTTGAATATCTCTGCATGAGTCCCTTCATCCAAGTGTTGACAGTCTCTTAAACAACCTTACTTTCTATCTGATGCTATGTGTATGAAATAGAATGCTCTGTTTTGGAAGCTTAGCTTTGTTATTGGTGTGTGAGTATTTTACAGAAAATGACAATGAGCAAAAACTTTAGGCCTCTTTACAAGGTTTACTGAGAAATTTTCACACAGGATATACTGAGTTCTGAATAGCATACATTATATGAATTCTTATTTTGTATTCATAAATAAGGGTTAAGGCTAGAATAATATTCAACACAGCTTCACATAATAAGGCTTCACTCTATTATAGTCACAAATAATTTTTTCAAATGTGGTAACTTCAGTGGAAGATATTGTGTGAATGAGAAAATGTGAAAGCAAAGAGCATCCCGAGTACTTATGGGAGGTAACACATACTTAGCAAACAGTTGCCATTGGCTGTAGATTACTTTTCCACCTCTTTCATACATACATACACACACACACAAACACACATACGTATGCATATATATATGCACATATATCTAAATCAAAGCAATTTCTTTCAGTTGATGTTTATTTTAATCAAAGCAGTAGTTCATGGTTAAAAAATCAAATTGTGCACATAATTAAATGGATACTAATTCCTGCCTCTGTAGTTAAGTCCCCATCCCCATACACAGATTTGTTCAATCCTTTTTGGGGTATTTCTTCTTTATTTAGAGGTATATTTCTAAATAATATGCTTGTAGGCTATCTGTTGATTTATCTATTCAAAGCATTATTTATTTCCTATTACAGCACTTAAAATTTGGCTGCTTTTCCATCACCACCTTTTCTATCCTACCCCAAGTTCCAAATTTAGTAATATATGATAAATTCTACTTGCTTTAATATGATAACACAATACCAAGAACAGGCTATGATTTCTGTTCGAATTTTTGTTTTTCCATTGTCAATACACGGCTTTCTTGTGCTTATTTATTCTGAATATTCTCTTTAATTATTTTTTTTACAAGACACTCCACAGATGATGCAAGTCAATAATTTTTCCCAAGTCCTCAGAAACATTGGTCTCTCAGTTTCATTGTTTTCCTAATATGGCAGCCTTCCTCTCAGTAATATTAGGACTCAGACTTATATGGCCTCACTGCCTCTGAGTGGGGTTCAGATCAGCTGGCCACTGGACTGCACAGCCCCTGGGAGTGCTGGTGGGGAGAACCAGAGAGCTGTCTCACACTGCTTTATCGCTGCGTGGTCGCTCCTCTGAGCCCTGCTGACAGTGGTTGGGGCAGTAAAGTCAAGCATGCTTCTGCTTCTGTCTGGTAGTACATGGAAGATGAGCTTCTCACTCCCCCAGGACTCAGTCTGGCTAACACCATTGTGTTCGTCAAGGTTCCAGATACGTAGAACTGACAGAAAACATACATGTCTTCTATTGAAAGAGAGAGAGAGAGAGAGGTTTATAAATATACATTTATTTATAAGGAATGAGCTCTTGTGATTTATAGAGGCTGAGAAGTCCCAAGATGAGTGGCAAGTTGGTGACCCAGTGGTGTAAATTCTAGTTCCAGTCTGAATGTAAAGGCAGGAGAAGACCGATGTCCTGGCTTGAAGACAGTCAAGCAGAGATAGCAAATTCTCCCTTACTCATCCTTTTTTTTTTTTTCTATTCAAGCCTTCAGTGAATTAGAAGAGGCTCTCCCACATTAGGGAGGGCAATCTACTTTATTCACTGTACAAATTCAAATATTAATCTCATCCAGAGACACCCTCACAGACACATTCAGAATGGCTTTGACTAAATATCTGGGTACCCCTTGGCCCGGTCAAGCTGACACATAAAATGAACCATCACAGCAACCTTGGTAGGGAAACTGGTCAGAAGTGGTTTTATTGTGTGTATATTGTAAAGCTAGAACCGACGTATATTGTATTGATGGTGTGGAGGTAGGGCATGAAAGAAAGAGAGGGATCTACCTTCTTGCATGGCTCCGTGATGTTTGCAGTTGTTTCTGAGAGGGGAAGCCTGAGATGTGTTTAGACAGGCAAATCTGGATTTGATTTTTGAACTTGTTATATCTGAGATGAATATAGTATATACAAATTAGGTGACTCTGCAAGTATAGTACTCAGAGAAGAAGTTGGATCTGTATATAAATGTGTAAGAAAAGACGACTGAGGATTGAGCTCTGAGGTCCTGGAAAGTTTAGAAAAAGGATTCCTGTATGAAAGCTGTTGATGGTTCCAGGAAAATAGGAAATGAGAAATAACATTGTTTTCAACAATCGGAAGTTATTGGTGACCATGACAAGCGGTTCAGGTGCTATGTTGTTGACTGAAAGATGACAGGCCTGGAAGTATTTTGGTCTTTGTTGCTATTTTTATATTTTACACTCTCAAGAGTCCTGCTTGTTCAGTTGCTTCATATTTTTTTTATGAACTTATTCTCTCATCTTTGTGAGGATATTACAGATTTATTTATATAATAAAGTTTTTTGACTGTGATATTTTCTCTCCCATTCCCACCTTTTATTGTATGTGTTGCTTCATTTTCCCTTTTCATTTCCTGGTTTCCCTCAGAGTCATTGATGGATTGATTATTCATGCCTTTCCACCCAGAATTTATTAGTTAAGGTATGGAGGCCAGGGAAACAAATATACGCTGACATGTAATTTGTTCAACACTTATATTTTGTTCATGTAACTATTTGCAAGCGGTTTTATGTCGACAGGATGTTGGGAGTCTGGGGAGTGATCTTCAGTAAACAGCTTCCAAATTTTCTCTGAGGGTTTGTCATCCAGACCACCTTCTGTGGAAAACAAGAAGCATAAGTGGGAGGTTTTCTGGGACAGCAACTAGACTGGATGAGGCATATATGACTTCCTCTCACATTCCTTTGCCTAGAACTATGTCACATGGCTGAGTTTTTGCTACAAGGGAGGTCTAGACATGTATTTTTGAAGTGTGTCCAGACAGTAGTGGGTAATGATTTTTTATGAGCACGTTGGTATCTGTGTTACTAAAGGCAAGGCATGAAATGCTCTTGAGCAATCCTGTGTGTGTGTGTAGGGTGTGTCAACAGGTGGGCTTTACTGCGATGTATTCAACCAAATAGGTTACATTGCATTTGATGACTCTCCAAGTCCGGGGGTTCTGTGACTAAGTCTTGAGAAAACACTCTAATATCTAAGCTATGGGGTTCTGGGGGAAGATTGCTCAGCAATTGGGGAGGGAGCCTGGTAACTTAACGCCTTTGTTTGAGGTGCCTGGTCTGACATCGCTCCGCCGCCCTGCTTCTCATGGTGCTTCCACTGACTAAGCTTCTGCAGAGTCAATTGGCTGTTTTATATTATCTCTGTCTCCCCACTTTTGACATTTGCTATGTAATTTTCTCTACTCAGCTAAGAAAGTTATTGGTGTTCCACTTTCAAACATCAGCAAATCTATTGAAATCACATTTTGTTTTGCCACTTGGTCCTTCAATTTATTGTTTTGCCACTTGGTCCAAAATATTGGACTTCAATATTTCTTTTATTTCCTATACTGAGCTGAGTTCGTGGACAACAACAGGTAAATAGTTTTGAATCATCTACACCTTAATGTCACAAATTTGCATCTCAAAATTAAGTTCAAAAATGTGGTTTTTGGAATGACTCGTTCATAAAGAGTTTCATTTAAACATGGAATCTAAATATTAAAATGTTCATTGAATGTTTTTTCTTGGTGACAAGATATCAGAAATGTATTGATTGTTCTTTGTAAAATGATGATTATAATCATTCCTTCTTTTGAAAGATTTAAGTATATGTTAATTCCTTGTCAGTAAATTATATTTATAGCTATTAAGTTACCTCAAACATCTGTCTTTTGCTTAAAGGATATGTATGTACAGACACACACACACACACACACACACACACACACACACATACACACACACTGAGCCAGGCTTAGTATCACACTTATTTCTGTTGCACTGCAATTTAATGTGGAACATTGATGTTGGAGACATAACAGGAGAATAAGCTGTTACATAGCTCATCAGGAAATTTTCCTTCCTACAGTTTTTCAGCAAGTTACAGGGTAGGAATTTAACAAGGAATAAAATAGAAACAAGATTTTTGGATAAAGGAAAGCATTTACACAAACAGTATGTCTCAAGGTTCTTTTTTTAGTCATATCAAAAAGAGTCTTGTAAATGTTATATTTCTCGGTTGTCAAATCAATTCTAAGTTTCTAATGTTGTGAAGCCCCTCACTGTGTTGGAGGTGCTGATTCTGTCATGATGGAAAGATCAGCCACAATTCCTGAGACATTCAATGTTGCCTCCTAGCCTGTGTCATCAGGATTCTTCTCGTGGAGAAAGTGATATTCTTTCCTGAGTCTTATTTAGGAAATGACCAGGTTTCTAGGGGTCCTTGATTCTATAAAGAATTTGGTTCATAAGTTTGAATTCAACTTCAACTTCAGTGACTCATTAAGTGAATTATTAAAGCCGTTCCACTGTTTCCACTGAAGCCCAGCTCCCACCCTCCCTACTTACCGGAAACGTCTCACACCATATTACCCCTGACCTCCTACTAAATCCAGTGAGAGACTGCAGTCTTATCTTACACTCGTCTGCATTATTCAACATTGCTGACCGCTCCTTGTTGTACCTCTCTTCTCTCTTATTTTTCCTGGCAAGAACTTCCTTTTGTTTTACTGTTACTGTGTTTGTTTTTTAATCTTCTTTCTTAAGAAACATTTCAGGCTCCTTTTTAGGCATTTCTTCCTGTATATGTCTTACCTGTTAATATCGCCTTACTTTCTTTTTCTGTTCTCTTTTTTCTCATTCCTTCTGATTTATTTCATCCACTGTTAAATTCTTAACTAATTTCTGCCGGCAGAGGACAACAAAAATTATCTCTCTCACATCTTCAAGTTTCATTCCAAAGCTAAAATCTGAAAAACCAACTGACTCTTGCAACTTCCCTTTGAATATCCCATGGGTATCTCAAGTTCATTAAGTGTGAAACTAAGTTCTAATGTCTTCCCCACCCTGCTTCCCAGCCTCCCTTTTGTCTTCCCTATAATCTTATTTCATTGATGAATAACACCCAACAACAAATTGCACCAAATCAAAACCTGTGTATCAGCCTTTGGTTTATCTTGCCCTTTCTGCTCATATTTCTTCAAATGGTGTAGTTTTCCTGCAAATTCTACCTCTTTAATAGCCTTAGAATCAAACCCTTCTCCCATCCTTCCCTTAAGGTCCTCATCATTTCTCACCAGATACCCAGCTCACTTGTTGCCCTTCCTCCACTCTTCTCCCTTCTGCTTTCACTTTTTTTTTCCTTCTACAGTCCTGCCAATCTCAGCATATCACTGCCTTGCTATTTTAATATTTTTCATTCTATTTATCCAAGTTATACCTTGGATCCTCTCTGTCTACTCAATTAAGTTGTTTTTTTTTTAAGTTTAATGTTCTATGTAGCCAAAAACCCAGAGATGTAGATCTGACCTGCTACAAGAATTTAAGACTGGAATATGACTTTGTGATACATCTCTCCATTTGCTTCCTTTGCTTGTTGAATCTTTCTCAAAATCCCTGTGTTGGCTATTGGCAGCTTTGAGCTCACACCATTACAGCATCTAGTACAAGAGAATTTAAGAAAGTCTGTTCTCTGATAATTCAACCAAAAATCTCTATGTTGGGTCTGCTTGGCTCTGATTTACCTGAACTGGTTCATTTTCCCGATGAGGGGAGGATGAAAAATATGGATTGGCTCATTCTAAGTCATATTCTATATTCTTGGTTCCTAGAGAAGGGTCAGTTCTAGATAATATAGACATAGTGTTCTTTGGCTTACAAAAGAGAATACTTGAAAGTAACTGAAGTGATATAATTTTTAACTGTGTTTCCCACTGAACCAAACTGTTTAGTCTTTTGACACTAATGTTGACTATCATATCATGATGTGTGAATTTTTAGACATGTTCTCTAAAAAGTCAAATGCAAATAATTCATAAATATATACTTTCTAAGCACAGGACTGTACCATGCATCATATATACTTCCCTATATAATAGTCACAAACAGTATACATTAAGAAGTATGTTATAGATTGCCATGTTTGATCATTTGGATTCTTGTTGAAGGGAATTTTCTTCTTTCCATCTTTATGTAGAGTATTTTTGAAAACTTTTAAACTTTGGTATATAACTTATAACCTGCTTTTAGAATGTAGTTATCAGTTTAGAGATATTTTTCTAATTAAAAATAGTTTAAATGATATGGCATGATTCACTTATAAAAGGGGAATCAAGTATTAATTTTTACATCAAAATTGACTTTATATCTGAAGCAAGATCTTCAAAGGCAGATAATTTAAGCATACCAGTTGTTAATCTTCTAGACTGGACAAGATAAATATAGAACAACTTCAGGGATGTTACATAACAATATAGATATCTTTCCATAGTTAACCTTGGAGGGGTTAGGAGAGAGAATTGCAATGGATACAAACTGTACAATCAGTTATAGTGATAAGATAATATCAGAGCTTGCCTTTCCTTGTTAGATTTTCTTCTCCTTGTTTTAAAATAATAATTGTTATCTTAGTAACAGATACATGCTGAGGGGAAGAAAACCCCAAAGTCATATGGTAAGAATAAATGATAAGAAACTATGGTTTGTCATTTCATTGTAGTGACATAGATTCAGGAATTTATCACTCATTATATTCTAGACAGCATCCTCCTCATTAGAAATTCTACTATACTTACATTTTTTATATTTATGTTTCTAGCAGCAGTGACCTGTACAGTATCAACAAATGTTTATTAAATGAATACATCAGATTAGTTTTCAAGACAGCTTTTTCTTGTAACTAATGTGTTCTTCATATCTTTGATTTCTATAAACAGAGCATTATTATAAACATTTGAAATATGACTTGCCTGATTTCTTGGAAAGTACTTTGATAGTATTTGATTATGTTTTTATCTGATCTTTTGAGAGAGTCCTATATTGTGGAAGATATTTTTCTAGAAGCACTTACTTTAATTGGTGTCATATAGGGAAGCAATATCATAATCAAGTGCCTATTTTTCTTAGTGATAATACATGTCATATATGATTTATTCAAAAGGTACATTACAGGATTTAACTGTGGGTTTCCCAAATGACATGATCCTCTTAAAATATCTCCGAACACTCATATACTGACAAGAGCATGAAAGTCATAGTCTCATCTAGTTGCCAGTTTTACTTCATGCATTTTAAAATCACAGAATGATGACAGGGATGATGACTCTCACTTCCTGTAATCCCAGAAATCAGTCTTTGTTTTTTACATTAATGTACCTAGAGAATTGAAAGAGCACATTACATTTGTTGACTGAATATATGAATAAATGGAGAATCCACAACAAACTTTTCAATCTAAATCTCTAGAAACTCAAGAACAATAAAAAGTGGAAGGAAATCTTAGCAACAAAGTATTACCTTCTTACATGGATTTCAATATTATTTATTTTTCATTTCAGTTAAAGGTTGATGTAATATAATTTTAATATTTATAGCCACTATTTATTAATTTTAAAAATATATCCTTTTTGGTTTTACTGAATCAAAAGTACATATAAATAGATATTTTAAAAGTTCTATATAAACCATTTGAAAGTTTGGGTTATTTACTGTTCTGATGTTTCAGAGATATCAAATAAATATAACTAAGTTAAGATGTCCTTATTGTGCTGAGGTACTTTAAAAAGCATCCTATTAAAAAGGTATCGTGACATTTAAAAAGTGTATATATTTTTCAAATTTCTTTGGATTCTAATTAAATGAGTCTAATCTTTAAAACATGGACAATCCATTTGAATGAGAAGAATATTATGTTTCTCCCTATCTTACTCTTTTACCTACAGAAAATTCTCCCAAGCCCAGATCAGATTTGGGTAGTGAAAGTTTTCAAAAGAAAAATAGATTTTCTTTGTATATCCTACTAATAATTATTTTGTGGATATAAAGAAAAAGCATGAATAATATGCATCTCTATATGAATCAAAATGTATTTATTGCAATTATCATGTTATAATATCTATTAATATTCTGATTATTATTTAGCATTTTCATATGACTATGTTGAAGAAAAAGAATAAACAAACCTTTCCATAAATATTTGGCTTGTTTACCCTGAATAATGTATAGAGTAATACCTACATACTTTTGTCTTTATGTATTATAATATTATACTTTTGTTTTCCTTTTTATGGATATTAATATAATTAGATGGATAATTGCACCCAATTGCTCATTCTTTATATTTCCAAAATTACTGGAGATTCTGACTTAACATGGTAATCAATGGTCATTTTAAGGAATGTGGGCACTGAACTGGGATGGTTGATCGGATATTAAAGATCAGTGTATGACTCATTTATCAGTCATCTACTGCGAAAATAATTCTGTATAACAAATTACCTCAAAACCTCAGTAGCACAAAACAATAAGTAATTATCATTCATGCATCTGAAGTAGTCAGTATGACATTTATGGTGACTTGACTAAGCTCATTTTTATCTAAGTGTTAGCTGTCTGTTTGTTGATCTAGGCTGTCGTTAGCTTAGAATACTGGGGCTACCTGGCTGTGTTTCATGTGTCTGTTTTCTTCCTTCATGGCATGTTATCATGTTGATAAAAAAGGCTGAAAGGGCAAGCTTAAACCCTTGTGTGCTTTTCAAGCTTTTCACCCACTAAAGCAAGTCACACAGCTGAACTCGGTCTGAGTGGGAGGACACTGCAAAGTCACTTGGCAGAAGCAGAGGACACAGGGAAAGATGAAGAGGAGGGGTCATAGGGACAGCTTATATATATAAAACTCTACCTCAAAATATTTCTATTAGAATATGGATGGAAAATTGTTTCAGGAGCTTATACAGCATTTTCAGTATTGGGGCAAAGAAATACAGAATTCAAATGGTCATTCGTGTTTGGGAATCAGGTGGATAGCATGTCTGAGAAATCTCAGTGAATGTAAGGACCCCCATCACTGCCTAGGTGTAGAGTTTGGAGTCTTGTTCTGAAGGAGAACTCGTATGCCCTGTACGGCTGCTAGATAACAGATTCTAAGAATTGGGAAAATGTCATTCTGCTGCTCTAGACTAGGTCACCAGGAACAGGAGAACATGGAGAAGTAGATGTGGATTGCCAGAAACCACTCATACTGCTAGTGTCGTGACATCCAAGTTCAGCCATGAGAGTTGGGGAAAAATTAAACACCTCATCTGTTCTGACTGCCACCAGATTCTGGAATAGAATGAGAAAGTGATTTCTAAATTCTGGGAGATGAGGGAACTAAAGCTATTGCTTTTTGTTGGTGGTGATTTAAGTATAAAACACATGGGACCCTTTGCCTGACTCAAAAGGAATTGGGAAAGGGGCATGGTAGATGTTTAGTTTATAAATAGGCATGTAACATTCCTTCAGAGTTTTCTTCCATGCTGTGTACAGGTCAGCTGTTCCTAATCATAGGAGGGAAATGTAATGTCTCCACTGGAGATAGAAATAGAGAAATACAAATGAGGGTGGAGATTTGAGTATAAGATGCCTTTTCTAAGATTAGTGTCCATGGTAAGACAGATGGAGGGTATCTCTTAGCCCTAATGCCAGGATTTAAGATTTCTCCAGAATACAGTGTATTTGTTTTTCCTTACAAAGGAGAAGGGCTTGAAAGATGAACAACTTTTTACATTTATGTTAATACTTAGTCTGATCATACAAAGGAATTGTGAGGTTTTGCCCTTGAAGGCTAAAGAATGTTGGGGAACCAGAGCACTTTTAGGAACATTTTTCAGACCAACAGGGGACCTGGTTACACTTATTACAGGTATGCAGGGAGTCACCGTGTCAGGTGTTTTTTCAGTGGCCTGTCAGGGAAGGTCTAGGGTGCTTACTAGGTGCTACCCCATCTGGCAGCTTATTAAGGGGATAGAAAATGAAGGTAGGAAATGGAGAGGGGTTTGGGGAGAAAAGCAAAACATTTTTTTATTAGGCATTAATTTTAAGCTATGGGGCCTGGCAGAGCAATAAGGAGGCAGAGGTTGAGACAGGCTCCTGTAGATAAAAACAGGTTAAACAGTTATTTATCTGAGCACTGAAGGTTCTAGAATAAGCAGTTATTTTCCAAAGGGAATCAATAAAAGAAAGAGACATTTGGACTAGCTTTATGCTCTCTTTGCTTCTTTTTGTTTGCTTTCTTCCTCTTTGTCATCCTTTGACTTCATTTCTGGGTCACATTTGGGCAGTAGCTGAAGGTTTTTTCTGTTCTGAAATGCAGACATACTTTTCTTGGTCAGATTTGTCTCAGGGCTTAGAGAAGGACTGAGGACCTGTATGGTAGGTGGAAAGCCAATAGCAGGTCCAGCCTGGGGTCAAGGGGAGCTGGATGAAGTCAGAGACATTAAGCCAATGTCTCACATAAAAATTAATTCACATATTAATTATTCAAGTCTGAAAGCAGTAAGGTGTAAGGATATAAGGAAAGTGAAAAAAAGTATGTTCTAATATATGTTTATTCATGTTTACATAAATATCTACTGCCTTTTGCCCTTTATCCATCATCTCCTGGTAATAACACTGTAGTTTGCCTTGGGAGATGCCACTCTCCCCCCATTAATTTTAATTCATATCATTAACAGTGGGTGATGACCCACTGTTCTCTGTGTGGGACAAGCAAGAAGAATCAGCAGCATGGTGATGGGCCAACACAAGAACTGTATCCTAATCCAGGCTAATTAGAACCAATGTGTATCACACTTGGGAATTTTGTCGTGACTCTCAGGAGAATATCACTCTCTTTCTACTGCAATATATAGACACACATACCTGCATATACCATGTTCTAAAAAATGAGTGCATTCTCTGCACACATCATTAGTTATTTTAAAACGTGCCAGAGAAGTGTTAAATATATTGGTTGGATTACAGTGCATCCGAGGTCAATGTTGTCAGTTGGGTATGTGTCCTGTATAAATGTATGCCAAGTTAATTTTTTTCTTAATTCCAAGGAGAATACTCATCTGAGTTCATAATGTTGGAACTAGTTTTATTCCAGGTCTCCTGAGGCTGTTTGTGTCCTTAGGGATGGCTGAGTATAAACCTGAATGAGAAGCACTAAGAATTATAATTGTGGAATTTAACATGAAATGCTCTTGGGAGAAGCTGGAATTGAGAGAATGGGTTCTTTTTCCCTCAGGGAAAACGGGGGATCCTTCTAAAGAGCCAGGCAGTGGAAGCATCTTCCTAGAGTAAGTCCATCATCTTATCCGACCACAGTGCTCTCTGTGCTTGAGTGTGAGTTAGACTAACTCTCTTTTGGACTGCCTGAGCCTCTAGGAGATTGGGAATGACTCAGCAGGAAGAGGAAGACCAAGCAAAAGGTACCATACCTCTTTGCTGCTAATATGGGTGAATTCTTCTGTAACTAGTTAAAAATAGAAGAAATTTGATGGGTTAGTACTTGTTCACCTTATTTAGTATGCTAATTGGCCAGTGATCTTTTCTAAATGATAGGGAAAAAGTGGGACCATCTGGAACTTAACATTTCTAAGCATTTCACAAAATGCTTATATAGGGATTCTTAGCCTAATTTTAAAAAGGGTTGGAAACTGAGATTCACAGAGTTTAAGGTGAAAATCACTGATGGTAAATTGTGGAGTCAAGGCTACAACTCAGGTTATGGCTGGCTGCAAGTTCATCCTTTTTCATGGTATCGTATTATTAGACCATGCGGTCATATGGCATCCTCAAAATTGACCCCTCCTCTGATTGTATAAGCACTACTATTGAGTGAGTATCAATGGTTCTTTTCATAGCAAGTGACTAAATCATCTATCCTATGTATAATACTTTCAAAGGCTGGTCGATTCTGTTTCATAGATTTGTTTTCATAACCTCACTGATTATAGATTGCATTTTGTTTTTTTAAAGTCCTTTATCTCTGAGACTTACAAGCTTATTTGAATTATTTGCCACTGTGTTTTCTCTGCATTGTGAAAAATGCAAATGACTTAAAGTTGAGCAACGTGTGTCTTTGTAAGGTTTCTTCTGTCTAAATGTAAACATACAACACCAGCTGTTGAGGTAATTGAAAGAAGGAAACTTGTGTTTGAAACATTTCTTCATATGGGTAATATTCTTTCAAAGCACTGTCTTCCTTCCAGAAGAAAGGATGTGCCTAGAAGCAGCAGATGGTAAAGATATTTAGTGAGCTACCATATCTAAATCCAGTGTGAAGTATAAAGATTTAGAAAACTGATATCCAATAGCTCAACTATAGAAAAATAATTGTTTATTTAATAAAAACTGATAATATTTGTTTAAAATATTTTTCTTATGAGCTTAATAAGTCATAGTACATTTGTTGGAAAAATATGTTAATGTGATTGTTCCATAAGGATTACTTTATTTCAGTGAATAACTTCCACTAGTTGTAAAATACAGCATCATTTTACTAATAATTTGTAGGGAAAAATACACATATTAAATGTAAATACATTCTGATAATGAGTGCATCCTTATCACAAAGGCATTGAAATATTAAAGGACACATTATAATCAAAGAAATATGGTATGTCTCTTCCTATAGATGACAACTATCTACATAGATGTGTTAATTTTTGTGAGTGGTGTGCATGTCATGTAACATACATTTGACATTTCTTATACGGCCTAGGTACCAAATGTATTATATTGTAAACTACTGACAGCATTTATTTTAAGAGGCTCAGTTAGAAGTGAGAAACAAAGTAGGATCTGAGGTGACTTTTCCATATTGCAGCTGTCAGTACCATAGATAATGTGCACCAAGTTCTTTCCTCCTTTATTTGTATATTTGGGACATTATGGCAATGTTGGCTTTTTAGGGAGCTTTCCATTTTGCTGTAGCATTTTAGATTTCTGCTCTGGCTTTGACTTTTGTTGCCAGTCAAGCGTCTACATCTTTCAGTGCCACTGTGATTAATCAGCTAACAAATGTCTCCAGAATCGGTTCTCATTTATAAAAAGGATTATGTACACCTCAGAATTTTCCTTTGCAATTGCCTTATCACCTAATGAATACAAGAAAGGTCACATTTTCTCAGCTTTGAGATATAACTGACATATTGTGTGCAAGTTTATGATGTACACTGTGTTGATTTGATACTTTTATAGGTTACAAAATAATAGTCACATAGCATTAGCCAATACCTCCATCCTATTACATAATTATCATTTTGTTTTTTGTGCTAAGCTATTTAAGATATACTCTCTTAGCAACTTTCCAGTATATAATAAAGCAGTATTAACTATAATCACCATGCTGTACATTAGATTCCCCAGAACTTGTTAATCTTATAACTGGAGTTTGTACCCTTTGACCAATATTTCCCCACCCTCACCCCTTCCCAGCTTCTGGTTACATAACCAACACTATGCTCTCTGCTCTCTGCTCTCTGTGTGAGTTTGGTTTTCTTTTTTAGATTCCACATATAAGTGATGTCATACAGTACTTTTTTTTCTTTGACTTACTTCACTTTACATAATGCCTTCAAGATTCACCCAAGCTATTTCAAACAGCAGGATTTCTTTCTTATGGCTAACTATTCCACTGTATGTCTGTATGTGTGAGTGTGTGTATCACATCTTCTTTATCCATTCCTCTGTTGACAGACATCAAGAGATATTTTCCCTGCCATGTTCTTAGCATTATTCACAATAGTGAAGTTCTAAAAAAGAGACCCCATTTTTACTCACATCTCAAATCTTGGTGCTTCAAGACCCTCTCTTGAGCTAGAAGCTTAAAGAGTGTTTTTCAGAGATTTCCTTCCTCAAAATGTTTCCAACAGTTTTTGATATTAGAAGAACAGCTCACCTTTGTCGGACTGTGTTGGTTATACATTGAAATCTCACACCATTTATTAGCAAAGACTGTAAAGACTAATGAACCAAAAAATTCCCCATCCTCAAAGGAAATATTTCTGATTTCATATCTCCATTTGAGAACAAAGAATTCTCCTGGTTCTCAAGGCCTACAGATTTTGCGATAGACAATTGACCCACAGTTATCTAATGGTGAAATTTCATCATGTTGGAAAGATTTTGGTATTTACATTAGAGATCAGATTGGTAACTTTCCACTGCATCCATGCTATAACAGCTGACTTAAATTTCTGTCTATCTGAAGTACGTTCTCTTTGTGCTAAGGGTATTCTAGAAGACCTTGTTCAAAAGTAATCAAGTATTTCCCTAGAACTAGTTTGTTGTACCTTGAACTAAGGACTTTCTTATCTTAAATGGATATTGAGTATATTTGAGAACTATTTTAGGAAACACATTGTAAATTTATTATTAAAATAAATCAAAACACAATAAAAGGCTAAAGAATTTAGTATTTTTTACACTGGTGTATTTAAATGTAAGTGCAAATCTTTCTCATACATGTGGTATGCTCTGTGAATTATGATTTTTTTGCATTGACAGAAACCAATATGAGCTAGTTTAATCATAAAAGGAACTTTTATAAAAGGAGGATATTAGCCTGCAGAATTGAAGAGAAGTCCTGAGAAGGAGGCTAATCTATGAAAATACTGCAGTAAAGCCTTAAGGGCCTAAGTAGGAAAAGCAAATTCACTATGATAGAGCACCACCAACTGAATGAATGAAGTCACACTCATTTTTCTCCTTTCTGTGTCATTGTTCTTGCAGTTCAAATGACTCAAAATGAGAGTAGGAGTCACTTATGCTGCACTAATCCTTTGCTGCAACCACCTTCTGGCTAAGTGATGGCAGGCCTTTTGATTCATGTTCTAGCCAGAGCATCAGAGAGCAGAGGAGAATCAGGGTGCTGTTATCAACAGGAAGTGGAGGAAATGCTGGAGTAGCCAACAAAAAAATGTTAAGTACAGTTCAATGTACTCATGTTTGTGACTAAATGCTGGTCCCGGTTGCAGCCAACCCTGGCAGCGCTGAGTCACAAAGCATGTGGCTGGGTGCTGATGATGTACAGCTCTGTTCACCAGGCTTGGCTCCTTACTTCATCATGGCATGTTTTGGCTCTAGAGCATAACTACCTGTTCCGAAATCTGGTCTTAGGAAGCCACCATAAAGTGTATTTTGTTTTTATATTCTTGCTACTTAAAAGATTATTTAAATTCTCTAAGTCTCCTGAATTAGAAGTTGTAAATTTTTTTTTTAAGTAAGAGAGGAAATCTCTACACACCAGGAGCACCTGAGACCCTTGAAACCAGTAGGTAAACTGAGAGCTGGGGGAGGATGAAGCCAGTGTCTCTCTGGCAGGCACACCAGCATGGCCAGTGTGTCCTTCATCTGTGGGTTTTCTTTCTGATGTCATGTCTTAATTTAATGTGAATCAAGTGTTAGAGTCTTTGACCTATTTTTTTCTTATTTTTTCTTTTTTGATATCATTAATGTAAAATTACATGAACATTATGGTTACTAGACTCCCCCTATTATAAAGTCCCCACCATATACGCCATTACAGTAGCATGTCTTTTTGTTCCACTGATGGTGTCCTTTTCTGTACAGAAGCTTTTTAGTTTGATATAGTACCACTTGTTCATTTTTACTTTTGTTTCCCTTGCCCAGGGAGATATGTTCATGAGGAAGTTGCTCATGTTTATATCCAAGATATTTTGCCTATGTTTTTTTCTAAGAGTTTTATGGTTTCATGACTTACATTCAGGTCTTTGATCCATTTTGAGTTTACATTTGTGGACGGGGTTAGACAATAATCCAGTTTCATTCTTTTACATGCAGCTGTCCAGTTTTGCCAGCACTAGCTGTTGAAGATGCTGTCATTTCCCCATTGTATATACATGACTCCTTTATTGTATATTAATTGACCATATATATTTTGGGTTTATATCTGGGCTCTCTAGTCTGTTCCATTGGTCTCTGGGTCTGTTCTTGTGCCAGTACCAAATTGTCTTGATTACTGTGCCTTTGTAGTAGAGCTTGAAGTCAGGGAGTGTAATTCTCCCCTCTTTATTCTTCCTTCTCAGGATTGCTTTGGCTATTCAGGATCTTTTGTGGTACCATAAGAATTTTAGAACAATTCACTCTAGTTCATTGAAGAATGCTGTTGGTATTTGGATAGGGATTGCATTGAATCTGTAGATTGCTTTAAGCAGGATGGCCATTTTGACAATATTAATTCTTCCTATCCATGAGCATGGGATGTGTTTCCATTTTTTGATATCTTCTTTAATGTCTCTCATGAGTGTCTTGTGGTTTTCAGAGTATAGGTCTTTCACTTCCTTTGTTAGATTTATTCCTAGGTATTTCATTCTTTTTGATGCAATTGTGAATGGAATTGTTTTCCTGAGGTCCCTTTCTGCTTGTTCATCATTAGTGTATAGGAATGCAACAGAATTCTGTGTATTAATTTTGTATCCAACAACTTTGCTGAAATCAGATATTACATATAGTAGTTTTTGAGTGAATTCTTTAGGGTTTTTTATGTACAATATCATGTCATCTGCAAACAGGGACAATTTAACTTCTTCCTTGCCATTCTGGATGCCTTTTATTTCTTTGTGTTGTCTGATTGCCGTGGCTAGCATCTCCAGAACTATGTTGAATAAAAGTGGGGAGAGTGGGCATCCTTGTCTTGTTCCCAATCTTAAAGGAAAAATGTTCAGCTTCTCACTGTTAAGTATAATGTTGGCTGTGGGTTTGTCATATATGGCCTTTATTATGTTGAGGTACTTGCCCTCTGTACCCATTTTGTTGAGAGTTTTTATCCTGAATGGATGTTGAATTTTGTTCAATGCTTTTTCAGCATCTATGGAGATGATCATGTGTTTTTTGTCCTTCTTTCTGTGAATGTAGTGGATGATGTTGATGGATTTTCGAATGTTGTACCATCCTATCATCCCTGGGATGAATCTCACTTGATCATGATGGATGATCTTTTTGATGTATTTTTTAATTTGGTTTGCTAATATTTTGTTGAGTATTTTTGCATCTATGTTTATCAGGGATATTGGTCTGTAATTTTCTTTTTTTGTTTTGTCTTTGCCTGGTTTTTGTATTAGAGTGATGTTGGTCTTGTGGAATGAGTTTGGGAGTATTCCCTCCTCTTCTACTTTTTGGAAAACTTTAAGGAGAATGAGTATAAGGTCTTCACCAAATGTTTAATAAAGTTCAATAGTGAAACCATATCGTCCAGCGTTTTGTTCTTAGGTAGTGTTTTGATTACCAGTTCAATTTCCTTGCTGGTAATTAGTCTATTCAGATTTTCTGTTTCTTCCTGGGTCAGCCTTGGAAGGTTGTATTTTTCTAGGAAGTTCTCCATTTCTTCTAGGTTATCCAGTTTGTTAGCAGATAATTTTTCATAGTGTTCTCTCATAATTCTTTGAATTTCTGTGGTGTCCATAGTGATTTTTCCTTTCTCATTTCTGATTCTGTTTATGTGTGTAGACTCTGATAAGTCTGGCTAGGGGTTTATCTATTTTGTTTATTTTCTCAAAGAACCAGCTCCTGCTTTCATTGATTCTTTTTATTGTTTTATTCTTTTCAATTTTATTTATTTATGCTCTAATCTTTATTATGTCCCTCCTTCTACTGATTTTGGGCCTCATTTGTTCTTCCTTTTCTAGTTTTGTTAACTGTGAGTTTAGACTGGTCATATGGGATTGTTCTTCTTTCCTGAGGTAGGCCTGTATTGCAATATACTTCCATGTTAGCACGGCCTTTGCTGCGTCCCACAGATTTTTCGGTGTTGAATTATTGCTGTCATTTGTCTCCATATATTGCTTGATCTCTCTTTTTATTTGGTCATTGATCCATTGATTATTTAGGAGCATGTTATAAAGCCTCCATGAGTTTGTTGGCTTTTTTATTTTCTTTGTGTAATTTATTTCTAGTTTCATACCTTTCTGATCTGAGATGCTGGTTGGTACAATTTCAGTGTTTTTGAATTTACTGAGGCTCTTTTTGTGGCCTAGTATATGATCTATTATTAAAAATGTTCCATGTGCACTTGAGAAGAATGTGTATCTTGTTGCTTTTGGATGAAGTGTTTGGTAGATGTCCATTAGGTCCATCTGTTCTAACACATTCAGTTTCTCTTTATTTTCTGTCTGGTTGATCTGTCCTTTGGAGTGAGTGGTGTGTTGAATTCTCCTGAAGTTTGCACTCTATTTCCCCCTTTAATTCTGTTAGTATTTGTTTCACATATGTAGGTGGTCCTGTGTTCGATGCATAGATATTTATAATAGTTACTTACTTTTGTTGGACTGACCCCTTTATCATTATGTAATGGCCATCTTTGTCTCTTGTTACTTTCTTTGTCTCTTGTTACTTTCTTTGTTTTGAAGTCTAATTTGTCTGATACAAGTAATGCAACTCCTGCTTTTTACTCCCTATTAGTTGCATGAAATATCTTTTTCCATCCCTTTACTTTCAGTCTGTGTATGTCTTTGGGTTTGAAGTGTGTCTCTTGTAGGCAGCATGTATGTGGGTCTTGTTTTTTTATCCATTCAGTGACTCTGTCTTTTGATTGGTACATTCAGACCATTTAAATTTAGGATGATTGTCGATGAGTATGTACTTATTGCCATTGCAGGCTTTAGATTTGTGGTTACCAAAGGTTCAGGGGTAATTCCCTTACTATCTAACATTCTAATTTAACTCACTTCATATGCTATTACAAATATAACCTAAAGGTTCTTTTTTATTCTCCTTTTTCTTCCTCCTCCATTCTTTATATTTAGGTATCATATTCTGTACTCTTTGTCTCTCCCTTAGTTGACTTTGGAGGTAGTTGATTTGATTTTGCATCTGCTCAGTGATTAATTGTTCTACTTTGCTGTGGTTTCCTTTCCCCTGGTCACATCTATTTAGCCATAGGAATGCTTCCATCTATAGCAGTCCCTCCTAAATGCACAGTGGAGGTGGTTTGTGGGAAATAAATTCTCTCAGCTTTTGCTTATCTGAAAATTGTTTAATCTCTCCTTCAAATTTTAAATGATAACCCTGTTGGGAGAGTATTCCTGATTCAAGGCCCTTCTGCTTCATTGCATTAAATATATCATGCCACTCCCTTCTGGCCTATTAGGTTTCTGTTTAGAAATCTGGTGATAGCCTGATGGGCTTTCCTTTTGTATATGATCTTTTTTCTCTCTCTAGCTGCTTTTAAAAGTCTGCCTTTATCCTTGATCTTTGCCATTTTAATTATTATATGTCTTGATGTTGTCTTCCTTGGGTCCCTTGTATTGGGAGATCTGTGCACCTCCATGCCTTGAGAGACTATCTCCTTCCCCAGATTGAGGAAGTTTGGAAGTTTTCTGAAATTACCTCCTCAATAACACTTTCTACCCCTTTTTCTCTCTCTTCTTCTCCTGGTAACCCTATAATGCGAATATTGTTCCATTTGGATTCGTCACAGAGTTCTCTCAATATTCTTTCACTGTTAGAGATCCTTTTTTCTCTCTGTGCCTCAGCTTCTTTGTATTCCTCTTCTCTAATTTCTATTCCATTTACCGTCTCTTCTACTACATCTAATCTGTTTTTAAATCCCTCCATTGTATGTTTTATTTCAGATATGGAATTTTTTAATGATTGAATATCCATCTTAAATTTGTTTGAGTTCTTGAATATTTTTCTGTACCTCCATGAGCATGTGTATGATTTTTATTTTAAACTCTCTTTCAGAAAGATTGGTGAGTTCAGTTTCATTTGGCCCTTTTTCTGGGGTTTCTGAGATTTTGGTCTGAACCAGGTTCCTTTGACATTTCATAATTCTATGTGGTGCCCTCTATTGCCCAGAAGCTCCAGTTTCTTGGTGGAGGAAAGATCTGTTTCCTGATTCCTGGCTGCAGTGCCTGTCTCCAGTATCAGAGCCAGTGGACCGAGCACACAGGCGTTAGCCTCTGTGCTTGGTGACTCTAGCTTTTGAAGGCAGGGCCTCCCTCAGTCTGGCCTGATGCCAGTGCAGTGACTGCCAGTTTGTGAGCAGGTGCCAGCGGGCCAGGAGGAAGGCACGGCAGTGTGCAAGTCCAAGTGGGGGGCCTCAGAACTGAGTAGCCAGTCAGGGGTATGGAGCACCTGAAGTTCCTCAAAGTTCCCAACCTGCTGGGGAGAGTGCACCCAGACAACCTTGTTCACCTATCCCTTCTCCCCGTTAGCAAGCTCTGTTCAAATCCTGCCCCTTGAGCAGCCTTCTTGCTGCTAGGAAGCCTGGCAGATCGCCTGCCTTTCCTTTGTCCCAGAGCGGTCCGATGTGGATTCCAATCTTCCACAAATGGCTGGAATCTCAGTCTCTCACACACTCTGCCTGTTCCAGCTCCCCAATTCCACCAACTTCCAGAGCACTACACAATGTAGGTTTGTGCTGCAAAGCAGATCTCCAGGGCTGGGTGTTCAGCAGTCTTAGGCTTCCACATCCTCCCCGCTCTGTTTCTCTTCCTCCCACTGGTGAGCTGGGGTGGAGGAAGGGCTTGGGTCCCGCTGGATCAAGGCTTCCATATGTTACCCTGTTTCATGCAGTCTGCTCTGTGAGGTCTGTATGCAGTCTGGTGCATTCATCTTTCCTGTTGCTGTTTTAGGGCTAGTTGTATTACTATATTTTCACACTACATGTGGTTTGGGGTGTAATTTTCTGTCTCATCTTTCATGCTGCCATCTTGAGTCTTTGACCTCTTTATAAATTGTGATGATTTTTTGGCCTGCAATTATCAAGGGTTTTTAAACTTATTTCAGTAATTATGGTATGAGGTTCAATCTGTCCAATCAAGAATGCAGAGATTTTAAGAAACATTTATTTTAGAGTTATATTTAATAAAACCTGAAATGTTAATACCCCTAGATGTGTGCTCATTTTAAGGAGGATGGTATATCATTCCAAAATTAGGGTAAAAACACCAATCAGAAACAAAAGCATAAGCAAAAACCTGACTGCACAATCTTATAAAAGTAAAAGCAAGAAAACAAGCTGTTCATACATTGTGAGGTTTCTTTCTTCCATAGTGCTTCAATATAGCAGAAAATATTTAATGATAACTTATCCAAAGAAACAATATCTGTTAAACCTCTGTGTAACTACTAGTGGGTTTGTGATCAGCATTTGATGGAACTACAATATCCTCAAAAACACTTGGCTAATGTAGTATATAAATAGGGAATCTGTAGAAAACATCTGTCTCTATACACTGGAAATTTATGCTGGTTAAAAGCAAGGGCATTCATCAGTAAATCACCCTGGGATCTAATCCCCATGTTGAACCTACCCATGCAAATACATGGTATGTGTGTTAGCAGCATTTCCACTGCTTTGCCTAGCGTCAGTAGATCAGTGCAAAATTAAGGTGTAGTAGTGGCTCCTCCTTTGTTTCAGTGTCTTAGCCAGTATCTTCTGATCTTGTCTGAACACAGTATGCCCATAATTAATAAATCTTTTCAGAGTCTTCATTCTTTTGCTGGCTCAACTTTACAGATCTCCTGAGCTGACTCCTATTTCCAGCAGGATTGATTGCAATAAAGAAAAGATCTAAAACCCCATACTACTTACTGACATACTTTGGAAAACTCTTAAGAAACCCTCATTTCCAGCTTTGCTATAAATTACCCATATATTTTGTTGGAAGAAATAAATCTCATTTTTTCCTTTTCAATTTTCCTTCTTTTAAGTACAAAAGAGTTACAGAAATTATTTAAGATTAGAACTGAATGAAAATTTATGTGGAAATGATAAATAATAGAAGAAAAAGAGCACCTCGAAACTGCAAAAGGATAAGTATACTTAAATTGGATGGATGCTTATACTGAGGCAGTTCAAGGCTTGTGTACATCACATTGCCTTCATTAGGTCTGCTTTATTGTGAGGACAGCCCCCCCATATCCTTGAAATTCTCCTCTAACCCAGATTAGGTGACCCTCTTGCAGGAAATCTTGGCTTTTGCTTCAATGCCTCCTTGAGATTCTGCTTCACCTTTTATAATGGTGTCTTGCCAACAGGTTTCAGCCCTGGACAGGTTCACTATGGATTCAATGAGACCAAAGAAAGACAGTGGAACGTTCTTGGGTGAAAGGGTTTATATCCAGCTTTATCTGCACAGTGGCAGGTCAATCACTAGAATCCCATCCACTCAGAGTGAGTCTGCATGCAGCAAGCCGGTTTCTGCCTCTGGGCCTCTTTGCCCCCACAGCCGTCTCAGTCTCTGTCCTTGATGCTGCCACCACTCCAGTCTTGTTTCTGCTCTCCTGCAGCCATGCAGCCATGCCATCGTGTTGCCCAGAGCACTGGGCAGAGCTCTTTACATAGAGTCAGTAATGATGTATTGCCCACACATGTGTAGTGAGCTAGCCAACCAGGGCCAAGTGAGAATCCTGGCCATAGGAACCTTCACTTTATTCACAAATAGATACCTCTAAGATTGCTTTTTTTTTTAATTGAAATATATTTGACATATGACACTGTAGAAGTTTAAGGTGCACAATGTTGATTTGTACGTGACAATATGATTGCCATTATAGCATTATCTATCACCTTTATCATGGCACATAATATTTCTTTTTGTGATGGGGATAATTAAGATTTACTCTCTTAGCAAGTTTGAAGTTTAAAATACAGTGTTATCATCTACAATCATTATATTGTGCCTTAGATCTCCAGGATTTATTTATCTACTAGTTGCAAGTTTTTACTCCCTTAAACAATATCTCCCCAATTCTTTCACCCTCCAGCCCCTGGTAACCACCATTTTATTCTCTTTGTTGTTTTAGTTTGGCTTTTTTAGAATCTACATATAAGTGATGTCACAGAATACTTGTCTATGTATGGCTTATGTCACTTAGCATTTTGTCCTCAAGGTCTATCCATGTTTTTACAAATGTCAGGATTTCCTTCTTTCTCATGGATGAATATATACTCTGTGTGTGTGTCTGTGTATTACTGAATATCCACTGTGGGTATTCTACATTTTCTTTATTCCTTAATTCCTTGATGGACACTTACATTGTTTAATAGACCCATAGATCAATGAAACAGAGTAGAGCCTAGAATTAGCCCTCTGCATAAATGGTCAAATATTTGACAAGAGAGCCATGAACACCCACCGGGGAAAGGATAGTCTCTTCAACAATGGTTTGGAGAATCTGGATGACCCCATGCAGAAAAAATGAAATTGGTCCCCTATTTGAGACCACTCACAGAAATTAACTTGAAATGGCTCAAAGACTAAAACATAACACCTGATGCCATAAAACTCCCAGAAGAAAACATGGGGAGGAACCTCCTCAACACTGGTTTTGGCAATGACTTGTTGGATGTGACACGAAAAGCCCAAACAACAAGAGCCAAAATCAACAACGAACTATGCCAAACATAAAAGCCCTGCACAACACAAGGAGCCCTCCGTAGGACTGCTCTTTCTTCCCCCTGAGTGTCAGCAGTGTTGAGTGCTGACAGCTCTCAACTCATTCTCAGTTTAGAAACCATCTTCAGCCGGAGAGCTGCTTGTGCTCAAGATCACACCCACCCCCTGATGAGCAGCCAGCATCCAGTGAGTGGTCTGGCCATGGTGTTGGGATGAGGTAGAAAGGTGTTAATACAAACATCTGCAATAATTTCATCAAGGTGATAAATCGTAGGTGTTAATTCTGATTGTGTGACTGCATGAAAATAGCTATCAGTAACGTTTGTTTCTTGAGCAACCAATCTAAGCTATCCTTCATGGTATTTTCCAACACAAATTCAGTGCTTTGCCAGAAATTGTTATTTTAATGAAATTTGGGCAAAAATGTTAAGAGAATTTATATTATACTCTGCAAAGCGTAAATGTAACAACAAGAAAACTTTTTTTTCAAATGTACTTCTCTCCACTCACTTGTTTTTTCTCCCCTTGGATCTCCTTTTGACATTTGTGTCTCTCACACTGCCTCAGTCTTGGACTATGTCCTGCCCCTCACTGTGCCCTGAGGTAGCCGCACCTGCCCCCATCTGCAAGAGACATATAAAACAAAGAAAACCTAGTAATTCAAGCCCAACACCTAACAAAATCAAGCTTTCTTTTAGAGGAAAATTCTGCTTGTAGAATATTTTGGATACATTTTTATTTTTAATACCCATTGGTCTGAACTGAAAACTGAAGCTTTCCTTGAGGTATCCTCTTATGAATTGTCTCTACCAGAAGCTGCTTTTCTTCCCTACATGCACCCTCCATGTATGCAGTATAAAATATTGGTGGGAACCATTGCCCTACTATTTGATTAGACACTTGGCTGAAGTCTGAGGCCTACCAGTGTGAGCTGCTATTGAATCTTTTTTTTTTTTTTGATACAGGGTTATAATCTTGTCCAACAGTAGGTAAATGAAGTGTGCTTCTAGATCCCTGGTAACTTAAGTTGGGACTGGTGAGTTTTGTCAATCATTTTGAGGAATCATCCCCTTGAATTAAAATATCAGTTGATGAAATAATTTCATTGGGTTGAGACCCAATAGATAGAAATTGCAACAAAACCTCGGTATATAAATTCCTTAATCTTGTTAGGATAAAAATATAACAATGGTAATAAATCAGATTATTTCTAGGATTACCCTTCTGCCCAAGACATTGTCAGCTGTTAGCTATTATCAGGTTTTTGAGGCATTTCTCACCTTATGATTCTCAGTATGTTAAATGGTGTATATTTTAGTAAACAATAATATTTGCATATTCCCCATGTAATTAGATTATACTTTTGGCCTGCTGAGTTGCATTTAAAGTTTAGTAATACATTGATATGATACAGTCTAATTGCCTTAGAGTACATATTACAATGGTGACACTTGAGTTTAAGTAAATCTCAAAGAAGAAAAAGCAATTGTTTCTTCTTTATTAAATAAATTATCTTAAAAGAAGGGGGATATTTAATAAGAAATAAAATAAATATGATAAAAAGTAGTAAATGTCAGATACTGAAAATAGTAAGCCCCTATTAATGTCTTACCGAAGATTTCAAGAGCTGTGGTTTCTATTATTTATCTACTCATTAAACACTGTGCTAAGTTTTGACATTTAGATTTTACCTACTAGTGAAATTTAAATGAAAATCATGGTCTCTGAGGCTTAGTAGGTAATACTGTCTGGAATAACTAACCACCTGGAATTTAAGTATACAGTGTTCGCCAAATATAGGTTTTAGTTAACATTAATCTATATGGGTATATATAAATATGCCTGTGTGTGAAGGGGTGCTTATTCTTGGAAAAATGTGTATTTAAAATTTCTAATGCTTGTTTCTCCTTTGCTTTTAGTTTCATGATGTAGTTGATTCATATAAACTCATTCATTCTAGATTTCCTTCCTTATCATAAATCCTGATTGCTTTTACTGCCTTTAATGATTATGACAGTAATGTATTTGTAAGACTGTGAAGAATGCCAGGTCATCTAGACTAGACTTTTATGAAGTGTTAAGTAGCAGGTGTTAAGGAGCAGATTGTCAGAGATAAGAATTGGGTCTTAGGCAGCTACAAAGCTGACTACATGAGAAATCAGCTTATCATTCACGTGTTATGCTGCTAGATTTGTTTGGCAACATTATGTGGTATTTTCTTGGCATTTTTGAAAGTGATGAAAACAAAAACATCTGGAAACACTCAAGAACTTTGAAAAAATAGTGTTCTACCCAGAAGTGAGAAGGACACATTATTAACCCATTAGTAATGGTCTGACATAGAAGAACCAAAAGTGCTGGAAGCAATATGTCCCAGGTGACAGAAATGGTATTATCTCTGCCACCTCCAAAGTACTCATAGTTAAAAGATTTAAGCACATCTCTCCTTTCCTAATATGATACTGAAAAGTGATTGTTCCTTGAGACTGCATCTGCAGATGCAAGTGATTGACGGCAAAACTGAGTGAGATGCCAGCAGCCTTGTGTCAGAGCTGGGTGCTAGCTGTACCTGCTTAGTGAAGATGGAGAATTAAGATCTTACACTTTATGCTGTTTGATGACCCATATGTGCTGATGAACTCAGTTATAATTTGTAAAGGAAAAAAACAAAACTACAGATTAGGAGATTGAACATTTGCACACATTTGTATGTCATTTGTAATCCATGGCTCATTTAGATCTAGCTTCACCTGCCAAGACAATATGTCTAATTATGCACAATATGTGTAAGTGTGCTATATATTCTGAATGTAGTTATAATACAAAGGGGTGTTTTAAATTATTTCAGAAAGCAAATCTCTATTGTAAAATATGCTTGAATATATGGATATTACAAAAAGTAAAGTGTGCTTGAGAATATGTATTTAATATCTCTTCCTAAATGAATTTACTGAAGCCTGGACTGTAGCTGAAAGACTGATAAAATAAAAGTGACTACATAAATGTATATAGTTTATAGGTATAAAAACATGCTGGATGTTTCATGTTTTTGGGTTCTGAAATTTTTTTCTTTATAATATTCCTCAAATGTCTATTAAAAAACAGGGGAAAGGAAAACACTGAGTACATTACTGGTGGCTTTTCCTGTTAGAGGTTTTACATTTAACAGCTAGCACCACAACATATTTCGTACTGTGATACTTAACTCCACCAATATGCAGAATTCAAACCCTTTCTCTTTCACTGTGTGGTACAAGAGATATTTTTAGAGATGTGACTTTGCTTGAATTCACGTATACATATACTTTTCACTTACTAATTTTTATTCATATGGATATGGTGATACAGACCAGTGCCTGTGCATAAGTACGTAAAAAGTGCATTTTGTGAACCTTTTAGGATGGATATGTGAATTTAAGTCATCAACCTGTCTTCTGTATCCTGACCTTAAATATGGGTATGAGTATGTGTAATTATGCCTAATATT
Source organism: Smutsia gigantea (assembly GCA_032199065.1). Lineage (NCBI taxonomy): Eukaryota > Metazoa > Chordata > Mammalia > Pholidota > Manidae > Smutsia > Smutsia gigantea. Next base: position 445,643 of record JAVSCE010015400.1, read on the forward strand.
TATTTATCAAATACATGTTTTATTTGTTTTATGTTATTTTGTACTGGTAATTTTTGTTAAGCTTTAAGCCCTTTTGAGTTTGTAGAGTCATTGTCAGTATACCAAATTTTTTATAATTTCTGAACCAATTCACGCCTTGGTTAAATTTACTTGCAAACTAAGCCCTATAATTTCATCACTCAATCCTGATTATTTTAAACTATTAGGTTTTAGAGTGATTTGTCTTATAATAACAACCTTGAAAAGATAGTTCAAGAAAATATAGTATCAAATATCTAACTTGAAAGGATTGGATCATATGTTGACACAGAAAATAAAGAGTTAAATATGTTTTGGGTTTTTTTTCCAAATTGATCATTTTGACAACAAGGTTTCTTTAAGATCTCCAACAAATTTAACAAGGTTAAACCTATCTAAAAATATTAGGTTAATATCCTCCCTTCTCTTTGCCAACATCTCTCAGAGCATAAACAGATGGACATTTAACTTCAAATAGAGTTAACAATTGTGGAGGAGATTAAAGCAATATTCTGGCAGAATTAGGCAGAACCATTCCTAAGCAGCTGAATTCAAAGTACCCATCTGGGCCACGGTGAATATATCAACAATATGTGGAGCTACCGTGGCATAGGGGCAAGGAAGCCTGAATGACATTTCAGAATATAAAATAGACATCCCAAGTAGATTTCAGTATGGGCACATCAATATTTAGGGCTCCCTCCAGCCCTAAATGCTTTCCTATAAACCAACTGGCTATCTTAGAATTAAAAAAAAAAATTAAAAATTAGAATTTAGAGGAAGACATAGCCAAAAAAAAAGTTAATCAAATATCAGGAAGGACAAAATGAGAACAACTCTGGGGGTCTAGAGAAGAGGAACTAAATAATGAGGAATTGTTTCAGGTAATTGCTGTTGTGTTGCATTAATACCATTTAATTTTGCTCCTTGTGGTAAATTCCTGCAGCATAATCCAACTGTTTAACTTGTTTCTAAAGTCAAGCACTAGGCCTGGGGAGGAGGTGTATATCCATCTTCACTGACAGAAGTACCAAGGTTGTGTCTATCAGAGATTTTTAAAACTGGAACAACCTTAGCAAAAGGAAGAGAGGTGTTATGCTAGGCAGGTACAAACAGTAAATGCCCACCTCACACACTTGCATTTCGGGAATCCTTGAATGAACATGCAAACAAAAGCCAGAAGTGTTTTCCTAAAACGATGAATCTTCTAGTGTCAACATTTAGATTTTACTAATAGAGTTTAATACCATTCATGAGGAGGTAGCTGGGAGGAAGCCTTCAGTGTTTTGGTAATAAGTGCTAATGAGGTTTGATTTTTGTTACTCTCAAATGAAGTGAGCTCTATATCTAATTTGATCACTTGTAACCTTCCTAGCAAAATCAAAAAGAATAATGGAGTGAAGGATGAATGTAGTATCACATAATATCAAAGTCATAACTTGAAACTGTTAACGGAATGAACCAGCCCATTAAGAAAGGCTTCTCTAATCTAAAAGCAGGCATGTATGCCCTAGTCAAGTTGTCTTATGCTTTAGCTCAGTGCTGCCCAATAGAACGGTCTCACTGATGGGAAAGTTCTATATTTGCATTGTCAGATCTGATAGCTGCTAGCCACATGTGGTATAGAGACTGATACAAAACAAAACAAAACAAAACATGTATTTGCTAACAAATTCAAGAAACATATGGCCAGAAAAAAGGCTTATACCGATCAATGTTCTGAAATGCAAACACTCTATTTCACGCTAACAAAATTATACAGGAAAAAAAAATGTTTTTAAGAGATTCAGACACCACAGTTAGCCTGCTGACTCTTGGGCACTGGAGTCTAAAAATTTGTCACAACTGCTTCCCAAAGGTAGATGCTTCTGCTCTCCCCTTCACCAGAATAGATTCTGTACAGAACCTGATATCTTATGACATTTTTTTATTGATGTCTTCTGTGAAATAACCACATTTGTGGAATCCACGTTGCATGCTGGCATCTCAGCCATATGGAAATCTAGGCAGTTGAGTTTCTATGTTCTATCTCAAAATGTACAGACTCATAGGTGAGTTTACAAAGGATAGTGGGTTCCCCAGTATCGCTGATGTTCACAAACTTAAGAATGAGTAAAACTTTGTTATAGCATCAGGCAAAATGCCCTGAGAAACATTCCTGCAGGTGTTACAAGAATCTTTTAACTTACAAATTTCAATTATATATGCTTGGCAAAGAAAAAGTAATGGGAAATTTTAAAAATTGCATGTATTCTGTTGGCAAGTATGCCTGACATTTGATTCAATAAGTGTATGCCCTGGAGTCACTGGCTGTATGAATCCACTGTTATCTTTATCACTGTTTCCTATAGCTCTCAGTGTGGAGTATCGTGCAACTTTGATTATGACTAGTGTTTAAAGATATATTTTTTTTTTCCACTTGGTTCCTATAGGGAAACTAACTACTCACAGAAATCTGATTTCATATATACAGAAATGATTTTCCTTCGAGCCATTTGGTGGATTGAGAGAAATGATGGATTTGTCATTTCTGCAGGCTAAGACGATCCAGATAATTTGGGGAATTAAAATAAATGAAAATTTCCATATATTCTCAGGGTTTCATCTTTTCCCAGCCAAAGTGCTGTCCTTCATATAGCAGACCAGCTAGGTTTAAAATTTAACCTTCTCTGGAATTTTAAGATTAAATCCTTGTCCTGGTGCTTAACTTTCTCTGCTTTCTGGCTACAGGAAATGAACTATTCTTTATATGCTACCAGGAGACAGTCACACATAGTTTTTAGTGGATCATTAATCATCCCCAGCCTGTCATTGTGCTTCTCAAAGCACTAGTTGCCCCCAGAAAAAAAATCCCATTTCATTGTTCTTATAATTGCTATTTTCACATAATCCCTAACACTTGTTGTTATGATACATACCACTTCCTAGGGCATTTCCTTCCACTGGTACCCTATCTTAGTTCTCCATACCACCAGCGAAAACTGTAATCATAAACTACCTTACTCCATGGTTCTGTATAATCTACCACACCTCACGGCCTGCCAGGCACCAAGTAACCCAGCTCCAGCTCATCTTCATGTCAGTTTTCTCAGGCCTATTGTGGCACCAGTACTTGTAACCTGGATTCCCTGTAAAGAAGACTCTGAAAGGGAGGTTATTATGGAGGACAAGTATTAGGAAGTGATTCCATGACCAATATTTCTATTGTTGGCCTGTATCTATCTCTCTGTTTGTTTTTGATATGTTGTGTTTTCTTCTCATGTGCTTCATTTGTGTTTGTGTGGTGTGTGTGTGTAAGACATAATAATTGTAAAACTGTTGCAGAGAGAATTTGAGGCTTAAAAGGAGGATACTTGCCTCTAGAGAGGAATTACATTTGGTTCTGAAAGGACACTTGCAATTTAGGACCACATCCACCAGTTTCTGGAACTGACAGAATTAACAGGTGAACGGCAACCTGCATGCGGACTCTGTATCTCCAGTTCCCTCACTTTGTCGGTGGGAACTTTCAGATTCCCTGCCGAAAGTAAAGAGTCCATCAATTCCTGTTTTTCAGGCTATAGGCTTCCATTTTTTCTCCTTAGATCCACAAGAATGGTAAATATCTCACTTCACCCTCTCAGCCTCTCCGTCGTCCCTGTTGGAATAAGGAAACATCCGCAGTGCTCAGCTCACCTCCCTGAATTTCTTCCTACCTCCTGGTCCCCAAATCCTGGTTGGATAATTCGTCACTATTTTGTTAACCCTATGATGCTTTCAAGCATATTTTCAATATGGTTTGTCCAGTTTTTCTAATAATTCTCAGAAGATAAATTTATGCAAATTATTTGATCTGCCATTAACACAATTCTAAATCAGTATCTGTCGAAGTGTATTTACATTGTAAATGTATTTACAAAGTATATTTACATTGAAACTGACCTTGCAGGTGCTAATCTTTAAACTTCTAAGCTGAAAACATGACATATTTATTACCACAAACCCTACAATGCCACAATACAGATGTGAAGAAATACAAACACCAAAGATACAATCCACACTGTACATGTTATTTTGTCTTGGGACATTATATGCATGTATGTTTAATCGTCATCTAACCAGAAAAAAAAATTATGTGAAACACACATCTTACTTGTAACCAATATAACCGTGATGTAGCTATAGTTTGCTTTAGAAAACTAAATTGTGTTTGAGTAGTTGAAGAAGATTTTCAAAAAGTCCAAAACAAATAATAAAAAGAGATGACAGGGAGCTATCACTCTAATGCAGTTTTTTTCTCTATGAGGATGTAATATGTTTCTCTCCCTGGATTAAACTGAGGAGTATTGTCCCTGTGAAATCAATACGGGAAATATTATCCATGGCATTTCTGTCTTTCTTTGGTGCATAGAGAGAAAAATGTTTTGCTGACTTAAGGACAAGTTTTGCTTTCATTTAATCTGTCTTACGTAACTCCTCAAATACCTCCATTAAAAAGGAACTCAAGATACAAACGAAAAAAAAGTTGCATTTGTCTTGCAGGGCATAGGAAAGAAAAGGTCAGTGAAAGTATAACTTTGAGGGAGAATAATGCAAGGAAGAGGACTGGAAAAGTGTTCATTTAACTTTGGTGATATTTGCTGATTCCTGTTCGGTGTAGTTCCAGAGACACTGGAGAATGTGGATATTTGAAAGAAACACAGATTTAGAAAATAATATGAATGTGTCACAGCATGGCGTAGGTGGATCGATGGTATTTATCCATTAGTTCTGCTGAGCAAGCATATCCTGTCAAATATGACTTTCTCTCTGTTCCTCCTAGATGCCCATTGCTTATTTTTATGAGGTAAGATTTTGTTGAATGAACCTCTTGGTTCAACTATAACAACTATTTATTGGGCTCATATATGTGTTCAACAGGCAAGTGAAATAAACTTAGGATCAGACAACCTGGTTTTAATTCAAAACTCAAATGCAGTATGTGACACAAAAACAGGCACCCCATAGCAGAAGTCATTCTCAGTCTTCACTACCAACATCACCATCACTACTGCCACCGTCATCGTCATTACCATTTGCTAGGTACTGGTTTAGATGTAAAGATTAATATGAAATGACCTCTTTCATCAAATGGATAAAGGGCGGTTAGCCAGTGTTTGCAATATTGAGGGGAACGATAGATTCATTAACTCACCACTGTGAGAGGCAAATTAGTGCTCTTGTTGGAAGGAAATTCTAAAGGAAATAAAAGTATTCTCAAAATTACAAAGGTTTCTAACAGCATAGTTTGTACAGGAAACTAAAAGCTGCTCAGAATTGTGATACTGTAAATCGATTCCTGAGTGGTCTCACCGGGGCAAGGTCGGGGAAGGTTGGATATGCCAGGCAAGGTACTTGGATTTGGTGCTATAGGTGATGGTGAGACGTATAACTATTTGAAGGAATGGTTTATCTCTATCAAAGCCTGAAACTGAAGTGCAGTGAGAAATTAATGTGAAGAGTCAGATTCGAATTATTTGGGATGTAGGGGCCCTTCACTTCATCTAGCTCCATCAATTTTTCAAAGTGGTGCTTCAGTTTCTCCAACTTCTTAATTCCTTCATAAAGCTGTTCAGTTTCTTGGGGACCCTCAGGACCTAAACACACAGAACAGGACCTCAGCATTTAGCTCTCTTTCTAAATTTGTTCTGTTTTGTTTTGTTTCAATGTTAGCAAGTATTGTTTTCTCACCTAGATTGTGATCTCTCTGAGGGTTACATCTTTTCATAGATTAATTAATAGAAAAACAGAGCTAGGTGGTGCCTTAGAACTCTGATAGTTCTGTTCTTTCCCTTCACAGCAAACTGGGGACCCAAGGGGCTAAAGGCTTATCTAACTGTACACAAGCAGCTGTAGCAGAACAAGAAGAGAAAGGCTGCCCTTCAAGTTCTCTAGGCTGTGTACTTTGTAGTATTTTGATGTCTTCATGCTGTGAAGTACCTAATATTTGCACATAACCATACTCATATTTAGAGTCAGGTAGTATTAAGGCTACATACTATCAACATGATTTACTTGTAACTCTTGGTATTGACTCTGATCACCTGGCTGAAGTAGCGTTTGTCAGACTTCTCCACTGTGAAGTCATTTTTCATCTTCTTACACACTGTACTCTTTGGAAGGAAGCTACTACATACAGTGCACACTTCAGAACTGAGGAGTTACGCTTTCCCTCTTTTAACTGGAGCATCTACATCATTATTTGAAATTCCTCTTAATGGGAAATGTGTCTCTTCCCCCATCTATTAATTTATTCAATCATTTATTTATATCAGTATGGACTGATATAAATCAGTATATGGATATTTGTTCTATACTTTGGATTATCATCTGATATTAATATGTTCCATTACTGAGGTAAAAGGATTTTTCCCTCATTCTTTTTAATACATATAATGATTTTCAGTTTTCTAAATTTTCATTCAATATTTTAAAATATTTTCTCATTTTAATGAATTTTGAGCCAATTACAAACATATTTTTCAAAAGCCTGAAACAATGTTTACAGATTAAAGAACATGTAGACATTATATTGTGTTGTTTAAGAAACAATGCTATGAAATCTATAATGTTAAAATATAGCTTTTGTCATTGCAAGCATTAATAAATATGATTGCATGTTCAATAGGAAGTTTATGTTAAGATTAAAAAATTGTGTAATGGATAAATTAAAAAATTTATTTTCATAATCTTAAAATTAACTGCTTCATATCAATTTAATACACATCATTGATCCACCAAACATTCATTAAATACTGACTATGCTACCTGCCCTTAAAAGAGGTCATAAGTATTGACATACCTAAAATAGATAACTTTTTTATAGTGTGATAAATGCTATTCTAGAAAGGTATTGAAAAATACCTGCTAAAAGTGTTTAAATTTCTTTAAACTAAATACAGAATATATATTAAAAAGATGAAATGTCATACATGTTTGGTATTGGTTTTAATCAAAGCAAAAGAGGTTTTTTTTCCCTTACTAGAACATGTTTTAGATACTTAATAATTGTTCAGTAAATGAATGAATGTATGGATGAGTATACAATTATGTGCCGTATTTCAGCTATAGTTAAAATTCTCAGGTCAGATATAAGAGGCAGTTGGCACAGAATGAGAGCACAGTAAGTGCCTCTATAACAGTTTACTGAGTTGTTTTTAACCTAGCTTGCTTAGTTCAGTTGTTTTGCTATTTTGAAACATTTTTCCCGGCACTGCTTAATTAAAGCACTCTTCATTAATCGTTCAAACTCACACACACAAGAGGAGCTAATCTTTGTAGTTCTCATTAAAATAAAAAATAACAAGGAGATATCATACTGTGTCATAATTTTAAACTTTAATTACAACCATGTATATAAACAATAACATAAAGGATAAGTCAAGAGAACAAAGGGATGTAAAGGAATTTATAATTTTTTCTTGTATCACAGATCACATAACAGCTGAGTAGAGCCACCATTTCATAAAGTTGACTGTTTCAGATAATAAAACTTGATAATTTGCTACATGCATATGGTTTTAAACCTTAAAGATGACTTTTCATATTTTAACTAAAATAAAACTGAGCAAAGTTTCTATAAAGCTCTGTTTGCATACATATTTAACAAAAGTGCATACATAATATTCTAAAGTTTATAAAGTAATGCATTTTACCATGCCATCTCAAGAAGAATTCCATCTTTTTAAAAATAAAATGGAGCATCTCTTGTTATTCATACTTTCTGATGCACCACTGCAGATCACACATAGGCTTATGTACTTTGTGAAATCTCCTTTAAAAATAGCAAGGTGATGTCATCCTAATTACTTGAAGACATGACATTATGGATTATTTCCCTGTGTTATTATGGGATTAACTTCACTCTGAAGTTGAATTAAGATGTTTGAAATCCCAATAATATGTGTGGGCACCTGATTTCTATTGACTTTTTTTTTTAACTTTTCCTGTAGTGTTGAGATTATTCTCATGAAGACCAAAAGAAATTCCAATTTTCCTATTAAATGAAACAAGTTACCCTGCTTAATACAAATATCAGTCTAAGCTCCCTCTCTCACATGGCTAGTATAGAACTACAGCAGGCGCTGAAATAGGTGTCACACTGCGAGTGAGAGCAGGGATGAAACTTGACCGGAGAAGCCAGGCACACCAGATTCACCGTGTAAGTTCCAATAATGGAGATACAATAATGTTGCTAATGTTTCGTTGATAGTGGACATTGCCATAATTTAATGATGGGAGTTAAAATGTATAATAACTTGTTATATACCAGGTACCTATTTTTCATGGGATATTTTAAGGAGGTATAATGATTACCTCACGTTCATTATCTGAACTCCAAACAACCCTGATAAATAGGGTGTATGAACCCCAAACACTGGTGACTTTGAGCATCTGAATTTTGTGTGGCCCTTCACAACTGGCTGTGAGTCTTCTCAGCTTTCTGAACTCTAAAATGGGGGGGGTAATTAAAATACATTAATGCTTATTAGCTCAATATACTAACAGCAGTTAAATTGTTGAAGTTATTATTATTGCTGTACATGGGAGAAAACGGGCTCAGAGAGGACAAGCAGCTTGCCTAAGGTTGCACAGCTACTAAGTGTCAGGGTTGAGATTTGAATACCCATCTTGGCTAGATTCAGAGCCAAATCCAAAGAAACCAAATACAAAGACCAACTTTAAAATGAGAATGTCAAACAGGAGTTGGAGTCAAGGGTAAGAATTATTTCAAGAAATTAATTGCATAGGACCCTATAAAAAAGAAAGAGCTGTCCTCTATGTTCACCACATTTTGTTTTGAGATTCTAAAGCTATACATGTGGCTATTTCAGATTGACTTAAAGGTCAAGAATGGGAATAGATGGTAAAACCTACTTTTCTTTATATTTGCTAACTTATATACCATTTGATAGCTAAGGACATTCTGCCTCTTCCCTGTGGAGGTTTTGAAATGATGAATAGCTTGGTAGTTTGCTTCCAGGGGTACAAAAACCAGTCTTGGAACACAGGCATTTTCATAGCAATTGTTAAGAATTGACAAATCTTTAATCAAATTTTCAGGCATAGACGACTACATCTACTCTTATTGACCTTATTATCCAAAAATTCCCCAAGATTAATATTCCTGTATGCTGGAGAAGAGAATCATCCATTTCCACTGTTAAGGAAATGCATTTTTATATGTCACATTAATAAATCTAATCTACTCTTATTTGTTTCAGAAAAGCACAATTGCCTGATTTTAAACATACTGTCAAAATTCTATAAACATACACATGTCCTTCTCATGAAAGAAGTGAATAAAATGCTCCTTTTATTTTTATCACAATGGCACTCAGCTACTGGATAAAATTATTTCTGAAATGAAAATTCCACCAGATAGGTCCTGAGATTCTATTAAAATTAGGATTATTTGAATTCAAACTTGCATACATCGATATTATATAATACATACAATTTGTTTTATATTTTCTTTTAAAATGTTTATATTTTTTCTACATGGACTTGAAATTATATTTTTGAAGGTACTGCTAATGGGGTCTACTGGTAGGCCGTGTGCAGTGTTTGATGTCCTAAATAAAAATAGCAAAAAATGGTAAAATATTTCTAATTTGTTGCGACAAGATTTTTTTTATAAGGTCTACCAGAAGAAAGGTGATGTTTAAGGTTTTGAAGCTCCCATATGCATGCATGATTTTTCTCTTCTCATAAATCCCAAGTTAACTTGATAATAATGAATAATAATATATTATCTCTGTATTCAACTGTAACAAAATAAAAACAACAAAAAACCTACTAACAAGTAATAGTGTCACTTAAAAGTAATTCTAACCAAATTAGTTAACCTCATTTTATGAAATAAGACTTTATATTGTTTGAGGTATGGGAAATAAAGCCCAGATATAATCCTGAAATAAAGCCCAAAAATAAAAGCTCTATTATTGATGTGTCATGGTTAACCTGGGAATGTTTAAGTAGGGTCAAGAACTGGACTAATATACTCCCAATAGGATTCTTTTTTATTTACACTTGATACTTAACAAGATCCAGAAACTTTAAAAAGTTTAACATAAAGAAATGATAATGATAAGGTATTAAAGTTATGATTTTAAAAGAAAATATCTCAAATTATTTGCATTTAAGGACCGTGTTATATTTCACAATGGAACCTGAGTGAATTATTTTTTATGCTGCTTCAGAAAATGCATGGTATCCAAAGGCTTGATAAGTTATCACTCCATTGGAAATATCCACTCACTGCTTGCTTACATAAATCACAGCAAATTGCAATGTGTGTTTAATAAAACCTGAAAAATAAACTACCATAATTAGTGCATAGACTATATGAATTTTATCTTCAAGGAAAATTACTTAAAGTGTTGTCCTGCTAATCTATATTTTAACTTAAGTTCATAAAATAATGATTCAGAGTAATTAAGATTATTTTTAATTTATTGTATAATTTTCCCACATATTTAATATGTTTCATTTCTCTTAAACTTATATTTTTGTGATTTACTTTATATGATCTTTTGAGAGCAATGCAAAATCATATTTAATTATTGAGAAAATAATAGATTCTACTGGCAAAATTTCTTAAGTTGTTTCGTTCAGTGTGATTTGTGTGGCAGCCTAGCAGCTGCACAGATTATGTTTGTGTGATTGCTACGTCATTTCCTCTTGGCCATGAGTTAAGTTTCATGTTCTTCAGTGGAGCATTTCTGAGAAATCAGCTGATGCCCTGATGTCATTGTTACCTTGGAAACTAGAGCAGGACTAATTCTGCCTATAAATACTGTAGCCCTGCCTAATAAAGTTAAGCCTTGATCAGAGTCTTGTCTTGGCTCCATTCTTCTCGCCCCTCTGTCTCTCAAGCCTAAGCCCTCTTTCACAAGTACCCGCATTGACTAGTGGTCGCAGGCGACTACAGATTTGTACTCTCTGCAGTCAACAATACAAAAATGAATATGGTGAAAATCAATCTTTATTGCTGTGATTTACCCTTGATTTTATGAAATTATCAACACATACATGTATGTCCCTAAAGTCAGTAGTGGAAATCATTTGAAGAGAGTTATTGGTGATATGTTTTTAATTGATAAATATAAAAAGAACAAAGAAAATAGGTTCATGATAGAATTTATTTGATAGAAATGATAGAAAGTTTTCATTCTTGATTTTGTTTCAATATTTTTGCAATTGTTATGAAGCCTAATACTATGAGGAAGTATTTGAAACTCCTAAGATAGGATACTGCAGTATGATGGTAGTCTTAAGGCCCTCCCCCAAAGATATCCACACCTTAAACCTCAGGACCTGTGAATATGTTACCTTACATGGCAAAAGGAATTTTGCAGATGTAATTCAGGTTGCTGACCTCAGGATAGGGAGATTATTCTGTATTATCTGTGTTTCCTCACTCTAATTACATAAGCCCTTAAAAGGAGACAACTTCTCTGGCTGGAAGCAAGAAAGATGTGGCAGAAGAAGTCAGAGGGATCCCAAGTGTTAGGATTCAGAATGCTTGCTCTACAATATGGGAAGACAAGTGTAAGGACCAGAAAGAAGTCTCGAGAAGCTAAGGGTAGCTCCTGTGACAGCCAGCAAGGAAACAAAGACCACAGATCTACAAGAAGCTGGATTCTACTAACAACCAAAGTGAACTTGGCAGCAGCTTCTTCTCACTGCTTCATGTTCAGAGCCCTGCCGGCCAGCATCTGATTGTCAGCCATGTGGGACCCAGAGGACCGGAAGCCCGAACGTCGGACCTCCAGAACGATGACACATAAATAGTGTGTTGTTTTAAGCCACTGAGTTTTTGGTGATGTGTTATGGCATCAGTAGAAATCTAATACCATTTGTATATCTCCATTAAATCAGTAAAATATTGTTACTCTTTTTAAATGTTTCATTCAAACAGCCCCAAGTAGATATATACTGTGGGCTGTTTCATTTTTATAAAATGAGATAAAGAAGAGAACATTTAAGTTATTGAGCACACAAAATAATTTTCATAAAATTAAGACTCAAAATTCCTAAATAAAAATTATATACTCAATAATCTTTTATTAGCCTATTTGCTTCCATGCTAAGAGATTTTGGATTATAAGTAATAGAGAAATTAGATGATTTTAGTCATATTTAATTTTTAAAAAATTATCTAAATGGAAATTATTTTGGAAACTGGTGAATTGCTTTATTAAGATAGTCACTGAATTCTTTATATCAATCGAAGTGCAATCCTTATATAAATAGCATTCTATTTTAATGGAAGAACTTTAAAAGATGACTTGATTTCTTAGCAATTCATTAACTCCTTGGTTGTCCTGGAGGAAAATAGGAGTTAAGCCTAAGAGCTTAAAGTTCTGGCTCTCTTTCCCACTTCTCTCTAGTTTATTTGATGGCCTTTTATATAAAAGTATATCATTAATAATGGTAATGAGTGATTAATTACTTAAATTTACTGTATGTTAAAGCAATGGGTTCAGGGCTTTACACTTAAGAATCTTAATAAAACCTCAGAGAAAATACCACTATTCTCTGTTTTACCAATAAGAACTCTGAATCCCAGTGAAGTTAAGAACATCCCCAAGTAACCCATCAAAGTAGAAGAGCTGATACTCTGAATCATAAGTATTTACAACAAAGTCCATGCTTCCAAGTGCTATTTATCCTGTTTGCTAATTAGCTAATATAGATGTGGGCACTGGTGATTTTTCTACCTACTGAAAATAGAAAATTGAATTCCAGTATTTTACTTCAACACTAACTATAAAGTAATCCATGCTAATAGTTCTGATTTAGATTCATTATCCCATTTTTAAAAGTAACAATGACAAATATTTCCAGTTTTATATATATTCTGCAAATAATTATTTTTTAAGTTTAAAAACATCTTTATTCAGCATCTGCTGCGTGACAGGTATTATTTTAAGATTGAGCTTATGATAGTGAAAAAATATACCAAAAATAGCCCATAGAGAGTTATGTTCAACTCTGGATCAGTCGTGAAGTGATTGACAAACAAATTAACATTTGTAGATCATATGGTAACAGGTGGTACAAAGAAAAGAAAAGCAGATCAAGGAAATAAAGTGTGGTGAATAGAGGTCATTTAAAATGCCAAAATGAGGTAAAACTTTACTAGTGAGGTGACGTTTGAGCAGAAACTTAAAGAAAGTAAGGGATCAAGCCAGGTGGGTGTCTGGAGTAAGAGCTTTCCAAAAAAAAAAAAAAAAAAGGAAAGAGCAGGTGCAAAGGTCCTGAGGTTCTGCAGAGCATGCCTGGAAGAATATCAAAAAGGGTGTGGTTGGATCATAATGAGTGAGGGAGAGAGAAGAATACTATTAAGGCATAGAATCTGTGGTGGCCAAATCATGTTATAGATTGTTGATCTGTTGAGATGGGGTGATGTGATCAGACTTATTTTGACAGAATTACTATAGATACTGTGCTGTGAATAAACTCTATGGATGGTGAAGGTAGGAAGGATACCTATAAAAAGGCTAATGCAGTAAGGAGATCATAAAGCTTAGATCAAGGTGGTGATTGTGGAAGTGATAAAATGTGGCCAATTCACTGTCATTAAGGAGAGAGTCATTGACATTAAAGAGAATCAACAGTATATCATTATGGATAGGATACAGCATAAGAGAATAAGAGAAGTCATGGATGATTCCAATGATTTTAGCTTGAACAACTTGAAGAATGGTATTGCTTTTTAGTAAAGTGGAGATGACAGAAGGATCTGGTTTGAAGGAGATAATGAGGAATTTGGTTTTGGACATTATGTTTGAGATGTTTATTGGACATCTGAATGAAAATAAGGAGTAGAATATTCATATGACTGTAGAGTTCACAGCAGAAGTTCAGATTAGAAATATAACCTTTGTAATTTTTAGTTTACAAATGGGATTTCAAGTCATAGACTAGATGATACTATAGAGAGAGAGAGAGTGAATGTACATAGAAAAAAGAGTAAATGTAAGCACCAACCTTTTTTACTTCAATGATTAATGATCAGAGATAGGGGAAGTACCAGAAAAGAGGACTGAAAAGTTAGATAGAAGAAAATTCTGGAGAGTGTTGTGACCTAGAAGTACAATGAAGTACAATGAAGATATTTTTTCAATAAGGAGAGAGTAAACAAGTGTATCAAATGCTGCTAATAGTTCAAGGAAGATGAGGATGGAGAACTGAGCATTGTTTTTAGTAATCCTGTCATTGATATTACAGTTTCAGGAGTACGACAGAGATAAGAGACTGATCAGAATGGGTTCAAGTGTGAATGAAAGTAGGAAAATATAGAAGTATAGAGAGCTCTTGAAAAAAATTATGAACAAGTTGTAGAGGTTGCTATGAATAAAACTTATGAGGTGTTTTCATAGGAATAAAGATATGGGACTACATGCCAATGAGAAAGTTAAAATAGAGAGGAGACATGTTATGATACTGAGAGGAAGAAGAAATGCTGGAGTAATATCCTTGAAGAGATGAAAGCAGAGGTAATTATAAGATCATCTGAAATAACTTCATATAAAAATAATAAAAGGCCAGTAAGTCCTGCCAATTTTTTGTCCACTCTAAGCTTAACAGGGCAAGTGTTTTGATTCATCGTAGTCTTCTCAATGTGAGTAAATCCAGCTTTTTGTTTTTCTTAATAAAAGATTAATTTGGATTTTTTTCCCACAAAACTAAAGCAAAGTACTTTAACTTCTGATTAAGTCTATTTATAATATGTGAAATTTTGTATCACTGTGATTTGTATAATAGGACATCTTTTTTTCTTGATTAGCAATGTCATAGTTTGCGTTAATCACATTGACCTAGGTAATAGAAATATATACTTAGCTTTTATGCTTGACAAGATGCTAATGCTATCAAAGATTTATAAAGTAACTAGTAGTAAGTTTTAAAGAGTAGTTGAGCCTTGAAATAATTTGAAGCAGAATCAAGTTAAAAGAGAATTCATTTCAGTATGTTCTTTAGCTCTGGTGTAAAGTGTTAAAATATTTCATAGGATGCAATGCTCTCAAAAGGACATTCTTTACCCTATTTCACTACATTGAGATCTCTCTTTTGATACACAGACAGACAGAAAACAGATTGATCATTACCACCCACACTTGTTTTTCCATGTCTCTCTTTCACCTGTTCTCTTTTGTACATTTTTTTTCTGGCAGTGGAAACTTTAATATATTATTCATTTTTAATATATTACTCAATTTTTTATTGATGTTTTTTCATCCCAGGTATATATTACATGATTATTTTCCTTCGAGTAGGAGATACACAAGATATACAGACTATACTGTACACAAAACACTGTATATACCATTGCAGAGAAAAGGTTATGATTCTTGCATAACTATTTAGCAAGCAGCATAGAGTATGTAGCATAAAGTTGTGAATCCTAGGACTAAAGATCAGAATGTCCTTGCCATGCCATTGGCATTTTCTCAATACCATTATCTTCTGGGTGATGATGCCATCTTGGAAAGGAGAGAGTCTGTACTTTGACATCAGCGTAGCTTTGGACAACTTATTTAACATATCTGAAATTCCAATTTCTTGTCTATAAAATGAGGATAATACTCTTTTTCAAAGGTTTTCATAGTGATTGCACAGGCTAATCTGTATAAAGTATTTTTCACAGAGAATGGCACTTCATAGAAGGTCAGTAGATAATTTATTCACTCTAATACAAGTTATTTTCAATCTTTTAAAATTTGTTCAGTCATTTGATAAATCTTTTGAGTACTCACTGTGTGCAAACACAATTCTGAGTAGTGAGGACACAGCAATAAAAAAACAAAGTAGACAAAATTTCTGCTCTTGTGGAGCTTGTATTCCATTGTTTTCTTCACACCATTTTGAATTTGTCTATTTGTGATTATTACCTACAATCCTTTTCTTTTTCATCTTTTAAATAGATATTTTTCCTTAAAAAAAACAGTGTTGATAGTGTTTCATAGAAGTCATTATCCCTCAGCGGTGTATAATAAACCCTGAAAGGCAATAGATGATAAAAGCTTGACTGTGGATTTAATATACCAGTCTTACATCTCATCTTACTATTCATTGTATTATTTCCTTTTGCATCAGCAAACCTCAAAAATTCTGTATCTAGCATGGTAACTCAGTGAGTCCTTTTTGATCTGTCTGTGCCTGGAACAAAGCTAAATAATAGTAATAACAAAGTTCATAAAATGCTTAGAGACCACTGAAAGAACATACATCTATTTTCCTTTCCTTGTTTTCCACTCCAATTCGCTTTAATCATTATGTGTTGATCTCAGGACAAGGGAGTCTTAGTAAAGGTTCTCTCTCTTTTTCAAGTCGATTGAAAATTGAAAAATCCCTCCTTTCGCTTTTAAAACTTGACCCCAATAGATCATATTTACATGTTAATCGTTTCCTAAGGAAATCTACAGGTCTCTCTTGAAACTTAAAAAAATAGTGTAAATATTCACTAAATGTTCTGTATTAACATTTTAACTTAATTACCACCCATTCCCATAATTACTCCCAAGAACTCTTTTCTGTAGTTAGCAATATAAGAACAGGCACTTTGAGAAAGGGAGGATTTTATGGTAGTATTAGATTCTGCCCTATTGAACTTTGAAACTTCTACCATCTGTGTTTTTAGTGTCTCATGGAATCTGAGCTACAAAATGTGAACTATATTCTGGTTTTATACACATATATGACACAGGGATCTCAGTGGTCGCCACCTGTCCTAGTGTACAGCAATACTGCAAAGGTTTGCTGGCAAGGCCCTGGGGACTTTTCCCTCCGTGTTTTTCTTTGCGTTTGTCTGTGCCAACCACCTGGCACTCATCTGCTTTCACGAAAAGCCAGGGTGGGCCCTTACTCAAAATAAATCTCCCTATTCCCTGGGAGACAGATGAAATAATGTTCTCTCACAGATGGTCAGCCAGTATACCTTAGCTGAATAGCTAATCATAACAAGTAGTCAAGGATTAACAAGTTGCTAGAATCAACTAAAATTGTAAAACAAACCTATCCTCTAAAAGGATAGAACAAAGAGATATTATTTTAAGATGACTACACCACTGGCAATAATCCCCTACTTAAAATGTGTGTTTGGCGATTTTATTGCATTTCATTGAGACATGTCTCAACAGCTCAAATGTGTGAATGCAATTGAAAAATATTCCTGTTCCATTATATAAATATTATTTTGTCTGTACTTTTTAAAAATGCTAGTTACAATTTTTAATACTTTCATAAGTGCTTACTCTAAGAGGAACCTTTTAACTATTAGGATGATTTATTAGAAATTATGTATTGCATTTTTCAATGGATGTTTTTAAAACTAGACAAACTTATAGCTCAGATCACAGCAGTACAGTGTTTAAGAGATTCAAGTAAGTTTGTGTTTGTTTTTGTTTTATTGAATGATCTGTCAGCTATGCCATAGTAATTAGAAATGTCAACTCAGATTTGTGAGGCAGAGGAAAAAAAAGTTTTCTTTGATTCTCATAGAGTCCCTGGCTGGGTCTGAAAATTAAACTGATAAAGACAGATTAACAGGAGAAAAGGATTCATATGTGTTTTGTGTGACATAGGAATCTTCATAAGGAAATGAAGACCCAGAGAAACAGACCTGAGTATTTTTATGCTAGGTTTGATGGGTAGTCATGAAGTGAAGTTGATATAGGACAAGGAGTATTTTTCTTTTTCTTAAATTGGAATATAGTTGATATGCAATATTGTATTGGTTTCACATGTACAACATAGTGATTCAATAATTATATACATTACTAAGTGTTCACCACAGTTAAGTGTAGTTACCCCGTAACCATACCAAGATATTAAAATATTATTGGTGATGTTCTCTATGCTTTACTTCCATTCCTTTGACTAATTTATTTTATAATTTGAAGTTTGTACCTTCACCTATTTCACACATCCCCCCACGCCCTACAGTCTATTGTTAGTATTTACTGTCTATTTCTTGTTTGTTTGTTTTGGGTTTTAGATTCCACATATAAGTTAAATGATATGTATTTGTCTTTATCTGAGTTATTTTGCATAGCGTGATACCATCTAGGTCCATCCATGGGGATGCAAATCACAAGATTTCCTTTTTTATAGGTGAGTAATATTCCATTGTGTATATGTACCACTTCTTCTTTATCCATTTATCTATTGATGGGCATTTGGGTTGCTTCCATATCTGAGGTATTGTAAATACTGTTGCAGTGAAAGTGAGTATGCATATAGCTTTTCTAATAAGTGGTTTGTCTTTTGGGGGGTAAATTCCCAGAAATGGAATTGCTGGGTTGGATTGTATTTCTATTTTTAGTTTTTTCAGGACCCTGCATAATGTTTTCCATAGTTGCTAGGCCAATTTATTTTCCCACCAACACTGTAGGAATCCCACATTGTTGCTAATATTCGTAATTTCTTGTATTTTCGATTGAATCTATTCTGACTGGTTTGAGATGATACTTCATTGGAGTTTCAATTTGCATTTCCTTTATGATTAATGATATAGAGCATCTTTTCATGTGTGTTGACCATCATGTGTCTTCTTGGAAAAATGTCTATTCTGTCCTCTGCCCATTTTTAATTAATTTTTGTTCATTTTGGTATTGAGTTATATGTTCTTTATATAATTTGGAGATTAATTCTTATCAGATATATGATTTGCAAATATCTTATCTCATTCATTCTGTAGGTTACTTTTTCACTTTGATGGTGTCCTTTGCTATGAAGAAGCTTTTTAGTATGATGTCATCCCATTTATTTATCTTTGTTTTTGTTGCCTTTATTGAAGAGATTGTCATTTTCTCCATTATATATTTTGGCTCCTTTGTTGTAAGTTAATTGACCATGTATGCGTGGGTTTATTTCTGGACTCTGTATTCTGTTTCATTGCTCTATTGCTGTTTATGCCAATACCCTACTGTTTTGATTACTATGGCTTTGTAATATAGTTTGAAATCAGGCAGTGTGATAACTGCAGCTGTGTTCTTTCTCAAGATTGTTTTAGCTATTCAGGGTATTTCATAGTTCTATACATATTTTAGGATTGTTTATTCTATTTCTGTAAAAGAAACCATTGGAATTTTGATGGGAATTGCACTAAAGCTATAGATGGCTTTGGGTAGTATAGACAGTTTAACAATGATAATTCTTCCAATCCATGAGCACAGAATATTTTCAGTTTATTTATGTATTCCTCAATTTGTTTCTTCAATGTCATAGTTTTCAGTGTACAGGTCTCATCTCTGTAGTTAAATTTATTCCTAGGTATTTTATTTATGCAATTACAATTTTGAGATTGTTTTCATAATCTTTATGATAGTTTTTTATTAGTGTATAGAAATGCATCTGATTTCTATTGCATTGATTTTTTTTTATCCTGCAACTTTACTGAATTCATTAGTTTGAACAGTTTTTTGGTAGAGTCTTTATGGTTTTCTATACATAATATTATGCCATATATAAATAGTGACAGTTTTACTTCTTTCCTTCTGATTTGGATCCTTTACTTCTTTTTCTTGCCTAATTGTTCTGTCCAGGATGTCCAATGTTATACTGAGTACAGTGGAAAGAATGGGCGTCCCTGTCTTACTCCTGATCTTACAAGAAAAGCTGCCAGCTTTATGATGTTGGCTGTTATCTTGTCATATATGGCCTTTATTATGTTGAGGTCCTTTACCTCTCTCCCCACTTTTATAAGAATTGTTATCATAAATATATGTTGAATTTTTGAAAATGATTTTCTGCATCTATTGAAATGATAATATATTTTTGATCCTTCATTGTGTTAATGTGGTGTATTGTCTTGATTGATTTGCACATGTTGAACCCTTGTTGCCTCCCTGGAATAATCTTACTTGATTGTGTGTATGATCCTTTTAATGTATTGTTGAATTCAGTTTGCTAATATTTTGTTGAGGATTTTTTCATCCATGTTCATCAGGGATATTGGCCTGTAATTTTATTATTATTGGAATATAGTTGATATACAATATTATATTAGAAGTCAAGGAGTATGGAGGTAAGTGTAGTAATCTGGAAGAAATTTAGCAAAGCCTGTTAGGATTCTTCTCAGCATCCCTTTTTTCTTTAGAGGTTAGGATGCTCTGGGTATAGGAAGGACACCTCTCCTAAAAGGATTGTATGACCTGTTTCAGGAGAGAGGAACAGCAGAAGAATAGAGTGAGCTTCCAGCTTCTGCTGTTTTCTGAAATTCCTTCAGCTTAAATATTCAGTATGCAAAGTTCCATATTTGCAGGTAGTGTGTTCTGAACCCCATCAGTGAGAACATTTTAATTTCTTCATTGTCATAAGATACTTTTGATGAGATTTTAACCTAACCTTTCCTTCAAAGGACTATACACTATGCATAACCACATTTAATCCAGCCTAGACCAAATCTTTGCATTTTTTCTTGAAAGTACATGTTCTGCTTATATCTCCAGCAATATTTTTCTTGAAATTAATTTATATTTAAATACTATTTCAACATGAATTTTAAATTTAATTAGTATTTCAGCAAGCTAAAAACAATGAACTATGAAAATTTTACTCTATAATATTCTTTCTATATGAATATATGAATATATATGCTTCTGATATTATGCTGTAACTCACAGGTGGGTAAAATATGAGTCAAGGTTAAATTAGTTGGATAGTTTATCTGTGTTTTTTCTCACTTACTTACAAGAAGATTGGTTTCCTAACTGTGACTGTTAGTGGTGTGAACACTGTGTTTAAACTAACATTAGGATATATGCATTTTGTTATCATTGCCAGGCCTTCTGTAACTTTTACTACCATCTAGTCCCTGGAATGCTCCAATTGCTTATGAAGAATGTTTCTATTCTGTATTAAAGATTTCTCTGTAATGTTTGCATTTTGATTTTAAAAGCAAGTTTGTTTTTGAATGACTGGAATCCTTTCTTCATTATTTTGGTAAAAGAATGCTAGTTTTCTTTTGGAGAATTACCTCTCATCTATTCTTAGTCCATTGGTTTCAAAATCTTATTCCCTAGTTACAGATTTTTGTTCATTACATAGGTCCTTCTGTCCCTGATAACTGTGAGGATTTTATATGTCATAAACATGACCCAAGCTAGGCAAAATAAGAGTCCATTTTAGGATTTTTATTGAAAATGCCTGGTAAGAAGTTATTATGGGGAATACTGTGGGGAGGAAGGCAGGGGTTATAGAATGTGAGGGTTTGCAATGACCATCTTTGCCACCATGACAGGGTAAGCCAACCTGGAAACTAAGCCATCACAGAGGAAGCCAGAGAAATAGAGAGGCAAGTCCCTGATGACATTGTTTGAAACTATGAATCCAGCTTCTTTTCCTTTTGAACTACCAGTTACTTGCTCTACCAGTTATTTTAATCAATAACTTCACTGTATTTTATGAACTATTTTGGCATTGGATTTCTGTACACAAAATGTTGTGCCTACTATTTTGTCTTAACATTTCTAAGTTTGAACTCAGTAGTTCCCACCTTCCCCCATTTTCATTTTGTTTGGGAAAAGGAATTCCTATTAAAAAGTAGATAATAGATACATGAGAACTATGCTTTACAATTTTGCCTAACTTTGCATTTTTCTGCCATCTAAACTCAACATTTAATTCTAAACATCTTAAATTACTTATGATGTTCACAGTACTGATAAATAAACACAAAGGATGGATCACTGAATTCAGTAACTTCAAACACAGAAATGGTCAAGAGTGGCAACATCATAAAATACTGCTATTAAAATCACAGGCTCAGGCAGCAGTTGGTGAGTTGCATGGATACTTCCACTTTTCACTGGGATCTAAGTTATTTTGAATAAGATATTTAGTAGCCAGGTTTGTCTTCTCATATTCAAAGTGTTAACATTAAATGGGCATGGGGTAGGATGTGTAGGGATGTTCCTCACTTCAGTGTGGTTATTGAATGAAAAAATATATATATGTGTATGTATGTATGTATATGTATGTTGTGGCATCCAGATATTTATCCCATCTGTTGTTATAAAGCAGTTTTTCAAAGAGGTGATGGTGACTAGAACTTCAAAGAACTAGCAAAGTAAATTTACAGAAAAACAGGGTCACTTTTTTATTTTGGTAATTTGTGAAGGATATTTTGGGAAAACAGATATATTGTTCCCTTAATAAATTGTATAACATTAGCACCAATTATTTCACAGATTATGATCAAGGTTTTCAAAACTTTGTAAGTATGTACTCATGAAATCTTCTGAAAGTAAATACAGATAAACATCACAAGATTTTTTGGAGCATTTTTTAAGAAATATAAGTTATGCTCTGACAGACAAATATCTATTTGTCCTTCTCCCTCCTGAGGTCAGCATGAACTAACTACCCTTCCTTGTTCCACACATGTGAGGAGGTCATGAAATGAAGACTATCTCCTTCTACAGCAGTGTCAGAGGAGAAGGCATTTATCCATTCCTGCAACACTAGGCTGTCTTTGCTTGGGGAATGATAGTGAAAGAATCATCTGGGATGCAGCTACAGAGAGGTACAAAAACCTCCACAAATTCATCCCCAAAATGAGATAAGTGTAGGACAGAGAACCACAGTGTAAATCAATTCCCTAGAGATAATTGTAGGATTTCTCAAAACATTGGGAAGATTTTATGTTTTCATGATTTGTATTGCTTGAAGTTGAGTATATATCACAGGTATGCTATTATCTATTTCTTTATTAATAGAGATAAAAAAAATAGTTCCAAGAGATAGATGATGTCCTAATTTTTTTCCCAAGCATGGCCTTGATATATTCTAAATTAAGACAGGGAGAGAATGGGCCATATACTTTTAAAGAATTTAACTGCATACATGTAAATTGTTCCTATATTAAGAGAGAGAAAGCAGAAATATCAAAAGGAAACACGGTAAAGGAAATTTCTTTAGGATTTATATATTTAATGCAAAGTCTGGATTTTTATTCTTTAATATATCATTTTTATGACACTAATTCATATTACATCCAATGAAATTGATCACTCATATTTTGAAAATTATGTTCTGCCTTATTGCTAAATTCACAACAAATTTCAATATATATTTTGCAACCTGAACAAAGGAAAATTCAGATATTTACTTTATAGTGTTTTGAGTGGAAATGAACACTTCTAGAAATTATTTGCTTTGAATATTACTTAAATTCCTTCATTTTAAAGAAAATGATGGTAATACCTCTCAGATGCCTTCTTTTTTATTCCTTCTATGGGTTACTTTTTATTTATTTATTTATTTATTAATTTTATATAATTTATTTTGGTATCATTAATCTACAATTACATGTGCAATATTATGGTTATTAAACTACCCCCTTCATCAGGTCCCCCACACCAACCCCATTACAGTCACTGTCCATCAGCGTAGTGAGATGCTACAGAATCATTATTTATCTTCTCTGGGTTGTACAGCCCTCCTCGTGCCCCCCCAACAGTACATCTGCTAATCATGGTGCCACTTTTTCCCCCTTGTCCCTCCTTTCCCACCCATCCTCCTCAGTCCCTTCCCTTTGGTAACTATTAGTCCAGTCTTGGGTTCTGTGAGTCTGCGGCGGTTTTATTCCCTCAGTTTTTTTTTCTTTATTCTTATACTACACATATGAGTAAGATCATTTGATATTTGTCTTTTTCCACTTGGCTTATTTCACTAAGCATAATACCCTCTAGCAACATCCATGTTGTTGCAAATGGTAGGATTTGTTTTCTTCTTATGGCTGAATAATATTCCATTGTGTATATGTATCACATTTTCCTTATCCATTCATCTACTGATGGACACTTAGGTTGCTTCCATTTCTTGGCTATTGTAAATAGTGCTGCGATGAACATAGGGGTGCATATGTCTTTTTCAAACTGGGCTCCTGCATTCCTAAGGTATATTCCTACGAGTGGAATTTCTGGGTCAAATGGTATTTCTATTTTGAGTTTTTTGAGGAACCTCCATACTGCTTTCCACAATGGTTGAATTAATTTGCATTCCCACCAGCAGTGTAGGAGGGTTCCCTTTTCTCCGCATCTTCGCCAGCATTTGTTGTTGTTTGTGTTTTGGATGTTGGCCATCCTCACTGGTGTGAGGTGATATCTCATTGTGGTTTTAATCTGCATTTCTCTGATGATTAGCGATGTGGAGCATCTTTTCATGTGCTTGTTGGCCATCTGAATTTCTTCTTTAGAGAAGTGTCTATTCATGTCCTCTGCCCATTTCTTAATTGGATTATTTGCTTTTTGTTTGTTGAGGTGCCTGAGTTCTTTATATATTTAGGATGTCAACCCCTTATCAGATACATCACTTATGAATGTATTTCCCCATACTGTAGGACGTCTTTTTGTTCTACTGATGGTGTCCTTTGCTGTACAGAAGCTTTTCAGCTTGATATGGTCCCACTTGTTCATTTTTGCTTTTGTTTCCCTTGTGTGGGTAGATATGTTCATGAAGAAGTCGCTCATGTTTATGTCCAAGAGATTTTTGCCTATGTTTTTTTCTAAGAATTTTATGGTTTCATGACTTACATTCAGATCTTTGATCCACCTTGAGTTTACCTTTGTGTATGGGGCTAGACAGTAGTCCAGATTCATTCTCTTACATGTAGCTATCCAGTTTTTCCAACACCAGCTGCTGAAGACGCTGTTATTTCGCCATTGTATATCCAAGGCTCCTTTATCATACATTAATTGACTGTATATGTTTGAGTTAATGTTTGGATTTTCTATTCTGTTCCACTGGTCTGTGGGTCTGTTTTTGTGCCAATACCAAATTGTCTTGATTACTGTGGCTTTGTAGTAGAGCTTGAAGTCAGGGAGCATAATTCCCCCTTTTTTTGTCTCCTTTTCAGGATTGCTTTGGCTATTCAGGGTTGTCTGTGGTTCCATATGAATTTTAGAATTATTTGTTCCAGTTCATTGAAGAAAGCTGTTGGTAGTTTGATAGGGATTGCATTGAATCTGTAGATTGCTTTAGGTAGTATAGCCATTTTGATAATACTTATTCTTCCTAGCCAAGAGCATGGGATGCATTTCCATTTGTTAGTGTCCTCTTTAATTTCTCTAAGAAGTGTCTTTTAGTTTTAGGGGTATAGGTTTTCAGTTCCTTCATTAGGATTATTCCTACGTATTTTATTCTTTTGGATGCAATTGCGAATGGAATTGTTTTTCTGATTTCTCTTTCTGTTAGTTCATCATTAGTGTATAGGAAAGCAACAGATTTCTGTGTGTTAATTTTGTATCCTGCAACTTTGCTGAATTCAGATATTAGTTCTAGTAGTTTGGGAGTGGAGTCTTTAGGGTTTTTTATGTACAATATCATGTCATCTACAAATAGTGACAGTTTAACTTCTTCTTTACCAATCAGGATGCCTTGTATGTCTTTGTTTTGTCTGATTGCTGTGGCTAGGACCTCCAGTACTATGTTGAATAACAGTGGAGAGAGTGGGCATCCCTGTGTTGTTCCCGATCTTAGATGAAAAGCTTTCAGCTTCTCGCCGTTAAGTATGATGTTAGCTGTGGGTTTGTCATATATGGCCTTTATGATGTTGAGGTACTTGCCGTCTATACCCATTTTGTTGAGAGTTTTAATCATGAATGGATGCTAAATTTTTTCAAATTCTTTTTCAGCATCTATGGAGATGATCATGTGGTTTTTGTTCTTCTTTTTGTTGATGTGGTGGATGATGTTGATGGATTTTCGAATGTTTGTACCGTCCTTGCATCCCTGGGATGAATACCACTTGATCATGGTGTATGATCCTCTTGATGTATTTTTGAATTCGGTTTGCTAATATTTTGTTGAGTACTTTTGCATCTATGTTCATCAGGGATATTGGTCTGCAATTTTCTGTTTTGGTGAGGTCTTTGCCCGGTTTTGATAGTAGAGTGATGCTGGCTTCATAGAATGAGTTTGGAAGTATTCCCTCCTCTTCTATTTTTTGAAAAACTTTCAGGAGAATGGGTGTTATTTCTTCTCTATATGTCTGGTAGATTCAGAGGTGAATACATGTGGCCCAGGGTGTTTTGTTCTTGTGTAGTTTTTAGATTATGATTCAGTTTCGTTGCTGGTGATTGGTCTGTTTAGTTTTTGTATTTCTTGCTTGGTCAGTCTTGAAAGGTTGTGTTTTTCTAAGGAGTTGTCCATTTCTTCTAGGTTTTCCAGCTTGTTAGCATATAGATGCTGATAATGTTCTCTTATAATTCTTTGTATTTCTCTGGGGTCTGTCGTTATTTTTCCTTTCTCATTTCTGATTCTGTTTATGTGTGTAGATTCTCTTTTTCTCTTAATAAGTCTTGCTAGGGGTTTATCTACTTTGTTCATTTTTTCAAAGAACCAGCTCTTGGTTTCATTGATTTTTTTCTATTGTTTTGTTCTTCTCAATTTTATTTATTTCTTTTTTGATCTTTATTATGTCCCTCCTTCTGGTGACTTTGGGCCTCATTTGTTCTTCTTTTTCCAATTTCAGTAATTGTGTCTTTAGACTATTCGTTTGGGATTGTTCTTCCTTCTTTAAATAGGCCTCGATTGCAGTATAATTTGCTCTTAGAACTGCCTTTGCTGCGTCCTACAGAAGTGTGGCTTTGTGTTGTTGTTGTCATTAGTCTCCATATATTCTTTGATTTCTGTTTTGATTTGGTCGTTAATCCATTGATTATTTATGAGCATGTTGTTAAGTCTCCATGTATTTGTGAGCCTTTTTGTTTTCTTTCTAAAATTTATTTCTAGTTTTATAGCTTTTGATCTGAGAAGTTGGTTGGTAGGATTTCAATATTTTTGAATTTACTGAGGTTCTTTTTGTGGCCTAGTATGGGTCTATTTGTAAAATGCTCCATGTGCACTTGAGAGGAATGTGTATCCTGCTGCTTTTGTGTGTAGAGTTCTGTAGATGTCTGTTAGATCCATCTGTTCTAGTGTGTTGTTCAGTGCCTCTTTGTCTTTACTTATTCTCTGTCTGGTTGATCTGTCCTTTGGAGTGAGTGGTGTGTTGAAGTCTCGTAAAATGACTGCATTGCTTTCTATTTCCTCCTTTAATTCTGTTACTATTTGTTTCGTATATGCCGGCACTCCTGTGCATATATATTTAAAATAGTTATATCCTCTTGTTGGACGACCCCATTGAGTAATGTCCTTCTTTATCTCTTGCTACTTTCTTCGTTTTGAAGTCTGTATTGTCTGATACAGGTACTGCAACACCTACTTTTTTCTCCTTGCTGTTTGCATGAAATATCTTTTTCCATCCCTTCACCTTTAGTCTGTGTATAACTTTGAGTTTGAGGTGAGTCTCCTGTAAGCAGCATATAGATGGGTCTTGTTTTTTTATCCATTCAGTAACTCTGTGTCTTTTGATTGGTGCATTCAGTCCATTTACATTTAGGGTGATTATCGATAGATATGTACTTGTTGCCATTGCTGGCTTTAGATTCGTGGTTACCAAAGGTTCAAGGGTCGCTTCTTTACTATCTAACAATCTAACTTAACTTTCTTGTTAAGTTATTGTAAGCACAGTCTGATGTTTCTTTATTTCTCTCCCTTCTTATTCTTCCTCCTCCTTCTTTATATACTAGGTGTTTTATTCTTTGCCTTTAGTTAGTATTTGGATGGTCTGCTTTCTTTGCTATGATTTTATTTTCTCTGGTGCCCTCTTTTTAGCCTTTGGCATGCTTCCATCTAGAGCAGCCCCTTTCAGATATCCTGAAGAGGTGGTTTATGAGAGTCAAACTCTCTCGCTTTCGCTGGTCTGGAAATTGTTTAATCTCTCCCTCAAATTTAAATGAGAATCGTGCTGAATACAATATTCTTGGTTCGAGGCCCTTCTGTTCCATTATGTTAAATATATCATGCCATTCTCTTCTGGCCTGTACGGTTTCTGTTAAGAAGTCTGATGATAGTCTGATGAATTTTCCTTTGTAGGTGGTTTTTTTTTTCTCTCTCTCTAGCTGCCTTTAATACTCTGTCCTTATCTTTGATCTTTGCCATCTTAATTATTATGTGTCTTGGTGTTGTCTTCCTTGGGTCCCTTTTGTTGGAAGATATGTAAGCTTCCATGGTTTGAGAGATTATTTCCTTCCCCAGCTTGGGGAAGTTTTCAGCAATTATTTCTTCAAAGACACTTTCTATCCCTTTTTCTCTCTCTTTTTCCTCTGGTACTCCTATAATGTGAATATTTTTCTGTTTGTATAGGTCACACAGTTCACTCAATATTCTTTCATGCCTAGAGATCCTTTTATCTCTCTCTGCCTCAGCTTCTCTGTATTCCTGTTCTCTGATTTCCATTCCATTAACAGTCTCTTGCATCTCGTCCAGTCTGCTGTTAAGCCCATCAATCGCTTGTCTCATTTCTGCATTGTCTTTCCTCACTTCCCTCACTTCCTCCCTCAGCTCTTGCATATTTCTCTGTAGGTCCATCAATATGGTTATGACTTTTATTCTGAATTCTTTTTCAGGAATATTGTGCATGTCTATCCCATCAGTCTCCCTCTCTGTGTTTTCTGGTCTGTGTTTTCTGGGTAAGCTTTGTGTGTGCCATATTCCTCTGTCTTTTCTTGGTGATAGAAGTGGTCAGAAAAAGAAAAAAAGAAGAAACGGAAAGTAGAGAGAAAAAAAAAAAAAGCACCTGCTGGGTGTAGTTTCTGTGACGATCCTGTACCTGGTGCTGCTACTCCACTATTCTGCTGGCATGCCGCTGCACCAGGCCCTTTGTGATTCTGGCTGGGGAGGGAACGAATGGGAGGCTGCTGATTTCTGTGGGAATTCTTGATGTGACTGCTTTTCCCAGCCGCAGTCCAAGGGGACCGAAATTCCCCAGGACTCCCAGTCTGCTTGACTGAGTGTGCTGGGACGATCCTGCTCCTCCGTTGGGCCCATGTCTCTTTAAGACCCCTAAAGAAGCGTGCGCTTTTCTTTTGTACCGTGGAACTGGCTGAGTGGACCTGCCATCTTGGATCCTGCACCTCTGTCTCTCCAATCTCTGATAGACCACGCGAAGTGTGTCAGTGCTCCCAGCCCAGATCACCAGGACTGGTTATTTGGTGGGTCTGTGCCTACACTCCCTCCCTACTCTGAATCCTCTCCTCCCACTGGTGCGCTGGGGTAGGGCAGTGTTTGGGTCCCGTCAGGACGTGGCTCCGTATCTTACCCGCTTTGTGGGGTGCCCAGTCCTCTCAGGTGTAGCTGCAGGCTGGGTGCCGTCTTGTATCTTCTGGTCTCTCTTTTAGGAATAGTTGTATTTGTTGTATTTTCATAAATATATTTGGTTTTGGGAGGAGATTTCCGCTGCCCTGCTCACGCCCCCATCTTCCTGAAAGTCTATTCAAATGCCTTCTTAAAATCTAATTTATTATATCAAGTGATTTTTTTGTTTGTTTGATTATAATGGTGCTGATAAGAAATAAGATAGACGGAGGGGAACAGAAGGAGGTGACAGGAAAAGAAGTAAAAGGAAAATAATGAAATGCCTAAGGGTACATGCCACGGAGAGAAGAGAAGAGTTAGTGGGAGACACGAAAATGAGAGGGCAGAAGGGGAGGCAAGGATAAAAGGAAAGTCAACACAAGTTAGGAAACTTGGAACGATGAAATCATGTAGAGAAATAATAGAACTAGGAATGCCTCTGAAGAGGAGACTTAGAGAATAAAATCTAATATTTACCAGATTTAAAAATTAAATAAAAGTATATTATTTTATTGAAAAGAGGCAGTTTAAAATTCAACCCCAAGTTCAGTGGTTAGGTTTTTATGTGGACTGACTTTGTAATATCTGTAATAACTCTACAGTCTGAATCAACTGAGTAGTCTGTCATCTGTTTCTGTTTCTTTTATATAAAAGAGCTTTAAGTATATAAGGCAGGTTTGCATTGATATATGAAGATACTCAACATTGAGTGACTTGGTACATTTCCATACTAAGAAATTTTAATTTGAGGAACTATTAATTAAATTTAGTGTGCTATATAGTATATCACTTGTAGTTTAAAAATGCATTTGTCCACTTCTATCAAAAGCATATTCATGTTTTTATTTTTCATATATGTCCTCATCAATATTCTACTCAACTGGATTCCTTAGGAGTTCTTTGATTGTAAGGGAAAGAAAACCAGCTCAAATAAGCTTAGGCAGTAAAGAATGCTACAAGGAGTCCTTCAAGCATGGCTATATCCAGGGATGCAAACAGATTCCTCTTTTGATATCTTGTGTTCATGTGTATGCTTCCAATGGTGCTGGGTTTTTATTCTCAGTTGGGGTTTGTCCCCCAGATGTATGTTAAGGCTGCTGATAGACCAATACTTAAACTCATGACTTCAATTACTAAAGGAAGGAGGGTTTCTCTTTCCTGGCATGCATAAATAAAACTTTAGGGAATAATCCAATTGGTTCTATTTCAGTTCCTTAGTTGCATTACTGGTAGACATGGCACTGTGACTGACACACAAGGGGCAAAGGAAGTAGTTCCTCAAAGAAAAACCACTTTAAAAAATTTAAAAAATGTAGGGATAGCAGGCAGGGGAAGAACACCAGGGGATAAATACATCTCAAATCTTGACAGCCTAACATACACATACACATTTCTAAAACAGGAAATTTCTAATTGCTCCCCACCTAATATAACACAACTATCCCAGCTATAGCTGAAATTACCCCTGCCCAGAAGGAAAACATCCAAATCTGTGTTTTATGCTTTTCATTTTTCTTTCATGCTCTCTAACATTTACCATAATGTTCATTGAGACATGACTGTTCTAATCAGTGGGAATTGCTTAATAAAGCCAATATTTACCAAAACATTTTTCAAACAAAATGAAAGGAAATCCAACTATGAAACACATTTAAAAAGCCGTCCCTCCTATTTATGAATGTTATTTTTATTAGCATAAATTTTACAATATAAATATGAACAAATAACTCAGAGACAATTAGTTCATACGCTGAATATTACTTAACATGTAGGAAAATTGATTATGAAATCTTTTGCCCTCATCCAAGGTGAAACCAGGATGTATAAAAAGGAAATCCAGAAAGTTTCACTTGTGAAAACATGACTGGTTCAACAAAACACTGGGTTTTTAGATGGGTTGCTTTGGAGCTCCACCAAGTACATTAAATTGCTTCATTTTTTTTTTTTTGAAGATCTGTGTGAACATGTCTGGACTATTAGGCTATAGGTTTTAGGGCTTTTTAGGGTTTTTTTTTGTTCATTTTTGTTTTTTAAGAAACCATTTCCATGTGTGTCTTGTCCTCAACTTGTAGCAGGAAAGTCCAACTGGAGCAGACGCTCAAAGAGACCTGCAGTCCAGGGCAATTAGGGCCTTTGTATTTACACACACGAAAAAATGACTGTTGCTAGTTTCTGGTGATGTTCCTAACACTATGTAATGGGTGCTCTTTATATATTGGGCTATGTGTAGACTGATTCATAATTTATGCATATGTTTAATACATTGTAAGACCTGTAGTATCTTGTGTTATATATATAATAGGACTCTATAGCTTCCTCTTTCCTGGCTTTTCCATTCATATTTCCTTTTCTAAAACGTGTCTTGGATTTTTAGTAATTTTATTCTACAATGACTATATTGAGAACTAAGGTATGTCAAACTAATGGAGATAACTGGAGCTAACGCCTTAGGCATTTAAGAATGGGACATATTAACTCAAGTAAATTTATGCAGTATTTTAGATTGAAATAACTTGATATATTTCATGCATGCCTGAACAAATCGATGTAATAGTAAATTGTATCAGGAGAGGATTAAAGATGGCAGCATGAGAGATGAGACAGAGGCTTCCTCCTAAAACTGCATATAATATGAAAATATAATTAATATGACTAATCCTGAAAGAGCAACAGGAAAGAGGGCTGCGCCAGACTGTACACACCTGGAGAAAAGAATAAACCTAATGGAACAGGGTAATGTACTAAAGCCATGGCGCAGCTGGACCCAAGCCCTTTCCCCATAACAGCTCACTGGCAGGAGGAAGAGAAATGGAGCAGGGAGGGAGTGGAAGCCTGGGGCTGCTAAATACCTAACTCCAGAGTTCTGCTCTGGAAGCACAAACCTACATTTCATGGTGCTTTCATGGTACTCTCATGATTAGGGGGTTGGAAAGCTAAGACAGGCAGAATACCTGGAGAGACTGAGATTCCAGCCACTGGTGGAAAGCAGAGATCCATATCTGCCTTCTCTGGGACAAAAGAAAGGCAGGCAGTCTGAGAGACTTCCTAACAGCAAGAGGGATGCTAAAGGGGCAAGGATTGCACAGCGCTTACTGCTCAGGAGAAAGGACAGGTAGACAAAATTGTCCAGGTGTACTCTGCTCAGCAGGTTGGGAACCTTCACGATCTTCAGACGCTCCAGCTCCCTGGCTGGCTACACAGCTTGAAGGACCCCCTCTGTGATATACAGCCAACTGTGCCTTTCTCCCGGCTAGCCGCACCTGGCTTGCAAACCAGCAAATCCTACCCTGGCATTAGGGCATCCAGAGGGAAGCCCCATCTACAGCAACTACAAATGCAAAGTGTAGAGTCTTATACCTATGTGCTGGGCCAACTTGCTCTGGCAGTGGAGGCAGAGCTAGCAGCCTGGAAGAAGGAAAGAGCTCTTTCCTCCCCCCAGGCACCAATACCGCTACCCTGTGACCCATGACATTGCTTTAGGGGCTGAGCAGCTCCAGGGAGTAGAGCTTCTGGATACTAGAGGGTGCCATATACAACTATGAAATGGCAAAGAAACCTGGTACAAAGTAAAATTACGAATACAACACCTGAGAAAGATTCAAATGAAATCAACCTCATGAATCTGCCTGAAAGGGATTTCAAAATAAAAATAATGAACATGCTCATGGATGTACAAAAAAATATTCAAGAACTCAGGAATGAAATCCAGTCAGAGATCCAATCATTGAAGAACACAATGGATGGTATTAAAAGCAGATTAGATATGGTGGAGAAATGATAAATGAAATAGAAATTAGAGAAGAGGAATACAAAGAAGCTGAGGCACAGAGAAAAAAAGTATCTCTAAGAATGAAAGAATATTGAGAGAACTGTGTGACCAATGCAATAGGAACAATATTCGCATTATAGTGGTACCAGAAGAAGAGAGAGAAAAAGGGATAGAAAGTGTCTTTGAGGAGGTAAATGCTGAAAACGTCCCCAGTCTGGGAAAGGATATAGTCTCTCAAGCCATGGAGGTGCACAGAACTCCCAACACAAGGGACCCAAGGAAGACAACATCAAGACATATAATAATTAAAATGGCAAAGATCAAGGATAAAGACAGACTTTTAAAATCAGCAAGAGAGAGAAATAAGATTGCATACAAAGGAAAGCCGATCAGGCTATCATCATACTTCTCAACAGAAACCTTATAGGCCAGAAGGGAGTGGCATGATGTATTTAATGCAATGCAGCAGAAGGGCCTTGAACCAAGAATACTTTATCCAGAAAGATTATCATTTAAATTTGAAGGAGGGATTAAACAATTTCCAGATAAGCAAAAGCTGAGAGAATTTACCTCCTACAAACCTTCTCTGCAGTGTGTTTTGGAGGGACTGCTATAGATGGAAGTGTTCCTAAGGTTTAATAGCTTTTACCAAAGGTAATAAAACCACAGTAAAGAAAGTAGAACAGTTAATTATTAAGCAAATGCAAAATAAAATCAACTATCCCCAAGTCAATCAAGGGATACACAAAGAATACAGAATATGATACCTAATATATAAAGAATGGAGGATGAAGAAAAAGAAGGAGGAAAAAAGAACCTTTAGATTGTGTTTGTAGTAGCATATTAAGTGAGTTAAGTTAGACTCTTAGATAGTAAGGAAGTTAACCTTGAACCTTTCATAACCATGAATCTAAAGCCTGCAATGTCAATAAATATATACCTATTGATAATCACCCTAAATGTAAATTGACTGAATGAACCAATCAAAAGACATAAGAGTCCCTGGCTAGATAAAAAAACAAGACCCATCTATATGCTGCCTACAAGAGACTTGCTTTAAACCCAAAGACATACACAGACTAAAAGTGAAGGGATGGAAAAAGATATTTCACGCAACTATTAGGGAGAAAAAAGCAGTAGTTGCAGTACTTGTATCAGATAAAATTGATTTCAAAACAAAGGAAGTCACAAGAGACAAGGACATTACATGATGTTTAAGGGATCAATCCAACAATAAGATATAACCATTATAAATATCTATACGTCCAACACACGAGCACCTACACATGTGAAACAAATACTAACATAATTAAAAGGGGAAATAGAATGCAATGCATTCATTCTAGGAGACTTCAACACTCCACCCACTCTGAAGGACAGATCAACCAGAAAGAAAATAAGGAGACAGAGGCACTGAACAACAAATTAGAACAGGTGGACCTAAGAGACATCTACAGAACTCTACACCCAAAAGCATCAGAATACACATTCTTCTCAAGTGCACATGGAACATTTTCAAGAATAGATCATATACTAGGCCACAAAAAGAGCCTCTGTAAATTTAAAGATTGAAATTGTACCAACCAGTTTCTCAGACCCCAAAGGTATAAAAGTAGAACTGAATTATGTAAAGAAAATGAAAAATCCCGCAAACATATGGATGCTTCACAACATGCTCCTAAATAACCAATGGATCAATGACCAAATAAAAACAGAGATCAAGCAATATATGGAGACAAATGACAACAATAATTCAACACCACAAAATCTGTGGGAAGCAGAGAAGGCTGTGCTAAGAGGAAAGTATGTTGCAATACAGGCCAACCTCAGGAAAGGAGAACAATCTCATATGAACACTCTAAACTCACAATTAACGAAACTAGAAAAAGAAGACCAATTGAGACCGAACGTCAGTAGAAGGGACATAATAAAGGTTAGAGCAGAAATAAATAAAATCAAGAAGAATAAAACAATAGAAAGTATCAGGGAAAGCAAGAGCTGCTTCGTTGAGAAAATCAATAAAATAGATAAACCCCTAGGCAGACTTATCAAGAAAAAAAGAGTCTACACACATAAACAGAATCAGAAATGAGAAAGGAAAAATCACTATGGACACCACAGAAATACAAAGAATTATTAGAGAATAGTATGAAAAATTATATGCTAACAAACCGGATAACCTAGAAGAAATGGACAACTTTCTAGAAGAACACAACCTTCCAAGGCTGACCCAGAAAGAAACAGAAAATATGAACAGACCAATTACCAGCAACAAAATTGAATTGGTAATCAAAAAACGACCTAAGAACAAAACGCCTGGACCAGATGGTTTCACTGCTGAATTTTATCAAACATTTAGTGAAGACCTAATACCCATCCTCCTTAAAGTTTTCCAAAGAGTAGAAGAAGGAATACTTCTAAACTCATTCTATGAGGCCAGCATCACTCTAATACCAAAACCAGGCAAAGACACCACAAAAAAAGAAAATTACAGACCAATATCCCTGATGAACATAGATGCAAAAACACTTGACAAATATTAGCTAACCAAATTTAAAAATGCACCAAAAAGATTGTCCATCATGATCATGTAGGATTTATTCCAGGGATGCAAGGATGGTACAACATTCAAAAATCCATCAACCTCATCCACCACATCAACAAAAAGAAGGACAGAAACCACATAATCATCTCCATAGATGGTAAACAAGCATTTGACACAATTCAACATCCATTCATGATAAAAACTCTCAACAAAATGGGTATAGAGGGCAAGTACCTCAACATAATAAAGGCCATATATGACAAACCCACAGCCAACATTATACTGAAAGCTTTTCCTTTAAGATCCGGAACAAGACAAGGATGTCCACTCTCACCACTTCTATTCAACATAGTACTGGAGGTCCAAGCCACGGCAATCAGACTACACAAAGAAATAAAAGGCATCATATAGCCAAGGAAGCAGTTAAACTGTCCCTGTTTTCATATGACATGATACTGTACATAAAAAAATGTAAATAGTCCACTCCAAAACTACTAGATCTAATATCAGAATTCAGCAAAGGTGCGGGATACAAAATTAATACACAGAAATATGTTGCATTCCTATACACTAATGATGAACTAGCAGAAAGAGAAATCAGTAAAACAATTCCATTCACAGTTGCATCAAAAAGAAAAAAATGCTAGGAATAAACCTTAGGGAGCAAGTGAAAGACCTGTACTCTGAAAACTAAAAGACACTGATGAGAGAAATTAAAGATATCAATAAATGGAAACACATCCCATGCTCATGCACAGGAAGAATTAATATTGTCAAAATGGCATTCTGCGTAAAACAATCTACAGATTCAATGCAATCCCTATCAAAATAACAAAAGCATTCTTCAATGAACTAGAGCAAATCTTACAAAATTCATATGGAACCCCAAAAGACCCTGACTACCCAAAGCAATCCTGAGAAGGAAGAATAAAGCTGGGGGGATTATGCTCCCTAACTTCAAGCTCTACTACAAAGCCACAGTAATCAAGACAGTTTGGTACTTGCACAAGAACTGACCCATAGACCAATGGAACAGTCTAGAAAGACCTGATATAAATGCAACCATATATGGTCAATTAATATATAATAAAAGAGCCATGGATATACATGGGGAAATGACAGCCTCTTCAACAGCTGATGTTTGCAAAACTGGACAGCTACATGCAAGAGAATGAAACTGGATTATTGTTTAACCCCATGCACAAAAGTAAATTAGAAATGGATCAAGGACCTGAATGTAAGTCATGAACTATAAAACTCTTAGAAGACAACATAGGCAAAAATCTCCTGACTATAAGCATGAGTGACTTCTTCCTGAATGCATCTCTTCGAGCAAGTGAAACAAAAGCAAAACTGAACTCATGGGACTACATCAAACTAAAAAGTTTCTGTACAGCAAAGGACACTACCAACAGAACAAAAACACATCCTACAGTATGGAAGAATATATTTGTAAATGACATATTTGATTAGGGGTTAACATCCAAAATATATAAAGAACTCACACACCTCAACACCCAAAAAGCAAATAACCCAATTAAAAATGGCAGAGGATATGAAAATTCTCTAAAGAAATTCAGATGGCCAACACACACATGAAAAGATGCGCCACATCACTAATCATCAGGGAAATGCAAATTAAAACCACAATAAGATATCACCTCACACCAGTAAGGATGGCCAGCATCGAAAAGACTAAGAACAAGAAATGCTGGCAAGGATACAGAGAAAGGGGAACCCTCCTACACTGTTGGTGGGAATGTAAGCTAGTTCAACCATTGTGGAAAGCAATATGGAGGTTCCTCAAACTAAAAATAGAAATACCATTTGACCCCGGAATCCCACTCCTTGGAATTTACCCAAAGAGTACAACTTCTCAGACTCAAAAGGACCTACGCACACCTATGTTTATCGCAGCACTATTTAGAATAGCCAAGATATGTAAGCAACCTAAGTGTCCATCAGTAGATAAATGGATAAAGAAGAAGTGGTACATATACACAATAGAATACTATTCAGCCATAAGAAAGAAACAAATCCTACCATTTGCAACAACATGGATGGAACTGGAGGATATTATGCTCAGTGAAGTAAGTCAGGTGGAGAAAGACAAGTGCCAAATGATTTCCCTCATTTGTGGAGTATAACAACGCAACAAAATTGAAGGAACAATATAGCAGCAGACTCAGAGTCTCCAAGAAGGAACTAGTTGTTAGCAAAGGGGAAGGGTGTGGGAGACCGGGTCAGGAGGGAGGGAGATGGGGATTGAGGGGTATTATGTTTAGTACACATGGTGTGGGGGGGTCACAGGGAATACAGTGTAGCACAGAGAAGGCAAACAGTGAATCTGTTACATCTTACTACACTGATGGACAGGGACTGCATTGAGATATTGTTGGGGACATGATAATATGGGTAAATGTAGTAACCACATTGTTTTTTCATGTGAAACCTTCATAATAGTGTATATCAATAATACCTTATTAAAAAATTTTTAATATATTAAATTATATCTTTCCAAAAAAAAGTTGTATTGTTTCCTGTACGTGGTATGCCATGAGAAAATTAAACCAACATTGACATCCTTTCTACGTAAATAAAAAATATGAGCATGAAAAAACATGACAAATGATGTTACCTTAGTCTTCTTAAAATATTTAAAAGATTGCAGTTTGAAACTGGGGAGAACATACGAATGTGTATTGACTCTGTAATATTTTTCTGATATATGTATAATAATCCAATTATTGTGTAAGCAACAACATACTGTATAATTGGGTATTTCCATCAATGTTTTCTGTTGATTTTAAATAAAGTATTTTAAAAAGAACTGAAATATCCATATGGAATTCTACCTTTGAATTATAATCTAATCAAACATGCTAAATAGGGCTTCTTAATAGTTGATAAACTGATAATAGTTAAATGGTGCACTATATATCAGTGTCAAGATTTCTTATTTAGAATTTCTTTATAGTGGAAATCTATTTACATATCATCAAGCAAAAATTATGATAAATTCTCCTTAATTGACTGTATATCATATTGATTGGGGTATATTGTTTTTGGTCTACCAAAACTTAATAAAGATTTAATTTGAACATCCTTGGCTCAAATTATATTTAGTTTTGTGTGATGTATCTTTTTAATATAAATTGCAAACCATGGAATGAAAGAGTTCATTCGTTATTTGTCAAATAGCATTTGTCAAAATAGCAAAAATGCATATTGGCTCAATGTTTGCTGATTGTACTATCTCAAGCCACTAGAGTATTACTCTTGAACTAGAGTTTTATAAAGACTTAGCAATTTATTGGTGGCTTTTAATCTAAAGAATCTAATCTAGAGATTCTTTTAAAGAAGGTTGATGATCAGTCTTGTCCTAAACCACTAGTAAACTACTCAATCTGCCACTTTGCTTAGTGGTAAAGATCTGGGTAATAAGCTTCAGGTACAACCCAGATTTAAGGAAGTGAGCCAGCACTCTAAAACCGAGGCCACCTTTCTCTGCTCAGGGACATGCTACAAAGGAAAATCATTTTAGCCTGTTAGTCTGACATATATTCATTTATTGCTTTCATGCTTTTCAGAGAGCTTTTATGTATTATGATATTTTGTCCTTAAAATAACACAGTGGGAAAGAAAGACCAGATGTTTGTAAGTTGTCATTAAAAAAAAAATTGAAGGCACAAAGATTAAGTGACTTGGTAAAATCACATAAGTAGTTGAAGTAAGAATTCAAAATTTAAGTGATGTTTTAATCCATGCTTCCCTTTCACTCATCCATACCAAGCAACATCCTCTGCTGCTAGATGTATCTGTACAATATGTATTCCATCTATTTAATATGCATGGTGGAGTGTTTATATGGGGGTAACTCCTTGGTCATATGCATCTATACTATGTGATAAATGTTAGGTAGTCAGTATATGGCTGCTGAATCCAAAAGTGATCTTTGACAGAGAATTGTATTGTCAGTACATTTATGCAGTGGATTTTTGAAGATTCTGTATTATTTTTTCTCAATTCACGTATCTCTATTAGTAATTTATATGAACCCAAATGGTGGATTTATTTCTATGTGGATTACTGATTTCCTCCCTGTTTTACATGTTCGGGTTAGACACCATCCTTCATGTATTTCAACAGTGTGTGTCATTGATTACAAGGGATAATAGGTAGGAGAGCTTGAATGA
Organism: Smutsia gigantea; assembly: GCA_032199065.1. Classification (NCBI taxonomy): domain Eukaryota; kingdom Metazoa; phylum Chordata; class Mammalia; order Pholidota; family Manidae; genus Smutsia; species Smutsia gigantea. Next base: position 485,382 of record JAVSCE010015400.1, read on the forward strand.
ATGCAAATCCCTCCTGACTGATTATAAACCACCAGGACACCCAAGCTTTCCTGTCACTCATTGCTAAGAAATCCTAAAGATACAATGGCGGCATTTTTTTAGGAGCACAGAAAACATGAAAGAATGTAATAGAATCAGCTTGTTCAATGAATTCATTCAGGGATTTATATGCCCCATAAAGACTGTAAAGCAAACAGGATTTGTAGGACACATAGGAAAGATTGTTTTATTCTTCGAGGTGTTTAAAACGGCATTAGCTTTATAGAACTTTTCCAGCAATTGTTAGTGCTTATAAATATCCCTCTAATACATATGTAGCTTGTAAGGCAAATAAAAACTACTAGAAATGTTCTCTAATTTCCATTTCTCTGTGTACATTATTTTGCATAATAGTTTCATAATAAATAAGCTTTTTCTAGGCATTTTATTAAAGTATAGATATTGAAAGAAGAACATAAGACTCATTGATATTAGGTATTGTTTTCTTAGTAGTACTGACTAGAAACATCATGATATCCTTCTTCAAATATTGGGAAAGACTTTTGGCAAAAAAATTTATAACTAAATGTTAATGCTTTAGAAAACCTTTTGGCTCCCATATGAGGAGAAATGATAAAGATATGGCATAGTTCTGAATATTTTGTTCCTGTTTTTTATTGAGAATTGGCATATTTTACCTTTTAGATTGGGTAAAGAAACATGGTAAATATTATAACTAAATCTGCTTTCTTGATAAAATACAGAGAGCACTACAAAGGGGTTCAAAAGACTGATGTCAGGTTTGGACTTTGAAATTTTCTAGATAGCAAATTGGCTAAGTCATTTAAGTCTCTTTGTCCAAATTCTCTAATATAGGTTGTTAGACTAGACTGTTTTGTAAGGTTCTGGCTAGGTGCAATATATTATGAGGCAAATTTCCAAGCTTGCTTTGTTTGTGCTGTTTGTACTCAAATACCCTTGAGTATTTGAAAATGTCAGGATATTATTGTCAGTTAAAGTTGAGCAAGTGCCATCTGTTTATGCATGTTTTATAAGCAATTTTAAAAGCACACCTGTTTGAGCAACAGCAAGATAGACTAGATCATGGAGGTGGAATTATACAAACCTAATTATGAATCCTAGTCCTCCTGACAAGGAGTTAAATACATCAGGTAAACTTCTGACCACCTTGAGCTTCATTTTTAGTTCTTCTGCCTAGTAAGGATAATAATTTTTATCTGGCAAGGTTGTAAATGAGCTACTGTGTATACTGCTTATCCATGGAATACTTCCTACTAATGATACTTTGCAACCCATCTATCTAATGTACATATATTTAATATTAATATTTGTAGTTTTTTTTTAAAGTACTTAGCATAGTATTTAATAGAGGCTACATGCCTACTGAATGCTATTAACTCTCTTTCTGTTTTTTCGGTGTGTTTTTGACTCATATTTTATTATAAAGACAGTTTGTTTTTGTTTTACCATAGTTGCCATTTTATGTAGAGCTCATATATCTAGGCAAATATAAACTAGGTACAACCACCAGTAATAAAATTGAGAAGTTACTAAACTTTTTTGCTGGTGATGATGTTTGAGTTAAAGTACATTTTGAATTTTAGTTGTCATTGAATTTGCTGCTGCAGTTCTCAGGCAATCTTTTGTTACATAAACTGACAAAAATGTACATACTATTGGCTATGAAACAAATATAAAACTGTAATATTATTTTTGCCAGTTTTCCTTATGTACTTGCACTTTATTCTGAATATAATAGTATTCAATCTGCATTAACTTCAGAAAAAAAGTTTATTATTACTTATGATTTTAAATGACCTTAGAAGGATGGTAATTAATAACATAAAATTTGAATTGTCCCCCCAAATTATTATTTTCAAAGAAATTGAACTTAAATTCAAAGAAAAAAACTTGAGGATGGATTGTATGACACAATGAAGTAAATTCTGTATAATTTCGTTTGTCACAGGGGACACTGATTCTTTACACTCTCTCTACCAAATCTTTGTCCTAATTGATTTGTATTCACTGTTGGTTGACTAGTATTTAAAGAGGAAAATCTACAGCTATGAGTTATGTAGATGATGACTTATTTTCCTTATCTTTACCCTTTTTGATACTTCATATATGTTAAAATTTCACAATAACAATATGAACTCTTTCTCTAACTTACCAATAGAATAAAAGTGTTTTTAAAACATGACAACTAAGAGTTATAAAAATGGGTATAATAAAATTAGATTTGGAATGCAATGAAATTAACTTTTCCAACTGTATTTTAAAATACCCTCAAATAAAGGAAGACAGAAAAAAGAGGAAGAGAATGAGGGATGAAGGTAGGGAGGGAGGGAGAGAAGAGGAAAGGAGGAAAAGAAGGAAGAGAGGGTATTTATTGTATCTTTCTGGGTAGTATGTACTATGAGAATGAGTTCATAATATTAATGTTTATTAATAATGAGAGCAGTAACATCCCCTCCTCCCAACATACATACACACACACCCTTCTTTAGCGTATGATTAAAAATAAAAGAACTAACAAAAGCAACTAATCTGGGTAGTGGCAAAATCAGGATTTAGGCCCAGGCCTGTGTGACTCTAGAGCCCATGCTCTCAGCATAGTGCTGGCTGGTTAGTACATCATTTACTCAAGAACAAAACTACACCTCAGTTTTTAGATACCAAACTCTGCTGCCACACTTTGTCAATTGCACTGACCTTTGGAACCTTTGTTTAAAGATACAATAAAATTGAATAATAAGCAAAAGTACTTGGCAGGAAGTAACTGTCTGATTTCTGTTTATATCTAGTAAGAAAGTATGGGACCAGTTTGAAGAAATTCCAAAAAAGTATAGTCATTAAAATGAGTTAAGTGGAGCTCTGGATTTTACAAAAGGAACTGGACATGTTATAATATTAAAATAGTTCACATATAAATTATCTTCTTGTAATTGGGCCAAAGAATAGATATAGTTTTGGATACTTCTAATACACTCCTTAATGTTCACGGGGTGAACTTCTATCATCATATAGGATTCAGGAAACAGTTTATTTAAAACCAACTACTTTATAATTTTTTCTTCTTAGTTCTGAAAGTAACAGTTTCTGCAAATTGTCATCATTATTACATATATGTTTATATTGCCATGAAAATATCACATTTAGTTTGTTTTAAATAAAATGTTGTTATTTGAGGAGAACCTTTGCATGTAGTGGAAAAACCCTGAAAATTAGAAGGTTGGTTTTTATTGGCACATCTAACTAGTCCTTCCTTTCTGGAGCACTGTCAGTTTATTTTAATTTTGTGATCTTTGTCAAGGTACCCTTCCAAACATCAGCACTGGCTGAGTCTTTGTTACCTTTTGGGAAATAAGGGGTATATATTTGTTCCCTTAAGATACAATTTTCACAAAGAAACAAAAATTGTTAACAGGGAGAGTTAAAAGGAATGATATACAAACAAACACATGGCCATTTAATGCATCTTATCTGTCTAACAGGGAATAATGGTACAGGAAAAGGAATGAGGACAGCATTTAGACACAAAGTGTTTCACCTAATGACTGCTTTCCAACCCTGTTTTCAAAAACAGAAGACAATAGTATTTGTAGGGGACATTGTAGAAAAAGTGCCTGTTTCTGTCAGAGGTATCTGATAAAGTGTTGTGGCAATCTAAGGTCTTACCAAGCTCTGTTTTGAATCTTCTGAATGGTATCGTGGTGCAATTTAAACCCATTCTTAGAACACCTTAGATATAAAGGAAACAAATTGTGTAAAGCATTCTGTTTTGTCTATATTACACCGTGGGGTTTGTTTGTTTATTTTTATTTTTTGTTGTTTTTGTTTTTAATACACTGTTTGCCTTAAACTAAGGACCTAAAATACCCTCGGTATGTATGGAAGGACTCTGGACTGTGATCTATATAAGCTTTAAATTTTTTATTTTCCTTCAATGAATATTTGCTAACTATTATTTGCCACATGTGCAAGGTGCTGGGGAGACCCAGATAAATAAAAAAAAAGAGTAAGGACACTGCTCTTATTAAAGTTTACATCCAGGGTGGAGAAGGGGTATAAGCAGACAGTAATCTAGTAATAATACCTAAACTAACCCTCAGGAGAAATGTTATCAAAGTGGTTCATGTCCTGGTGGGAGGTGTTCTGCCATTTATTATCATAAAAATAATGATGCCTTCTATTTTTTAAAAAATCAGATACAGCTAATTTTCTCAAACCACCCTATAATCCAGAGCAGTTTGTCTAGACTGAAGGACAGTAGACAACTCAGTTATTAAAAAAAAAATGTAATCATTGAGTGTTCTTATCTATAAAAATGACATAGACTTCTTGGCAGAAAATTATTATTCATTTTTTCTTAGATTTAGTGTAAATTCCTCATTCTCTTAGTGGTGGTGTTTGGAAATTATATGACCAGAACATTATTACCCTATGCCAGTTACTTTTCACTGAAAATGGACTTCTCTTTGGCATACTGAATTGTTTGATGATTTTCTGAAAATGCATCTCAAGACTGGCATGATTAAATTAACTAATATTGTCCTCTGTTTAATTCTAAAATCTATGATTATACTTCACTGCCTTGAAGATATCCCTCTATTTAAGGCTAAGAATGTCTAAATAGAGAAACTTGATGGACTCTTACAGAAAACGTGAATGATTGATTAGTTAGTTCAGTCACTTATTCATTTTTAAGTCTCTGTGTGCCTAAAATATAGTTAACACTTCATGAAACTTTGTGTAGGGAAGTGTGCAGAAAGATTTAGTATAGCAATACTGAGACTACTATCCTTAGAGAGACTTGCTTACAAGGTTGACCCTTGGCTGGCATTTGGGAACTTGGATTTTTTGAGCATTCTCATCATTACTGACTCATCAACGTGGCTGATGGTACATAAATTGTTTGTAAAAACAACATGGTTTTAGCTAAATACCTGCTACCCTTCTCAGACTGGAATTTTTGTATGTGCTAAGCATGAGCATTAAGTCTCTAGTGAGCTTCTCTGATGGACAAAATTGTTACAACTCAGTGCTGGAGGAATTACCTGCATCTGTGTGTCTCCAGCAGGAAAGGTCTCTTGGAAGCTTGCACATGGTTTCTTCTGGACTTTGTCTCATGTGCCTCTTCTGTTTGCTGATTTTGCTAAGTATCCTTCCACTGAAATAAGTTATAGCTGTGACTATGCCTATATGCTGAGTTCTGTGAGCCCGCCTAGTAATCATTGAACCTGAGAGTGATCTTGGGGACTCCTATGCAAGAAGAGTAAATATATTTGTATATATATGCACATATATATCCTTCTTGTGTCATATACACATATATACTGGTTGTGATCTGTAAGTTATAATCTTACTATAATCTTATTTGTACATGAGACATAGAAGCAGAACCTTTTAGTTCAGTGGTTCTCAACTGTGGGGAAAATAGGACTTTCTGAGCAGGATTCCTGCCTGGCCTTAATAGTGCCCACTGTGTATGTAATAAGAGCATGTTTGCACATTCATGGCATGTTTACTGGCGGCAGAGCTGCTGGTCAGTTACAGGATTGCTGGTCCAGGGTAGGGGTGGAGAGGAAGCATCCATTCTCTCCTCTCCTCCATTCCTGGTGTGTAATTGGTTGTGTGCCCCTCAGTCTCTGGGGACCCACCCACAGAGTTCCTCCTGGTGTGGGAGTTAGGCCATCCACACTGGGAGAGAAGGAGCAGAGCAGCCTGTGTTGGGAGTAGGGAGTGCGGCCGGAGGGAGCCAGGAGCTTGTGAGCTGAGAGGGAGGGCGTTCCCGAGTGGTGCCGGAGAGAGCGACCTGTGTGTGCAAGGAGAGACTGAGCTGTGAAAATAAACCATTTCCTTCCTAACTTTTCACCCTTGTCTTCCTTTGATCTTAATGAATTCATAGAAAACTTGCTCCAGGCAGGGAACCCCCTCCTCCCAGAGCTTCATCAACCAACAGTGATTTTGCCCCAAAGGGAACATTCAGCAATGCCTGCAGACATTATTCATTCTCACAACCGGGGCAGAGGGAGTTATTAAGTGGGTAGAGAGGTCAGAGATGGTGTTGCATATTCTTCAGTGCATAGGACATCCCCCACTAGAAAGAATTATCTGGCCCAAAATGTCTATAGTTCTGTGCTTGAGAGACCCCATGTGAGAATGCAAGACAATATTCAACTAAATACCAAAACAAAGAATGTGGAAAAGAAATATTAAAGAATGCACAAAAGGGAAATAGTTTATTCTGAACTGAAGTCTCTGCCAAGCCTAAAACTCCTTAGAATGTTTATGAAACTCCTAAAGACTTAAATAGCCATTTCCCTCTCCAATAGTTTCTGTATCTACATAGTCCCCAGTATTAATGAATAGATGGCTTGAAATATAGAATAATTGTTTTTAGTAGGAGCATGAACAGAATTCCTTTCTTGCAAGATGTGTGTAACTCCACTGCATGCTTTAAATGTGTAGTATGCAAATATTACCTATATATCCTATTTTGCTACCAGGAAATGCATTTGGATCACAGAGTTTCCGATACCTATTATCTCTGCTGCAATTCTGACAGTGGTTCTACAAATTATACCTCTAGTATTAACAAGAAATGGGTAATAGATTACCTTACTTATTCCTTCACTTCTTAAAACAAAATCTTACACTGTGTAGAACTAATAATATGAATGATAATGGCAGGGCATTGGGTTCAATAAATAAGTAAGTGAGTCATTTGAACTTTAACTGTGCCACAAACTGAGCCTATTCTCAGTATATAGATATGGTGAGTTTAGGGGGGTAAGAAAATGAGATAAGGCTTCAGGTCCTTCCAGTTCAATATGAACTTAGCCTTCATTATTAAACTCTATAGGCAGATGGCAGGCAAATCTTAAGAAAATAGGAGGGAATAAGAATGCTTGGTGTCAGCCATGGTTATTCCCAAATAACTGTTGATATATAATATATATGGGCATTTTGGAAGAGAGTATACCAGAGATCTGCTGGGCAATCAGATTGTACCAAAAACCTGGGATCCATCCAGGGCATGGACGAACAATATATGTAGGTGTGGATTTTTGGTGATAGTTCAAGATGAATTGAGCATTTTGGAGTCAGATCTGGAGTCAAATTCCAGTGATCACTTAATTGATTCTTTGAATTTAGGTAAATTATTTAACTTTTTTATCGAATCTTCTTAACTTGTAAGATTGCGATTATGAGAGCTAAATGTGTAAGTTCAATGTGGAACTCAAAGTAAATGCTTAAGCTCATGTTTATCTCTTGTGACATTTCCTCCAATATGAAGGGAAGATTGGAATACTTTCACCACTTCCTGGCAAACTGAGTTAGATCATTTACCTTTTTGGCAACATGGGAAGGTGAACACATGGGACACAATGACATAAGAATAACAGGAGCTGACAAAAACAGGAAGAGATGTGTGGCCACCCCACCCACTCTTGGAGGTAGACTCTTTGCTGCCTTGAAACAGTCAAAAGTAGCATGGGACACTTGGTTCTAGAATCACTGTTTTCAGGGAATGTATAGCACAGTCCTCTGCATGCCTGAAAATTAAGGACTCCATGAAGTATTCCTGAAATTAAGTATTCTTTCTTGTAGTATAGAGGTGACCAGTTTAGGGTTTGAGGTCAAAGTGCTAAAAGGCCAATTTAAAGCCTACAATGTATAAGAGTATCACACTTGCAGCTGGGTCACATTTTAAAATGTTTAAAAGTGGTAATGACATAATAGCAAATAGGTTAAAGATGGGATTTAGTAATTTGGAGGTATTTATCTCACTGTTCAGAGAGGAGGATGTTCTGGCAACTATTCCGATCAGTTGTTGTCCTATTACTTAAATAATTACTTCATAAACTACCACAGGTCCTGGAAAACATCACGTAAAAATACCTTCTTTTCTATAATTTCTGGATCATTCAACAATATTGTACCTGGTTACTAAGCTTCCCAGTCATGAGAAACTGTTAAAAAGTGTGCTAGCCAATATTTGAAACTACTGGAGCCTTCACTGAATATTAACTTTGATCCTATGTTCTGCTTTCACACCTCAGCCAATTTCTAAATCCCTGAGTTCTGCTCACTCTCCCCCTTTTAAAAACATAATCAGCCCTCCATTGATGGATAAAAAGTAAGTTTCTAAACCTGCCTGGAATCCACAAATCCCTTGAAGTAATAGCACTACTTGGAATCCAGCCAGAAAGACCCTGCTCATCTTAATGATTTCAAGTTCAGCATCAGATTCAGTATGTCGTGAAAGCAACCCACTCATCCAGCATACATCGGTAGACACATGCCTCATCAGGGAGAAAACAAGTTTATCCTTGAGAGGTATCCCATACTTGTTGTTTCTTTTTTCCCTGTGTTGTGCAATCCTTCTGATTAGATCACTTTCTTTCCTTTTTATGTTTTTTTTCCCCCACGATGTACATAAAGGATTTGGTTTTCATCTCACCTTCCTTTGAATAGTGATGGTTATAGGCAATCAGCAATCTGAGTTTCATCTGAGCTCCAACCACATGCAATTTATAAAATCTTAGAAGAGCATAGGGAGGTACTAAGTAGTAGTCAACTTAGCTTTGATAGGACAATTTAATTTTTTATTATCTGTCACAGTCATAACCTGGTGATTTGATTTAAATCATTGAGGCATGCTTGCTTTTGAAAGACTTTTGATTTTTTTCCTTTCTTAGGAAGTACTTAGTAACAAAATTAAGACGTCTACATTCAGAAATTCACATAATTTTATGTTGTGAAGGAAATTTTAACTATAAAATTCAATTTATGATCAAAAAGAAAAAATACTTTGTTAAACATAGGGGCCTCTCAATTTGTTGGAAATGTTCACAGAAGAAACATTTGTAAGCAAGACAAGATGCTTTTCCTAAAGTATGGGATAGTCATTTTTTGTTCCCTCATTGAAGGACAGGCACCGCTTCACTTGGATTGTTGCTCAGACCTGCCATGAATTTATTACTCAGAACTTTAGTGTAATATAGTGCTAGAGTGTCAGAGAAGCACACGTATTTTCCTTAAAATATAAATTACGTCTTTGATTTTTTAATATTTTTTATGTAACTAAAAAACCCGTAACCTCTCAATTTTCTGTCTTTTTTAACTCCACAGTCTACAGATTTCTGCAACATTCTAGTTTTCTATTTGAGTGTTTAGCAAATTATAAGGGAAGGACACTTCATAATATTCACATGCCAAAATCAAATAATATGCTGACCTTTGAAAATTTATAGTAACTGTATCTAGCTTTTACATCTGTTTTTCCCCTCAAAAATGATGTTCTCTCTTGTGTGTTTGTGTATTTTTGTGCATTAATTTTGTATTTCTGTTTAAAAATTATCCCAAATCTTAGTCACTAAAGTGACAAACATTTATTATCTGTTTCTATAGGTTAGAAATACACGTAATGCTTAGCTGGGTCCTCTGGGTCTGAATATCTCACAAAGCTCTGACGGATCTCAGTGGGGCTGCAGTCATCCTCAGGCCCATCCTGGAAGTGAGTGGATTATATTTCCCGTCAATCAAGTGGTTGTTGGCAAGATTCAGTTCTCCCTCGGCCATTACACTGAGGTCTCAGTTCCTCACTGGCTACTGGTCAGAGGCTCCCCACTGTCTTATCCACGGACAGTCTCCATAGACCAATCAGCCCTGTGGAAGGTGGTTTCAACTGAGCAAGTAAGGTGGTAATAAAGAGTGAGCAAGGAAAAAGTCAGTGTTTTGTTATTTAATCTTGGAAGTGATTCCCTCAAGCATGATTAGCCTCAAACCCGCTAAAAGGGAGGGGACTGGACATGGAAATCAGGAGGAGGGTATCACTGAGAGCCATTTCAGAAACTGCCTGTCATAGTCTGTGTGTGTGTGTATGTTATGAAAATGAAATTCCTTCTTTTAAAACAATCTTATTTTACTTTCTTTGATTTTCTTTATATTTATTTTAGAACCCAACAAATGAGGATAAGTAGAAATTTTAGCATATACCATGTCACCCTTAATATTTAGGAGCAATATTTAGGAACACAGCATAACATACATTATGTTTAGGATGCTGTGTTTGCCTGTATATTATGTTGGAAAGGATATATTCATCTCTCATTCTTTTTTTTCCTCTCAAGTGGTGGGATTTATAATGACTAGATTAAAGTATACTTAGAAACCCAATTAAGAACTATACTTCAGGGTATTAGTATAAGCTTATTAAAAGTATGGCTAAGTGGTTCTGTATGCATTTTCATAATCCACAAACTTTTATTTTCTATTGTATCATCTTTTTGTGTTTGTATGAATCAAATACAGCTTTCGAAGCAGGAACTTTTAGATAACATACAAATCAGTAGTGGCATACTGCTAAGAATGAGTCAGATAGCAAAATATAGGGAAAAGGGCTGGCTTTCAAGCAAGGCCTAAGCAAGCTTTAAAGTTCTTCTGAAGAACTACAGCTTCTTCTTATGTACCCAGCACATGTCTCAGATTTCATTATTCTGAAATCACATTTTCCTTAAATGCCTGAATAAAAAGCTGGAACCAAATCTTATTTGATTATATGTAAGAATGTAATCATTTGCCAGGTGTCCAGAGTTACTAACAACATGTATCTATTTCAAAATCCCAGGTTTTCAGTGGTTACTCACCAGTGAAGGTTACTCACTTCTGACTTTCTGCATGCTCATGTAGCTCTTTTAAAGCACTTCAATTGAGCTGTGGACACTTAGCCATCCTTTCTGCAAACAGTGGGAGTAAAGTGTGTAACTTTTAATAAAATGCTGAAGTTTGTAAGAGAGTGATGAAAATTTCAACAGACGTTTAAAACTTACTATGCAAATATGGCTATTCTCAAAGAATATAAGTCCTTAAATCTCTATAGTTGTTTAGTGCTGGGTACGTGTTACCTGTGAAAGAGGTTGACGTCTTACCTAACCCCAGACTGTCACTCTAACACAGGAGCTAGTGTACCATCACACTATAAAAGTGCCTATCAGCATGTCTCTCCTATCTAGAAAGCAGGCCTGAAATAGAAGACTTTGAGGAAAGATTATGTGTCACCCTGGTATAAGGCCTACCTCCAGAGCTCTGATACTCTTACCCAGGGTCTATTACTCTTAATATAGAAATCTGAAATGGAAATCTACATCTCTTTAGGAGAAAACCAGTGTTCCAGCACTATGGGTGCATAGCCTTCCTCTATGTCCTTCAATATGGCAAGATCGTCAACATTCAAGATCAGTATATAAGAATATTTTTGAAGTCTAGCTTCTTTTGTTTTGAGTAACGTCATCATTCCTTTTAAATAGGGACTACTTACTATCTAATGAGTGACAATGACTAGGTCTGCACACATCCTGTTTTTATGTTCTCCACTCCCAAATATCCTATTCACCTTCTGAAAAATAACTCTCTCTGCAAGGATAAGCTCTATTAAACATGTACTGGATATTCTAGGTCCATAATTTGCAAAGTCTCTGACATAGACAACCTCCCTTACGATTATGATCACACAGAGAAATGCAGTAGTAAGAGCAGAGTGGTAAAATGTTTTCTATAAAGATGATGACTTCATTAAAAATAATTCAGTGAGATAGTCTGAAATAAGTGGTGGCATATATCCTATGACATATAATCCAATTAATTCTGTTAAAAGTTATGACAAAAGGGAAAGATATATCACCATCAATTACATTAGACCTATCTCACTATTTGTGCCAGACAGAATAATGGGGCCCTAAAGATGTTAATGTATTAATCCCCAGAACCTGTGAATATTATGGTATATAGCAGATGAAAATTAAGGTTACCAATCAGATGACTCAAATGAGATTATACTGGATTATCAAAGTGGGTCAGTGTAATCACAAGGGTTCTTTAAAAGGGCAGAGGGAGACTGAAGAAGAGGTTGTTGTGAGATTAGCACAGTTTATCATAGTTAGATTAGTCCTGAAAAAGACTCAGCTGGCCCTTGCTGGTTTTCAAGACGGAAAAGGGCCACAAGCCAAAGAAGGCATAAAAGCAAGGAAAGAGATTCTCCCCTTGTGCCTACAGCAGGAACACAGCATGCCAATATTTTGATTTTAGCCCAGAGAGACATTTACTTCTTGCCTCCAGAACTACATGATAATAAGTATGTGTTGCTTTAATACACCAGTTTTATAGTACTTCATTACAACAGCAATAGGAAACAAATATGCCATTCTTCATATTTCTTTGCCAGCAATGATTATACGTCCTCCAATATATGTTTCGCCTGTCACTTTTTATGTGATCTTGATCGGGTGGCCTCTGTTAATCAGGACATTAATGATATCCTGGCATTGTGAAGAATACATGGCATAATGTTTGGAAAGAGTATTTTGTTAGTAACTAATACAAAAAATATAAAGTATTGTTTCCCTCTTTTTCTTTGTATCACAGTACATCGAGCCAAAATGTTACCTATTTATGATAGTGGCCTTTTAACTCTGCATCCCTGGAGACATGATTTGGGCATCTAATATACTCTAGGATGGGTAGAACTTTTTGGCTACTCTGATGGTCATAATGTTAAAATGAAACTAAATTAAAATCCTTAAAGTCATTACCTAAATGACTTTAAATGTTAGGTTAGCCAAGTTCTTAATTTTATCAAGTTTATTGTCAGATGTATTGTCTAGAAACTCTTGCCTTCCATATCCCTGTTTACCTCTTATTCTAACAGAGCAGCCAAAGTGATCCTTTTAAAAGCCTATGTCAAACCATATCATTTCTCTGCTCAAAATTCTCAATGACTCTTCATCTCATTCTGAGTAAAAGCCAAATTCTTTAGATGTCCTACAGCTTCTACATGATCCAATCTCCTGTGAGCTGCCTGGCATCATCACCATAATAGTCTCATTTTCCACCAAGTGGCTCAAGTCACAGAGCTCCTTAGCATCTTAGAGCATGCGATACGCACTCCCTTATCAGGACACTTGTTCTGTGCTCTCTGCTAAGGATGCTCCTCCCCATTATCCATTTGGTTTGCCCCCCTCCCCTCAGCGTTTCTGTGACGCTACTCTGGCCACCCCTGTTTATACTGCAGCCCACCTCTCTGGCTTCCTTATACACCTTCTCTTCTTTTTCTTTGTAACTGATCACCTTAGAGCATACTACCCACTTTTATTTTGCCTTATGACTCCCCACATTAGGATTTAAGCTCCAACAGGGCAGGAGTAAGCCTCTTTTGTTCATTACTGTGTTGTTTTGTTCATTACTATGTCTTATTAGCAACAAGAAAGGTGCCTAGCACATGATTTGTGCTCAATAATATTTTTTAAATTAATGTTTAATTACTTCTTTGCCATAGATTCAGGATCTTCAACACATCAGTTTCAAAGGTTATAAAAAATCTTATCATAAAATCCATTCCTCTGACTTCACAGATTGAATAAATGAGGCCCAAAGAGATCACACAGCTATTTTCACCAAAAGTGGAATTAGAAATCTGCCCTGATTTAACTGTTTAACAAAGTTGAGAATAAGTCATTCACATAACATCATATTTGTAGAAGTAGGAGCCTAAAACTTTCCAGTGTTAAACATTTAGAAATGACTAACCTATTGTGTTCATTATGTTTTATTTTACTCTTATGGAATTGTTCACTTCTAATGTGACATCCACTCTTTTCTTCCCATTACACTTTCTTGACACTGTTATTTGTTGAATAACATTTTTAATAACTGTGAGGTATAAAATACTCTTGTAATACAGTGAGTGTTTCAAAGATGGATATGGGCTTTATGATTACAGATCTACGATGCATATACACTGGATCAGACACTCCTAGGTGCCACATCACATCCTTTTAGCCTTATCTGCCTCTGGGGCACATGGCCGTTGGACCACAGCTGTGGGTCATCTGTGACCCATCAGATGCAGCTCCTGATGGGACTGCGTTTCTCTCACCTCCCCCTGTAGGGCTTCAGTGTTGCCAATGAGGTGCGTCACCCTTTGGGGCCCTCTTAGCCCCAATGCGTATATGGTTCACTTGCACAGGGAATTCATCCTCCATTGGATAAACATTTGATCAGTGGAAAACAGAGGCTGGCCTACAATTTTGTCCCCCTGGAAAAAGAATATTTGACCTTGAAGACAGTCTTTCTATACTGAGTGATCTGTCACTTGTGACACCAGTAGTGACCAGCTCACTAATACACTTATGTAATATTGGCTCTGCCTCCCTTCCCTGCCTCAGTCCCCTCTCCCCTCCATGAAGTCATACAGATTTTGGGTTTAATGTCCCTGAGTTCACACGTGGACCTGCGACAGCCGTATCCATGCATGTCAGCAGCATTTGTTACTGGAAGTGACGTCTGACATGGAAACCCCCAGAATGCTAAGCCCAACCTTTTGTGCTCGTCTCTACTTCCAACTATTAGTAAGCTCTGCCACTCATATAGATGCTATTATTCTCTCATTCTGTTTTAGCTTGAGACTGGTCTTTTGTGGAAAAAAAAATCTGTAAAAATAGAATTTTCAAGTTTCTGAATAAGTTCTTACCTGACTTAAAGTGAAATGTAAGCTGCAGACTATTTCTTTCTGAACACTGCAGTTTCAGTGTCTGCTTAATTACATTTCTTCTTACATCAGAGAAATGAACTGCTAAATTATAACTTTGAATCAAATTTAAATCCCATGGCTTTCTCATAGTCCATTCAGCCCATCATTATAGCTTAATCCTTATTTACTGTCTGAGAACATGGACAGTCTCATCGGTGTTTTTCAGCTTGGCAGTGTCCTCTTACAGAATTGTAATTTAAGTATGTATTTGTAAATAAGTTATTTTATTCATAGGAATTTTAATTAAATGGTAGTACCTATTTGTTGTTATTTTCTATTTTTTGAAATTACTTAGGTATCCCAAGAGTTGGAGTATTCTGTAACTGAATGTGATGTCTTTATTTGGATATTCAGGACATTCAAAGTACATAAAATTCATTTTTTCTGTTTGCAATTACTAGGAAAATGATAGATGATAGCTAGATTGACTGACTGATTACGATGAAGGATAGATTTTTTTTTTTCTGAATCTCAGTCTTGCTTTTCTCTCCTGTTGAGTAGTTTATTTCAGAAACCATTTTAAGAAGGAAAAATATATATATATAGTTACTATTTTATACTAGTTTACATATTTTTTATATATTCTGTTGAATCATTCAAATTTTACTCAAGCTTTCATTGACAATATACTACTCTGTATGGCTAATAGTAATTTATTAATGGATGGGAATATGAAATCTATTCAAATGGTTTATATAATTAGTCATATATATGTTCAAATATATAATTATTTTAATGCAAATTCAAATCAAGCATTGTACTGGGGATAAAGTAGTAAACTAAAACAGGTATGTTTCCTGCCCTTGTGAAATTCACTGTATTTTCCTGATATAGTTTTAGTTTAAGATGGGCCTAGACAAAAAGTAGAATTGCCAGTCTCAATATTTTTATTAACAAGCACATGCTTAGTAATTTCTGTTAACTAATCATGAAAATTTGAGGCTTTATCTTTTTCAGAAAATGTCTTTTCCCTAAAAATTGAATAAAAAAGAATGCACTACATAAAATGATGCTAACATTTTTTGGACTTGAAAGTATTTGTTTCTATCACAAGTGTAGAAATTGCAAAAATATAACATTGAGTAAACAAAAAATATGAAGACATAAAATATTATGCATGTGATCTAGTAAGATTCTGGTTTGGCAATGACAGGGGGACATCAAAACAGTTGGAAGAGGCTTGAAGAGTTTAGCTTCCCAAATCCCATGGCCAGTTCAATGAAATCAAGTCATTGTGAAATGAAGTGCTGTCTTTAGTGAATTTCCTAAGTTATTTAAGACACCTCCAAGATCATTTTATTATGTGCTTTGTAAAAAGTTACTCAGTCAAATGTATCTTTTCAAAAGTTATGATTCTTTTACTGGGATTTGATTATGATGCTAATAAATTCAGTGATTAAGGCTTTTTAGAAACTGCTTTGAGGATAAAGATTGAATATTTTACAGGACATATGTGTATGATGTGTACATATCTGAACCTGTATATAGCACAATGAACACAGACAAAATCTGAATGTGTGCTATCAGCTCTATTATTTTATGCACCCTTCTCTCTTTTCACCTCTACACCACTGAAAAAGGCTCCCTTTTGTAGTGGCTGGAGAAGCTATTTACAGACACTGATGATGTTGGTGATAGAGAGTTCAGCTCACAGGATACCTGACACTTTTCTAAAAAAGAGATCTCATTCTCTGATTACAGAGCTGTGTCCCACATTAGTCTGACATTGTTCTCTTTACAAGGTGTATAGCTGTGAAGTTGTGAAAGAAAATATGACTGAAGAATAAAAGGGCTGCTTATGGTCAATGTTTCTGAAGTGAAAATTGAAGCGCAGAGAGGTTAAATAACTTCACTTAGAGACACTGTCAACTTCATGGCCTCCATTGTGTTCACTGTACGGTGTTGCTTCATTGACAAGCATCAGATACAGAATTAGAATGAGCTACTTAGTTTATCAGGGAAACCAAAACACAAAAAAATTAGATATTATTCCAAAGTTTATCAACTCAAAAGTCAAATTGGCGTTGGCAGGAAAAGGGTTTATCTTTTTAATAAACATAATATGTTTTGCTTCTTTGAGTCTAGGGAAAGATATTTGGTAATTTTTAAAATTTAATTCCTCAATCTAAATAGATCCTTATAGACTAGAATACAACCTAATGGATATATGGCCAAATAAATTCAAGTATTCTTAGTGCTTTATCAAGAAATATTTAAGGAGACTCAGGAATTCAAGATGGAGGCATGAGAGGTGAGACAGAGAGCTCTTCCCAAAACCATGAACAGTACAAAAATATAGTTAATTAATACAACTAACCTTAAAACAGCAACAAGAAAGGAGGCTGAACCAGACTGCATACACACCTCATGAAACAGGGTAACCTATGAAAGCCTTAATCCAGTGGGATCAAAGCCCTTCCCCCACCCCAGCTCACTGGCGGGAGGAAGAGAAACAGAGCACAGGAGGGGGTGGAATCCTGGGACTTCTGAACACCTAGCCCTGGAGATCTGCTCTGTGAGCAGAAACCTATAGTGTGTGGTGGTCTGGACGTGGGGGTGCTTGGACAGGCAGAGTGCTTGAGAAATTGACGTTCCGGGTGTTTATGGAGGAGGGGATCCACATCCGGCAGCTCTGTGTCAGAGGAAAGGCAGGCAGTCAGAGAGGCTTCCTAGCAGTGAGAAGACTGCTGAAGGTGCGGGGTTTGGGCAGAGCTTGCTGCACGGGAGAAGGGAGAGCTGGACAAGGTTAAGGTTTTCTAACATGCTCTGCCCAGCTGGTTGGGAACTTTGAGTAGTTTCAGATGCTCCATCCCCCTGGCTTCCTACTCAGCTCCGAGGCCCCCAACTGTGACATGCAGCCTGCTGCATCTTCCTTCTAGCCTGCTGGCACCAGTGTGCAAACTGGCAGTCACTGTGCTGGTGTCAGGCCAGCCAGAGGGAGGCCCTGCCTACAACAGCTAGAGACGCAAAGCACAGAGGCTTACACCAGTGTGCTTGGCCCACTGGCTCTGACACTGGACACAGGCACCACAGACAGGAATCAGGAAACAGATCTTTCCTCCCCCAGGCACCAGCTCCACTCCCCTATGACACCCAACCTCACTCTAGGAGCTGAAAAGCTCCAGAGACAGCAGTTTCTGCGCACTAGTGGGCACCACACAGAAATATGAAATGTCAAAAGAACATGGTTCAGACCAAAATCTCACAAACCCCAGAAAGAGGACCAAATGAAACCAACTCACCAATATTCCTGAAAAAGAGTTCAAAATAAAAATTATAAACATGCTTATGGAGGTACAGAAAAATATTCAAGAACTCAGGAATGAATTTAAGTAGGAGATTCAATCATTAAGAAATTCCATACCTGTAATGAAACATAAAATAGAGTGATTTAAAAGCAGATTACATGTAGTAGAAGAGAGAGTAAATGGAATAGAAATTAGAGAAGAGGAATACAAAAAAGCTGAGGCACAAAAGAAAAAGAATCTCTAAGAAGGAAAGAATATTGAGAGAAATGTGTGACCCATCCAAACTCAACAATATTCGCATTATAGGGGTGCCAGAAGAAGAAGAGAGGGCAAAAGGGATAAAAAGTGTCATTGAGGAGGTAATTGCTGAAAACTTCCCTAATCTAGGGAAGGGGATAGTCTCTCAAGCCATGGAGATGCACAGATCTCCCAACACAAGGGACCCAAGAAAGACAACATGAAGACATATAATAATTAAATGGCAAAGATCAAGGATAAAGACAGACTTTTAAAGCAGCTAGAGAGAGAAAGAAGATCACATACAAAGGAAAACCCATCAGGCTATCATCAGAATTAACAGAAACCTTACAGGCCAGAAGCGAGTGGCATGATACATTTAATGCAATGAAGCAGAAGGGCATTGAACAAAGAATACTCTATCTGGCAAAGTTATCATTTAAATTCAAAGGAGGGAATAAACAAATTTCAGATAAGCAAAGGCTGAGAGAATTTACCTCCCACAAACCACCTCTACAGTGCATTTTGGAAGGACTCCTATAGATGGAAGTATTCCTAAGGCTAAATAGATGTCACCCAAGGGAAGACAAAGAGTACAGAATATGATTCATAACATACAAATAATGGAGGAGGAAGAAAAAGGAGGAAAAAAAAAAGAACCATTAGGTTGCATTTGTAATAGTATATGAAGTAAGTTAAATTAGACTGTTAGATAGTAAAGTGATTGCCCTTGAACTTTTGGTAACCATGAATCAAAAACCTGCAGTGGCAATAAGTACATACCTATCAATAATCAACCTAAATGTAAAAGGTTGGAATGCACCAATCAAAAGACATAGAATTACTGAATGGATAAAAAAAAGGCACATCTATATGCTGCCATACAAGAGACTCACTTCAAACACAAAGACATACACAGGCTGAAAGTAAAGGATGGAAAAAGATATTTCATGCAACTAATAGAAAAAAGCAGGAGTTTCAGTACTTGTATCAGACAAAATAGACTTCAAAAAGAAAGTCACAAGAGACAAAGAAGGACATTACATAATGATAAAAGGGTAACTACAACAAGAGGATATATCTATTATAAATATTTATGCACCCAACACAGGATCACTAACATATGTGAAACAAATACTAACAGAATTAAAGGGAGAAATAAAATGCAATGCATTCATTTTAGGAGACTTCAACACACCACTCACTCTGAAGGACAGATAAACCAAACAGAAAATAAGTAGAGACAGAGGCACTGAACAACATATTAGAACAGATGGAACTAATGGACATCTAGAGAACACTCCATCCAAAAGCAACAGGATACACATTCTTCTCAGGTGCATATGAAACATTTTCAAGAATAGATCATATATTAGGCCACAAAAAGAACCTCAGTAAATTCAAAAAGCCTGAAATTGTACCAACCAGTTTCTCAGATCACAAAGGTATGAAACGAGAAATGAATTACACAAAGAAAACAAAATAGCCCACAAACACATGGAGGCTTAATAACGTGCTCCTAAATAATCAATGGATCAATGACCAAATAGAAACCGAGATCAGGCAATATATGGAGACAAATGACAACAATAACTCAACAGCACAAAATCTGTGGGATGCAGCGAAGGCCATGCTAAGAGGGAAATATATTGCAATACAGGCCTACCTCAGGAACAAAAACAATCCCCAATGAACAGTATAAACTCACAATTAATTAAACTAGAAAAAGAGGAACAAATGAGGCCCAAAGTCAGTAGAAAGAAGGACATAATAAACATTAGAACAGAAATAAATAAAATTGAGAAGAATAAAACAATAGAAAAAAACCAATGAAACGAAGAGCTGGTTCTCTGAGAAAATAAAAAAAATACATAAATGACTAGCCAGACTTATCAAGAAAAAAAGAGAGTCTGTACATATAAACAGAATTAGAAATGAGAAAGGAAAACCCACTACGTACACCACAGAAATACAAAGAATTATGAGAGAATACTATGAAATATTATGTGATAAGAAACCGGACAACCTAGAAGAAATGGACAATTTTCTAGAAAAATACAACCTTCCAAGGCTGACCCAGGAAGAAACAGAAAATCTGAATAGACCAATTACCAGCAAGGAAATTGATTTGGTAATCAAAAAACTATCTAAGAACAAATCCCTGCACCAGATGGTTGCACTGCTAAATTTCATCAAACATTTAGTGAAGACCTAATACCCATCTTCATTTCAGTTTTCCAAAAAGTAGAAGAGGAGGGAATACTCCCAAACTCATTCTACGAGGCCAACCTCACTCTAATGCCAAAACCAGGCAAAGACACCACAATAAAACAAAATTACAGACCAATATCCCTGATGAACATATATGCAAAAGTGTTCAACAAAATACCAGCAAACTGTATTCAAAAATACATAAAAAAGATCATCCATCATGATCAAGTGGCATTCATCCCAGGGATGCAAGGATGGTACAACATTCCAAAATCCATCATCATCCACTACATCAACAAAAAGAAGGGCAAAAACCACATGATTATCTCCATAGATGCTGAAAAAGCATTCAGTATCATTCAACATTCATTCATGATAAAAAATCTCCACAAAATGGGTATAGAGAGCAAGTACCTCAACATAATAAAGGCCATATATGACAAAGCCACAGCCAATATTATACTTATCAGTGAGGAGCTGAAAGCTTTTCCTTTAAGATCGGGAAGAGGACAAGGATGCCCACTCTCCCTGCTTTTATTCAACATAGTTCTGGACGTCCTAGCTAGGGCACTCAGACAACACAAAGAAATAAAAGGCATCGAGATGGGCAATGAAGAAGTCAAACTGTCAATGTTTGCAGATGACATTGTATTGTACATAAAAAAACATAAAGAATCCACTCTAAAACTATTAGATCTAATATCTGAATTCATCAAAGGTGCAGGATACAAAATTAATACACAGAAATCTGTTGCATTCCTATACACTAATGATGAACTAGAAGAAAGAGAGATCAGGAAAACAATTCCATTCACAATCACAGCCAAAAGAATAAAATACCTAGGAATAAACCTAACCAAGGAAGTGAAATACTTATACTCTGAGAACTGCAAGAAACTCTTAAGAGAAATTTAGGAGTACACTAATAAATGGAAATTCTTCCCATGCTCTTGGATACAAAGAATTAATATTGTCAAAATGGCTATCCTGCCTAAAGCAATCTACAGATTCAATGCAATCCCTATCAAAATACCTACAGCATTCTTCAATGAACTAGAGCAAATAGTTCTGAAATTCATATGGAACCACAAAAGACCCTGAATAGCCAAAGCAATCCTGAGAAGGAAGAATAAAGCAGTGGGAACTATGCACACTGGCTTCAAGCTCTACTACAAAGCTACAGTAATCAAGAAAATTTGGTACTGGCACAAGAACAGACCCATAGACCAGTGGAACAGACTAGAGAGCCCAGATATAAACCCAAGCATATGTGGTCAATTTATATATGATAAAGGAGCCATGGATATACAATGGGGAAATGACAGCCTCTTTAACAGCTTGTGTTTGCAAAACTGGACAGCTTCATGTAAGAGAATGAAAATGGATTATTGTCTAACCCCATACACAAAAGTAAACTCAAAATGGATCAAAGACCCGAACATAATTCATGAAACCATAAAACTCTTAGAAAAAAATATAGGTAAAAATCTCTAGGACATAAACAGGAGCATCTTCTTCATTAACATATCTCCCCAGGCAAGGGAAACAAAAGCAAAAATGAACAAATGGGACTATATCAAGCTGAAAACCTTCTGTACAGTGAAGGATACCATCAGTAGAACAAAAAGACATCCTACAGTATGGGAGACTATATTCATAAATGTCATATCTGATAAGGGGTTAACATCCAAATATATAAAGAGCTCATGCACCTCAACAAACCAAAAGCAAATAAGCCAATTAAAAAATGGGCAGAGGAGCTGAACAGACACTTCTCCAAAGAAGAAATTCAGATGGCCAACAAGCACATGAAAAGATGCTCCACATCACTAGTCATCAGAGAAATGCAAATTGAAACCACAATGAGATATCACCTCACACCAGTCAGGATGGCCAACATCCAAAAGGTACACAACAACAAATGTTGGTGAGGATGTGGATAACAGGGAATCCTCCTACACTGCTGGTGGGAATGTAAATTAGTTCAACCATTGTGGAAAGCAATATGGAGGTTCCTCAAAAAACTCAAAATAGAAATGCCATTTGACCCAGGAATTCCACTCCTAGGAATTTACCCTAGGAATGCAGGAGCCGAGTCTTTTGAAAAAGACAGATGCACCCCTATGTTTATCGCAGCACTATTTATAATAGCCAAGAAATGGAAGCAACCTAAGTGTCCATCAGTAGATGAATGGATAAAGATGTGTTATATATACACAATGGAATATTATTCAGCCATAAGAAGAAAACAAATCCTGCCATTTACAACAGTATGGATGGAACTAGAGGGTATTATGCTCAATGAAATAAGCCAGGCAGAGAAAGACAAGTATCAAATATTTTCATCATCTGTGGAGTATAAGAACAAAGAAGAAACTGAAGGAACGTAACAGCAGCAGAGTCACAGAACCCAAGAATGGACTAACAGTTACCAAAGGGAAAGGGACTGGGGAAGATGGGTGGGAAGAGAGGGGTAAGGGGAAAAAACGGCTATTACAATTAGCACACATAATGTAGCGGGGATCGGGATGGGGTTGGGGGATATGTGGAAGGCGGTATAACACAGAGAAGACAAGTAGTGATTCTATAACATCTTACTAAGCTGATGGACAGTGACTGCCATGGAGTATGTGGTGAGGACTTGATAATAGGGGGAGTCTAGTAACCATAATGTTGCTCATGCAGTTAGTTGTATATTAATAATAGCAAAATAAAAAAGAAATATTTAAGTGTTTCATAATAAAGTTCTTGGACATATTAATACTTTGCATAGACACTAATTATATTCATGAGCTATACTATATACTGGGTTCTATAATATTCCATGGTCTATAGAATTCTGAAGAGTTATTCAATCCAGATTATATTTAGACTGTCATTTCTTTAATTTTAATAAGGCCACAACAAATCAGAAAGAACTGACATACATTAGAAATTTGATCAATGCCTACAATGTTAGTATACAATATGAAACATAGTCTTCCACCCAGTACCAGTCTTATTTACATAAATATGGTAGTCTTCCACTACCATCCATACTCTTAAGCTGTAGAATGACAGGTGTGACTAATTTCAAAACTTAATTGTGTTGACATTTTTTCTTTGATGTGAATCGCTAAGTGAAAACAACTTTATACATTTTGTTATTTTGAAACTTCATTCATTTGCAAACAGCATGTCTAAGCAAACATGCCAAACTGAATGAATTCTATAAAACAAAATTTAAACAAACAACTGTTCTAAATTTAGTCATATTTACAGGGTATGTTCAAATGTATCTGGTTAACTACTGGTGATTTATGTATCCATACTAGGGTATAAACAGATAATCTCTTTAAATTTTGAGTTAGAAACTGAAAGCTATTTTTTAAGTCTTATCCATACCACCTTCTTCTACCATACAAATATTATATATCTTTTTTAAGCATAGATGCTAAAATCTGATTTATTAATAGTGAGTTTCAAAGTTCATCTAAACTATCTGTCTGTTTTATGATTATTATAATAAGTAAAATAACATAAATGAATGTTAATACATTATAGCTCATAAAATGATTAATTCTGTGTAGTTTTTCAGTTTAGATTTATATTAGTCCCCAACCCAACTGGCTATTTATCTCTATTCTCACCATCTTACTGAGTTTCAAAATGGAGACTCAATTCTAGTTCAAAATGTATTCTCCACAGTGCTATGAATGCTGAATTCCTGCTCCTTCTGTTCTGCAACCTCAAAGCCCCAGGAATACCTCCCTCAGCCACAGAACAGGCTTCCCCAGCAGCCTTGTTCTTCCTTGATGGCACTCATGCACACAGTTCTTTCTCTCCTATTCTACAAGTATGAGATATTTCCTGATTTATTGTCTATAGTATTTGAACTTTTTCAAATCATCCCTGCTATCACATGACTTCTTAACCTGTTTCTTTTCCCCATTATTGTCTTTTTCATCATGTTTACATGTGTTTCTTCCACTGCTAAAATTTGGAGTAGAGATCTCCTCTTTGTCTAAATACCCACCAAAGATTTTAGCTCTGTTTTCTCTTTACCGACTATTAGTTTCTGGTTTATTCAGGTACAATGTATTTGCTTTATCTTTTCTAAAACCTCTGTATCAAATTGAAGACTAGTGGGAAATATACCAGATAATTTCATAATATCTTGTAAAGAATAAGATAATTTCTATTCTCTTTTAGAATTCAAATTTAGGAGTAACTCAGAAGACCCAATTATCCTGGCAGTGCATAGAAAGGAAATATCTTTATTTGTAGGTATTTAAAAATTTCATAATGTGTAATACATACTTTATTAATCAAGGGCAGAAAAGCCAGAAACAATAAAATGTCATATAAATCTAAATACTATTAATGATGAAAGATATAGGAATTAAACTAGGAGACATGATTATAGAAACAGAGGGTATTGTACATGAAAAAAATACAATTTACTGCAAAACTGGTTGTTTCCAATGGTTGAAGGTTAAAATTTTAAAAATTGAGTAAACTCTTACTGCATAGATATAGAAATTATAATTAAGATCGAAAGAAATAACATATTTTGGGCTCCAAATTAAGGTTAAATTATGTAATTAATAAATGTATATCTTTTTAACTGGGCTTTCTTTTGAGTATGTGATCTGACATTTTAGACATCGACGTGCAGAGAAAAGCTTATTAGTAATCATGATAACTGTAAAGGTGATTTTTTTCCAAGTGTAATGTTGGATATAGGTTCTAAGGTCTATACCTACTCAACTTAGTTGTTTCTGTAGTTTTCATTTATGTAATAACTGAGAGGCCTTCTGTTTTCCTTATCGTGTTGCCCTGGGAATGGACGTCTGTGGCTTGTAGAAGAGCATATGAGTTCAAGTAACTCATAGTAATAACTTACTCCATGTCAAGAATGAAGTTCGCTTGTTTCCAAGTGTTAAAGGTACAAGTTTGTCAGATTAAAAGTCTGAAAGAGAATGTTACTAGACCTAGGCATCCTATTATTGAAATAAATGGCCTCAGGGCTCCTTAAGGCTGCTTCGGTCATATGTGGCAATGACTTGAAGTATCAGAGGAAAGGTATTTTCCCTCTTTAGACTGATTAACAGATTAACCATTGGAACAGAACTCTTCTTCATTTGTTCAGGTGCAATATGTGAATAGCCTGAGGTGTGATAGCAAGCTACCTCTTACTTAGTTGGCAGATACAATAATCAGGTGGGTCAAGGAAATGAACTTTAGAAGAATCCTCAGTTATTTAAATATAGTATTTGCACACTCTCAAACCCTGCATCTCCTACAGGTGATCCAAACCCTGATTTTCCTAAAGCAGCCCCGGTTTGAAACAGAAATTAAATAGTCATCTTGTTGCTAATCATAAAATTTGAAATGAAGACAGTTAGGTGGTAGATGAAGAAAACTCATGGACACCCAGGCCATTAAATAAGGAAGTAAGAGAAATAAGACTAGAACTTTACACTTTGTGTTTTTTTTATTTTTCTCCTCTTCACATAAATGAAAGTTTCATTTTTTTCTAGACTTAAGTATTTCTTGCAACACCAATTAGAGAAACACTTCTGTCTCTTCCACTTTGTGGCAATAAATTATGGCAGGGTTGGAACAGGAGCTAGAAGAAAGTATAATTCAAAATCTTTTTGACACAAAAAGACTGAACTCTAGTCTGTGATCATAAAGGCTGTTATTCTCTACACTAGCCAGTAGATAATGAACAGGCTAATAAGAACATAATATATTGCTATTCCAAAGCTCTGAATGGTGGGTAATATAGTCTTGAGAGAGTAATGTTTCACTCAGAAATTTAACAGTGTGAATCACATCACCATTGTTATTATATAACATTAAACTAAATGTGATTGATTTTTAATCAAGCGGTATCCATCATCATACTTTTCCAGTACTATTTATTCATTTCTCAATGTGGGTGACCCTTCAAGGCAAGCTCTTGTCACTAGATAACTGATGTTTCATTTATCGATTTTATGAAGAATCATCTCACAACCCTACTCTGCAATGGGGACTGACAGCATCGATTGGAATTAGTGCAAGCAGAGGAAGAAGGATTACTCAGACTTTTGCTTGGTGGAATCGTCAATATCTTTATGAATTGCTATCTTCTGCAAGATATAATATACAATTGGGATTGTTAGAAATTGCTCAGACTTCTTGAGTGTTTCCTTGTGCCCGCCATATCACTAAAGGCTCTTTTGAATTTTATCCTCACATCAACAGTAGACGGTGGATGCCATTTTTTATAATTATTATAAATATTATTATCCTCATATCTGTTTTATAAATGAAACTGAGGCTTAAGGAGATTAAGCAATGAGTCTTTTAGAGGAGATATACATTTAT
Organism: Smutsia gigantea; assembly: GCA_032199065.1. NCBI lineage: Eukaryota > Metazoa > Chordata > Mammalia > Pholidota > Manidae > Smutsia > Smutsia gigantea. The sequence goes on from JAVSCE010015400.1 coordinate 512,031, forward strand.
TTACTAATAGATAACAATGTATGGAGTAAGTTTGTTTCCCATTTCTCCTCAGTCCATCCAAGAATAAATACAGAGTATTGGAAACAAGCATAACATTCTTCATTAACTAAAAAATAGATAAATAAATAAGCAAGCTGTTTCTATAACATGTGATTACATTTCAGAGACTGTGAAAAATACATTTGCAAAGATCTTATTTCCCTGGCTAAGAAACTGATTTCTAATCAGAGAGAAGGTTAACCTTCCATATAATACATTGTTTTGCCCTTCTTTTTCTTTGAAACGAAAGAAGATAATCAATGATTGTGAAAATTTAAAACAAAAATCCACAGCCGTGTCCTCATAGTCAATATAGAGTTATTCTTCCCCAAAACTAGGACACTTCACAGCACGATGCCCAGCTCAAGAGATGAAAATTTAAAACTCCTCTGAAGAAGTGGCAAAAACATGAGTTTGCTTCAGAAATTTTGTTCCTGTTTTCAGTGATCTGTAGAATTATTACAGCTAGTTATCTAAGAGAACAGTTAATGAAATCCATTCAAGAACTCCAAGAAAGAATGTAACCCCCAGGCCCCCCTCCGACACACACACATGTACACACACTTTATTCTGGCCCCTACTGGGTTAATGCTAACTCTCTCAAGGGTACACAATTGGAAGGAAAATATTTGAAGTTGTCCAGTTTGAAGCCAAGAAGGAAACCAGTGTGGTAATTAGTAAAATAATAGCTGAGAGACAATCTGGATACTCAGGTAAAATCCTGAATATGGAAAAAGAAATAGAGAAATTAAAACTAATTGCAGCAAAAGTCGCAGGGCTGGCAGAATGTGAGAAAGTAGAAGCAATAAGGAGCAGCAAGTGGTTTAATAGTAGGAATAAAAATCAGTTTTACATATAAAATTTCTCTCAAAATATTTTAGGTATGTATTTTTTAAATGCAGATGCTCTTTTGTGCTAGTTAAATGTAAAAAATGAAAAACATATACTGTCATCATTATTTTATAATACTAATAAGGTTAGTTAGGTAGACTGTCATTTCTCAGAAATATTACCAAACTACTTTATCCCCAAGACTACTGACATTTCTGTATTTATTTCTTAGTTATTACTTTGATCTTGCACATTTTAATTTATTTGCAGAAAAAAATGTGAATGTTTGCAGGTTTCATTAATTCTTTCTGAAGTTTTTAGGTGCTTTTACACAATAAATAGTTCTTTTTGATGAGCATTAGATTTCTTTCCAAAGAAGCTTTTTTGTCCAAGGAAATTTCAGTCCAGGAATGAAGGTGATGCAGCACACACACACACACACACACACACTCGCTCCTATATTTTATTCTAGTCAATTACATACGTGGAAAAACACCCCTAGAAATTTGATTGAAACACAACCATGAGGCAGTGATCTTTCACTCTATATTAATAAAATCATTGTATGTTCTATACAGAACCCAAATGGAAACTTTTCCCTTTGTATATATTTGCATAGATGACATTATGCCGTTTAATAAGTTATATATTATATCTCCTCTATGAAAATTACTCAACTTGTAAGATTCAGTGTATTTATTATATTCTACCTGGGATTGTCTGTTTTATTGGATGCAGATTAAATAGCAAACACAAGCCCTGTCCCTTTGCTTTGTATCTTGCAGCCTTGCAGACCACTCAGGCATGGTTGCCATAGCAATTTATCTACAATAGAAAACTGGCCTTATCACCCTTCTATTTAGCATGTTGATGGCTCCCCTGTGATCATCCACAAGACATACAGTACTCCTTGCATCACAGTCCTGGCCTCCTTCCTTGGCCTAATTGTCCAGCACTCCCTAACTTGATGTTTATGTTACAATAATACAGAACTGTTTATAGTTTCTCAAACACATCTCTGTCTTTTATAATTGCTTCCACTTGCTCATGTTTTTCCCTTTGCCTTGAATAGGATAGTCCCTACCATTTACTTATCTAACTCATTACGTACATTTAAGGGCGTGTTGGATGTTGTAGTCTCCAAAGGACAGTTTTGATCTAATGGACTGGGCTAAGTGTCCCGGCTCTGAGTTTATTGTATAGTGTCACCCTTTTCCATTCTCAGAATTACCTGCTATGTGTTTATTCCTCTGGACCGCAGATTCCTTGGTGGCAGAGCAAATGTGTTTCGTCTTTGAGTGATGATCAGAGAGCCTTGTGTCTGGCAGGTGTAAGTAGTGACACATATTCTGGAATAAAATAGCCCAATGTTTTTCATGAAGTAGGAATCAGAATTTTGTCTCAAAATGGTTTTGGCATTAACAAATAATTGTGCATTATTCTGAAATAAAGGCATGTAAAAATGGAGTAAGGTAGGCTAGATTTTTCCAGTGATCATAAATCCACACCCTGCTCTTTCTTCACTGCTTTAAGACCATTCATTCATCATTCATGCATTTATTCATTAATTAGGTCCCCATATGTTTACTTATAGAATTTCTGAGGATGGGGTCTTGGTGTCTGTAGGTGTTTCAAACTGTTACTATTTTCTGTAACAGCAACTCACTTCCAATATGAACTATCCAGAATATGATATATTTAGACCCTTTTCTTCCTTAAGCACATAGGTGAGAATATTGGAGTTTATAATACTAAGACAGTTCTACTCAATGCACTATTTATTTCTCCTAGGGGTGGCTACTCTCACCAGAGTCTGCTTGCAATGAATTTCTTCAGCTGTCTTACTTAACAAGTCCTCTGCTTCTGCTTTGGGGCTGACCAGGCTTGCTTACCACTTCAAATAGCTCTTAGGTCATTAGCTTAGAGAGCTCAAGGTTCTACTTCATTCATCACCTAGAGAGATCAGCAATTAGGAGTACACGAAATTCATCAACAGACTCCATATTTCTTATTAAAAACATATTGGGACCCTTTTAGAGTTGCATATTTGTTTCTCATCATGTAGGTTGGCTGGATGCAGTTAGCAGAACTCTGTGCCTCCTTTTTTATAAGTTCTAATTTATATTCTCTGATTTACCATTTTCTGACAGTCAGGCCTCAGATACCTTCATGCTCCCCAGGGATGGTGGTTGAAAACTTAAAAATTAGGAAACATGGCAGTAATTCTAAAATTTTACATTATTCTCCTACCCATCTAAGGCATTTCCTCTATCAAGAATTTGATATATAATTTCTAATATAAGCTCTGCATATCCTATATGTTTTCAAGATTTCAATGCATCTAAACTCTAGTAATGTCTCTGGGTAATGTTAAATCATTAGACTAATATTTAACTTTTGTATATATATAGACAGATATCTTACCTTTTTCAATTAAAGACCAGTAGTTCTGTGAGGTCGGGACTGAATTTGATTATTATTATATGTCTTTCAAAGCAAATAGTGGAGATAATGACTAAAAACATATTTACTATTTTGATTCTTTTAAAAAGATAAGCTAATATTTGTCCAGTATGGCTAAAATCTGAAACTTGTTCACTGGGTTCCTTTATATGTTTCTAATATATAATGAAATATCCCAATATTCTCAAATACATTTGAGGAATAACTTTAGGAAATGATGTGACAACAAAGAATTTGCATCTTTGTATACTTTAAACACATTTTTATCTTTGCTCTTCTTTTCCTTTATCAGCAAGTGGGGATGACCTAAACATTTTCATAATGGATTATGCACAAAGCACATTAAAACTCAGTAGCACTATATTTTAAAAATCATTTTTTGGACACAATTTCATTAATATGTATAGAAAAGGTAGTTATTACCCTTAAACCTCCAAATGCAGAAAATGGTGAAAAAATAATGTACTTTGTTTGTTAAAATGTTTTTTATTTTAAAAATCTCTAGAGGTGACAATTACTTAATATCATACATTCTCACGCCACATGGGGGTAGTCATCTTCATATCATTTTAATTTAAGTAAAAAATGTGTTCATATTAGATAATACTTTAGACAATAAAATTTAAAAAATCTCAAGTATCAAAATATGGTTCTAATCAATTAAATATTGCAATTAATAAAGCATTGCTAATTAGAATAGATTTGTTTTAAATTATGGAATTTTATTGAAGACTTTTGTATTTTAAATGGGAGTTCAATGTAAATTTCTCTTACTCATTAGTCTTTCTGTTATTAATATCTCTGAAAGCAATCAAGCTTCAATATAATATATTATAATATATTACACATTTATTATTACTGTGTCTTAATCTAGTCACCATTATCTCTTTAGCTTAATCTCTGTACAATCCTGCTTCATACCTGTTTCAGCCAAAGCTCATTTTTTTTCAGTTCCTCTAATAAACTATTTTTCCCATGCTGCTGAGCTTTGACATCAGCTATTTCGTATTTGCATGGACACTCACCTATGCAATTTCTTGCCTTCTGTGGCTCCCTTACTCATTCTTTATGCAAAAACCAAGCCCAAGTGGTTTGTAAACCTGCTAAGCATTCCGGAAGATGCCATAGGAGAGTATCCTCATAAACTTGGGTAAAGAATGATATATGGGAAACAAAAACACTAACCATTGTGAAAAGATAGATAAATTGTTCTACATCAAAATAAAAAATGCTCATCAAAATACATAATTTAGATAGTGTGAAGGAAAAATTCATAGGGATATATTTGTGATGTGGGTAACCAAAACAGGTCTTGTATAAAAAACTTAGGAATAGACTATATAGGAAACTCCAACAAATCAATAAGAAAACTATAGACAACCCATGGAGAAAAATAGGCAAGATACTTCAATTAGAACCTCACAAGGAGGCACCCCAATGTGCAATCAACTTATGAAAAGAAGTGCAACTTTATGAGGAAAATGCAAATAAAAACTGCAACTATGTACTATATACCCCTGAGGACTAAAGATGAAAGGAAGGTAACATAGAAAGTGCAAAGGCATGAATAATCCAGGGTTTTCAGACTACTATTAGTATAAATGTGTGAAATCATTTCAAAAAATGGTTTGACATTATCTTCTAAATTTAAATTAATGTATATAATAAAATGTCAAAATTTCCCTTCTAAGAAGATTATCATCAGAATGGAACCAAAATATCAGGATGTTTTTAGCAGCATTGTTTAAATAGTCTCAAACTGGAAACAACTCAAATGACTATCAACAGTATAATAAATTAATAAATTGTGGTAAGTGAATAATACGCAGGAGTCCCCCTTTATCTGTGGGATATATATTCCTAGACCTCCAGTGGATTCCTGAAACTGCAAATAGCACCAAACCCTATACATATGGGTTTTTTCCCTACCCATATATACCAATGATAAAGTTCATTTTATAAGTTAGGCACAGTAAGAGAATAACAAATATAACTAATAATCAAATAGAACAATTATAAAAATATATTGTAATAAAAGTTATGTGAATGTGACCTTTCTCTTTCTCAAAATATTAATTGTACTGTATTTACCCTTCCTATGATAATGTAAGATGATAAAATGCCTACATGGTAAAAAGTGAGTTGAATGATACTGGCATTGTGATGTAGTATTAGGCTACTATTGACCTTTCTTAACCTTCTGATGATATATCAGGAGGAGGATCATCTGCTTCTAGATCAAGGTTGATCTCACAGGCAACTGACAGCACAGAAAGTTAAACCATGGATAAGTCACAGATAACAATACAACTAAAGCAATGTTCAAACATCCTCCTACAAGAATATGGGTTGACCTTAAGACCAAACATTGAGCAACATTAGCCAGATACACACACACACACACACAAATTCTGTCTTACGCCACTTCTATATCATTAAAAAATAGACAAAACTATTTTATGGTATTAGAAACCAAAGGGGAGAAACTATGACAGGAGTTTCTGGTGGGATAATGATATTTTTTTTACCTACATTGTGTTTTCATGGTGTTTACCTATGTTAATTTACTCATCTGTACTCTAAAATTTGTCCATTTTTATTTTATTATTATTTTAATTAATTTATATATTTTATTAAGGTATTATTGATATACACTCTTATGAAGGTTTCACATGAAAAAATGCGGTTACTACATTCGCCCCTGTTATCATGACCCCCCATACTCCATTGTAGTCACTGCCCATCAGTGTAGTAAAATGCCACAGAGTCACTATTTGCATTCTCTGTGCTATGCTGTCTTCCCCATGATCGCCCCCACACCATGTGTGCCAATCATAATACCCCTGAATCCCCTTCTCCCTCCCTCCCCGCCCTCCCCCACCCCTCCCCTTTGGTAACCACTAGTTCCTTCCTGGAGTCTGTGAGTCTATTGCTGTTTTCTTCCTTCAGTTTCACTTTGTTGTTTTACTCCACAAATGAGGGAAATCATTTGTTGTCTTTCTCCACCTGGCTTATTTCATTGAGTAATATCCTCCAGCTCCATCCATGTTGTTGCAAATTGTAGAATTTGTTTCTTTCTTATGGCTGAGTAGTATTCCATTGTGTATATGTACCACTTCTTCTTTATCCATTCATCTACTGATGGACACTTAGGTTGCTTCCATATATTGGCTATTGTAAATAGTGCTACAATAAACATACGGGTGCATATGTCTTTTTGAATCTGAGAAGTTGTATTCTTTGGGTAAATTCCAAGGAGTAGGATTCCGGGGTCAAATGGTATTTCTATTTTGAGTTTTTTGAGGAACCTCCATATTGCTTTCCACAATGGTTGAACTAGCTTACGTTCCCACCAGAAGTGTAAGAGGGTTCCCCTTTCTCCACATCCTCACCAGCATTTTTTGCTCTTAGTCTTTTGGATGGTGGCCATCTTTACTGGTGTGAGGTGATACCTCATTGTGGTTTTAATTTGCATTTCCCTGATGATTAGTGGTATGGAGCATCTTTTCATGTGTCTCTTGGCCATCTGAATTTCTTCTTTGGAGAATTGTCTCTTCATATCCTCTGCCCACTTTTGAATTGGGTTATTTGCTTTTTGGGTGTTGAGGTGTGAGTTCTTTATATATTTTGGATGTTAACCCCTTGTCGGATCTGTCATTTACAAATATATTCTCCCATACTGTAGGATGCCTTTTTGTTCTGTTGATGGTGTCCTTTGCTGTACAGAAGCTTTTAGCTTTGATGTAGTCCCATGTTTTCTATTTTGCTTTTGTTTCCCTTGCTCGAGGAGATGAATTCAGAAAAAAGTTGCTCATTTTCATATTCAGAAGATTTTGCCTATGATATCGTCTAAGAGTTTTATGGTTTCATGACTTATATTCAGGTCTTTGATCCATTTCAAGTTTACTTTTGTGTAGGATAGGCAATAATCCAGTTCCATTCTCTTGCATGTAGCTCTCCAGTTTTGCCAACACCAGTTGTTGAAGAGGCTCTCATTTCCCCATTGCATGTCCATGGATCCTTTATCTTGTATTAATTGATCATATATACCTGGGCTCTCTAGTCTGTTCCATTGGTCTATGGATCTGTTCTTGTGCCAGGACCAAATTGTCTTGATTACTGTGGCTTTGTAGTAGAGCTTGAAGTAGGGGAGAATACTCCCCCCCAGCTTTATTCTTCCTTCTCAGGATTGCTTTGGCTATTCAAGGTCTTTTGTGATTCCATATGAATTTTAGAATTATTTTCTCTAGTTCATTGAAGAATGCTGTAGGTATTTTGATAGGGATTGCATTGAATCTGTATATTGCTTTAGGCAGGGTGTCCATATTCATAATATTAATTATTCCTATCCATGAGCACGAGATGTGTTTCCATTTATTGGTATCTTCTTTAATTTCTCTTTAGAGTGTCTTGTAGTTTTCAGGGTATAGGTCTTTCGCTTCCTTTGTTAGGTTTATTCCAGGGTATTTTATTCTTTTTTGATGCAGTTGTGAATGGAATTATTTTCCTGATTTCTCTTTTTGTTAGTTCATCATTAGTGTATAGGAGTGCAACAGATTTCTGTGTATTAATTTGTATCCTTCAGCGTTGCTCAATTCAGATATTAGATCTAATAGTTTTGGAGTGGATTCTTTAAATTTGTTCATTTTTAAAAGCATGCTCTATTAGAGTTCTTCAGAAAAACAGAACCAGTAATATCTATCTACCTATCTCTAGATGTTTTAGATAAATATTTATCTATATATCTCTTGATAGATAAAGAGATAGAGAGCTCCATAAGAAGGGATTTACTACAGGAACTGGCTCACATGGTTATGAAGGCCAATAATCTGCATGTGCAGGCTGGGAAACCAGGGAAGTCGATAGTGTAACTCAGTCCAAGTTCTGAGGGCTAAGAATTGAGGGGCTAATAGTTTAAGTCCCAGTGTGAGTCCAAAGGCCTGAGAAACTGCAGTGCTGATGTCCAAGGGCAGGAAAAGACGAATGTTCCAGCTCACCACAGAGAGCAGATTTGTTCTTCCACCTACCTATTTGTTCTATTCAGTTCCTCAAGGACTGGATGATCACCATTTGCATTGGTGTCCATAGAGTTTCCTCCATCTACTGATTAAAATGGTAATCACTTCCAGAGACACCTTCACTGTCACACCCAGAAAAAAAAAGAAGAAAAAAAAGGTTTCACCAACTATCTGGGCATCTCAGCCCATTCAAGCTGACATAAAATCAGCCATCACATATGCTATACTTAAAATATGTAATATTGAAAAGACTTAAAAATAGCTTTAGGTTTCAGTGAAGCCAGTATCATATGCTGTTAGAATGAATTTTAAATGGGTAAGAATGTTTATGAAGGGAACTATGCAATGTGTCTACTGAGTATAAAAATAATATTAATGAACTCCTAAGAATTTGTCTGAGGGTATTGATCTTCCCTACACTGAAATGTATGACTAAGAAGGTGCATCATAGTTTTAATTGAGAGAAGTAGTCATTCCTATTTTAAAAAATGACACCATTATCCACCTGGGATTTCAAGCTTTAAACCTATAAGTCATTCTTATACCCCACTCTTTCCATTAATCCTGCATCCAATTCAAAGCCAGTTATTCATTTTGTTTTGTACCTACCACTAGCAACTTCCCTACTCCTGTCTCTCATCATCTCCAGCCTTCTCTCCTTCCACTCAACACTTCTTAATATCCATTCTTCAAAAGAATGGTCTTTAAAAAGATGCATTAGTTTATGTCACATCCCTGCATATACTCCTTGGAACAAGAGGAGAAGGCTACAAAATGAAATACCTTTATGGACTCTCTCGATCATAATGTCCTTATTTCCCTTATAGGAATTATTACTCTCTGGATTTTTATTTATTTTCTGGTTTTACTTATATCTCTGCAATAGAATGTAAGCTCTGTAAGAAGAGAGTAATCTCAGTGCCATAAAACAGAGAGAAAAGATGATAATGAGTTTAGAATAAATCTGTGTTGTATTTAAGGTATTAGGTGAGATACTATGTGGCCATTAAAAACAATATTGATGATGAATTTTTCTTCACACAGAAAATGATTCAATGTCTTCTTTTCCCCTCTAAATGAAGATGGAGGCACAACTATGTAAGACTCTTAGCATCAGTTGAAAGAATATATTAAGAAGTAACCTATGAAAGTAAAAATATATACAAAATAATAATTGTGGCATTTTACATTGTCCATTTGTTTTCAACTATATAATTTTTAACTTACCAGTAAAATAACCTCTACAAAAATTAAACAGTCTAAGAAATTAGGAGGTATTTATCTCTACTAAGATGTTAAATTATGTAACAGTACCAGTATATTATTAGAATACATTAAGAATATATATATGTTTCCTCCTAACAACCAATATAGGGAATGCTAGATAACACTGTAGTATGATGAAAATTATATCCACCTGTTTTTATTTCTAAGGCTAACACTCTTCCATCCTTTTCCTTTCACTCTTCATCTGTTTTGCTATTGGCTGCACATTACAGTAAGCAGAGAACTCTTGAGCTGTAGTTTCAAAGCTGAGATGTGACTGCAAAGTTATTATCATCATAATATAATAAAAATCACTTACAGACCACATGGAAAACATGCAGAAATCCTTTTCCTCAGAACTCTTGTTACTACTGGTTATATTCAGTTATGATAGGACAATGTAAATAATATTTCTGTGGCAACCACTTCACAGCCCCTTTGACTTTTATTCCAAAATGTGGCAAACTTTTCTTCTGTAACATATGAACCAATTTTTCTTTTACACATAACTTTTATCTTAGAATTGTCAAATCATATTACAAACCCCTCAACTTAAAAAGGTGCTAACATCAATGATAAAGCTTTTGAAATATGTGAATTATTACTATGTTGCCTGAAGCTTATTTTTTAAATTCTTTGTCAAAATAGTCTTACTGCTTGAGACTTTAGTTCTTTGTCCTAAGAAGAGAAACATGTTTTGGGCAAGCTTAGGCTCTTCTCCCCCCAGCCCTCCTTCTGAAGAGGAGAATATTACTTTTATGAACACAGTCCTTTGGTTAATACTGACTTTCCCTTTTAAATCAGAAGCATGAAGTTTAGTTTAGTTCCTTAGTCAAGGAGCCCTCCTTGAGGGCATGAAACAATTATAATTATCAAAGGTAGCTTTAATAAGAAACCTTTACACAGAAGACACTATCAACAGTTAAAGTATGGCTGTTCTCTAGATACAAAATAAAAGATAGCTCATCTGTCCTAGAAGAAATAAAAATAGAATGTACTTGATGAATGTTGGCTATTATGTGCCAGGTACCTTTTAGAACATTTATTTATCTGTTATCTCTGAATTCACTGTAGGCAATCAGAGTAGCTAATGTTACCTTCATTGTGCAGGTGATAAAATAGAGAACAAAGAATTTGGAAGGTTAGATAACTGACCACTGTTATGCCTCATCAAATGACTTAGAGGATATTTAAACCAGGTTCTGACAGACATCATAGCTGAGGATCTTTGCAGTACCCCATGATGACAAATGTCCCATTTCACTTCCTTTTCCTGGCAAGATAAAGGCAAATAATTCATAGCTTTCGTTTCTGCTCAGCAACACAGTTTCTTAAAATACTTCTAAACAGACTCTATACGGCATTTACCCGCTGACTAGATTTGACACAATGCTAAAACCTAGAGAAATATTCTGTCAAAATGTGTCCGTCTTCTGTAATTTTCCTTGCATGGCCACATGCCACTTAATGAGTGATCTTTTCACTCTTTGAAGAAATCATTTACATATTACTTTATCCCAACCCTTCAAATATATTCTTCCTTTCTCGTTTTCAGACTTGTTAAATTTCCCTATAGCCCATTAAATCAATCTATTTGGGTATGATTTCTAGGCAATGAATGCCAACTCTTTTTAGCAATCCTATTTGGATGGTACTTTCCCTTTCTCTTGGTGGCTGTGACTTGGCTGAATGAAAGGATGAAGGTTCCAGATAAACATGGACCAGTTTTTCCTCTTGATTGCTTCATCACTTATAAGCATCACCCCCCACATATTAAGTCTTTCTCACCAGATAGGTATTGATTTAGGAGTCTCTCTGCCCACAGTGAGCAGGAGAGGTGCAGAGTGCCACTCCATAGAGAACTTAAGCCTTGTGGCCTGAATTGTATCTGAGTGTATTGCAGAATAAGAAATGCCCAATAAATAGGATTTTTTTGTAAGAAATCTTTGTTTCTTTCGCTTTATTTCTTTCCTTTTCCTTTTTCTTGATGTATCCTGAGAGATTATAAATACAATGAACATAAATAAACATAAACATTTCTTCACAGGTTGAAAATTGCAAATGTGCTAAGATATAAACATCTACATTTCCATATTCATAGCATTGTACATAGTGGAAAGTTAGAAATAGCACAAATGTCTAATACAGTGTGATCAATTAAATAAATTGAACCATATTCTCAAGAGAATCATGTGCTTTCATTATTAGTGAAGATTTAATTTTATAAATGGATATACCTGCAGATATATAGACTTAAATTCAAAAGTCATGCTGTGTGAACAAAAAGATTTCAAAGCAGAACATCTGTTACAATGCTATTTTGAGGACAAAACTATGTATTTTTAAAATTCTCAAGAATACATAAATAATAATAGTTTATCTCTGAAGTTTCAGATAATTTACCCTTTTGATAATCTGTAGTTACTAATTCTTATGTATCAAAAAGTCACTGCTTATGTAATAACTACAAATAAATTTAAAAAATAATTTTTTTCTGCAGTCTTAATAACAACTACAAAAATTCCCTTTGCATCCTGTAGGACAGCTCCTTCATGTTGGAGAAAAGACAGGAAGATGTTGGGGAAAAAAAACAAAAGACGCATACATAGATTAAGAAAAAAAAACCCTGAGAAGTCATAACTATATTATTTTATTTAAGTAGCTAAAAGTTTTTGGAATTGCTTAAGAAAATATCAAAACTAAACAAAAAGGTAAAGAATGATCATGCTGAAGTAGAATTTAAAGTAGAAATATGTTATACATTTAAATTTAAAGTAGAATTTAGTAGAATTAAAATGCTAAAATAATTTTTGTCATAAATAATCTCTCAGGTTAGAAATGAGTCATGGGAAGCTTTCCACTGCCAATACTATTATCCTTACTTTTTTTCTGACATCCGTAGCAGATTTAAAATATTTATATAAATGCAGTATCTTGCAACTAATTAACAAAGAGGATATATCCCTGTAACTTTATCTTAAAAATAATATGCAGCATTTATTGTTAATATAACATACTTTAGAATTATATAAATTGTTCTTAATGATACTTTTTTCTTGGAGCTATTTAATCCATTTATTACTTGGTCAGTGAGATCTGAACACATTTCTCCACAGTGCATTTTCCTCACTTTGGGACAGAGAACACATATTCTTATAATGCTTAGCTCTTATCACAGAGTACGTTAATTTATTTTGAGAGTTAATTTAAAGTGTTGACATTTATCCCATGGATTTTTTAAACATCAAGATACTTTCTTAAACTTGAGTAAAAACAGTTGAACACTATTTTGTCCAATTCACTCTTGCTTTGACCACGTTGAGTTTTACACTTTGCGGTTATTATTTGACATCCTTCTAGTGCATCTTGACATTTATTTGACTATGCCCATAACTCCTTCTAAACAGAATAAACCCTTCTAAGCTTGACCACACTACTTTCATTTCTATTCAGATCATTTTTTAATTCTAGTCTCAAAGCACATAATGATAATAATACTAACACTAAAGTTCATTATTATTGAGAACTTATGCTAAAATATCTGTGTATCCTTTTATTTTAATCCTTGAACTGTTACACTTTTCCACAATTGTGCAGGTGAGAGCTTACATTATTTACAATGAAAAATCCTGGGCTGAAGCTCAGGCCTAGCTGAATTTCATTCCCTCTCTTACACATGTTTCTTAGAGAAAAAAAATTCTACTTCTTTTTTCCTTGCCTCTCTTCCAATCTCTGATAACCATAGAAATGTCACTGCGTAAATGGTGCAGGCTGATTGACAATCACTGAAGTGTGAGAATTGCTCCTAGTATTATCTTAGCATTGACGCCTGCGGGCATAGCTCCTCTTCTATCCAAGACTCTCTAATTTGGTCCATTCTAGAACTTAAATTTTTACATATTCTCTTCCAGTCTGAAAATACGTCTTTGGGAAAAGGTGAGTGATATGAAACATAGATTTCATTGAAAGTTACATTACTGGAAAAACAGTGCACTTTTAGAGCGTATTTGTCCTTCAGAAACCAAATTAGAGAATCAGTAGTCCAAAAACAGCTCTAAAGTTTCCACTAACTTTTAATCCTATAGGGTCATAAAAAGAGTTTGTTTCTATTCAAAAGATTAAGAAACATTGTTCTCAAAAAATGCTGCCAATTTACAATGCGATCATTTGCTTTTTAAAATAAAATTAATGAAGTGGTGTTACATAGTGGTAACCATTTAGAATTTTAATTGCACACTTCACACCCAAAGATCATTTACTTCTATAAAGCAAGGCACAACTAACCATAAGGAGACAAACATTAAAAAATGGATACATATATAGATCCATAGAGAAAGATAAGGGAAAAGTCATATCTGATAGGAAAGGCTCTCATTTACTTGAGAAGTCTGCGCCTGTGTTTCTGTAAGCACAAGGCATCATCATATCATTTAATCTTCACCATCTTAATTTTGTTCGCACTGCACCTGAGATTGGGATTCTTACCTGATTGGTGAGTTTATTATTTTAAGTTTTTCATCAGGCATGTTTGGAATTATTCCATTTTATAGTTGAGTAGTTTAGGCATATGCTTAGTTTAGAAATTATGAAATTTATATTTATAGATCTTACCTAACTGAAATCAAAAGCTTTAACTCTTTCTTATTTGTGGGCTATTTTCTATGCATGAGCTGGTTCAGGAAAGGCTGAATCACAGAACAAGAAGAATATTTAAACCAATTAGATCTCATCCTCAAAGCATCTGACTTTAGAGGAAATCAAAACTGGATGCCTGAAATTATTTTGATTTTTTAGACTTTAAGCAGTAAGAGATCATTTGACTCTCTGAATTTTGGTAGAATTAAAATCCTGCTGTAAACCAATGTATGCTAGTTTGTTAAAAAGCCATGATGGATTCTATAGATAGATTAAATCTACTATTACATTTTACTTCACACACACACACACACACACACACACACACACATATATATATATATATATATATATATATATATATATATATATATGACACATATATATTAGGCACAGAACAGGTAGCAGAATACATATCCCACCTTCAAGTTGTTTTTCCCCTGTATGTATGTAGATATACATGATATGTATGTATATATTCTTCTCTGTCTCACATAGATACATATACTCACACACATTCACTGAATATATTTAGCTCAAGAAATGCACAGTTAAGAATTGGAAATACATCTCCTTTCCAAGGGCATACCTTGTGAGCTTGACCTAAATAAAGTAGTCCATAGTTTCAGTTCAATGTATATAATAAGTAAAGCTAAAAGGCATTATAAACCTTTATTTAAATTTATATATTATTTCTCCTGCAGCAGCAAGTAATCTGGGACAAATAAAAATTAGTGCAGACATTTAAAATGATCAGCTCTGAAGGGTAGTTACAATTAAATTCAAGTTACCTTGAATTTCCTATGAATTTTAAAATACATATCTTTTTCTTGAGGAATGGATAAACAATTGCCTTTAGGCCCTCAATGTGTGAAGGAACATGCAATTTCTATTTCTTAAATTGGGTGTTTTCTCTGTTTACTGCCCCCCAAAATAAGATGATGAAGTCAGAAAAGCTAAATTTCTGAGTGACTTGAACTCCATAAGCAGAAAGCCTACAGCAAGGCGTAGGGTATTCAGTCCAAAGTTGTCAAACTATTGCTCTGTCTCATGTACTCATGTAAAATCACAAGCAGGGTGTCAAGAGATTTCTTATTCAGAAATCCAATTTCCTTGAAGAATGATGTTTGTATCTTCAATGTCTGTGAAATGCAAAAATTTAGGTGATAGTGTGGTTGAAAAGCTCAGCATTGTCACTAGTTGCCATTTCAATGCCCTCACTTCCATACCCAGACAGCAGGAAGCTTTCACAGTTAATGAATTGATGCAAAAGATCATTCTTAACTCAAAATTTGTCACTCATGAGGTTTTAATAGTTTAATCTGAGGCTGTGGTATTGAAGCAGAATTAGAAGAACACAATGGGTTCCCAGCTAAGGGGTTTTAGGGTTGAAGAGTTATATCAGGAGACTTTCATGGTCTTTAAGCTTCCAGTGGCTATGGACTATACCAACGCCATTTAAAAACTATCACACAGCAAGAAAATATGTAGTACGTTCCCACTCATTATTTTTAGTGAACAGGATTATTTGTAGGCTGCTCCTAAATACAAATAAAATATAAAAACAGAGAATGTAGTGTTTTCAGAGACATATATACAGAGCTAGACACTGAAGTGACTGCTTTTTCACCAAAGGCACAATTTATTTGTGAGTTCTTATATCTGACATTTCTATTAAGAATATTTTGTTAATAAAAATTGATCAGAAAAACTGACTTTCTCTTTTCTTCTGTTAGGCACACTTATGAATCTGCTCTATGCAATCATGAATCATTTTGTCCTTTCATTTCCACCATAACATATACCATCTCTCTTGGGGATCAATTGCAAACTAGGAACATAGACCCCCACCCCACCTGTTTAGAAATACTTCTTTCTCTCATGGGTGAAAATCTGAAGGAAAAACCTGGTATTTTTCTCACTGATCTTCATCCTTCTAAACCTATTATTAGACTCTATAAAGGGTAAAAGCTTATGTACCTATTTCAGTACTTGCTATTCTAGGGAAACTGAGGTAATAAGCAGAGCTAAACATTATAGGCAATTTTAGAAGTTAGTGAATGATGTTAGTAGACCTGAAGAACATTAGCTGATTTATTATATTCTTCTTATTATTATTGGTTTAGAGACTTCTTGCAGCCTAAAATGCAAATCTCCCATCTTTCCATGCAGTTCCCACACTGTTCCAGCTACACATGCGTGCATGTGTGTGCACACACACAAACACACACATACACATACACACAGGACTTTCAGTACCATGAATGAACAAAACTGTTTCATGACTGCTTTTGACCATGCTTTTCATTTTAACTGTGTATTAATTATCTATTGTAAATTGCTCTAAACAAAGCAGCCTAAATTACAAACACATAATCCCTCATACATCCCGTGGATAGGAATTACAGGAGTGGCCTAACTGGCTGGTTCTGGCTCAAGGTTTCTAGCAGTGTCACAGTCAAGCTGTGAACTGTATCGTTGGGGTAAGACACGCTTCCAGGCTCACTCACTAGTTTATCGCAGGCCTTGGTTCTTTGCCATTGAAGGCTGTCCACAAGACTGTATCATGACAAGGCAGCTGGTTTGGAACATGGTTTAAAAAATGAATGTAATGTTTTGAGAAATTTCCCAGTAACAGTAACTCTCTGTTCCATGTATTATGTTCTGGCTTCAACCAACTCTTCCAACCTGCTCATACTCAAACATTCTATCTAAAGTCTAGTGAAAAAAAGTACTATTTCATGATCACACTATATTCTTTATACCTCCTTTATTTTGCATGGCCTACAATCTGTGCCAGGAATTTTCTTATCTAATGACCTCCCACTAATCCTGTAAGCCACATACAGGTGATTAGTTTGTGAAATCTGCACCTGTTGCGCTACTTGCACCCAGAAGAATTGTTTAGATTTTCCCCAGTAGCCACAGGATTTGCCATCTATTTGTATTATAACACAAACTCCATTATATTATTATTTATCGTTTGCTTATCTTGTAGAGGTGAAGAAAACTCAAGGGCAAGATTGTATATTCACTGCTATCTGTTCTGTGCCTAACATAGTCATACAACTAGTATTTGATATTTGCTTTTCAGGATAGACATCATTATTTAATAGCATGTTTAATAAATGGATGAATGGTGATAATGTGGGAGTTATCACAAATATGATGTAATTATCTCTTCAATATTTTCTTCATTCCCTAATTTATACAAAGTGCTTTCCATGTCCGATAAGTTCATAAGGAAAGGGGATAGAAGCAAAATGTAAGGTTTGACCTAAAACATTTTTACTGTTATAAGTAAACATTTCATGAACTGACAGTAAATTTTTTGTTTAGAGACCACAATTTCGAACACTTTACATAATGCTCGAGCTCTTTGCTTCTGGGAATTTTGTAATTACCATATCCAAAAAAGAGTGCTTTGTATTTGAAGTTTTTAAATGAATAATGCAATATTTCCCATATGTATTTGTAGAATTGCTTATATTATCATTTAGCTCAAATATTTAAAAATGACCTATTTTTACCCATTTGAATTTATGTATCATTCATGTAGATAAAGAAGTATAAATACTAATATTAGCAGAAAGTCTTTTAAGGTTTTGGTATCTTTGACTACACAGTTATACTAAAAATATAGCTGTAGGAGAGAAGAAAGTTTGGAAATGTTATAAACAAGGCAGAAACTCAATCTAGTAGATACAAAAAATACTGAATTATTTTTTCAGCACTAGAATTTTTAAGCAGCCCAAGATCTCTTTATCAAGTTTTGTAATTTTAAAAAATTCATTAACTTCACTGTGACTTTATAAATGTTCTTAATATTAGTATTGACTGAACTGGTCCAGATTTTCTTACTCACAATGGCCAAGTATAAATGCGAGCTTTGTTGCTTTTTTCTGTGAAGAGAGAACTTGCTCCTGCTATGTGAAATTTTCCTCATGAATTTTTCTTATTGAAAGAGTAATTGCCTTTCTTAGTTGATTTAGAGTTGCTGCTTCTAGAGTTAAACTTCTGTACAGTTCTTGAGTTGCAACAGAAATTTTAATAAAGGTTAGCTTATATGTGCTTCATCACTAACTAGCAACTCTGATTTCCAAAACTAAGATGGAAGAAGAAAACTCTGTAAGTGTGCTTATCTAAGCACATTCTCACATATTTAATAACATTTCTATGTATTTTTCACAAGTGTATACTCTTCATGCAATACAGCACTTAATTGAATCTCTGGATCTATTAAACATTGGATTCTGAAGTGTAACTATTTGCGTGAATATGAGGAAAATTGATTAAACATTTTATTCAGTGTTTAGCCAGAGTCAGACTGAACTGCTGTTTGTTAGGGATGATGTTTTAGCATCCCAGCCATACTCTTGGTTTAATATGATTAGCTCAACTCTGGAGGAGTAAAATTGAGGCTTAGAGGAGTAACTTATGTAAGTCTAACTGATAAATGCGGATATGAAACTCAAACATAAATTTTGTGACTTCAAATTTCTTTCCATTTTTCTATTCTTTCTACATTTAACCTTATTTTAAAAATAATGTTATTAGGCTGATAGTTTTGTTTTTAGCTTAATTGAAACCTCAGAAAAAGATTTAAAATTAGTCATTTTAATACTATGAAGATGTTGCTAAGAATAAAAGGTGAAGACAGCTCAGTAAAACATTCCCTATTAGTATTTCCTTAAAAAAATAGCAATCCAAAACAAAACTCATCACATTAAAATTTTCAGTAATACGCCCCAAACACTCTAAAGTATTAAAGAAACTTTCAACTTTTTATTTCTAGGAAAAAAAATCCATATATTTATAAATATAGTGCAATTAATAGGTAGACAATCTTAGTTTTTCTAAAGCATATAGGCCCAGGGTCATTATTAAAATTGGACATCCTGTTCTCTTGGACTTGGATATCCATGTAAGAATTAGAAAAGGAGGGACATTAGCTTGAGATTATATATATATATATTTATGTATATCATTTGTACATAATAAATTAGAAATGAGTGCATATCCCCACATGAGGAGCAATGCTGTCAAGTTGTGAATAACAAACTTTTTTCATTTTATTTTTGTTATTGAAGTATCATTGATATAAAATCTTATGCTGATTTCAAATATACAACACAGTGGTTCAAAAGTTACCCATTATTATTAAATCCTCACCCCCTCTAGTGCAGTTACTATCTATCAATGTAGAAAGATGTCACAGAATCACTGACTCTATTCTCCATGCTGTACTACTATCCCTGTGAACAACTTATATTGTGATTGTGAATTATTGTGCCCCTTTATCCCCTTCACCCTCCCCCCAGTCCACACCAACTTCTCTGGCTTGGTAAACACTAGTCACTTCTCAGTGTCTATGAGTCTACTGCTGTTTGGTTCCTTCTGTTTTGCTATGTTTTTATATCCTAAAAATAAGTGAAATCATATGGTATTTGTCTTTCTCTGACTGTCTTATTTCACTGAGAATAATACCCTCTAGATCCATCCATGTTGTGGCAAATGGCAGGATTTCTTTTTTGTAATTGTTGAATGATATTCTGTTGTGTATGTTACATCTTCTTTATCCATTCATCTATTGATTGGATAGATTGCTTCCATATCTTGGCTATTGCAAACAGTGTGACCATAAATGTAGGTGAGCATATATCCGTTCAAATCAGGGATTTTGTTTTCTTCAGGTAAATTCCTAGGAGTGGAATTACTGGGTCAAATGGTATTCCTATTTTTAACTTTTTGAGGAACCTCTATACTGCTTTCCACAGCAGTTACACCAATTTACATTCCCAAACAATGTAGGAGGGCTCTCATTTCTCTGTATCCTCGCCAGAATTTGTTATTTCTTGTATTTTGGATAGTAGCCAGTGTAACTGGTGTGAGGTGATATCTCACTGTGGTTTTAATTTGAAGTTTCCTGATGATTAGCAATGTGGAGCATCTTTTCATGTGCCTGCTGGCTATTCGAATTTCTTCTTTGGAGAAGTGTCTGTTCAGTTCTTCTGCCCATTAATCAGATTATTTGTTTTTTGGGTGTTGAGTATGAGTTCTTCATATATTTTGGATGTTAACCCTGTACCAGATGAATTGTTTATGAATATATTGTCCCATACTGTGGGATGCCCTTTTGTTTTGCTGATGGTATGCTTTGCTGCACATAGATTTTTAGTTTGATGTATTCCCACTTGTTCATTTTTTATTTAATTTCCTTTGCCAAGGGAAATGTGTCCTGGAAAAAATTGCTCATGCTTATACTGAAGATATTTTTGCCTATGTTTTCTTCTAAGAACTTTATGATTTCATTCAGGTCCTTGATCCATTTCAAGTTTACTTTTGTGTATGGAGTTAAACAATAATCCAGTTTCATTCTCTTGCATGTAGCTGTCAAGTTTTCCCAACACCATTTGTTGAAGAGGCTGTCTTTTCCCCATTGTATATTCATGGCTCCTTTATGGTATATTAATTGGCCAGATATGTGTGGGTATATATCTGGGCTCTCTCTTCTGTTCCATTGATCTGTGGGTCTGTTCTTGTGCCAGTACCAGATTGTTTTGATTACTAAAGCTTTGTAGTAGAGCTTGAAGTCAGGGAGTGTAATACCCCCAGCTTTGAATAAAAGAAATTTTAATTAGCTTTTCCCATCTACTCTGTTTTTTCATGTTGAACAGGTTATTATTAACATATTTTTCAATTTAAAAAAGTTATGTTAGGTATAGGAACATGAAGGAATTGCTGAATTATTTATTCTGATACTTCTTACAGAAATATTTTTTCTATTTTTATTTATACATATATAACATATTATTCTCATACATCTTTTCTTTGAGGGACTGAACTCTAAAAATTATTTGATTTGGGGAAAGGGGCAAATTTTTGTTTCTGCTAGTTTTTCTATAAAGAAAATGCATACTTTGAAGATTTAATTTAAATATACAGTTGATTTTGACCTAAATGCTTTCTCTACGTCATGAGTATTTCTTAAGTATAGAAAATGAACTTGGGAATATATTTATTACAGTTGCATTTTAATAAGTTTGACATGTTCAAACGCTACTTTTCCTTATTATGTATCTTAATGTTTACAGCTTAAAAGAAAAAAATAAAATAAGCTTCTTTCATTATAATGGTGAGATATTAAATGGCATCTGTTCAGAGAGTATACACCTGCCATTGGAGTATGAAATAATTTTTGTTTTAAGTGATTAATGCTTGGTTTTGTATAATAGTTTCAACTTTGTCATTAAGAAATACAAACAAATCATTTTTGTGATTTCTAGTAGAATATTTCATATGTATGTTTATATAAAATAGTCATGAAATACATATTCATATATATTTTATCAAATGGAACTTATAAATGTAAGATTTTCTTTCAAGAAAGCATAACCTTGAAGATTCAGTATAAACATCTATGTTTTATTAAACTAACTGATTTCATTTCTTCCTTAACAATGTCTTTGAAAATCTATTTCAGGGTAAAAATATGATTCTTTTAAAAATAGATACATATACTATATTCCATCCATCTATACAATTTTATCTATCTATCTTTTCCTCCTGGGTGTACTTTCTGATTGTTTCCAGGCTCTTGGTATTATAAACAGTACCTCAGTGAATATCCTCATGCCTCATATGAAATTATTTGGAGACATGTGAGTATATCTGTAGGATAGATTTTTAATATAGAATTATTATCTAATATAATATATGCATTTTAATATTTGATACATATTACTACATTATTTTCAGTAGAAGTTGCTGCATTTACATTCACATTAACAATGTAGGAGAGAGTACCTGTTTCCTCACATATTATCCAACATAAATCAAGATATTTTACCTGTGGCAATCCGATACATGAAAAATGGTATCTTCTGGCTTTATTGTGTATTTTCTCATTAATGATACTTAAGTGTGTTTGCATGTACATATAGTGTATGTTTGTATGTGTGTGTATATATATATATATATATATATATACATTATGTATTGTATGCATTTATAATGTATAGTGTATATGTATGTGTGTATATGTGCACACACATTGGCATGTGCTAAGAGAATTATTAACAAGTAATCCCCCAAACACCATGACTTAAAACAACAAAAGTCTGTTTCTAACATAAAATCTTCATTGTATCCTATTAAGTATGGTAGCAATACTTTGTCTAGTGATTCAGAAAACCAGTCTAGATTTGATCCTGAGGCTTAATATAAGTCTTCTTCCATAATTACCATCCACAGGAAGGGAAAAACTATACCGCTGAACTGGGTCTTTTTACGTCCTCTGTTCAGAAATGACAAATGTCCCTTCCTCTCATGGTCCCAAACATCTATCATGATCCTGAGAAGTGTGGGAAACAGATTATCCCATTTTCTTAAGATGAAGGGAGAAATGTATATTAGTGAACATTGATATTTTCCACCATATCAAATTTCTTTTGCCCAGAAAATGCAATTGAATTTATTTTTGTAACAGGCCCATGGGGAGATAAAATTCCTACTATAGAATTCCTTCTATTTCTTAAAACACAAATCTGTCAAGCAACATATCCAAAGTCAAACTGATTTTTGTTGTGGTATTTGTATACTTGGCATTAAAGTTAGATAATCTAACTTATAGGAAAAGTCTCCATCTCCTAATTGTAGCTACTCTAACAAAACTGGATATAAATCTTAAAATGCTTTTAAATTTAGTACCATTAATATCAAAAACAAATTTATTCAATGTACATTTTTCTCTAGACTAACTTACATTTGGAGATGGTATAGCTTATCTTGAGTTTTGATTATATTTATTCTAACATGGAAAGAACAGTAGCTGAATTTTTTTTCTGTGATGCTTCTGAAAAAGATTAACTTTGTCAGTCTTAGAAACTAGAATTTTCTACTCTGAGACTTCCATCCCTGGTTACTACCATGGACACTGTTGACAAATGGTACTTGAATTTACACAATACATAAGTAGTAATACATTGAGTTTTTTACACGTATTATGCATTAATATGTTTAAAATCCAAACCATACCCAAAGTATAAAATAAAAAAGTTACCATCTACAAGGTCAGGCACCACTAAGTGTATTAAATATTACAGTTTATTTCATTTTGAAATAATAAAAGTTAATTCAGAATTCTGAAAAAAAGTGTTTCCACTTTGTCATAAGCAAAATGCTTTTGTAGACCAGAGACTGATAAACTTTATGAGTCATGAATACTTTTTGGGAATTAAATGAAAAATACGGAGACTCTGTAATTCCACATATATCCATTTATAAGAAATGTTATACATGAAGTACTTTATTGTATTTTGAAATTAGGAATTTATTGTACTCAAATAGTATATGAGATTGTATTCTAGTATATTATGTACTTTCAAATTTGTCTTATTAAAAACATGTCTGCTTCCTGAAAATAAATCCAAGCTCTACATATTTTTTAAAAGTAAATTTTGATTGTGATTACAAATATTTTTCAATAAAACTTTTTTAAAATAATGGATTGAAATTCAGTAGTATTTCTTGGCATGACAATAGTTCATGCATGTACATTTTTTAATCCAAATTTTTGTAATTCCCCTTTTAAAAGACAACATGTCAAAAATTATAACTAACAAAAGTTTGTGCTGCACAGAAAAATCCAAACTCCTATAATCACTGCTGCTAACCTAAGAGAGACTCATTTTTTAAAAAAGACATGGGATTCTCCAATTGCATTTCTGTCACATTATTTTCTTTGTTTGTGAGAGACTGCATAATGAATGCCATTAAGGCTCCACTTGCCAACATTATTGTTATTTTCATCTTAAAATCTGTCATATGAAAAGAAGTGAACTTAAGATTACTTCAGAGAGATTGGTAAAATATTGTCACTGAGCCCTAAACTACAGAAGCACTTTCTCCACCACTGCTCTTTCAAGAGTGGTTGCTTGGCTCAAGGTCTATCTGTCTATCATCTATCTATCTATCTATCTATCTATCTATCTTCTAACCACCTACCTACCTGCCTATCGACAGAGGTAGAGATATACATGCTTCAAATATACACACACACACACACACACATATATATATATATAAATGCTTCCAATTGAGTTTTAGAGGTGGAACAAGTCCAAGTTTTAGTATGTTTACAACTTTATCAAAACAGTATTTTTAATAAAAAATATGCACTGTCCTATTTATTTTCAGGTTGAGCAGATATAATGTGTTCTCTTTCATTGTTCTTTCTGTATTACTAAGGAATTTGCTATGTGTGAAGTAGCTATTTATACTATCATATTTGATGTATGAGAGCCAAAGTGTTGTCATATTTTTCCATTTCATGTTTTCCAACTTCCACTAGGCCTGTTTTAAACAGATAGATACCCAAATTACTAATAATAGGGTAGATAATTCCCCTCAATAGGAAAATAATGTATTCATTGTAACATAAAATAATGGCACCTTATCTTACAGTACAAAATAGCATCCTAAGTCCTATTAGATATGAAATCTCACCTGAATACCATAACATGAGATTTATTTTTTATAAAAGCAGTTTGAGAATATAGAATAAAATACATTGCTAGCATATCCATTTGAAGCACTGTATTAGTTTCCTAGGGAAACTAATGCAACAAATCACCACAGGTTTAGAGACTTAAAACAACAGAGATATATTCTTTCTAGGTTACAGAGGGCAGAATTCTGAAAAGGTATCAGCAGAGCTACACTCTCTCTGAAGGCTCTAGGGTAAAATCTGTCTTTACCCTTCTAGCTTCTGGTGGCCCCAAGCTTTGCTTGGTTTGTGTCTGCATCACGCCGATCATTGCCTCTCTCATCACGTGGCATTCTGTGTGTGTGCTCCTCTTCCATCTGTTCTAAGTCCACACGGCATCGGATTTAGGGACTACCCAGTTAATCCATGTACATTTCATTTTAAGGTCCTGAATTTAATAACATCTGCCAAGACCCTTTTTCCAAATAAGCCATGTTCACTCATTCTAAGGGTTGGGACTTGGATATACTTTGGGGAGTGGTAGGGTTCACTATTTTGGTCAATACAAACACTAAAAAAAATCTATGGATTCCAGCTGAAGAATCCATATTGCCTAAAATATGATAGTAATCAAAACTAAAACATGATAGGCTTATATTACAATTTCTGCTTTTGTAAATATCTACTTATTTATTCTTTCATCCAAGTGTTATCTACACTTACAAGGTTCTTCTCAGATAATTTCTGTAAGACATCTGGATTCTCTTCCAGATATAAGTGATCATCTTCTTTCTCACTCAAGAAATCCTATATTTTTCCTTTTTCTTATTGCACTGAAAACTTCCCACCTTGTAGTATGGCATAATCAATACCTCTTCGTAGACTGTTTTCTCAAAATCACTTTAACATTTTACAAAGGAAAAACCAAGGCTTTGGAAGGTTCAAACACTTTCCCAGGGTGATGCAGCCTATAATAGGCAGGATCACGTTTGCATCTCAAGTTAGTCAGACACGGGTCCAAGCTTTTAGGCATTACAAAATGCCAGTACTTGAGACATATTGGGCTTCAGAGTGTTGTGAAAAGACAGTGGGCATGGATTTGAAGGCCTCACTTCTAGACTTGCCTCTAATGAGTGACATTGGTGGGGCCACCTAACCTCTCAGTCTTAGCTCCTGCCTTGCTCATGAATGAAAGCATCTATTTATAATTTCAATCTGGAAACCAAAAGACAAAATTTATTTAAAGTGCCTAGTAAAGTATCTAAAATTAAAATGTAGATTGAATAATTGTAGTTGTATCTGAAACTTGATAGAATCCATTCTGAATTCCCTACAATACTTTGTCCATGAGAAATATGTAATAAATGTCTATTGTATAAATAAACAATTTAAAAATTATTAGTAGCATGTGCTGATGGATGGGAGCATAGTTCTGGATAAATAGTTCATGTCAATTTTCCAAACACCTACTTCTAATTCAGTTGTTCAGACCAAAGCAGTAGTTCACCTAATAGAACAGAAAGAGTATACTTCCATTATTTGCAGCTACCCAGATGAGTAATTGCCACCTCTGAAAATACTCATTAAAGGTTCAATTATGAAATTTAAAATATTTTGTCTCATAGGAAGAAATTTATTTTAAATTATATTAAATGTAAAAATAAATTAGCATTTTGCGAACTCTGATCCTGCTCCTGCATCCCAATAGCTGAAGGTGGCGACAGAAAGGAAACAACACACTGGAAGTGACCTGTCATCCCTGTGCAGTAACTATATTATGTTCCCTCAATTAACTTATGTTATTCTCTTTCGAATGAATAGCTCATAGTATCTCTTTTTCCTCAAACTTCCAAACACCTTTCTCATCCCCAAACATCTACATATCTTAGGCCTTCCCTCTAAAAATAATGAATGAAGTACACGTGTCCACCAGAACTCATTCCCTTTTACCAAACTGAGGGCTTCTGTCTTGCAGTTATGCCCGCTCTCCCTCCTCTGCTCTGCCTGTGCTTCCCTCCACCATGAATTATTCCCATTAGTAACAGCCCTGTCTTTAAAAACACAAGCACATACCCACACACCCAGTTCCCTGACTATCACCATTCTCTGTTTACTTGTACAACACAAAATTCCAATTTCTTAAATCCTTTATATTTCTTGACAGTCTCTAGGAAGGCTTCTTTGCCCACTGCTCTACTGAAACTACTTCTGTCCAAGACACCAGTGACCTATGTTTTGCCAGATACCAAATGGTCAATTCTCAGTACTTATCTTCCTTGACGTGTTAGCAGCACTTGATACATACACACCCTCCCCTCTTTTGGAAACCCTTTCTTCACTTGGCTTCAGGGACTCCTTCTCACCCCTTTCCAGTTGCTTTAGCTAGATATCCCTTATTTTTCTGACTACAAAATATTTTCAAGTCCTATTTCCTCTCTTTTTATATTCACTCCACAGATAGTCTGTATCAGTTCCATGATTATTACTTGACTGCCAACTTTATAACTCCCCTGACTTCCAAACTGATGTATAGAATCCATGGCACATCTTTACTTGGTGGTTTAATAAATATTTCAAACTTCAGTTTTGCAAACCAATTCTTGTTTTCCATTCCAAGTCTACTTTTCCTCCAACATAACCCATCCAAGGGGTACCTCCATTTTCCTAATCTCCGGAGTTAGTACTTCTCTCTCGTCACCTGCTACTAATGCCCTCTCATTAATTATGCCATAGCTAAACTGGACTGTGTGCTGTTTCTCAACCATGACTGGCATTCTCTCAACTCAGAGCCTCTGAGGCTAGTATTTCTTCTACTCAATGATAGGATTCTGTAAAACACCCCTTGCTTATTTGGCTCTCAGTTCAAATGTTATTTTATCAAAGAGATTTCCCTGAATATATTAAATAATTACCAACCCTTTCCCTACTCCGGTCCTCTTTGTCTTCCCTTACATCTGTTTTCAAGTACTAACATTACCTACATTATGTTTGTATATTTTGTCTCTTCTCACAAAAATATAAAATCCACAAAGTCCTTTTTAAATAATACTTTTCAAAGAAGGTGAAAGAGGTTAAAAAAGAAAAGTACATCTGACCATGTATTTTTTAGTTAATGTAAGAAATGCAGCTCAGCATGAGAGGTAGTGTACACTTCAGGTTTTTTCAGAAGTTGTAGAATTTTCATTATGGAAAGGAGGAAAACATCACCTCAAATGCTTGCCCTAAAGAATCTCTGCAGACACACTGCTGAATTATTGATCTTTTATTTTTATTTGGTTAGGGGCTTCTTTTATTTTCATTCATCTTCTACCTCAATATTTGCCACACTGAACAGGAGAAATAGATAACTCATCACTATTATCCTGAGGGAGAAACCCTAGCTTGCTTTCATAAATGAGCAAAATCTGTAAAGAAGTGAATATATTTAATCAAAGTTTAATGACATTTATTTTGATTAGATATATTTTATTTAGACAGTTTACCATTCACATATTAATATATCATGTACACAAATAAGCACACAGCAGAAGTATCTTAGAAAAATGGTCTTAATCCATCAGATATGAGACACCCCCAAGAATTAAAATTATACCCCAAATTCAGAAACTTATGAGTTACTGGAAAATGATTGTCTGCTAAATTTGTTTTTAAGAAGGTAAAGTAACAATAATGCTTTTTAAATAATCAACAGGGTTTCATTTCAATTTGCAGTACTGTTTTACTCCTATGCAGGAGTTCAAATAAACTTTCCTTATCAGACTAAGTATTTTCATTTTCTTATTAGTTTTTTGTTTGTTCTATAAACAAATCACTCTTGCCAGATTCTCAACTCCTCTGCAATTACTGTTGCTTAAGAAAGGTCCATTTAGAATGAGATTACAAGAAAATTAAAGACATCAGCTGTGCTTAAAGTTGTTTAATATGACAGAATAGCTTTCGCTTGGCATGTATTGCTTGACTGGTGGAAGCTAGTGCATGATACAATTTTAGCACAAACTCAAAATATTAAAATTAGTCTACTTCTCGTATGTTTTCAAGAAAAGTGATTTTTAGAGGCTAATCTCTGTACACAGTATTTCCCACTTTAATTAACAGTGCCTGATGAAACAGAATATGTGTCGCTAGTATATATGTTTGTCTAAAACTTTTGGTAAGCATCGTGAAATCCAAGTGAAGTTTCTTCTCTTCAATACAGTAATATGCAGGGAAAATTTCTTAGATTATACAAATATACTCCACTCTATCATATATCTTAGTGTCTATTATGTGTTTTGAAGTTCATATTTGTGATAAAAGTAGCATGCAAAGGTTTTTAGAATTACAGCTATATCAGGGCTTTGTTTTGTTCAGCATATTCAGATGTAGTTTTACCTTTAAGAAGTTATATTCTCACCAAACATGATACTGTATATGCCTTGTCCTTCCATCTTTACAGTCACATACAAGATAACCCTGAAGGTGGTTTTGATAACAGTCTGAAACTCATTTAGGAAGGCTTTCTTTTAATCCAGTATATTGAAAAATAGAAAAAAAACCTGAAGGGAACAAATGATTTTTTTGATGAGTGGAGGAGCAATATTCATAACCTTAACATCAAATATAGACTCTCATTGGAAGTTGAAATGCCAGTCTTAGTGATGATCACAAAAAGATAAGCAACAGATACCAAAAGCTGGCTTAAAAGATTTTCTAGAACATTCTCGAATCTTAAAAAAAAAAAATAGGAAAAGTATAGGTAAATATCATCACTGAGTTTAACCTGGAATTTTGTATGAATTTTTAAATTGCTCACATGATTACAAAATTTAAAGTATAAATCAATACTTGAGGCCAGGATAAAATTTGCAATGACTGTGTCCTAAAAAGGCTTGCTTAACTTTGGCAAGGCAGATGTGCTTCAGGTAAACTTTAGGGAGTGTGTGTGTGTATGTGTGTGTAGTATTACCTTGTAAAATAACCACAGTGTATTTCTGAAAGTTCCTCTTGACAAAATTCTGACAACAGCAGGACTAAAGTTCCCTCCTAGGAGACTCTGGGCATCCTAACACATTATCTTTATAGCTATTACATATATTGAGGGATCTTTTTCGAGGCAGAAAGACACTCTAAACTGTTATAACTCTCAAAGAATGTGACTATGGAAAGGAGTTTGGTGGGACGTGATGATAGTACGGTAGTCCTTAATAGAAAGAGAAAAGAGAGAGAGAACAAGCTGTGATATGTAACTGACAGCCCTTGACAGACTCTGAAAGCCAAGGTTTCAATCTGGTGCACCATGGGCCGGACAGGGCAGTAGTTATATTTCCTTCAGTCAACCTCATGTTAAAAAAGGTTTAATTAAAACAGTTCAATATTACATACTTCACATTAAAATCTAGACATTCTGCTTTATCTAAAACATTGGAAACAAAAAAATGGGTTTGTACTTCCACAAAGAAGCTAATATTAATTTAAATTCATCAAGTGTCCAGCTCCCCATTTTTTCTCTGCCAGCTCCACTTATTTTCAGTATCTTCCTGAATGTTATAGTGTTATTCAGTTGTAATACTTTCTTTAAGCAACTGTGGCTCACTACACTTATTAATGCACGCAACCTAAACACACACACACACACCTTCTATTCCCAATTTTCTCTTTTCTACAACTTAACACTCATTTTCATCCAACCACATTAAATCTGATTATTTTATAATCTTCATACAGCTACTATTTACAAGCTATTAACAAAATAAACTTCTGACATGCATGATGGATTTGTGGGTATGGACAGAAGGATGGAATCTGTTCTTTGAATTCCCCTTTCACCTGCATTTATCATTATTAAAATTGCAACTTCAAAATGACCCGCAATATCTGATTTCATCTTTGCCCATGGGCATCACATTATTAACAAGTTTCTAATCTTAAGACTTTTACTTCCTTTTATCCACAAAAGATTCCTGATTCTGATTTATTCACCCATCTCTGAAATGGGAAAGTGGGAGAAAAAAAAAGTTTCTAGCCATTCATTTGCATGAAAGCCCTCTTTAATGATATTTTCTCTAAGAGGAATATCTTGCTGAATCATGTAAAATAGGGAAGTTCTCATAATTTTGGAAGTTCCACTGCATGCTTTATGAATAGTAATTAAAAACTTGAATCTTTGAAGTTCAGCATAATTCTAAGGGGAAAAGCATTACTTTATAAAGTGATTACTGTTTAATTGGACAATAATGCTAATTAAGAAAAGCTATCGTTTATACTTCCATACATGCTTTGAGGCTTTGTTTTTTTTCCCAATAATTCTTAAGGTATTTACTTACCAATTTCCATTATTTTTACCATTTCAACAAAAATATTAAAGAATTATGTGGCTTATGTTCACTCCCATATAAAAAAGAAATATAAGTTAAAAGGGCGCTGCTAGTATTGATGCACTCAGACATTTGGGGGGAGATTTGCTTATTTTATTACTGGTAAAGCATAACCAGTATTCATAAGAGAAAACTATTTAAATTCTGTTTGCTCCTCATGCAAAAACAATGTTGTATTGAATGACCATTGATAGATATACCGAATTTTACAATTATAATACTGGCTATCTTTTATAAGGAATGCTATAAAACCAGCTAGTGTCATTCTTGTTTTGTTTGTCTGTCCTGCAAATATTAAGCAACTCTGCCAGATGTATTTAAACAGGGAATATGACTGGTGTAATTAGAGCATTAGGTAGCACTTAGTCTGCCTGTTACTCATCATTTCCCCCTCAACTACATAATTCTCCCAAGTTATCTATATATCATCCACTTTATGCATCATCTTTTTGAAATATGTCATTGGTCACTATTAGTCTAAAAAACAAACAAAAAACTTGTTTTGCTATTGACCCTCTTTGATGGGTTGAGACCCCAACAAGGTCCTCTTGCTGAGTGTCACTTATGACAGTAGAATGAGACAGAGTTCAGTTAGGCAAAACAGAAGCTTTAGTCTTTGATTAAGGAATGGAAAGGCAACAGGTCATTATCTAAAGACATCTTCTCCCTAAAATGGGAGAGTGGGAGACTGTTAAGGGGCTAGGATGGTGTCCTTTGCTGTAAAGAACCATTTTAGCTTGGTGTAGTCCCATTTATTCATTTTTGCTTTTGTTTCCCTTGCCCAAGGAGAGGTGTTCAGGAAAAAGTTGCTCATATTTATATTCAAGAGATTATTGCCTGTTTTCTTCTAAGAATTTCATGATTTTGTTGTATCCCACAGGTTTTGGACTGTTGAATTGTTGTTTTCATTTTTCTCCATATGTAGCTTGATCTCTGTTTTTATTTTGTCATTGATTTTTTAGGAGCATGTTGTTAAGCCTCCAATGTGTTTGTGGGCTTTTTTATTTCTCGTTTCATTCCTTTGTAGCCTGAGAAGCTGATTGGCACAATTTCAACGTTTTTAATTTATTAAAGCTCTTTTTGTGGCCTAGTATGTGATCTATTCTGGAAAATGTTCCATGTACACTTGAGCAGAATGTGTGTCATGCTGCTTTGGGGTGGAGTGTTCTGTAGATGTCTGTTAGAACCATCTGTTCTAATGCGTTCAAGTGCCTCTGTCTCCTTAACTTATTTTCTGTCTGGTTGATCTATCCTTTGGAGTGAGTGGTGTGTTGAAGTCTCCTAAATGAATGTATTGCATTCTATTTCCCCTTTTAATTCTGTTAGTATTTGTTTCACATATTTAGGTTCTCCTGTGTTGGGTGCATTGATATTTATCATGGTTATATCCTTCTGTTGGACTGACCCCCTTATCATTGTGTCATGTTCTTCTTTGTATCTTGTTACTTTCTTTGTTTGGAAATCTATTTTGTCTGATATAAGTACTGCTATTTCTGCTTTTTTCTCCGTATTATTTGCATGAAATATCTTTTTCCATCCTTCACTTTTAGTCTGTGTATGTTTTTGGGTTTGAAGTGAGTCTCTTGTAGGCAACATATGGATGGGTCTTGTTTTTTCATCCACTCAATAACTCTATGTCTTTCGATCGGTGCATTCAGACCATTTACATTTAAGGGTGATTATTGATAGATATGTACTTATTGCCATTGCACACTTTAGATTCATGGTTACCTTCAAGGGCAGCTTCTTTACTATCTAACAGTCTAACTTTACTTGCTTAGTATGCTATTTCAAACACAATATAAAGGTTCTTTCTTTTTTTTCCATTAAAGAATTTACAAGGTATTAATTGAGAATATAATATCATTCCCTCTTTAAAAAGTGCTTTCATAGCCATAATTTAATTTGTATTCATTTTGTTTTCAACACATGTTAAATATTCAAAAATTTACATTATCAAAGTAATGATGTGAGTTGCGACATCCAAGTATTCAAGATATTTTACATCTTTTATCTCTTTTCAGCTCTTTTAGCCACATATAAATTAGATATATTTTGATATACAATTGTTATGATTATTTTTCTAGTCTCTATAGCAATTTATGCTTATAAGAACTTTTGTATGATCAAATAAAACTCAGCATTATATTAAAATATAGTTTCCTTATGAAAGATCATAATGAACTTGATGGATTTATAGCATAAATGAAAGGCTCACATGGCCCTTATGTAAGTTATTTTTCTAAGTTATATTATTCTTCACACTTTTGCTAGTTAAGAAGATTGAGCACTTCCTTAATCATATAGATTAGTAAGATAAAGTGTAAAAGCTTAAAATAATTTCATGAAAAATAAAGCTTAGAAGTTATTTCTAAGAACTACCTTTCCTGTATGTCTTTCCTTGCTAAACTATCATTTGAGCTGCTATTTTTGATATGTATTTCTCCAAATAGTCAAGACTGTAAATTTCACTTATAATTTTTTAGTATAAATAAAAAAAGCTCAAAATGAAATTAAGTAGAACAACCTATCATTTGTTTGTCAAAATTAGTAAAATATGTCTAATGAGTTTAATAATAGTAATATCTATCATCCTCAACATACTCACCTTTAACAGCATTTTTATCAACATCAAACATAGATTTAGCCTTAAATAGCTTTCCAACTCTAAAATCATGATAAATGAAATAGCTCCAATTTAGTTTTCTGAGGACCTTACCTAAAAAAATCCTGCAAAGACAATACAAACATGTAAAGTATGTACTTTCTGTACCTGATTAGTTTGATTCTAAACAAACTTAGTATAAGAACTTATAAGAACCAACAAAATAGATTAATACAATCAACTATTTTTGACCTTTTATTCCTTCATGATTTAATCTCACAACTCCAGGAAACAATGTTTGTACATGAGACTTCTATGGATACCTGACAAACAGCAACACTTTCAGAAATGTTTAGTTGTAGCACAGCACTGAAGTTTGTGTTCCTCATAACACTTCATCCCATTGATACTACATCTATTGGTCTAGGCAAGACCATTCTCTTCCTTGCTGAATGTATATTTCCCACTTTAATTGTGTTCAAATACTTCCATTCCTATCCTCAACCTCTTAAGCAACCATCATCTAAAGATTTAGAACAAGCACTAAACTGATCAACATGTTACATACATACATTTTTTCATCACCTCTGATGTATTATTTTTTATTACTGGATACAAACTACCACAAACACAATGGCTTAAAACAATCTATGCCAATTATCCCCCAGTTTCTGTCGTCAGGAATTCAGCCACAGGTTTAGCTGAATCATCTGCTCAGTGTCTTATCAGACTGAAATCGAGTGCCTTCTGATCTGCATTCTAATTTATAGGATGGTTAGTGAAGAAAACCCTTCAAAGCTATTTCGAGAGTCGGCAGAATTCATTTCATTGTGACTAGGTTGTATGACTGAAGGCTGTTGTCTGGAGGCTGCCCTCGGGTATAAAAGGTTACTGGTAGTTCCCTGGCATATGTCTCTCTCCATATGCAGCTTATAATATAAACATTTGCATCAAGCTCAGATGGAAAATCTCTCTTTCTCCAGTGTGTTAAGACTGATTCTTATATAACTTAGCTGAATCGAGGGATGACATCTCATTACCTTTATCATGTTCTATTAGAAGCAGGTCACAGATTCCACCTGCATTCTGTGGATGGGGATTATACAATTGCATGATTCATTGTGGGGCATAATGGGGTTTGACTCTCACATCCTGTTATATTGAAAATGCCACGTGGACATTTATTTATTTATTTACTCACTGTTCACCCCTTTTTGTCTCACACTGCTGTAATCTCTGCATCTTATAAAATGCACTGCCCATAATCAGCACTCAATAAACGCATATACAGTAAATTTTCAAAATGAGTATTCTTTAGTGTTCCTATTTTTTAATCATTCAAGTTTTCATCTATCAACTGCAGCAGAATAAAATGGATTTTAATATCCTAATTTTTAAACAATACCTCACAAGTTTTCACGAGTTTACCAAAGCCAGGATTTTTTATTATAATACATCAAAAGAGTCACTGCCATTTTTTACACATTCAATGTTGATCTTTGTTGATTGACTTAATACTTAGATTTTTGTGAATGGATTTACTCTAGGAGAAAAATAATTATTCATTAATTTATTTGTGTTTCTTGGGATGTTTAATCTTCATCAAGGAAGAATATTTGTCATAATTTGTTTCCTCTGCCAGAGAATGGCATTACACAGAGCTCTCTGTCAAGCTTCCTTTTAAAATCATGCATCCACTTTCCTTAGCTTTAAAACTCAGTTTTAAATTCAGTTGATTATATTTTTAAGTTAAGCATCCCATAGATAAAATAATGCTTTTTTTTCATATCAAAGTGGTCACTTTCAAACTAAGCTTTTCCCTGTAATTTTTCTAAGAAATTGTGGGAAATATATTTACGTCTAAGCGTATTTTTAGATAATACCTCAAAAAACAAGATTGAATAGAAGATTTAATTTCCTTAAAATTGGAAATTAAAATTTAATACTCTAATTTGGAATCATTTTGACATGACATAATTATGTCAAAAATATGAAATGTGCTTGCTCAATAGCAAAATCATTGTGAGGAATGAGAGAAAACTAAATTGATTTATTTCTGTAGTAGAAACAGGGTGTCTGATGTGCACTAAATATATAATAAACTCTTAATGAGTAAATGCATATATAATCACTAAAAAGTATTCAATAGGATAGCAATAGTGGGCATAAATATTGAAATCCATGCTCTTTTAAAATTTTTTGACTTATTCACATTTTATTAAACCAACTAGTGTGGCTAATTTATTGTAACACATGGTTCATACTCATTACTGATTAAATTGAATATTGACTTTTTCTAACGGATTCAATCTTTAAGTATAAATTGAACAGGCTAATAATATTTGTCAGTAATTTTTTTCTTGATGAGGAGTATTATTTAAAAAGAAAACCAATGTCCATCCCTCCTTTATTTAGAGGTTTATAATTAAAACTGTCATTTAAAGAAGGATGGAGAGTTCTGGGAAGATGGTGGCATGAGCAGGGCGGTGGAAATCTCCTCCCAACACCATATATATTTGTGAAAATACAACAAATACAACTATTTCAAAAGAGAGACCAGAAGATACAGTACAACAGCCAGGCTACAGTTAACATCTGCGAGAACTCAGCGCCTCATGAAGCGGGTAAGATACAAAGCCGCGACCCGGCGGGACCCAAGCACTGCCCCACCCCAGTGCACCAGCGGAAGGAAAAGAATCAGAGTGGGGAGGGAGTGGAAGCACAGGCCAGCTAAATAACCAGCCCTAGTGATCTGCACCGGGAACACAGACACACATCTCATGGTGTATTGGAGATTAGAGAAACAGAAGGGCAGGATCCGAGATGGAGACTGCAAGCGGGTCCCCTCCGCCGGTTCCCTTGGGACAAAAGAAAAGTGGGTGCTTTTTTAAAAGTCTTAAAGAGACAAGGGTCCAACAGCAGAACAAAATCATCCCAGCGCACTCAACCCAGCAGGCTGGGAATCTTGAAGAACTTTGGGCTCCCTATCTGGCTGCTGGGTAAAGTACCCCAAATCTCCTTACAGGGATAAGCAGCCTGCCATTCTTCCCCCCCCCCGGCCAGCACCACAAAGGGTCCGGTGAATCCACCCCAGCTGCAGAACAGCGGGGGAGTGGCCCCGCCAACAGCAACCACACAAAATCTCCTCCTGGAGAGCAAGCAGATATCCAGGAAGGGCCACAGAACCCAGAGCAAGATCTGGAAGGTACCAAGGGGACCAGAATGCACCCAGCATGACTCCAAACCCCCACAGTGCCATAGGCTAGGCTGAGGGTGGTCCTGCACACAAGGAGCTCAGGGGATTATCCCAGAGACTGCCTCCTGGTGTGTAGGTACCCAGCTCAGGCTCTGGAGAAGGTCAAGAAAAACAGCAAGCAGAAAGGGACTTCGTTCTCCCACCTGACACACGTGGCACCTGCTAGCGACCACTTCAATCGCCATGAAAAGACAGAGGAATATGGTCCAGACAAAGATCAAAGAGACAACCCCAGAGAGAGGTCCTGATGGGATAGATTTAAACAATCTTCCTGAAAAAGAATTCAGAATAAAAGTCATAACCATGCTGATGGATCTACAGACAACTATGCAAGAGCTAAGGGAGGAAGTCAGGAGAGACATTACAGAAATGAGAGGAGCGATTAATGGGCCTAAGAGCAGACTGGACAAGGTGCAAGAGACTGTTAATGGAATAGAAATCAGAGAACAGGAGTACAGAGAAGCTGAGGCAGAGAGAGACAAAAGGATCTCTAGGAATGAAAGAATATAAAGAGAACTGTGTGACCAATCCAAATGGAACAATATTCTCATTATACGAGTATCAGAAGAAGAACAGAGAGAAAAATGGACAGAAAGTGTCTTTGAAGAAATAATTGCTGAAAACTTCCCCAAGCTGGGGAAGGAAATAGTGTCTCAGACAGTGGGAGCCCACAGATCTCCCAACACAAGGGACCCAAGGAAGACAACACCAAGACACATAATAATTAAAATGGCAAAGATCAAAGACAAGGACAGAGTACTAAAGGCAGCCAGAGAGAGAAAAAAGATCACCTACAAAGGAAAACCCATCAGACTATCATCAGACGCCTCAACAGAAACCTTACAGGCCAGAAGAGAATGGCATGATATATTTAATGTAATGACACAGAAGGGCCTTGAACCAAGAATACTGTATCCAGAATGACTATCATTTAAATTTGAGAGAGGGATTAAACAATTCCCAGATAAGTGAAAGTTGAGGGAATTTACCTCCTACAAACCACCTCTACAGGATATCTTAAAGGGACTGCTCTAGGTGGAAGCACTCCTAAAGCTAAAAAGATGTCACCAGAGAAAATAAAATCAAACCAAAGAAAGCAGACCATCCAAATACTAACTAAAGGCAAAAAGTAAAATCAACTATCCACAAAAACGTTCAAAGGAAACGTAAAAGAGTACAGAACAAAATACCTAGCATATAAAGAATGAAGGAGGAAGAATAAGAAGGGAGAGAAATAAAGAATCATCAGACTGTGTTTATAACAGCTTAATAAGAGAGTTAATTTAGACTGTTAGATAGTAAAGAAGCTACCCTTGGACCTTTGGTAAGCACGAATCTAAAGCCAGCAATGGCAATAAGTACATATCTATCGATAATCACTCTAAATATAAATGGACTGAATGCACCAATCAAAAGACACAGAGTAATAGAATTGATAAAAAAGCAAGACCCAGCTACATGCTGCTTACAAGAGACTCACCTCAAACCCAAAGATATACACAGACTAAAGGTGAAGGGATGGAAAAAGATATTTCATGCAAACAACAAGGAGAAAAAAGCAGGTGTTGCAGTACGTGTATCAGACAAAATAGACTTCAAAACGAAGAAAGTAGCAAGAGATAAAGAAGGACATTACATGATAAAGGGGTCAGTCCAACAAGAGGATATAACCATTTTAAATATATATGCACCCAACACACGAGGCCGACATATGTGAAACAAATACTAACAGAATTAAAGGAGGAAATAGAAAGCAATGCATTCATTTTAGGAGACTTCAACACATCACTCACTCCAAAGGACAGATCAACCAGACAGAAAATAATAAAAGACACAGAGGCACTGAACAACACACTAGAACAGATGGACCTAACAGACATCTACAGAACTCTACACCCAAAAGCAACAGGATACACATTCTTCTCAAGTGCACATAGAACATTTTCCAAAATAGACCACATACTAGGCCACAAAAAGAACCTCAGTAAATTCAAAAATACTGAAATTCTACCAACCAACTTCTCAGATCACAAAGGTATAAAACTAGAAATAAATTGTACAAAGAAAGCATAAACGCTCACAAATACATGGAGGCTCATCAACATGCTCCTAAATAATCAATGGATCAATGGCCAAATTAAAACACAGATCAGACAAAATATGGAGACAAAAGACAACAACAACATAAAGCCACAACTTCTGTGGGACACAGCAAGGCAGTTCTAAGAAGAAAGTATATTGCAATCCAGGCCTATAGGAAAGAAGGAAGAAAAATCCCAAATGAATAGTCTAAAGTCACAATCACTGAAATTGGAAAAAGAAGAATGAGGTCCAAAGTCACCAGAAGGAGGGACATAATGAAGATTAGAGAAGAAATAAATAAAATTGAGAAGAATAAAACAATAGAAAAAATCAATGAAACGAAGAGATGGTTCTTTGAAAAAATAAACAAAATAGATAAACCCCTAGCCAGACTTATTAAGAGAAAAAGAGAATCTACACACATAAACAGAATCAGAAATGAGAAAGGAAAAATCACTACAGACACCACAGAAATACAAAGAATTATTAGAGAATACTATGAAAATCTGTATGGTAACAAGCTGGAAAACCTAGAAGAAATGGACAACTTCTTAGAAAAATACAACCTTCCAGGACTGACTAAGGAACAAACAGAAAACCTAAACAGACCTATTAACAGCAACGAAATTGAATCAGTAATCATAAACCTACCCAAGAACAAAACCCCCGGGCCAGGTGGATTCACCTCTGAATTTTATCAGACATAAAGAGAAGAAATAATATCCATTCTCCTTGAAGTTTTCCAAAAAATAGAAGAGGAGGGAATACTTCCAAACTCATTCTATGAAGCCAGCATCACTCTAATACCAAAACCAGCAAAGACCCCACCAAAAAAGAAAATTACAGACCAATATCCCTGATGAACATAGATGCAAAAATACTCAACAAAATATTAGCAAACCAAATTCAAAAACACATCAAGAGGATCATACACCACGATCAAGTGGGATTCATCTCAGGGATGCAAGGACGGTACAACATTCGAAAATCCATCAACATCATCCACCACATCAACAAAAAGAAGAACATAAGCCACATGATCATCTCCATAGATGCTGAAAAAGCATTTGACAAAATTCAACATCCATTCATGATAAAAACTCTCAATAAAATGGGTGTAGAGGGCAAATACCTCAACATAATAAATTCCATATATGACAAACCCTCAGCTAACATCATACTTAGCAGCAAGAAGCTGAAAGCTTTTCATCTAAGATCGGGAACAAGACAGGGATGCTCACTCTCTCCAGTTATTTAACATAGTACTGGAGGTCCTAGCCATGGCAATCAGAAAAAAAGAAAGAAATGCAAGGTATCCAGATTGGTAAAGAAGAAGTCAAATTGTCGCTGTTTGCAGATGACATGATATTTGTACATAAAAAGCCCTAAAGACACCACTCCAAAACTACTAGAACTAATGTCTGAATTCAACCAAGTTGCAGGATACAAAATTAATACACAGAAATCTGTTGCTTTCCTATGCACTAACGATGAGCTAACAGAAAGAGAAATCAGGAAAACAATTCACAATTGCATCAAAAAGAATAAAATACCTAGGAATAAACCTAATGAAGGAAGTGCAAGACCTATACTCTGAAACTACGAGACTATCTGAAGAGAAATTGAAGAGGACACTAACAAATGGAAATTCATCCCATGCTCTTGGCTAGGAAGAATAAATATTGTCAAAATGGCTATACTACCTAAAGCAATCTACAGATTCAATGCAATCCTTATCAAAATGTAAACAGCATTCTTCAATGAACTGGAATAAATAGTTCTAAAATTCATATGGAACCACGAAAGACCCCAAAAAGGCAAAGCAATCCTGAGAAGGAAGAGTAAAACAGGGGGAATTATGCTCCCTGACTTCAAGCTCTATTACAAAGCTATGGGGATCAAGACAATTTGGTACTGGCACAAAAACAGACCCACAGACCAGTGGAACAGAATACAAAGTCCAGACATTAACCCAAACATATACGGTCAATTAATATATGATAAAGGAGCTATGGATATACAGTGGGGAAATGACAGCCTCTTCAACAGCTGGTGTTTGCAAAACTGGACAGCTACATGTAAGAGAATGAAACTGGATTACTGTCTAACCCCATACACAAAAGTAAACTCAAAATGGATCACAGACCTGAATGTAAGTCATAAAACCATAAAACTCTTAGAAAAAAACATAGGCAAAAATCTCTTGAACATAAACATGAGCAAGTTCTTCAAAACATATCTCCCCAGACAAGGGAAACAAAAGCAAAAATGAACAAGTGGGACTATATCAAGCTGCACAGCTTCTGTACAGCAAAGGACACCATCAGTAGAACCAAAAGACATCCTACAGTATGGGAGAATATATTCATAAATGACATATCTGATAAGGGGTTGACATCCAAAATATATAAAGAACTCACGCACCTCAACAAACAAAAAGCAAATAAGCCAATTAAAAAATGGGCAGAGGATATGAATAGACTCTTCTCCAAAGAAGAAATTCAGATGGCCAACAGGCATATGAAAAGATGCTCCACATCACTAATCATCATAGAAATGCAAATTAAAACCACAATGAGATATCACCTCACACCAGTAAGGATGGCCAACATCCAAAACACAAACAACAAATGTTGGCAAGGATGTGGAGAAAAGGGAACCCTCCTACACTGCTGGTGGGAATGCAAATTAGTTCAACCATTGTAGAAAGCAGTGTGCAAGTTCCTCAGAAAACTCAAAATAGAAATACCATTTGACCCAGGAATTCCACTCTTAGGAATTTACCCTAAGACTGCAGCAGCCCAATTTGAAAAAGACATATGCACCCCTATGTTTATCGCAGCACTATTTACAATAGCCAAGAAATGGAAGCAACCTAAGTGTCCATCAGTAGATGAATGGATAAAGAAGAAGTGGTACATATACACAATGGAATATTATTGAGCCACAAGAAGAAAACAAATCCTACCATTTGCAACAACATGGATGGAGCTAAAGGGCTCAGTGAAATAAGCCAGGCGGAAAAAGGCAAGTATCAAATGATTGCAATCATATGTGCAGTATAAGAACAATGAAAAAACTGAAGGGACAAAACAGCAGCAGAGTTACAGAACCTAAGAATGGACTAACAGTTACCAAAAGGAAAGGGACTGGGGAAAATGGGTGGCAAGGGAGGGACAAGGGGGAAAAAGCGGCATCAGATTAGCAGACATAATGGGGGGGGGTGTTCAGGTCAGAGACTAGGCTGATGGACAGTGACTGTAATGGTGTATGTTGGGGGACTTGATGAAGTGGGGAGTTTTGTAACCATAATGTTGCACATGTAATTGTAGATGAATGATACCAAAAAAAAAAGGTGGACCCTCTAAAAAATGTTAGGGCACAGTTTGAATTTTCCCAAGGTTTGAAGGTGAAATCTAAGGTACTGATTGAAATTTTCAAAGGTCCATCAAAATTTGTAGAAGAAATATATTTAATCTTGGACATTCCTTATATGTATCATGTGGCATCAGTAAATGTATTTTGAGTTAAACTAGTCTCATTTAATGTTTACAGCTATTGAATATATATTTAAAATGTTTAAAACTGAAATGCAGAAGGTTGTCTATAAACAATTACAGTGATGGAAATATTAGTTCTTATGGATTTCTTCTCTTTTTCATTTTTAAAGTTATTTCAAGTTTGATTCCACCATATTTAAAGTGTATGTATACATATACACCCAAATATATATTTATAGAAAGAGAGAGAGAGAGAAAGAGTTTGTGTATATGTGTGTGCGTGTATGTATAGACATGTATAAAGAGAGAGAGGGGAGGGAGGGAGATGGAGAGATGGCAAATAACCATACATTTTTAAATGGATGGTCAAGGTACACTCAGACATTGTAGAATATCAACAAGCTGTAAGTCCAGCAAAGTGGCAAGCTGGGTTTGTCTGGGCCACACTGGAGAGGTGCTTTAGACTTCATAGTGCCCAGTGGAAACCAAGGTCATTTTGCTTTCCTTACCTAGAATGAATTACGATCAGCTATTTCTGTCCTCAAAGCAGAATTCAGCTTATGACTAAAAAAAATAAATAATAGATAATATCAATATTTACATATAATATAAATTCAGATGAAATATAAGTGTATTTATTTACATGAATGGTATGTGAACAATATAAAATTATGTTTTGTAATATTTTTATTATGCATAGCATAAAATTATAAGCAAGTGTATAGATAGATATTTAATATAATTTATATATAAATTAAAATAAGAGAAAAATATAAAGTGATCTAGAAAGAGGAAATATAGCTGAAAAAAATCTCTGAAATTTTGTTTTCTCAAAGTTCCTATTACAAAGAAATAGAAGGAGATTCATCAGGTTATGCTCATGAGTGGTAACTATTCTCTGTAGCAATGAAAACATACTTGACATATCCACTATGATGAGGGGGACGAAAAGTTCCCAACCAGTCAGTTAAGGAAATTCAGTTTGGTGTGGCAAGATGTAGTAACTTGGAAAGCCTCATTGTTTTCAATTTGATACTTGAAGCTGCTCTGGAAAGAAGTTTGCTTTATTCTAGCAAGTGGATTGTATACATTTCTTGCAAGGATTGTATATATTTATTTTACGGTGGTGACAGTTTTATTTTTATAGCTCTATCTAGATGCTGTCACAGACAGGAAATTCCTGAGTTTGAACAGACTGTTGAAGGGCAGATGCATATGCACAGCCCCCACTTCACCAAGAGATTCTAGCTTGCTTCCTGACACGGTATTGATTTGGGATTTCTCATCGCAGCATTGGCAGTGGGCTCCAAACTTTGATATATCAAAGAAATGAGTGGATTTCACATAGCAGCCAGGGACAGAAGACTGCTGTGATGTCAACCCTGACTACTTTTGCCGTGTGTCATCACTCCCAACTCGGGCATGGAAAACAGGGATAAACACACAAAGAGCAGAGCTTTGTGATTGCCAGCCTTTGGATTCATACTTTGAAGTGAAAGGCAGTGAAAGTCCTTTATTCTCTTTCCAAGAGATGAACAGCAATCTGGACCCAGGATGGTAGACTCCACTGAGAGTGCTTTCAGCAAGCACTGTTGGAAGAGTCATGCATTCCTGTAGAGGTCTCTTTCCATTATACTATCAGGAAGCATTTTAGTGGTTTGTACAAACTTACTTCATTTTCTGAGTGCATATTAATTGTAAAGTGACAGTATAAAACATTGAAAAAGCAAGCCGGTATTTTCAAGTCACATATGACCTTTTAACATGGTATATAAAGTGTTTGTGTTTAGGGTTTGTCTCTCTTCATATTGCTAGAATGTCAGACTCATGAGAGCAGAGATATGAATGAGCTTTTGTCATTTGATTTCCAACTGCCTAGAAGAGTAAGTGGCACCTTATAGACCTCCATGAATGCTTGTTGAATAAATGCCTTTCTGAGACTATTGAATGCCAGAGAAATGAGTATGAGTTTTATGATAGGGAATACAAATAATGCAAAATTCAAAATCATTTGTATATTGTGTCTTGAGTAATTATTGTAAAGTATTCTAAAGAGTATGGAAAATACATCATAAATTTCATGAACCTTACACTTACATGTAATATTATTACATATTGGGAAAGCTGGGGTTTTTTCCCAATATTTTTGACAACAGAATATTTCCAAATCACTACTACAAAACTGTATCTTTATTAACTATACCAGTGTGTTCATTATGCCAATGAAATTATTTCCTG
Source organism: Smutsia gigantea (assembly GCA_032199065.1). NCBI lineage: Eukaryota > Metazoa > Chordata > Mammalia > Pholidota > Manidae > Smutsia > Smutsia gigantea. The sequence continues at coordinate 556,803 of JAVSCE010015400.1, forward strand.
TAAAGCAAGTATGATGAATTTATTTACAGCTCAGCTTTGTTCTCTTTTATAACTGGGCATGATCTAGATGGCTAGAGCATAACATTATTGGCCAAGGAGATCTGGAAAGAAAATTTGTACTCAGAGAACATGGCAGAGTTCAACATGGAATTCATAATTAATGTGCACTACCACATTAGCAGTTTTGTTTGAAATGCCTCTCATTTACCTACAATCATTCAACAAGATTTGGGGTTCATGTGTAAAAATTTGCCTACAGTTCTAGAGATTGTAAGAGGAATTAAGGAAAATGGTTTCTTGTCCAAAGTTTTCAATCCATTCCAACTTGTCTCATAAAAGAAGTGCCAGTGTTAGCTGATTGGCAGAGTAAGTGTATTCAACATGCTGGTCCTTAGCCTTTTGATTAAAGAAGCATAGCCTCTTTCCAGGAAGTTATCTTCTCATTACATCTTTATTTAGAAAGTGGAGTTTTCTTATTTAGTCAACATGTGCTCTGGGGTTTGGGATATCAGTTTGATTTGATATGGTGAGTTTTTACCTTTCAGGCTGCTGTAAACATGGAGCCTATTGCAATGATTAGAATTGTTTTGGAAATAAGATAGATATAAATTGACTATTTTCTAAAATAAGTAGGAAAGTTACTATCTTCCTCATTATTCAAAAACAAACAAATGTAACACATGATCCCAAATATTATTATTATTCCAGATGGTAAGTGCTATAACTATTCTAAATGAACATTTATGCAAGGTTTTATTGTGATATTTTTAAGAGTATAAATATGATCCTCTAATGAAAGTATACAGGATCACAGATCAAGAGGTTTTATTTTACAGACATATTAATGCCATTGTCTTTAATGATTTTAAAATTATGACACATCAGGTTGTCTTTATCTTGAAGGCTGTTAAATTAGATCAAATGGTTTGAGTGAGAAAATAAAATAGCATATTTGTGAGAGCATAATACTTAAAACTAAGATAGTAAGGGAAGTCAAGCCAGTAGATTGAGGACCCATTATGGACCATAACTTTATCCTTCTGTCATTTGGGAAGATACTGCTTTTCCTTTAAGTGTTTTCTCTTCATTTTGTAATTTAAAATGTTATTTTCTGTTTATTAATGCCGCATTTCTAAATAAAACAAAAAAAAAAGGAACGGAAGCCATCATAAATGTTAGGAAGGCTATAATCCAGGTCTGGAAAAAGGGATGCAGTATCTCTCCCTTGGGCACAGAGGACTAATACAGCAGCCTTTCTTGGCCTCCATGTCCCCAGAAACCTTCTGAACCACTTGTTCTCTTGATCATTTCCTTGTTCTTTCCCGTAATGGAATTGATGCCGGGGTTCTTGTTTGTGAAGTCGAAGAATGAACTTACAAACACCCAAGATAGTAGAGCAAGACAGAGGCTTTTATTTAGAAATAAAGTGAGAAGATAGAGCTCCTGGCTCACGCCAGGAGGGGACAAGGAAGCCCAGGGTGGTGCATTGTCTAGGGGATTTATAGGCAATTGAGGATTTGGGGGGACAGGAAAAAAAGGCCTAGGGGTGTGGACTTGTACCACCTGTCCTACCCTCAAGGTGGGCTGGGTTGCTGTCTGTTTGCTAGGGCTGTTTACAGTGAAGTCACGGGTTATGTTGAGATACTCTTGCAGAACACTCAGACATTCCAGGCCAAGTTGCTCCTGGCCTTTTGACCTTTAACTGATCTCACTGAAGATGTCTATATTCCTAGTCTGGTATCTTTACCCTAGAGAATTAGTGTGACCTTGATTTTGCATAATGCTGAACACAATTTTGATAGGGTCTTTTCATTGTTACATTGCTTTGACTGTAAATATCCTGCCTTGCTTTTTCTGAAGGCCCTCACCCTACTCTGACTACACCCACGGTCCCTGTCTCAGAATGTGCAGAAGTTTCAGAATGACAAACTATACCACCTCTTCAGCTAGTCACCAGTTTGTAATCTTGACCCAGTGAGCATGACCTTTCCTCCACAGAATGGATGTCATAATACCTACCTGCAAGAATATGCTAAAGACAGATTCAGAAAATATATGTTTAAGTAGTTGGAAGATTTTATAGATGCTGACTCAAAAATACTCATAGTAAGTCATGTGGATCACTCTGTTTGAGGCAGTCTTATAAGCATGTATTTATAGCTATTTACTTATTTAATCCTGAAAACAAATTTATCAGATAGTTACTAGTTTATCTCCATGTTAATGATGAGGAAACTGAGACAGATATGCTATTTAATTTACTTAAAAATATAACTGATAAGTTGAACTTGAACTTAAAAAGAAGGCATATTCTAGCTCACTGTTCTTATAACTACTACCATTGGTCAATATTATTTTACTTTTTCCTGCAAGTAAGCATGGATTGTTGTTATATTTTCCTGCCTAATGTTGGGCTGTACTTTGGGCTATCCATGCCTAGAATTTATAAAAGCAGAAGCTGAATCCTTTTTTCAAGGAAAAAAAAATGTGACAGTCATGTAAAAAGAAAACTCATTTCTTTAAAGATAAAGTAGTACAAAAAAAAAATAGATTCCACTTTAAAATGTGTGTGATCTAGTGCAGTGATCTTTGAAATCTAAGGACTATGTATCCTATTAGTAAAAAAAAAAAATGACCTGTACTTTTAATATAATATTCAAATAAATTACATATATGTATATATGCTAGTGTGCAAATAATCTTTATAAAACACATAAAAAATAAATATCAGATTGCTGATTTACAACATTTTCTTTGTACATTCTGATGAACCTTATCTACAACTAGTCTAAGAGAGAATCCTGGGCAGGAGGCATAAATTGAAGGATCTCCAAAAACAATATGGCTTGCCAGAAGCATTTAGTCTACAAAGACTGGACAATCATTTAAACATTGACAATCTCACATGGAAATTTGGATTTCTACCACCTTCTGGAAAATCAGAAGATCTAGCAACACTGATCTGCAATCCCAGTTGATAACCATTGACAGAAGTTGAATATCAGCTGGCCTTTCAAGACAAATCCTATACTCCATAGTTTATCACAGCCTTCACCATCCCTATTGTCCCATTAAGCTAATTCACTCTTTTCTTTTGTCTTGTCTCCTGTAGGCATGTGAGTTTAGAACTTCTGAATTGCAGAAATAAATTTCCTAGCCCCTCTACCCTGATCAGGGTCGTTTTACCAATTCTGCAGGGAAATTTCAGTTTACAAAGAAATTGAGCACATTACTCTTTCAATAAGCCTTTCTGATGTGCTCACTGGCCACTACTATCTCATTCAGTTTCTTTACTCTCTAGGAGGTTGCAAAGAAAAACAGGAATTAAAATGAAATTCATCCAAATACTTCTAAAGACAGATGTAGTAATAGATGATGGTTTATCCTTAGTCTTACTGGGCATAGTTAAGTCAATCTCTTATCACTCTACTAGAATGGAATTAGCGTTTTAATGATGGTTTTTTTCTACTTAATTGTATAAGACAAGTGTCCTTTGAAATTTTCAAATAGGATGCTAAAAACCGATTACCCTCTTAAATTGTTCAGAGCACCTTACACTTTATAATAGAAATATGCGATGGGCAAGATAAATGTAGTAACTTAAACTGATTAACGTTTGGTACACAGAATCTCAATATTAAAAAAGGTGTGGTTCTGATATTATCAGTATATTAACCTCTCAATTTACTTGCTTAAAAGGAAATGGCAGAAAAGATTACTTTCCTTAGAGACAACTTGTCTGCAAATTCATGTAAAGAGTTCCAGAGCATTAAACAAGTGTGCTACTCTGTTAATGGGTAAGGTAGCACAGCTAATTAACTATGAAGTCATTAAGGCTTTTCTGTTCTGTGACAGTTCTGTTTATCTATAAGAGATTAATGAACTTGTCAAATGCTTCTTTCTTCCTTTTGTTATTTCAGATCAGCCTTGAGTGGAATTTGACAGAAGATGTTACAACATTTTCACCTCTGGAAATGGTTAGCTTCAGGGATTATCCTTGGCTCCCTCTTCAAACTCAGCTTTGGACAGTATGATGATGGTAAGACTGCTCTAACGCTGACCTTTAGAGTTAGCCAGAATGCCTATCATTAAATTGAAAATGAAACATGCCACAACAATGAATAATGCTAATTTGTAGTTTATTTTTAAAGGTTAGTAGCTCTGTCAATAATTTACCTTAATTAAAATAATTCTACAGAAGTGGCATCCAAAGCTCTGTGCTTCTTAATAAGGGTTTTGCAGGAAGGTAGAAAATCCAACTCAAACCTTTATGTGAACGATTACTCATTCTTACAAAACAAATGCTTAATTGCTATGAAAGAAAATACATTAAATTCTATTTACTATCTGCCCCAGTGGCCTAATGGGTAAGGCAGTGGCCTCCTAAACTCTATTTACTAACCCTTGAATAAATACAGACAATGGTCTCAGATAAAGTTTAAGAATATGAAAGATACCAGAAATTTCTATGAGTAAATTTCTTTGAAGGGGTCAAAAGTATGGGCTATAAGTGATTTTAGTGTTGGTGCTGTAGCTGGGTATTGGATTAATTCATCCCCCACTATTTTATCTGGAAAGAGTGAAAAGAATGTAAAAGACATAGCATTAGACTTTGTAAGTCATTTACCTTACTAATAGCAAATCAATCACTTTAGAAAGATATATATATATATATATATGCCTCATTTGGGATTTGCAGAATAATTCACAATAGCGTCTATTTTCATGAAGTCTGTAGCCTAATCCCCTGAAAAGTTATGCTAATTAGCAGAGTGTCTACTTCAAGTGCATCTGAATTTAATGTTCGTGTCATTGCCATTTATGGAGATTTTGACTCTCCAGTCTAAAAACAAATTTTAAAATGCAATAAGAAATAAGTAATGTAACTGCTACTTTGAAGCAAAAATAAAAATCAGTGAAACTTTAAAGAGCACGACTGTATTAAACAGGTGCATTTTAAATTGTGCCTCAAGAATAGATGACAATCAATGTGTTGATATTTCTTTACGTCATAAGGCATTCTACCTTTATTCATATTTAGTGTTCAGGCTGAGCAAGGAGGGATTCACTGTCATTGCACACATTAGACATTCATCTGCTCTGTATTTTCTTTCATAGTACTTTTTTATGTACTAACATAATTTAGGTTATCAGAGGAAATCAATCCTGGTTTAACCTGTAATGCTATAGAAATGGTTTCCTTAATAAGCTCATTATAGCTCATGCTCTTTCTAAACATTCCCACATAGTCTCCAAAATAAGATTATCAAGTCGCCATTGGCTGTCATGTAGTGTACTTTCTGAAGCAGAGTGTAACTTCTCACCTGCCAGTGACAGTACAGAAGGGCTGCCCCTAAAGGACCACACTGTGCATGGCTCCCCTACAGCACTGTTAGAAAGCCTTCTCAGTAAGGCCTCCTGTAAGTAAGTGACTCAGTTCTTGGGTAGAATGAAGGGATAGAGAAATGTTAAACTGTGGCACAGAAATACAAACTTTGTCTAGTGTTCTGCAGAGATTGCTTAACTTTACATGCATTTCAGCATTCCTTCCATACTTGCATCTTCCAACATGCCCCAGGAGGTAACAATGTTTTGTTCCCTTAGGTATCTTTATATCTCATGTCCTCACCTCTCTGACCTCCCTCAACTAGGGACTCTTTGACACCACTTTTATTTAGTTGTTCAGCTCTGTCTGACTGAAATGGTTTTCATAGCTACTACTTTTAAAAAAAATTCATATAAAATTGTGAGCCCATGCTATGTAGGAATTAAATCAAAACTCAGCAAAGCGTGGTGAACATACAAAATAACACTAAACTGGAATATGTGGTAAGAACTTCTTGAAGCAATTTCTTTTTATCCAGATGCTTAGGGATGCAAGTATGTGGTTAGATTGATGGAAGATAATGGTGATGATCATAAACATGAAAGAAACATGCAAGAAACTTTTCCCATAGATAATCCAGTGGTTGGATTAGCCTGCTGTAATAGTTGACAACAGATTTACATACATGGTGAGAGCTTCAGGTAGAAAAAAATGAAGGAGAAAAAATTCTAAACTACTCAAAGGCTATTAGCATAACAGTCTAGGTTTTTCTTATACTAATGAATAGGATTATTCTTTTTATTGTAAACCATTTCTTATACTTTTCTATGTATTTCTTCAGACATAAGGAAGGTAGAAGGGAAAAAATTGATACTTTATCCTAAAAGTGAATATTCTAGTATTACCCAAATGTGTGAAACTCCTAAGAAAAATAGACTGTATAATTATTATTTTAAATAATTTTGTAACAAAATTATTTACTTGAAATCTTTGGCTACATTTTGAGTCTTTTTTTTATATTTCTCATTCAAATTGCTGGGATAATTTTTTGATTCGGTAATAAAATTTGTGGATTGCCTCTTCCATAATGGACATTTTGTTTGTTTGATGACTATATATCTAAGCAAGAATTAATAATGTAAGATTGATAGTATTATATTACATTTTAAAAGTCAGAATTTAGCTAACTGATAGAAAATTAAAGAACATAATAGATTTGTAGTTTATAGTATCTTTTTCTCCCCGTAAGAGAGTATTAGCATTGATATTTTAGCTTATAGTATAATGCATTACCAGAGCTGACAATTTTATTTGAATGAGAACATGAATCCTGATCCCAAATTAAGTGTGGAGAACCTGGAAGGAAGTACCATTCAGAAGGAGAAGTATCAGAGACATCTGCTAAATTATATGTTGCATGGAAAAAAAGAAAAAATATATAAAACAGATCCCTTATTCTAACATATTCAAAGTGAGGTAAATAAACCAAGTTGTGCACAGGATTTGTGTTTTTGTTTGTTTTGATTTGATTTTGAATTCATGAATGAATGAAGAAAGGGAGCGGAAGAACCAGGACATGACATATGGGTAGTAAATATGTTTTATTTTTTATTTCCTATGTATTTTCAAGTTGTCCATATTGAATATATATTGCTGCTGTAATTATTTTGGAAAAGACTTTAAGAAAAACTGTATATGGTAGCATTATGACTAAGTCTGAACCAAACTATTACAGGAGTTTTAAAAGGTATATGTGCCAGTGAGTGCCTGTGTGTGTGCACTTTTGAGAATCAGAGAGAAACAGACCGAGAGATTCCTTTAGTTTATACAGAACACAACAGCCAACATGAGTTTATGAAGGAAAGGCTTCTCCCTGGCTGCTCAAGCATTTAGCCTTGAAAGCCAGAAATCTTCCATCTTGCCCTTGAGCCATTACATAAATTAGCATATATCTATGATGTGAATGGAACTCTTACATAGGGCAGAACCAAAACAGCTATGAAGGGACCCTATTTAAAACTTCAAAAGGTCACAGTACTTCCTTAGGCTCAGTTATAATTAATAATAAATAATAATTATATCTGTTAGTTGTTAATTTGTTGTTAATATAAAATACTTTGTTTAAAATAATGAGTCTTGAAACTCAGTTTAGGCAGTTTAGAACAGCATCTGTTAAATGGCTAATGTTCACTAAAACATTTATCATTATTGCTATAATTACTTCATTATAAATAATTCTTCTTTTCTTATAAACTTGCATATTTATTTATAAAGGAGTAATTTGTGCCCCGCTGTACTATATATATATTCTTTTTTTATGTCTCTCATAAACTTGCTAGACCTTTTGAAGACATAACTTTGTTTAATTACATTTTATTCCTAAAAGTATTAATAAATGTATCCTTTCCTTGGAAAGCTTACTGATTCACATGAAACTTTAAATGAAGTTTGAAGAACATTTCCAGGTTCATTTTTATGCTAGCTCTTAAGTAGTCCATGGAAGGTCAGTGATGAGATAAGCATGTCAATCAAGAGTACAACCATGCTCTAAGGTCTAATGCTAAAGCCTGGACACATCATTTTTTTTATCAATGCTTTCAGAGGCCATGAAGTAGAGTGCCCCTGGTTTATACTAATTACGCTTAGAGGATAAAAAGACAAATTACAATGCTGATAATAGAATTGTAAGGAAAAAATAATTATCCTATGAACCAAAACCCTTATGTTGCCAAGCAAGATGTGCTGTCCCCACCAAGATGCCTTAAGAAGAGATGGTTAAATAAACTTACCAACTCTGCCAGAAGAGTTGAAGGATCTTACTGGTTCATCTTTCCAGGACATTAACAGCAGTCATATAGGGCACTGCTACAGCAGTATCCCTGCCTCATGGATTGCAGTACTCTGTAAAACACTTACTTTCTCCCCTGGATCATGCTAGGAAGATTTTTTAAATCCCTTATTCTTTGAGTTTGTCTTTTCTATGTTTAATGTATTTTATCTTCTTCTTGTTAATATTATCTTTCTCTGAACATAGTACAATGCAATAGTTTCTTTTGAGTCTATTTCATTAAAAATTAAAGATGATTACTATAGGCTGGACCTAAGTACTTTTCATTGAACTTGGTTGTCTCTGAATCTTCTTAATCCCTCATTTAAATATAATTTCTTAAGGCAGCATACAAACAGTACAAGTGTTTGCATACATGCACACACACACACACACACATGTGTGTGTGTCTATAGCATAGATGATACACATTTTAAACAAAAATATAACCATTTGTAGCATAAGTTATGCAGATTTCATATTCATATATGATAGATATCTTTCTTTGTCTATCCCTTTTACTTATTCCATCTTGTAGAGGTTAAATTCAAGTTTTAAGAATAACTTAGTTAAAATCCTGAATATTGTCTTTTCAGGGGAAGCTTTATAATCTGTTAGATTTATATGTATTGTCATATTATGTGTCATCAGAATGGGAGGACAAAAAAGAACATTGCTATTTTCAATACTTTCTCCAATGAAAGTTTCCTAGACAATCTCAGTGTCATGTCTAGATGAAAGCTTGTCTCTGTCCTTTTTTTAGGTTGTACCCACACTTGCATTTATTTTCTCCCCTTTTCTGAAGATGAGTAATCTTATAGAGCTTTGTACCTACCAAATGGACTTAGTTCTAGAGTAAACACTTGAAAACATATATCTTTTATTGTTTCACCAACAATATCCTAGTATGAAAGTTCAGAAATAAAAACTCTGTGGCTTTGTGCCTAAAAGAATTACTGTAATAACTTTTATATACTCCCTTAATAGACTCACTTAAAGCCCATCTGTATATCTTGGAAATCCTGAGAGCGAAAGAGCCAGGGTTGGGGGGGAACAACTCTGATAAATGGAAGACCAATTACTGTACTTAGATTTTCTCTTTGCACATGCACACACACACACACACATACACACACAAAGAGATTATTCCATAATAACTTAGAATAGCTAAATTTTGATACTTCAAATATTCTCATATGTCGTGTTGTGGTAGGGGAAAGAAGTAAAATGTCTAATTCAGTGTCCAAGCAATGTAGATAAAATTAATGATAAATGGTAAGATGGGCCTTTCCATCTCCAGTTCTAACCTGAAAAATTTGAACCCACTGAAAAATAAAATGCTCACATCCAGTTATGTGAAAAGGCAGAAATCACTTTAAATGTTCTTAATAGAAATTAAAATTGAGCAAAAATGTAATCATAATCTTGCCTGGCTCTGAGTTATCACAGACTCACGCAGCTCATAATGGAGTGTCCAGTCATTTGGGTCTTTACCTGCCAAATCTCTGTACCTGTTACCACTACTTCTTCACCAGTTCCCGCAAGCTTTGCAATTTGGTTTTTCTGTACTAAAATTGCACTCTTTAAGACCTCCAATGACTACTTTCTTGGGCAAAACCTATAATTTTATAGCTTTTCAGCAAATGGCATTATTGATCTACCTTCTTGAAACTTTATTTTTCTCAGAGGTTCTTTGTACTGACTTTTTCTGATTGTCTACATATCAGACTTCTTCGCCACCTTTCCAGTAAATATTCCACCTTTTCCTGTTCTGTAATTTTGAAAGCATCCCACTTTTGTTTATAGTTCCATAAGGAGCCATATTCTATAATAAACAAATTTAGGTATTTCTGACAACTAAACAAATTCCTCTCCTTGTTATTTTTGATAGCTGACACAGTGCACTCATCTATCTGCATATCCAATGCATATACTATTATTTTTCTCTAGACCACATATTCATTTATTTACAGAACATTTATTTCATTAGCATTTTACTGATTATCAACTCTAGGAAAGGCAAAGATAGTCAATATAATGTGATCTAAAAAAATGGAATTACATTCAGTATATGTGTTTTGGGGGATTACTAATGGAAAAATCTGTTGAAGAATTTGGGGTAGAGATAGTAAGAAAATGTTTGCAGGCTACATTTTGAATTTTCAAATTAAGGAACTTAAGGAACATATGTAAATTTCAGAAAAACTATGAACACTGACTAGGTGTTCTGATTTAAGATGAATACAGGTATCTGTAGTATCGAGGACAGTACATGCTGTTTTATGAATTCAGTCAGGGAAGGTTAGATATTAAAGTATCCAAAGGTAAGTATGTACTTGGTGTGATCACTACCTATCCAAGGCACATTTATAAACTCATCACCTTCATGGAACTCCAGCTAATAGCAACCACCTCTGTGTGTGTGTGTGTGTAGCGGGGGACAGAGTGTGTATGGGGGACACCCTTAGAATATATTTTTGGTTGCTTGTAGTACTCAGTTTTTGTAATTGAATGTATTTAATGCCTTCTTATTTACTATCAAGAAGTGTTCCCCGCATGTTACATGCACCTTACTACTTCATGTTCAACAAGTTTCTTGAAATGATGAACCATAAATATTTATTTTATCTGTAAAGAGCATCTCTTAATAATAACCACTAATATCTATTGATTATTAATAAGCCGTCTCTATATTATTATATTATAATATATATGTATTAATATTACTTATTTCAATAACCACCAATTGGGTCAATCTGCCAATGAGAGTACTCAGTTTTTGCAGTTGAATGTATTTAATGCCTCTCAGAAATGGATTGAGAGATGAGATGTCTATTTAACAATATTTGAAAATAAGTCTCTAACAATATACAGGGAAGTTGTTCAGGTTTACATATTATATATATATTAATCCTCACAAGAACTCCTTGAGGCCCTTGTGATTCTAATAAGAACCACATACTATTTCACTACTATTATGCCTTGTTTATACATTGGGACCTATAGTGGCACAGAGAGGTTAAGTTGCTTTCCCAGTGTGGAGCAGCTATGAAGTGACAGAGCTGAAACCAAACCCGTTATCTCAGCTCCATGTGCAGTAACCACATGCTGTGCTATTTTGCTATGACATCAAAACCTTAACCTTTCCTTCCAGATTTTACTCAGATTCTACTTATTTCTTGATATTAACTTCTTCATTTTTCTTTGATGTTGTTACTAATGACACACAATCAAAATTAAATGAGGAGAGGCTGGTCCAAAGGTACAAAATTCCAGTTATAAAATGAATAAATTCTGGGGATCTAATGTACAATATGGTCATAATACTGTACTGCATACTTGAAATTTGCTAAGAGACTGGATCCTAAGTGTTACCACATTTTAAAAAGAAAGAAACTGTGTGAGATGATGGATGTGTTAATTAGCTTGATTGTGATAATCAACTCACAATGTATAAATATCAAGCCATCATGTTGTACACTTTAAATACATACCATTTTTGTCAATATACCTCAACCACACTGGAAAAAAATAAAGCCCATCTTCCCCTTTATATTATAATATATCATATAATGTTTGTTTTATGTTTAGATTATAAATTCCTGAAGATAGGGACTGTCTCATTTACTTTAGTTTCTCTCATTGACAGAATGACCCAATTAGTGGTTATTGAAATAAGTAAGCATTGAATTACCAAAAATAGATTGAGAGATGAAATGTCTATCTAACAATATATGGGCAAGTTGTTCAAGGTTTGAGGAGAGTAGCTAGAGTTCAAACAATTCAAAAACGTATTTAGTGAGAGTTTGATTTATGTGACACTGACATAGCCGCAAAAGCAATCGATAAATTCCTGTGGCATGGAGATACAACTTACAACATACTTTTTTACATCCTCTAGGGAGAAGAATTTATGTAAATTACATATGTAATGTTTTTAGAGATTCAGTCAGTATATATCCCGTGGTAGTGTGTCATTTAGAGAAGTTTTTGTAGAACACTAAACTGGATCAATCCTTTCTTCAGATGTGTTTCCTGTCTTTCTTTCTCTGATGATCTGCTGCTCTTCTGGACATTTGTTGATAATGGTGGGTCACACTGCAGCAATTTTTCCTCAGATCGGCAAGCTCATTCTACTAATATTCCCTACTCTTGCAGCATCCTACATTGCCCCTCGGGGCTGCTCAGTTAGACTGTTTGGTGATGACTGGTCAGCTACTATGAGTTTACTGTTTTTATTGAACAACTGGAATACTGATGCGAGCCATTCAGTCTTAGATAATGTGTGAAAAGGACAATACAAACTCAGTCATTAATATTGTATGTGATTATATCCAGGATTTGGCCACAGTTAGTCTCTTGGACACATAGAAGGCCATTCTGATGATATCCCCATGGGGGAAAATACAGCATTTTAAGGAACAGTAATAATGTTTTATGTTTATGTTCATTTACTCATTCATTCATTCAGGCACATCAAGCATATGCAATATCTATTATGTGCACTCAGTTTTCTAATAATTAAAGCTAAGTAATTTCTATGTGCCAAACACCTTTCAAATATTATACAGTCTGCCTTACTCACATTGCATATATAATACACATAATTTATATTTCATTATATTTCATTTACAAAAGCTTACAAAGTTTTACCCATGTATTTTTAAGTGGCTGCTAGGTGTCAAGCCCTGTTCTAAGTGTTGTGGATATAGCGAACAAGAAAACAAACAAAAAAATCTCTTTGTGGGATTTGCTTTATATTGGAGGGAGACAGAAAATAATCCAAATTAGTAAGAAAAATCACATAGTGTACGTGAAAGGGGTTATGTTGAAAATAAAGCAGGTAAAAGGAAGAAGGAATACCTTGGAGAATGCTATTTTAAAAACGAGGGTATGAGAAGGATTTACTGAGACGGTACACTTCAAGAGAAGTTTTAAGGAGGATGAGGGGAAAAGCCAGAAAGATTCTTAGGGGAAGAGCATTTGGACATATGAGATACCAAGGATTTTTTTAAGTGAGCGAAAGTACTTTGAGATGAGGATATGCCTTGTGAGTTTGAAGAAGCCAATTGCAAGCAAGCTAGGGTGGGTGGAATGTCCTGCCACGTGAGGGAGAGGAGGTAAGAGCAAATAGGTGAGACAGAAGCAGATTGTGCAAGGCCTTGTAGGCAACTGGAGGGAGATTGTTTCTCTGAAAAGGAAAGCTACTGGAGTGCTTCAAACAGAGGAGTGAAATGATTTCACTTAAGTTTTAACAAAATTGTTTTGGCTCTTGTAATAAGAATCAGCAGTCAAGATCAGGATGACCAGTGAGAAATGTATTAGCACTCCAGACAGAAAATAAAGGTAGCTTAGACCAGGTCTTCATGACAGAAGTAAAAATGGTTGTCTATGGTATTTTGAAGGTATAGCCAATGGAGTTTGACGGTGTGTTGGAACTGATATAGACAGATTTGGTCTAACCATCAGGACAGACTGAATGACCAATCTCATCAACAGGATAAGCGTAGTTAGGGCTGAGCCACAGAGTCACTGATCATACAGTCCCAGAAGATGAGGAAGAATCAAAAAGAATATTGATATATAGAAACTGTTTATGAAAAAAAAAAGAAAAATCTAAGAAAGAATGGTTTACTAAAAGCCAAAGGCAAGAAGCATCTCAAGGAGAAAGTGATCAACTATGTCAAGTCCGATCAAGTGAGGTGAAGGGTGAGACCTGAATATAGAATCAGCGATGTAGCACTCATTCATGACATTGACAGGGGTGTTCAGGGTGAGAACTTGGAGTGGTGGAGGAAGAAGAAATGCAGGTAGTTTGAAGACATAAGTTACAAAGGGTTTTTTTGTTTGTTTGTTTGTTGTGTTGTATTTTAAATAGTGAGGCAGTGATAATAGGGAAGCAGGAATAAGGTTCAAGAATACATACTCCACCTAAGGTCTTAGTGATATAAGGATATGACGAAACAACCACCACTCCTTAGAAGGATATATATTCTCTTATTTAATCTACTTAATGTTCACTAAAATTCCATGAGGTAGATTCTTTTATTATTAGTGTTTCCAGATGAGAAAACTGAAGATACCAAACTATCTTGTCTAAGGTCACAGATCCTACTCTTAAGAGCCATGATCCTAGCTCAGGCAGCTGGGGGCAAGATGCTGCCCTCCTGACTGTTGCATCTCATGGCCTTGGTGCAGAGTGCTACAGGACGCATGAAAACATAGTATTATAGACCCTGATGCACAGAACCTTAGGAGAATGATGGAAGCTTTGAACAATTCCCATTATGTGTTCAGTAATTTGATATCTATTTATTGACATCTATAATATACCAGTATTTTTTGCTAAGCTCTAGGGATGTAAATATAAATGATACATTTATTGACCTTATGAATGTTACAGCCTACTTCATATGAAACATTAGTAAAAGGAACTAAGAAATTACAAGTAGAAATCAATAATACTGCCAACTGTGAGGAACTGGTGTTAAAAGGATGGTATGTATGCTGCCTGCCTTGAAGAGTCTTAAAGTCTGTGGCAGTTCGTCATAAAAAGATTTCCGTAATGAAGTAGTTTTGAGTTACTTGGGAAATGAATGAAGAGCTACATGAGATTCAATCCTGATTCATTAAAATTCATATGTGCAGTCAAAACAAAACAGAGGATGAGTGGATTAATAGATGATAAGCATTACTATGTGGCTATGAAACGTTATCTATGGCATAGGAGTTGAAGCATGAACTTTTGGATCAGGCCTATTTCAAATCATGCAGAATATATCATTTTTGATTAGTTATGTAATCTCTCTATGACTGAGATCTCTCTTGGCTAAACAAGGATAACAGCAACTCTGATTAGATTGCCTTTAGGATTAGATTGATGTTATGTGTATTAACTGTTTAGCATGCTTTCTAGCAATAGGAAAGGATAAATACATGTTTTTTTGGTATATTATAATTATTACTGTCCTCAAATGAAGATGAACTTAATGTTTTCTCATTATTAATCAATTTTTTTAGGTTTCTTTTGTCTGAAAACATTTATACACAGACACACACACAAAATCACACTATATAGGTTAAATTGACCATGCTTTTAACAGAATAATCATATACGTAGTGCCCTTTTCCATGTCCTATAATTCTTTGTATGATGTACCCGTCAAGACTGTGAATTTTTCAGTTGCACTTACTAAGGTATCTGGCAGAGAACAGAAACTCAGTAACCACTGGGTATCTGTACCTTTTCCATTTTTTCCTCTTATTTTCTCTACCTCCATTAATTTTTTTGTCAACTTCCTTTAGATCTTTCTTTTTATTTATCTTCCTTCACTCTATGCATGTATTTCTCTTACCTCTTTACTAGTCTCAGTCTTTTCATTTGTTTCACTCTGCCCTGTCTTGCATTCTTATTTTTCTATCACCCTCCTATTTATCTTGTCTTTTCTATCCTTCCCTCTGTATCCAATCTCTCTCTCTCTCTCTCTCTCTCTCTCTCTCTCTTTCTCTCTCTGGCCACTTGCTTAACCTTTGATATCTTTCTCCCACGCTTAAGCTAATTTAAATTCTAGACAGCACAATAAACATTTTCTTGGTTCCAGTGCCTTCATAGTTCTAACAGTGGGGACCACTTTAAAAAGCAATTTTAAATAGACTCTTAGCCTCCCTTTTTACAGAAAGAAATTAGAGTAGCATTTAAAAAAAATTCCCAATTGTGAGGAGGATTAAAGATGGAGGCATGAGAGGTGAGACAGAGGCTTCCTCCTAAAACTACATATAATAAGAAAATATAATTAATATAACTAATCCAGAAAGAACAACAGGAAAGAGGACTGTGCCAAACTGCATACACCTGGAGAAAAGAATAAACCTCACAGGACAGGGTAACATACCAAAGCTGTGCCCCGGTGGGACCCAAGCACTTCCCCCACCCCAGCTCACCAGCAGGCAAAAGAGAATTAGAGCTGGGAGCGAGTGGAGGCCTGAGACTGCTGAAAACCTAATTTGGAGATCTGATCTGGCAGCAAAACCTATATTTCATGGTGTTTCCATGATACTCTCATGATTAGGGGGTTGGAGAGCTAAGACAGGCAGAATACCTGGAGAGACAGCAGCCACGTATGGAAAGCACGGATCCATATCCGGCTGCTCTGGGACAAAAGAAAGGTGGGCAGTCTGAGGGACGTCCTAACACCAAGAGGGCTGCTAAAGGGGAAAGGATTGCACAGAGCTTACTGCTCAGGAGAGAGGACAGGTAGACAAAATTGTCCAGGTACACTCTGCCCAGCAGGTTGGGAACTTTCACAATCTTCAGGAGCTCCAGCTCCCTGGCAGGCTACAGAGCTCCAAGGACCCCCTCCATGATATGCAACCTACTGAGCCTTTCTCCTGGCCAGCCTCACCTGGCTTGCAAACCAGCAACCCCTACCCTGGCTTTAGGCCAGCCAGGGGGAAGCCCCATCTACAGCAACTAAAAATGCAAAGCACAGAGGCTTATACCTGTGTGATCCACTCACTGGTTCTGGCAGGGGAGAGAGGCATAGCAGCCAGGAAGCAGAAAACATATCTTTCCTCACCCCAGGCACCAATACCACTCCCCTGGGAACCCCAACATTGCTTCAGGGGCTGAGCAGCTCCAGAGAGTAGAGCTGGGCACTAGAGGGCGCCATATACAAATATGAAAGGCCAAAGGAACCTGGTTCAAAGTAAAATTACAAATACAACCCCTGAGAAAGATTCAAATGAAATCGACCTCATGAATATGCCTGAAAGGGATTACAAAATTAAAATCATTAACATGCTCATGGAGGTATGGAAAGATATTCAAGAACTCAGGGAGGAATGCTGGTCAGAGATCCAATAATTACAGAACACAGTATCAGAAATGAAACACAACAGAAAATTTTAAAAGCAGATTAGATACAGTGGAGGAGATGATAAATGAAATAGAAATTAGAGAAGAGTAATACAAAGAAGCTGAGGCACAGAGAGAAAAAAGGATCTCTAAGAATGAAAGAATATTGAGAGAAATGTGTGACCAATACAAACAGAACAATATTCACACTATAGGGGTACCAGAAGAAGAAGAGAGAGAAAAAAGGGGTAGAAAGTATCTTTGAGGAGATAATTGCTGGAAACTTCCCCAGTCTGGGGGAGGAGATAGTATCTCATGCCATGGAGGTGGACAGATCTCCCAACTCAAGGGACTCAAGGAAGACAACACCAAGACATATAGTAATTAAAATGGCAAAGATCAAGGGTAAGGACAGACTATTAAAAGCAGCCAGAGAGAGAAATAAGATCACATACTAAGGAAAGCCCATCAGGCTATCATCAGACTTCTCAGCAGAAACCTTACAGGCTAGAAGGGAGTGGCATGATGTATTTAATGCAATGAAGCTGAAGGGTCTTGAACCAAGAATACTTTATCTGGCAAGGTTATCATTTAAATTTGAAGGAGGGATTTAACAATTTCCAGATAAGCCAAAGCTGTGAGAATTTACTCCAACAAACCTTCTCTACAGTGTATTTTGGAGGGACTGCTATAGATGGAAGTGTTCCTAAGGCTTAATAGCTGTTACCAGAGATAATAAAACCACAGTAAAGAAAGTAGAACAGTTAATTATGAAACAATGCAAAATTAAAACAACTATCCTCAAAGTCAATCAAGGGATAGACAAAGAGTACAGAATATGATACCAAATATATAAAGAATAGGGGAGGAAGAAAAAGGAAGAGTAAAAAAAGAACCTTTAGATGGTGTTTGTAATAGAATATTAAGTGAGTTAAGGTAGACTCTTAGACAGTATGGAAGTTAACCTTGAACCTTTGGTAACCACGAATCTAAAGCCTGCAATGGCAATAAATACATACCTATCGATAATCACCCTAAATTTAAATGGGCTGAATGCACAAATCAAAAGACACAGAGTCACTGAATGGATAAAAAACAAGACCCATCTATATGCTGCCTTCAAGATACTCAGTTTAAACCCAATGACATACACAGACTAAAAATGAATTGATGGAAAAAGATATTTCATGCAAATAATAGGGAGAAAAAAGCAGGAGTTGCAGAACTTGTATCAGACAAATTAGACTTCAAAACAAAGAAAGTTACAAGAGACAAAGAAGGACATTACATAATGATAAAGGGGTCAATTCAACAAGAGATATAACCATTATGAATATCTATGCACCCAACACAGGAGCACCTACATATGTGAAACAAATACTATCAAAATTAATTCCAGGAGACTTCAACACTCCACTCACTCGAAAGAACAGATCAACCAGACAGAAAATAAGTAAGGAGACAGAAGCACTGAACAACACAATAGAACAGATAGACCTAACAGACATCTACAAAACTCTACACCAAAAAGCAGCAGAATACACATTCTTCTCCAGTGCACATGGAACATTTTCAAGAACAGATCATATATTAGGCCACAAAAAGAGCCTCGATAAATTTAAAAAGATTGAAATTGTACCAACCAGTTTCTTAGACCACAAAGGTTTGAAACTAGAATTGAATTATGCAAAGAAAATGAAAAATACCACAAACACATGGAGACTTAACAACATGATCCTAAATAACCAATGGATCAATGACCAAATAAAAACAGAGATCAAGCAATATATGGAGACAAATGACAACAATAATTCAACACCGCAAAACCTATGGAATGCAGTGAAGGCCGTGCTAAGAGGAAGCTATATTGCAATACAGGCCCACCTCAGGAAAGGAGAACAATCCCATATGAGCAGTCTAAAATCACAATTAATGAAACCAGGAAAAGAACAAATGGGACCCAAAGTCAGTAGAAGGAGGGAGAAAATTAGAGCAGAAATAAATAAAATCATGATGAAAAAACAATGGAGAGAATTAATGAAAGCAGGAGCTGGTTCTTCAAGAAAATAAACAAAATATATAAACTTCTACTCATAGTTATCATGAAAAAAGAGAGTCTACACACATAAACAGAATCAGAAATGAGAAAGGAAAAATCACTGCGGACACCACAGAAATAAAAGAATTACTAGAGAATAGTATGAAAATTATATGCTAACAAACTGAATAACGTAGAAGAAATGGACAGCTGTCTAGAAAAATACAAACTTCCAAGGCTGACCCAAGAAGAAAGAGAAAATCTGGACAGACCAATTACCAGCAATGAAATTGAAATAGTAATCAAAAAACTACCTAAGAACAAAACTCCTGGACCAGATGGCTTTACTGCTGAATTTTATCAAACATTTAGTGGACTTAATACCCATACTCCTTAAAGTTTTCCAAGGAGGAGAAGAAGAGGGAATACTTCCAAACTCATTCTATGAGGCCAGCATCACTCTAATACCAAAACTAGGCAAAGATACCACAACAAAAGAAAATTACTGACCAATATCCTGATGAACATAGATGCAAAAACACTCAACAAAATATTAGCAAACCGAATTTAAAAATACATCAAAAAGATCATCCATCATGATCATGTAGGATTTACTCCAGGGATGCAAGGATGGTACAACATTTAAAGATCCATCAACATCATCCACCGCATCAACAAAAAGAAGTACAAAAACCACATGATCATCTCCATAGATGCTGAAAAAGCATTTGACAAAATTCAACATCCATTCATGATAAAAACTGTCAACAAAATGGGTATAGAGGGCAAGTACCTCACATAATAAAGGCCATATATGATAAACACACAGCCAACATTATACTTAAGAGTGAGAAGCTGAAAGCTTTTCCTTTAAGATTGGGAACAAAACAAGGATGCCCGCTCTCACCACTTCTTTTCAACATAGTACTGGATGTCCTAGCCACAGCAATCAGACAACACAAGAAAAATAAAAGGCATCCAGATTGACAAGGAAGAAGTTAAACTGTCTCTGTTTGCAGATGACATGATATTGTAAATAAAAATCCTAAAGAATCTGCTCCAAAACAACTAGAACTAATATCTGAATTCAGCCATGTTGCAGGATACAAAATTAATACGCAGAAATCTGTGGCATTCCTATATACTAACAATGAGCTAGCAGAAAGAGAAATCAGGAAAACAATTCCATTCACAACTGAATCAAAAAGAATAAAATATCTAGGAATAAACCTAACCAAGAAAATGAAAGACCTATACTCTGAAAACTACAAGACACTCATGAGAGAAATTAAAGAAGATGCCAGTAAATGGAAACACATCCTGTGCTCATGGATAGGAAGAATTAATATTGTCAAAATGGCCATTCTTCCTAAAGCAATCTACAGATTTAATGCAATTCCTATCAAAATACCAAAAGCATTCTTCAACGAACCAGAGAAAATCATTCTAAAATTCTTATGAAACTACAAAAGACCCCAAATAGCCAAAGCAATCATGACAAGGAAGAATAACGCTTCAGGGATTACACTCCCCAACTTCAAGCTCTACTACAAAGCCAGAGTAATCAAGACAATTTGGTACTGGCACAAGAACAGGCTAGAAGAACAATGGAAAAGTCTAGAGAGCCCTGATGTACACCCAAGCATGTATGGTCAATTAATATATGATAAAGTATCCATGGACCTATAATGGGGAAATGACAGCCTCTTCAACAGCTAGTGTTGGCAAAACTGGACAGGTACATGCAAGAGAATGAAACTGGATTATTCTTTAACCCCATACACAAAAGTAAACTCGAAATGGATCAAGGACCTGAATGTAAGTCATGAAACCATAAAACTCTTAGAAGACAACATAGGCAAAAATCTCCTGAATATAAGCATGAGCAACTTCTTCCTGAACGCATCTCCTCAAGCAAGAGAAACAAAAGCAAAATGGAGCACATGGGACTACATCAAACTAAAAAGCTTCTGTATGGCAAAGGACACCATCATTAGAACAAAAACGCATCCTACAGTATGGGAGAATGTATTTGTAAATGACATATCTGACAAGGGGTTAACATCCAAAATATGTAAAGAACTCACACACCTCAACACCCAAAAAGCAAATAACCCGATTAAAAATGGACAGAGGATATGAAGAGACAATTCTCCAAAGAAGAAATTCAGATGGCCAACAGACGCATGAAAAGATGCTCCACATCACTAATCATCAGGGAATTGCAAATTAAAACCACAATAAGGTATCACCTCACACCAGTAAGGATGGACACCATACAAAAGACTAAGAACAACAAATGTTGGCAAGGATGTGGAGAAAGGGGAACCCTCCTACACTGCTGGTGGGAATATAGGCTAGTTTAACCATTGTGGAAAGCAATATGGAGGTTCTTCAAAAAACTAAATATAGAAATACCATTTGACCAAGGAATTCTACTCCTTGGAATTTACCCAAATAATACAACTTCTCAGATTCAAAAAGGCATATGCACCCCTATGTTTATTGCAGCACTTTTTACAATAGCCAATATATGCAAACAACCTAAGTGTCCACCAGTAGGTGAATGGATAAAGAAGAAGTGGTACATATACACAATGGAATACTATTCAGCCATAAAAAAGAAAAAAATCCTGCCATTTGCAGCAACAGGAATGGTGCTGGAGGATATTATGCTCAGTGAAATAAGCCAAGCAGAGAAATACAAGTACCAAATGATTTCCCTTATTTGTGGAGTATAACACTGCAGCATAATTGAAGGAACAAAATAGCAGCAGACTCAGAGACTTCAAGAAGGAACTAGTGGTTACCAAAGGGGAGGCGTGTGGGAAGGTGGGTGGGGAGGGAGAGGGAAGGGGATTGAGGGGTTTTATGTTTAGTACACATGGTGTGGGTGGTCACAGGGAAAACACTGTACACAGAGAACTGAAACAGTGAATCTGTGGCATCTTACTACACTGATGAACAGTGACCGCTTTGGGGTATGGGCATGGACTTGATAATATGGGTAAAAGTAGTCACCACTTTGTTTCTTCATGTGCAACCTTAATAAGAGTGTATATCAATAATACCTTAATTAAAAAAATTCCTGATTGCATTCTTATAATATAGAAGTCCCCAGAGTACACACCCACACGTTTCAATACCTTTAAAGCTTCTTTCTATTATCAGATGAGGAGCACTTTAAAGGCAATGCCATTCAGTTTTCTCCCAGTGATATTGAAGTTTGAAAAATATTTTCAATTTATTTTCTAAATTTCTAAGATTTAAATTCAAACTAAGATCTTTGTCAGATAACATTTATTTAATATTGATTCAATGGGAGTTCATTTTAATATATAAAGTAAGATATATTCTCAAAAAAAAACTGGAAGGAATATTGTCCAGTGAACTACTGGCACTGGACCCAAGCCAGTGCATGCAAGCTCTGACTATTGCTCAGAGCTCTCTGGCTCCAGTAACCCTGATCATAACAATTGCTTTTGCCAACCAGTTTAAATGTGTTTTTTAAGAGCAGGTTCCCCAAAGTGTGTCATTCAAAGACAGTCATAATGTGTTTTTCTTTCTTTTATAAAATTAACTGCTTTGTGCCATAGCACAAATCAAAAAGACGTGGAGAGGCTAAACTTACATATCAAAAACAGTAAGAAAATCAGCTTCTGCTTACTGAAAATTCTTCCTCTAAGAGTTTTCTGAGTGCAGTGCCCATGCTAGTATTAAAAGATACATTATGAGGATATCCCTGGCAAGGAAACTCTGTAACTCTGGGTTTCCTACTAGCTTTAATCCATTACTAGAGAAGATTAATGGAAGGTACAGCTGGCCAATGATGGAATCTCTAATAAGAATAATTAGAATCTTATAAAAAAGCACTTTGAAAACAGAAGAGGTTCAACCAGATCCCCCTGGTTTGAGAAGTGGCAGCTACTACTTAACCTTGTTGACTTTGGACAAATGCATTGCAGTATGAAATGCTGCAATTTAAGGTGCTGACATGTTTTACAGAGTAGACAAATAATGAATGAATTTTTAAAAATCAATGACTTAGAATATGAAAACATATTTAATAAGTTTTGAAAATAACTGAATCTTTCTTTCAGAATTATATGCTTATGTGATTCCTACACCCATATTTCAAATGGAAGTGTTTTTATCTGTACTAAAGTACAAAGATGTACTGCTTAACAGAGAAAAAAAGTCCATATTACAATTATACACAGGCATATATGTGACACACTGTCTTCAACTAAAGATGTATAAGTATAGAAGCAAATGAATTTCAAAAGTATGCACAAAGGCAAATGATATTCTAAACTCAGAGAATCTCAAAATAGATCTCACAACGCTATATGTATGCCAAGTTTGGCAACACATCCGTTTGAATATATTAGCAAATTATACTGATCAATCAGATTGTGTTGCAGAATTTCATTATATACAACTAGAAAAAAGGAACTATCTTTGCTGGCACTTCTGGAATGTACTCCTACATATTGGTGAGCATCCTTTAAGATTTGAGGTTTGGAAATCATTTTGAACAGGTTTAATACATACATCAGAATAGGTTTATCTAACTTTATCACCAATCTTTCTCCTTCTTCATATTGGAAGGTTATAAGAGATGTTTACAAGGAATAAACTTGGGTCAACGTCACTTTAGGGAAGACTGATTCTTTCTATATAAATATATTTAAGGTATTTATTTGGCTTTTGTTTATTTTCAGAGAATTTTGCTTTAAAATGTAAGGAAATAAGAACAATGTAAAATGAACTCCCATCTCTATAAACTGATTTAAACTCCATTCTGATTATTTTGGTTTATGACATAATCATAATTGCATCAGTCAGATAAATAGATTTTTCTATAAATTAGTCTATCTCTGCTGGTGAAAGTTTTTTCTATAATTCATTGGGTCTGCTAATACATATGTAGTATGTCAGATGTTCTAATTACTTTAGTCACTCTTTATTCATTTAATTACTTATTCATTCAACGCACTTTTATAGGGTCACTACTGTGTTGTCAGAGGTAAATGTGACATGATCAAGAATCTGAATAAAGGTCAGTATAAATCAAACGCTAAAGAATTTTATGAGTTATGTTGGGACAAAGGTTGTTGGCCAGTGACAGTAGTTTTTATTTAGTCTTAGGTGTAAATGAAGCCATTGGTATTTTAAAAGCAGGGGCAGAAGTGAGGGAAAGGATGTGATATGATCCCATTTATTCTAAAAAATCATTAGCTATAGTGAGAAGAATGGATTTGTGTAAGGACTAGTGGAGAAAAATAACATAGGCAAGATAAGCACCTGTGGCATAGTCCAAGCAAGGGATGATGGTAGTTTCAACCATGACGGGGTCAGTGAGGATGAGTGGAGCATAAAACAAGCTCTAGAGACTAGTGAAGAGATTTATAAATAAGATGTTTTACACACATACACACATGTATGATGTTTGATTTATTGCACAAGGAAGGGAATAGAGAAAAGGGAGACAAAGATGGGAATAAGAAGTTACTGAGTAGAAACATTCACTGAGATAGAAACCCCAAAAGGACTAGAACAAGAGGAGAGACTATGAGTTTAGTTGTGGACAGATTGATTTTTGAAATAGCAAGTAGTTTATTTAGAATGATGTTAAGTTTTTATAACAATAGGTAATCCTCCATATTACCCTGAATTTTCTAATGAAATCATTAGAAAGGTAGAAAAGTATGAATTTTTACATTTGTTCTGACTTGATCTTTTCTTAAAGAAAAATCATGGTTAATTATGATTATGTTCTGGATCCTTCACTCAATGTTGTATAGAATTCAATGAATTGTGTTTTATTGTAGGGATGTCCAATATATAATTGGTAATATATCAGTTCAGTAAGATACAAAGTATAAAAATTAAACTTAATCTTTCCTTCAATAAAAATGACAATATTTTATATTTAATTTGTTATAATAATCATTAAAGCTAAAATGATAGAGAAATTAAGAAATGTCGATCTAGCATTTAGAATGCAGAATTTTTCTCTAAAAATTTAGTTTACTGGCCTTCTTCTCTTTAAATATTATAAAATAAATAAATTTAGAATCTGCTTCAAGAAATATGTTTTAACTCTTTGACCAAGTAAAATTTTAAGAACCTAAGTTTGAATAATATGTATTCCTCCTCATAGAT
Source organism: Smutsia gigantea (assembly GCA_032199065.1). Taxonomy (NCBI): domain Eukaryota; kingdom Metazoa; phylum Chordata; class Mammalia; order Pholidota; family Manidae; genus Smutsia; species Smutsia gigantea. Next base: position 582,016 of record JAVSCE010015400.1, read on the forward strand.
TCTTCTTTTGAGGTCCTGTTTGTCTGAATCTGTATACATCTATTACAAACTATGGAAATTGAAAAGAATTTTAAATTGTGTGGTAGATATGTTACACAATATAACAAATCTGAATTTATAATTGATGTATATGAAAACTTTTTTAAAGAAATTTAAGGAAAATGGTTATGCATCCTTTTCCATACCCACTTGTAATTCAATATGAAAACATTGAACACAACTATTAATTTTGGAAGATTAACAGTAATACTCACCTGAGAGTTTTTGTCCTTTTCAAGGGACACAGAAGATAAAGGGATAGTATACTTTTTTATAGCATAGAATAGAAATATGAAGAAAGGAAGCTAGGTATTATCCTAATCTTATTAACCATCTCATTTTTCCTTTTTCTTTATTGTTCCTGCCTACATAAATTTTTTGGATAGTAATTTCAGGATTTCAAGTTATTAAATGCATTAACTGAGTATAACCAAATACACTCCAGATACCTCAATACTATCAGGAGATTCCCTGGAGGATATTTCTTCTTCCACACTCTAATATTGAATAATATTTATAAATCTGTCAACTATTTGGTGGAGCATATCCTCCTTTCCTTAATATATTCATTACACAGCAATCAAAATGTAAGAGTAAAATGCCTAATATCTCCCTGAAATTGGTACTCCTGTCTGTGTCATAAATTTGTATATAAAACTTAAGGTCATAAGAAGAGGAAAAAATTATTTTTTTTCATGAGAGACTCTGAGCCATCAGAGTTTAAGTAGCTCTTCTCTGTTGTGCAAGTTAACAAAATGTAACACAGAATGTAGAGATAAAATAGTGTCCCTACATCCATAGAGAACCTGGAGTGACTTCAGCATTTTATGCACTTTAATGAATAAAGTATTATTTTGATCCTTGAGAAATTTACAAATTTGGGAGCATTGAAAGATAAACTCTCGACATGGTCATCACTGATGCACAGTGTTTCCTAACAGTCATAAGACTCAGGTGCTACTTTCAAGAGACTTTGAGATCAAAGAGACCAGTTGTATAAGACTGTGTTGTCAAAGGGATATCCCAGAAAAGACAGGGCTAAAATTCGAGAAGACATAAGCTTCAGCTATTCCACCAAAATGTTGATGACCTTGAGAAAACTCACTCACCCTATCTGGGATATACTTGCCTCATCTGGTTCATGAAGATGTTAATTTAAAGTAATTATTTAACACGAGAGTCTTTGAATAAGCTAATTAGTCAAGTAGACCTGGGCATTGTCTACGTGCAAGGTCCCCATGTGCTTCAGACATACAAAAGTTTAATGTAAGGTGTGCTGTCCATGGTGCTGAAGAGAACCAGAACAGGCTAACTATGTCTTGAAACTTGATTGCTTCAATACCATATTTATTGAGCTCATGACACACACTAATTTATTATTCCACTTGGAATAAACAGAATAATAGCTCCCCAAATATTCTGACATCCTAATTTGTGGAACCTATGAATATGGTACCATGGGAAAGAACAATTAAGAATTCAGAAAAAATTAAGTCAGCTAATCAGCCAACTTTAAGATTAAGATTATCTTGGATTACCCTGAGGACCCAAAGCAATTACTAGAGTCTTTAAATGTGAAAACTAATGCAGATTAATTCAGAGTCAGAGAAATGTGACTGTGAAGAAAGCAGAGCGATGTGCTGTGAGAGCTCATCTGGCTGTTACTGACTTTAAAGATAGAGCAAAGGCCATGAGCCAAAGAAAGTTGGCAGCTTCTAGAAGTTAGAAAGGACAAGAAAACTAATTCTCCATTAGACCTCAGGAAAAGAAGACAGCCCTTTCCACACCTTGATTTTGGGGCAATGAGACTTATGTCTGACAGAACTGTAATATAATAGATTTGTGTTGTTTTAAACCACATAGTCTGATGATTTGTTATAACAGCCATAGAAAACTAATCTATCTCTTAAATAATTTACAGCATAGTTAGGGACACAAACAAGAACACTCATAAAGCTGTCAAAGTAGCATTTATAGAATATTATGGGAGCACAAAATGTCTAGCTAAATCATTCTGGAGTTAGCCCATTAAGATTTTTTTTAATGAATGATTCTGACTTGAGTATTGAAGAGAAGTAAGAAAGACAGAGGCACAGATACATAATAGAAAGAAGAAAAAAATAGCTCAAAGGAAATAGCATATACTATGACATAAAGGTTTTAAAAATTTTTTATTGAATTACACAATCTTATATTAGTTTCAAATTACAACACAGTGGTTCAACAGTTACCCATGTTATTAAATCCTCACCCCTGCTAGTGTGATTACTATCTGTCAACATATAAAGATGTTACAGAATCATTGACTATATTCTCCATATTGTACTACTATTCCCCAAACCAACTTTTATCATGACTGACAATTTTTGTGCTCTTTTATCTCCCAACCCTCCACACCCACCTACCCCAGACCCCTCCCCCATCTCAGTGACTATAAGTCTACTGCTGTTTTGTTCCTTCTGTTTTTTCTTTGTTTTTGTATTCCACAAATAAGTGAAATCATTTGATATTTGCCTTTCTCCACGTGGCTTATTTTACTGAGCATAATACCCTCTAGATCCAACCATGTTGTTGCAAATGGCAGTATTTCTTTTCATTGTATGGCCGAATAATATTTCATTGTGTATATGTACCACATCTTTATCCATTCATTTATTGATGGACACAAGTTGCTTCCATATCTTGGCTATTGTAAATAGTGCTGCAATAAACATAGGGGTGCATATATATACTTAAAAGGATCGAAGTTACTGAACTCCTCTTTACTTGTATTTCACCATCAATATGTCTCAATACAGACATGGTTTTCCTTTAACATGATTTCGGGTAAAATGACAAAAAAACTTGGCTTTGCTTCCTAGTATTAGAAAATAATACGACTATAATATTTGGAGATTTAAGTTTCTTTTTTGTAAGTTATAAAATTAAAGGCTTTGAAAATATTACATTGTGTAGGCTTGGGCCTCTTTGCATCTTTCTATCATTCCAGTTATTAATTCTGAAAAAATGAAGGATGATGCTAGCCTGTGACCCCACTGCCTTACCTTCTTCCTTCTATCAGTTTTTCTTTTTTCCGCCTTCTTTCTGTTTTCTACATTTCAGAGACCTAGCCCAAAATATTAAAGCACACTGTATTTTTTACATGTGGCTTCTTAAAAACTTATTTGTTTAAGATAACTTCATGATTTATCAACATCATTCATGATATTTATAAATTTCAGATCCAGAGGAAAAATGTGATCTGTCCACTTAACTGCAAGTTTTGTTATACAGTGTGCAGAAAAGAGACCTGAGACCATTGGTCTTAGAAAAATTTGCTTACAAGGATGTCCCTTGTCTGAGAGAGTGATTACCTCTGGGAGCAGACAGACAGGGAAATGGGAGATTAGAGAGGTGCAGAAGCATAGTATCGGGAATATTGTAGTTTTTGGATTAGGCAAACTGCCAATGTACATTACATTGTACAGATAAGACTCTTTTAAGAAAAGCAAGTTCACATGGTAATGATGGTAGGGTATAATACACTATTTATGATTAGTCTAATAAAGTATATACAACATCTAATTTATGTTAACAGTTAAAAAAGAGCCTTGGAAACTGATTAGTATTTGATTTTTAGAATTATTAAATTAATAACCATGCCAATTAACTTTATCTCTTTCAGTTTCACTATTTAATAAATGTTGATAATGATTCTCTCATAATTTTTTTTGAAGGAGGTTAGTCATTAGACACATTGCCAAATATTTCTGATTCTCTGTACAAGCACATTACAGGATTGCACTTCTGCAGGGTTGTTTTTGTTTTTAAGTGATATACAACCATGATATTTGTGATTAAAAGTGAAATTATGCAGGTCACCTCTGAAATAAAACTCTAAACTCCAGTGTATAATTCACATTTCCTTCCATCTTCTGAATGTGTCAATATTCACATCTGTTAACCTGCTTTTCTTAGCAAGTGTGGTAGCAGAATCATTTGGACACAGGGAGTGAACAAGAATATGTATTTGTTCCGTATATTCTACCTGTGTAACAGAGTTGTGGCAGAATACCAAATAGGAGAGGGAAATTTTGGTGAGCAAAAGATTAGAACATTTCCCAGTATATGGAGATGTATACGTACCCAAGTGGTAAATTGAGAGATGTTAAATACAAATTCTGTGACCATTTTTTGCCCAGAGCTGTTCTTATTACTTGAATTCTTAGAGCAAAGCTTAGCTAAATAAGTATGTGTTTTACATGAATTTCTAAATAATTGTTTTCATTCCAGCTTTGCCTTGACTGTGAGTCAGGAAAGCAAGTGCCAAAATGATTTATTTATGTATGAGTAATTTCTGCACATTTCAGGAACAAGCAAACTAAACAATATATTGTTTAAGCATATGTATGTATGTGCCTTTTTTTTTAACAAGGAAAAGATAACCATAAAAGTGTAATGAATGATTACATCTAGCCATAGGAATTCAATGGTGAATTCATATCTGGAAATCTCTATCTGTGTAAAGAGGTCACATACACTTAGAAATCCACTTTAAAAAATTATCTGTTTTGATCTTGCTATCCAACATAGTGATGTCAGATGTTATATGGTGTTTGGGGAGCATAGAGAACAATGAGCTTTAGTTTTGTAACTGTAAAGAAGCCTAATCATTGGCCATCCTGCCTAAAGCAATCTACAGATTTAATGCAATTCCTATAAAAATACCAACAGCATTCTTCAATGAACTAGAGAAAGTAGTTCTAAAATTCATATGGAACCACAAAAGACCCTGAATAGCCAAAGCAATCATGAGAAGGAAGAATAAAGCAGGGGGAATTATGCTCCCTGACTTCAAGCTCTATTACAAAGCCACAGTAATCAAGACAATTTGTTACTGGAACAAGAACAGACCTGTAGACCAATGGAACAGACTAGAGAGCCCAGATATAAACCCAAGCATATTTTTTGATAAAGTACAATAAGTCCAGGCACTTATATCACCTTCAAGAGCTAATACAATTAAAATATTCTTTCCATATAGCTACTTAGCTGTATCTAAGTAGAACTGTTGTTGATATCAATGAAGTAATATTTTGTGGTTTTAATCATTTTTAAAAGTATTTTATATATAGACAGATCATATAAAAATCATTCCTAAGTACAGTAAACAGTGTCAAGATCTCATAATTTCTCTTATAAAAAGTTCAATTCTCTTGAAATTCTGTATTGTTTTTGTCCATGATAAGAATAATGGTTGCTCCTGATGCAGAGAGTGCAGAGCCCTTGTGAACTAAACTTAGTTATTTAGCTGTGGACATAAGGAAACTAAAAGTATGGAAGGGATCTGTGAAGCTGAGGAATGGCTCTCAGAGGAGGATACAGGTGTATGGCTAGTGTGTGAGTGTCCTGGAATATCAGGATACAGACACGTGGATAGTTCTGGCTGCCTCATTAATTTCTATAAATTTCTCTATGTGCCAAAACTTTCCCTATGATTTAGGTTCAGATTTCCAATCTACATGTTTATTGTGGAAAGATCTCTCCAGAGTGAATATATTCATTAGCATTAGGTTAGAGGTATAATTAATTTATAAATGCTTTTTGTTTTCTGAAACCTTGGAGATCACAGAGACTCAATTATGAAATATGACATAAAATTGAAGAAATATAATGCAAATTGAAGAAATACAATCAAAATTAGACAATCCACTAAAAGCCGTTGTGATGTGAGTGGATGAGTTATTTTTTTTCCTAATGTAAAATTATTTCAAGCTGTTTTGACTATTCAATTATTTGTCCTATAGGCATTCGATCTAATCTCTAAAACTAAGTAATCATTACTCCCCCCACACTCCCTTATTTATTCACCTCTACCTAATTTTTCTAGCCAACTTTGAGAAGCAACCTGGATTTCCTTTCCCCATCACCTCTTATATATATTTAGACCCATTCTGTATATTAGTTCTATTGATTCTAATTATTATATAATGTTTCAGTCCCTTCCTGTACACTTTGCTATTTTACTAGTCAACACTCTCATATTCTATTTGTTCTGGCAGCTACAGTGGTCTCCTGAATGGAATCCCTGCCTCATCAAACTTGTACTTTGTCTTAAAGTACTCTACTGAAAAATAAATAACCACTGAAAAAATAACTTAAAAATGACCAAGTCTTTTAGTCTGGCCTATTAAGTGCTCCATAATTCACCCTGCCTTTTGATTCAAACTCATCTTTTCAACTTTTACCTAATTAACAAATAATGCCAAACAACTTAGAGTTAACGAAGCATGCATTTTATGCGTCAGTATCTTTGATTGTCCAGTATCTAACCTGGAAAGTTCCCATTCATCCCTGAAGAATCAGATCAGGCATCTTTCCCTAGAAGCTTCCCTTCATCTTCATCCCTTGTAGAGTTATTCACTCTCTGTTATATGAGCCTAGTGTGTCTTGCTCACAACATTTATCACACTGAATTATTCACCTGTTACCCTCATTGGACTAACACCTTGAAGATATAAGAACTAGGCATATTTACCTCTATATATGGGTAATTTGTATGAAGTTCATTGTCCAACCTGGTAGGTTACCTATAAGGACTACTTATTTTTCCTGTGGGCTTGACTCTTCTCCCTCAGTTGAAGATTCCTTCCATCTGCTTCAGCCAACATCTCCATGGTTGGAATCATGAAAACTGCTTGCTTTTGGTACCTGTCCTGGGTAGCAGATCCTTCAACTTAGATTTAATTTGTGTTACTGGTGTGTCCTCTTGGAGATGGCTATTTAGACTCCTTTTTTCTTCAGTGTTCCAAATTTCAGCCTTGCCAACATGGCCACATACATGTGTTTTTACTCCTAGATGAAATTCAGCCTGAATCTCATCAGTGGATAAATTGTGCACCCACAAGTATACCAATATATATTTCAAATAATTTAATGGTAGATGAAAATATGCATATGTTTAAAATTATCTTAATGTCTACGTATTTTCCTTAATTCTGAAAACAATATTATTTTTCATCATTTAAAAATTTTTCCTTACTCCAATATGTGAATGAGAAATAGAAATCATTTACTCTCTGAGTTTATATTTTTGTTCATTCCTTTGAGACAAAACTGTACAGATATCAAATCCCTAGTTTTATTTTATTTTATTAATTTATTTATTTTTATTTTGGTATTGTTAATGTACAATCACTTGAACATCATGGTTACTAAATCCCATATTATCAAGTCCCCCCACATACCCCACTGTAGTCACTGTCCATCAGCATAGTAAGATGCTATAGAATCATTACTTAGCTTCTCTATAAATACTGCCTTTCTTGTGTCCTCCGCCGCTGCATTATGTGGGCTAATGCAGTCCGTTTCCCTTTGGTAACCGTTAGTCCATTCTTGGGTTCTGTGAGTCTGCTGCTGCTTTGTTCCTTCAGTTTTTTCTTTGTTCTTATACTCCACAGATAAGTGAAATCATTTGATACTTGTCTTTCTCCACCTGGCTTATTTGACTGAGAATAATACCCTCTAGCTCCATCCATGTTGTTGCAAATGGTAGGATTTGGTTTCTTCTTATGGCTGAATAATATTCCATTGTGTCCTAGTTTTATTTTTTAGATGTGCTTTATGAAATCCCAAACATGGAGTACAGATAATGAACAATAATAATTAATCAAAGTTGATTTTAGCTGTCTGAAGCATTACCTAAATACTCTCATAAAAATGTGTTGTTAATGTGCCACCAAAATACAGTCATAAAACAAAAGATTAAGGATTTATCCTCATACACCTTTTATTTTAACCTTTTTTACTGTTTGGTTTCTTTGTCAGGTTTTGACAATCGCTTTTCACCACAAATGACAGATGATTATTACAGAAATCTGGGACTTACTTTATTTCCATCTAACTGTTCATTCCTTCTTTTGATAAGCCATTGTCAGCACTAGAAGAAAAGAATTCTCAATCAAAGGTTGACTTCGATGGGAAACAATCCTCAGTTTGCAATAAATGAATGTTTGCAAAGTATTAGACCTCTAAAGGAGATGTGATTGTGTTTGACCAACAATATGCTGTGGAGGGGGCAAAAAAAAAAAGCTGTCTTAACTTTGCCAATGGGCGGTTCTCTGCACTTTGTTCTAACATGCTGGCCAGCAGCTCCTGACATCCTCTCAGGAAGAACAGCTGTCTCTATTGCTAAGAGAAAAACAGAAAGGGATATATCAATTTCATGCAAAGCAATCCCATGTTCTTTAACTTCATAGGAAGCAAAGAACAAACTCCAACATCTGCTGCTTTTGGAGCTAACCTTGCCAACTGGTTTGTTTGTGGTTTTGGAGCACAAGTAACGTAGGTAATAGCATATAGTCAAAGTGAAAATTGTCTCCAGAAAAAACCAAGCAGGTTAAAAAGAACTCCGATCATTTGCCTAGAATCCACCCAATGTCACATTCTCCATATGTTAAAATAATATGTTGCTTTTTTTATTAAGGTATCATTGATATACAATTTTATGCTTAGGTTGCACATGGGCAACATTGTGGTTACTACATTCCCCCTTCTTATCAAGTCCCCCCACATACCCCATTACAGTCACTGTCCATCAGCATATCAGTTGCTATAGAGTCACTACATGTCTTCTTTGTGCTATACTGCCTTTCCCGTGCTCCCTCTAAATTATGTGTGCTAATCATAATACCCCTTAATTCTTTATCCATCCCTTTCCACCCACCCTCCACAACCCATTTCCCTTTGGTAACCACTGGCATTCTTGAGTTCTCTGAGTCTGCTGCTGTTTTGTTCCTTCAGTGTTGCTTTGTTTTTATACTCCACAAATGAGTGAAATCATTTGGTGCTTGTCTTTCTCTGCCTGGCTTATTTCACTGAGCATAATACCCTCTAGTTCCATCCATGTTGCTGCAAATGGTAGGATTTTTTTTCTTCTCATGGCTGACTAGTATTCCATTGTGTATATGTACCACTTCCTCTTTATCCATTCTTCTATTGATGGACACTTAGGTTGCTTCCATGTCTTGACTATTGTAAATAGTGCTACAATAAACATAGGGGTGCCTATGTCTTTTTGAATCATTGATCTTGTTTTCTTTGGGTAAATTCCTAGGAGTGGAATTCCTGGGTCAAATGGCATTTCTATGTTTAGTTTTTGGAGGAACCTTATTTTGCTTTCCACAATTGTTGAACTAATTTATATTCCCACCAGCAGTGTAGGAGGGTTCCCCTTTCTCCATATCTTCACCAGCACTTGTTGTTCATTGTCATTTGGATGGTGGCCATCTTTACTGGTGTGAGGTGATATCTCATTGTGGTTTTAATTTGCATTTCTCTGATGACTAGTGATGTGGAACATCTTTTCATGTGCCTGTTGGCCATCTGAATTTCTTCTTTGGAGAAGTGTCTGTTCAGATTCTTTGCCCATTTTTTAATTGGATTATATGCTTTCGGTTTGTTGAGGTGCGTGAGCTCTATATATTTTGGATGTCAACCCCTTATCGGATATGTCATTTACAAATATATTCTCCCATATTGTAGGGTATCTTTTTGTTCTACTGATGGTGTCCTTTGCTGTACAGAAGTTTTTTAGTTTGATGTAGTACCACTTGTTCATTTTTGCTTTTGTTTCCCTTGCCTGGGGAGATATGCTCATGAAAAAATTGCTCATGTTTATATTCAAGAGTTTTGCCTATGTTTTCTTCTAAGAGTTTTATGATTTCATGACTTACATTCAGGTCTTTTATCCATTTTGAGTTTACTTTTGTGTATGGGGTTAGACAGTAATCCAGTTTCATTCTCTTACATGTAGCTGTCCAGTTTTGACAACACCAGTTGTTAAAGAAGCTGTCATTTCCCCCTTGTATATCCATGGATCCTTTATCATATATTAATTGGCCATATATGTGTTGGTTTATATCTGGGCTCTCTATTGTGTTCCATTGATCTATGGGTCTGTTCTTGTGCCAGTACCAAATTGTCTTGATTACTGTGGCTTTGTAGCAGAGCTTGAAGTTGGGAAGTGTAATACCCCCAGGTTTATTCTCCAAATAATATGTTGCTTTTTATGCAAGACTCTTCAATCTCTGCTTTTCCAATCATATCATCCTCCCAGGGTTATGCCAAAATATCATTTATCTGTCAATATATAAAGCTTCTGGGGGCCAAAATAGTTGCTGTCTACTTAAAGCTTCCACTCAGACTCAGGTTGTAGATTTATTAATGTTTACAAGTAAAGTATAAAAACATTAATAAATTTGAATACTCTCATTCCATGTAGGAAAACAAACACTAACATAGATACAGATATATACATATGCATATATATACATACACATAAATATTCAATTGCATAATTTTTCCAAATGTAGGAAGGGCAACAATAAATGAGAATAAAGTTGTTTTGTCTACAAACAAGTACTTCATGAAATCCATTCTATTGTCTGCAACATAAATACTTCATAAGGTCAATTTTTTAAAATTTGGAATGCTGGAATATTCCAAAATTTAAACGTTCCTAATACTTTAATACCCAGCTAATACTTTGTATTCTAGTAATTATTCATTAATTTATCAGTTTGTTTATTTAATAGACACTCACCTTCCATATTCTGCCAGACACTGTACTAGGTACAAATGCAGTGGTAATAGGACTTATGAATGACTAAAAATTACTATTTTCTAGGTCTTTTACCAGACGATTCTTCACATATATTAACTTTAATTCTAATTAAAACTGTATAAACACCTGAGGCTTATAGAGACTAAATTATCTGAGGTTATTAGATAAGACAGGCAAGATAAAAATGTAGTTGCATCTTTTTCCAAAGCCCATGGTATTCTACTTCATGCCACTACAAACATAGCTCTCCAATTATTTACAAATATGTTCCACCTGCTCTCTGGTTTTCTCCCTCCCTCCCTCTCTTTATCTATCCCTTGCTCTCTTTTATCTTCCATCCTTCTTTCCTTCTGTGTTTCTCTCTTTCATAATTACTGACAATAAACCAAATTGAAAAAGTAGATTCATGGTCACAAAGTAAAGTTCTCCATGGATATTACTTTCCTTTTAACCACACCTATTAAATATAGCAGATGTTAGATGATTTTAAAATTCTGTTCCAATTCTAAATTATTATCTCCTTCTATATCCATTAAATTATAATTTGGAACCCATTTGAAATTTACAAATAAAAGTCATTATTGAATATTTAATGTTTTATTAAAAATTTTTATTATGAATTTCTAGATATCACTTTTCTTCAGGTAAAATAAGGATATTTTTAGCTTGTACTGACCTACTTCTCAGGTTCTCTTCTGCGTTTGTAAATATACTCTTCAACATTATTTAATTAAATGGCATAATTCTCCCTCTTCTTATTTAGTGTTTTTATTCCTGGGAAAAAAACATCAGTATAATCTAGATGTATCTTTTTTTTCCCAAGACAATGTGACATATGTTTTAAAAAATTAAAAATACAAGATACTTCTATAGAGTTATATATGAGGTAGCACCTATAGCATGAGGCACAGTTTATACAGGGAAGTGTGCATAGCTTTTGCCAGCAACTGAAGAGTCAAAGAAGGCAAGTGAACAACTGGGACTTGAGTTTTACTCCAGTAGTTGGTGTCATTTGCTTAGATAAGTAGTGCTGGAAACAGCAGTTCCTAAGAAGACACCAACACTAAGTAGAAACTAGTCTATGTGGAATGGATTAATGAAAATCAAGCAAGGAAAGTAAAATCAGTTGAAACAAACTGAATGATTGGGCTGATAAGACTGGACTTTATTTTGAGGTAAGGGGAATCAAACAGGCATTCAGTTGAAGAAGTAACCTGAAAAGAAGTGTGATGTTTGAGGAAAATGTATCTGAGAGTAGTAAGCAATATGCACCAAGTCTTGGGAGACTGAAAATAAAGAAACTACTTTCAAAGAAACCACAGGCGAGATGAGGTTATGAGGGACATTGGTAGAAATAGGAATGGGGAGGACCTTACAGAACTGTGAGACATGAGAGAGGAAACAGCCCCTGGATTAAGTCATGCATTTGCAATTGGAAAAGAAAAAGGCATACAGATTATTCTGAAACTCGACAGTAGGGTTTGGAATAATGAAAGAAGCACTTAAAGCAGTTTTGCAGAGTAGGTTAAAAGCATTAGGATAAATGAGACCAAATCAGCCAGATTATCTCATTTCAGGACCTGTGGTAAATGAAGATTAAAGTCTTGTCACTGATTATTGTATTTTTCAAAGTTAAGGGTATCAGTAAGTTCTCTCAAGCACTCAGTGTCCCTGGAGCTACAATGCTTCTCTCTGGAGATAGGAAAAGCCAGGGACATCTGCTACCTAATGGCTCCCACCCCCCACCCCCACCTCCACATCTCAACACACACACACACACACACACACACACACACACACACACACACACTTCCTCCATTAGAAACACACAGCATTGGCCCTGATCCCTACACCCCCTTACAAACATAAAGAGTAATCTATTTCTTTTTACAACAGGGAGATTATTCTATAGTATTCTCCTTTTTCATTTGTGTATGTTGCCCACCCTCTCCACAGAATCTCATCCTTCCTTAGCCTCGGTCACCTGACTTATAAGAAGGACTCCTGGTTCAATAAACAAATAATTACATAGAAAATGTACACCTTCATTCCTCACTAATAACTCTTAACTTTCAAGGTTAAAAAATGACTTCTTTTATACTAAGTGAATAGTGATATGGTTTTTCTCCTTCCCTTAGACCATTCAACGCTGTCTACCAACCGTTCCTCTAATTTCATGTCCCTTGGCTGTACCCATGTCAAATATTTTCCATTGTCTGAATGAAGAAGATGGGATTATCTGCTTAAAATACCTGGCTTTAGGTAGATGAGAGAATTCAGAAAAACAGACCTCTTTGTACCTCATATTTTGTGAAGTCATAGTAACTTACTGTTTGCATATATCATATTGATTTTCTCCCACAAAGTAAACTTCCTTTACAAAATAATCTTGGAGAGGTATGCAGATACCAGCATATTTAATAAACTGAGCTATTTAATATGCACTAAGGAATCCATTTTACTAATAATAGTAATTATTGCTCCTAAAACAAGGTTCAGAAGGTCACTAATCAGTAGATATTCATTCACTTGAAATAGAAGAATCCTAGCATTCATCCATTTTATAACAAGTGTTGCTTTTGTTATATAAATAATTACAATCAAATTTAGCTTTTATAAGTGAATCAGATTTGTATTCACAGTATTTATTTAAAATGAACTGCAACTGTATCATTTAAAAGAAATAATAATTTTCTCTACCTACACAGTAAACCTTAGCAGACAGACTATACTTAAATCTGCTGTTTTGGTGGCTTTCAAAGAGGGGATGTATTTTCTCTCTACTGAATATTCAGAGATCAGATATTTTTACTCTTATTTGTTCAATAACATTAGTACTGGATCTCTTACTTTATTTATTTATTTTTTTTAGGAAATCATAGTATATTCTTTTATAAACAGGTTTTCAGTAGAAGGGAATAATAGAAACATCATATGGATATTTCCCTTAGAATGGCTATAACATCAGTATAGACTGCCTCTTTTTTCTTTTGCAAACAAAATATTCAAAATACAGACAGTCCTACAAAGTATGTAGAAGACATGTAGGTAACATAATTTTACAATAAAAGCTATTCCGTTATGATTGTAAGTATACTCTAATAAGAACAATTTCTGCTTCAAAATCTCAGTGGCGCCTATCATAACGTGATTTTCAGCTTTCTCAAGAAGGCAGACAATAATGACATTCAGGAATTTAAATATGCTGATACAGGCTTCCTACTGAAGGTGTCCTGGTATTCTGTATCCTTGACCTTCACAGAACAGTAAACAATCAAATTTAGAACCCAATCTATCATTTTTTTTTATATCTATCATTTGATCATTTTCCCCAAAACTTTATTTTGGCTTAGTTTCATTTTACAAATTTCATAAAATTCATTTTATCTCTTTATTACTCTAATTCACACCTAATAGAATAAATTCACTGCATTTGATTTTTTGCATATGATATGTGATTGTAAGGTAATAAGATGGGTATTCTATCAATTTTGCCTAGATCACTTTCCAAATTCACTATAATTACATCATAGGTTCACAGTATGATTTTCTTCACAGTGCTTTCAAATCTATGTAAACCTGAAATAATTTCATAGAGCAGCAGGCAGCAAACATTTCTTATAAAGACCAGAGAATAAATAATTTAGTCTTTGTGGGCCAAATGGTCTCTGTTGCAACTACTAAATTCTGCTATTGTAGCATGAAAACCATAAACAATATGTAAAGGGATGGATAAGACAATGAACACTGAAATTTAAATTTGATGGAATTTTCACATGTCAAATATAGTTTTCTCCCTTTGTTTTTGTTTTTTATTCCCCAAGCATCCAAAAATGTAAAAAAAAAACACAGAACAAAACAAAGCAAAAAATGTTTTCTTATACAATTGGCTTTGCAAAAATCAGGTTGTGGGCTGGATTTTGCAGTGGGCCATAGTTTGACATAATCAGCAAACTGGCTTTTAGAAGCCCAGTCACAGCTTTGGAAGGGTACACATTTCGAACTGTAGAAGATTATTGTAAACTTGGCCCACACAGCAATGGCTCCAGAATTTCCATGAAAAGAGAGTCTTAACTGTGGCAGTCTAGAAAATGAAAGAAGGCAATCTACTTAGAAATGGAGTATGATGACAGTGACAGTATTAGATATTTGTTTTGAAGCCACTTTGCAAAGTAAATATACTTACTTACTTAGATCCTATGTTTGTTAAGGGTGTCTCTGGTGGGGGCTAATTCTTCTGCCCATCATCTCTGCCACCCTCTATTCCCTACTACCAGTACTTAAACATAAGTTATCTGTTACAAGAATACATGAGAAAGGAGAACTGAGGGGAGAATTGTGTTTCTCATCAATTTCACTGTGTGTAATAATTATGTTTAATTCCTCAAACTTCAAGACTAATTTCAATGCCACTATGAAGCCATCTCTATTTTTCTTCCATTTTCTCTCTTACCCCAATCAATAACTTATCAATCATCCTTCCTTTAAATTATTTTGGTCCTTATTAACAGATGTTAATTAGCAGTCTGCTATGTAGGAGAATTGAGGACTTTTATTTTACATCTCTTGAAAGCTATGGATTCTGAAGATACAGAGCTTATTTAGTATCCTTACAAGTATCTCCAGGATGGAGCTTCATTTTTAATGTCCTTACTTAAACATTATATTTTTAAATTGCATTAACCTATCAGATGAAATGTGAGAATGTTTCCAGGCTCTTAACTATTGATATTGATAATCAGTGCTTGGCTTTCTTTTCTCTATTCAAAAAAGGAACATTTCTTTAAAAATGGTAGTAATAGTAAAGAGCATGAACCAAAAAACAATTTTAAAAAATCATATTAACTATTTCCTTTTGATGAAAATGCCGATTTGATATGTTGATATCCTCTTGGAATACCCTCTTATCTACAGATATGTTTTTTCACAGAGAATAAAATGCTACTGATATCTCCATATAAAGCTACCTCTGTGTATCTTCATGTACAGTTGCCTTATAGCAAGGTTATTTTGACTATATCTTGACTAAAGACGTAAGTACTTTGCACTTTAAGTCAAATATGTTTATGATGATATCTCAGCATAACCACTAATTTTATAATTGTAGAAATTAATAATGTAGCAACTACTCATTTCAGCCAGCACACATCTGTGCGCATGCACATGTACAATCTCAAGTGGACAAATATGTTATTAGAATATGTATGTTTATTTACATACAGGTATAGCTAATGATAATCATCATAATCATAGTAATTCATTTGTTGAATTGTTACTCTTTGCCAGATATTAGATTAAGCACTCTACTTGCATTTCCTTATATGATGTGCTCACAACAATCTTGATGAAACATATCTTCATTAATCATTGCTTCATTGCTATTAAGAATGAGTCTACCTATCACTCACTGGTGGAGTATTACAACAAAGCAAAACTGAAGGAACGAAACAGCAGCAGACTCACAGACTCCAAGAAGGGACTAGTGGTTACCAAAGGGAAGGGATGGGGGTGTGGGTGGGGAAGGAGGGAGAAGGAGATTAAGGGTCATTATGATTAGCACACATAATGGAGAGGGGGCATGGGGAAGCCAGGAGAGCATGGACTCTATAGCACCTTACTATGCTGATTGACAGTGACTGCAATGGCGTTTGTGGGGGGGACTTGATAAAGTGGGTGAATGTAGTAACCACAATGTTGCTCATGGGAAACCTTCATAAAACTGTATATCAGTGTTATCTTAATTAAAAAAATGATAATAAAGAATGAGTTTACCTGAAATTTTCCCCTGGTTCTGCCTCACAGTATATGTCCCAGCATGAGGCTAGCCAGCCACATGTATCTGCATATGGGAAATACACCGAAAGAAGAAAGAGCTGAACTCAGTAGAACTACTGTTATAGCCTAAATATCACATTAGGAAGGATGTGTATGCTCATGTTCCAGCCAAACAGGTGTTTATACTGTTATTTTGATGAATACTTTTCAATCTCAACTACTCATGTTTTTTTTTGGAAATAAACATAATCAGTCTTTAGCAAAACTAGAGTTCTCAAAATATCCATTACCTTATTTCATACCATGCTAAAAGGACAGGAGTTTAGAACATATTTATACTGGGAAATAGCTTATGTAGATGAACTTCCTAATCTTTCAGTTCCTCCTGGAAACTAAAGTTGGACTGAAAACTCTCATTTCAGGTGCTGTATTTGGATCATCTAAGGCTCTTCTTCTACCTCCTCATCCTCTTTTTTTCTCCTTCTATTCTTATTCTTCTCATTTTCCTCTTGTCTGATTTATTATCAGTAGTAATGGCAAGTTACATTATATATTCTATTGCTTATCAGTGATGTAGGTTTATAATCTCTCATTTTCTCACTTAAATGAAATCCAGCTAGCAGGTCACAAAATTTTAGCTATATGGAACTACGATGTAATAATTTCCCATATGTATAGTAAAGTGTAGGTTCTCTTTATTTTAATATAATTTATTCTGAGTAAGATGTTTCTACACAAATTTATTGTCATTCAAAGATAGGTTCACATATAGGTTAGGTGATTAAGAAATTGATAAACATATCATCTTGAAGATCTAAAGTTTTATCTAAAAATTGCTTGTGGCTACCATATCACTAGATATAATCTTCCTAATACTTTTAGATCATTCATAACTTTTGTCAAATACCCGTGTTTTTAAAGTTGCAATGAAATTGAATTTCCAGTAATGATGTACTGTTTACAAACTAGGTTTTCTTATGTGGAATTTAAATAAAATATAGGTCTAGAAATTCCATTTTATAAAAAAAAAATACTTCCAAATTACAAATGTTATTAGTAAAAATGGGCATTTAAAAAACCAAAATAAGACTTCACATAATGCAGCAAAATGTAGACTTCATGCATCTGAACACATATTAAACAACTGTCCTTTGTGGCCAGTGTTTTATCAGTGTTTAAGAAACTGTGAATCCAGTGGTATAATTCCAAACATTTACTTTGTATTACAATTAATTAAAGATACTTAGTTAAAAATCCAGATTTCTGTGCCAGCCAAGAATGTCCAATTGTGTAAATCTGTACTGATGTCCAGGAACATGCATTATATCAAATGCTCCAGGTGATTTCAGTATTAAGAATCCATTGGCATACTCTGAAAAATAGGCTTATCCATCAGGATACACTGGGACAGACTTTTTTTCAATTATCCCAAACATTAAAATTTAGGGCCTCCCTAAGATGGAGCTTCTATGATTTCACTCATTTAAAGGTTTCTCATCTATCTGGAATACTTTCTTTATTCCTGACCTAATTTTACATAGATAACTTGAGGAGACCTGCTCTTTCTCAGTATTCTTTCTGTCTTTTCAAGCTTTTTATGGTTCCCGCAGAGATCTTCTTCTTCCTTCTCTTTTGTATTATAACTCCTTTTACTCAAAATCAAATGCTGGAAGCCTGAAAATTGATTTCCTCCCACATGGTTTGGGGAATTTTTTTGCCTACTCAGCATTTGTGTTAAAATTGAACCAACCATTTAAAGCCTTTGCACACACACTCACAAATTCTAAATGTATTTAATCACTTTAAAAAATATGAGATAATTTAGTAATGCTGAGACTATAGTTGTATGCAGCAATAATTTCTGAATAGAAGCCACCTGCTTTATACAGAGTGTGGTATATCTAGCTTATCTCTACCAATCCTTATAATTTCTCTGATATTGAGACCAAATATTTATGGTTATTTTTCACTGGCAGTATTTTTTATTATTGTGAAACTTCTCTCTATACACATGTTTCTATAAAAAAAAATTGTAGACCATAAAATTGGACAGAAAAAGCTGCATGTTTTGAGGCATTTTGGTGGAGAATATATTTTTAATGAAAATAACAATTTTATATGTGTTTATATTTTATAAACCTGAAATGCCTCACACATTTGGTATCTGTAGGCATCTGGTTTTACATTCCTGGTTTATGGGTTTTTCTCTCTCACTGGACTGAAAGTATGGAATGTTTTTATGCAGATTCAGATTATATCTCATTCATCTTTGTGCCCCAGGCACCAACCTAGCTATGAAATACCTAGCTTGATATAGATACACATATGTTCATTGATTAATATTGTTTTTTTTAACTTTTTACCTACATTATAGATTGCATAGGTCCAATTATTTTATTATTTTCTTGGCCATATTTCCCAATCTATTGCACACCTGCTAGATTGTCTTAAATGTTCTTTTATCCTGGAATCTTTTGCTCCATTCCATAATTTCCACATATTTCTCCTTAGTGAAAGTAATACAAACAAAAAGATCTGTCAAGCATATTTCCACACAGAACAAAGTATCAAGTTCAATAGAATTATTTCATGTTCCACATACTTTAGCCTTATGTCTACCAATAGAAATCTCCCACCTCCCATTTCTTACTTTATGTGCTCAATATATATTAGTTTACTTATTCTCACTTGATTCATGTTATTTTATCACTCACCTAATGTATGCTTATTCTTTGAGGTATGGACCATATTCCAGTGTATTTTTATCCATATCTTTAGCAAGCATGATGAACATTTAGTAAAGACTGTGTGAATAAACACATGTCCAGCACCCAGGAAAAAATAAGCCAATTAAAAATAAGCCCAAGTGAGCAATAACAGAAACTGAAGTAGCACTTGGCCTCCTGGGAGCAGTTTCTGTTGAAAAGCACGGAGGAAGTCAGGACAGCATGTGGAGAAGGCTGAGGGATGAGAAGAGCATCTTGACAACATAGTCATTTGTAGTAACAGAGCACTTCATCAGTGCTTATTTTGTTTAAAGCTTTAATATTTAGGTCAGATAGCAAAAATAAAATTGTAATGTGAAATCAATGTTGTATGGTTATTTTGATCATGAGAATTATTCAAATTTAAAATACTTAAAACTTCCAGAAGGATAAAGTTCTGACGTTCAAAAGCCTGAAAATTTAAGCCATTAAAGTTCTTTTGAAGAGCAATATTGCCTTAATAAGAACTCCTTAAAGATGAATAAAACTTTAAGCATTTCCAACAGCTTTCACATCTGTTTTAAAAATTCTTGGAAGAAGCAAAGTAGCATAGATTTGCTACTGGCAGGAAGTTGTGAAATGCTCGAATGATCCAACAGATGGTAAAACTCAGAATCTCTTCTGACCTCCCAGCTCCTCTAGACTAGTGATGGCTCAGTATTTTTATACATTGGAGATATTTTAAGAATTTTTTTCTGCTATTTGAATATATAGTATAATTGTTATATATGCATATGTATGTGTATATGTATTTGTTATATATGCATATATGTGCGTATGTATGTGTATATGTATGTATATATGCACATGTTGCTATTTACTGCTAATTCCCTTATAAATGGCTTTTTATTTACTTTGTCCTTATACATCACTAAGGTAGTTATCTTTATTAAAAAACATCTTTTTTAAGAAAATAGATAAATAAGCTGATACCTCTTTAGTGACAAATTTTATAACCTTAAAGTTGGAAGTAGTCTTGAATTTCCGTATCTTCCCTCATTTGGGGGCTAATCTGCATAATACTCATGGAAAGTCACTCCAGGTTGAGGAGATCACAAACTTACTTTTAAGTCTGGATTGTCACTTATTTCCCCTCTGCAGGGCAGTTCCCAATAACCAACCAAGCCATTTTCCTCTTCTTTTTGGGGGGTGACTGATCAGAATGAAATTGCTTAGCTTCTCCCTTTTAATACTAGTTAAACTCTGTTAATCTGCTGAAATATTAAAATTATCACAAATTTGCTTAATTAGGTGTCTTCTCAGATTATTCCAGAAAGCATCATGGACACAGAGACTCTTGACCATAGTACCAGCTGCCATTACTCTGTGTGTGTGTGTATGTGTGTGTAAGAGAGAGAGAGAGAGAGAGGTTGAGATGAACAGGAGCTTTATATTTCATCCTGAAATTGTGATGGCGCATGCTTCCCTGTTACTTTTCCACAAAGTAAATCACATTTGCTGTGAAATCATTGTTATTCTACAAACACAGGCTCCCCAGAACAATAGTCTTTCCTTTTCCTTGTTCATATTCTGCACATATTTTAAACCTTGCTTTTAGGAGGCAGCAAAGTTTTTTCTTCTTGAGCTGAGTATACTTTGGAGACATTGCAATACCATGTTTACCTAAAACAGACAATACAAAATATAAGTATTGTTTTTAAACCTAAATCAGTATTTTTGTCTGATCATATGTATTTGCTTAGTTTTCCCAAATATTATGACTGCTTTAAATTAAAATGTAAAATTACACTGTGCCTCTTACATGCTTTTAGTATTATTAAATGAAAACATACACTTTTTGTCTAATGGTGGTGTTTTTATGCAACTGAGAAAGAAGCTAAGAAAAGATTTAAGTAGATTCATTTGATTTTTAAGTATCTGCTACAATTTTAAAAGAAGTGACTAAGAGTAAGTAAATAAATATTATCTCCAGGTGACTTTGTTAATAGCTAAGTACAATTAAATGCTCAGCATAGAAATCCAGTAAATTTTGCATAAAATAAATACTCTGGTTAGAAACTGAATATATCTTCCTCATTGACTTATTTAACTCATTTGTTTTGCCAACATTACTCTATGGTATTAGGGGCAGAACAATGAAGCAGACAAAAGTTCCTGTTCTTTTTGGCTTACAAAGAGTTGAAATTTCATTTATTATTGTACAATGTGTTCATGCACTCATGCTAGTTCCTTTGAGGGCCAGAAAATTAATATTAAAAGGGAAAATTAGAGCATGAACATCAAGATGGATCTTGCAAAATAAATCTAATTAATCCCAATAAGAAACTTGCTTGGAACTCATAATAGATGGTATTCAAAAAGTTTTATGCTATATAAATTAATACTTTATATCCCATCTCAGTACAACTTTTGCCCAATTGTTAGGTCACATAAGACATATTATTGAAGTGTATTTCCACAACCAGTTTTATTTTGCTCACAGAAGTAAGTTAAAGGCAAAATTTTTATCTGTCTAATAGTTTTTAACATAAAAGAAAACCACAGATAACATATTTTGCTGTTTGTTTTCCAAAATTTTAAATTACGATTTTCTGTAAAGATTGCTATCTTTATTTTTTTGGATTTGTCTATAAGAAAAATACCATTTTTTCTCCCCGCTCAATCTGATCTAAAATAATTCAAATTAAATTTAAAAAGTCATTTTATTTGAAGTAAAAGCAATTATTAGAAGTCTAACAATGCAAAAGGAAGAGTAGTTTTTCTGTTGGTAATAGAGTTTTCTGTTAGTGAATAGCTGAGTTTAAGTACTTCATTTTTCCATGCCACTATTTATAACACCAATTTATTTTAATAAATGTTTTTATAGACCTTTAGAAATATGTCCCTTACTTCACACAAAGGCCCTCACAAGATAGATATTATTGTTAAACCAAGGATTTCTGATTTTATTTCATTTGTTCATTTTATTTCATGTTGTGCCTTTTCTACTTTTGGGACTATGTAATTCTTCATCTCTGTATAAAAAGTGATGTTACATGTTCCCACTCTACCAAAACCACAATAGCCACTGTACAAAAAGAGCCAAAGGGTTTTAAGACTTGTATATGTAAGAAAAGGTATTCATTTATTTGATTTTTGTGTGTGTTTTTGCTGTTATTTACTTTATACTCTTTGAAGATTAGAATTCTATAGAAGAGGGAATAGTCATCATAGAATCATATATTTTCTTCTTTTGTCATTTTTCTTCTTACTTTCCTCTTCCTAACTGGAGAAAGTTTTAAGTACAAAAGGAGTAGGAATATGGCTAAATGAGGAAGACTGATGACAAATATGGGAAGCTAAGATACTGATTTACTGGGCTAACCACAGATCTGCTTTGGGTATAGTTTGGACTCCCCCTAAGTTTCTTGGATTAAATGCAGAGTAATTAATGCCTGATTTACTTGTTCTCCTATGTTTATGTCATTGTCTTTTCAGATACCCAGCTGCCTCCTGTGTTCTATCATTACACAAAAGTCCCAGACCCTTCAAATTCTGTTCTCATTAACACTATGTGCTCTTTATTGGCTCGTGTGCATTATCTCAGCTTACAGAGTCAGTTGTTGATCTAGATATTTGGGCAAAATAATTCTCCTGAGGTATGAATAAGCATACATGTCTAATGTAAATTCTTATTTTAAAGAGGAATTTTAGAGTACATACTAATAGAGTTCTACAGGAATCAGAGGAGATATTTTTAAAGATAAGTGCTTCTGTATCCTTGGTTACTATTAAAGTTAACTTCATTCCTTCTACTTAAATTATCTGAACGTTAAAAATAAATTTAAAAAACACAATTATTCCTGATATATTTCATCCTCCTAATGCTTGCAAAGGGACCCCATAGTGTCTGAAGACACATGACTTGTGGGGAAGATGCGAGTTACTGCGTAGAATTACAAACATTCAAAATGGGAGTCACAGATATTCAAAATCAAATTTTCACCTCTTAAATTTAAGAGATTTAAATTTAAATTGTAGGGAAAAAATGTGATAGTGTGTTCAGTGTTTTTGTTGTTGAATTTTGTGCCCTGTCCTTTACTATGGTCAACCTCTGTCTTACACCTGTTATTTAACCCACTTAGATATTTTAATAAAAATGATATATACAAGGATCTACAGAAGTCATATATCCATGTTGTTCTATCCTGGAGCAATGTTGATATTTAAAGCAGTAAACAGCAATGACAAAATACAAACAAAATGAAAAAGAACAAAAAGAAAAACACAATGTATCATATCTTTCATATGTAATTCTCAAGTGTCAGAAGCAGGATGCATTGTCCTAGGATATACTCTTTTGCATTTCTTTGCCATTCACTGGCTGCTCCCTTAGCCCATTTTCTTCAATCCAACTTACCTTCACAAAGTCCTCTCCCAGGTCCCAAGCCTGACGGCCTCTCATTCTTCTTTGCCTCTTTCTCTTTTTTTATTTTTTGTTAAGTATCATTGATATACAATCTTATGAAGGTTTCACATGAACAACATTATGATTATATGATTCACCAATATTATCAAGTCCCCTCTCCACCCCATTGTAGTTACTGTCCATAGTAAGAAGCTATAGAGTCACTACTTGTCTTCTCTGTGTTGTACTGCCTTCCCCATGACCCCCCCTACATTATGTGTGCTAATCATAATGCTCCTTATTTCCTTCTTCCTCCCTCCTCAACCCCTTCCCTTGGCAACTGCTAGTTCCTTCTTGGAGTCTGTGAGTCTGCTGCTGTTTTGTTCCTTCAGTTTTTGCTTCATTGTTATACTCCACAAATGAGTGAAATCGTTTGGTACTTGTCTTTCTCCATCTGGCTTATTTCACTGAGCATAATACCCTCTAGCTCCATCCATGTTGTTGCAAATGGTAGGATTTGTTTTCTTCTTATGGCTGAATAATATTCCATAGTGTATATATACCACTTCTTCTTTATCCATTCATTTACTGATGGACACTTAGGTTGCTTCCATGTGTTGGCTATTGTAATAGGGCTGCAGTAAACATAGGGGTGTATATATCTTTTTAAATCAGGGATCTTGTTTTCTTCAGGTAAATTCCTAGCAGTGGAATTACTAGGTCAAATGGTATTTCTATTTTTACTTTTTTGAGAAACCTCCATAGTGCTTTCCACAGTGGTTGAATTTACATTTCCACCAACAGTTTAGGAAGGTTCCCCTTTCTCCGCATACTCCCTAGCATTTGTTCTTCATTGTCTTTTGGATGTTGGCAATCCTAACATTGTGAGGTGATATCTCATTGTGTTCTTTGCCTCTTTTTCTTACTAAATTATTATTACGAAAGCCTGAAAGAACCAGTATAACAAAACCTAACTATTCAGAGGGCACAATGGAAAGATTAAGTAGGCCAAGCCAGAATATTTTCAGGAGAGAGAGAGAGAGGCAGGCCTAGGAGTATTCTTGGATAAAGAGACAGAAAAACTGAGGGTAGCCCAAGGATGCAGTTAATGATATAAATTTTGGAATCAATACAGACATGGGTTTGAATCATACTCTGCAACATACTAGCTATATGACCTTGACAAAGTTGGTTAACCTCTTGAATCCAATTTTTAAAAAATTGTAAAGTGGCTGAAATGTACCTATGGAATTTGTATATAGATGGAAGGAAATACTTGGAGTAAGATGTTTAGACAGTACTTTGTACCAAACACTCAGTCTAAGAAAGTATTTTTGAGATCCCAAGTGTCTTAAAAACAAATGCAAAAGTTAAAACCATAGGACAAATATAAAGCCAGTAGATTTAAAGGCATAAGGTCTAATGCGCATAACCTTTCTAAAGACATTCTTTGAAAGCATCAGGAATTGTCTTTCAGTTTCTAAGGCTATGCTCTGGCCAGCCCACATGTACATTCTCTAGAAAGAAGAGTAATGACAGTGCTAGCTAGAGTGATACAAAACTGATGGCGTAAGATAAATATGATAACTAACAGGTTCCTGGGGCGGTTTTACCTATGACACACCCTCACTGTCACTGATGAACCATCAATAAATACAAATGGAAGTGAAATTTTTAAAACAACATTTAGAGAAGTTATCTTAATGATGTAAGTATATGAAAATAATGGTACTACATAAGAAGTATTAAACCAATATTTAGCTATCTAATATATTATAAATAGCTCTGCCTTTACACACATTTTCTCTGGGGAGCAAATAGAGTTATTTACTTTCTGTAGATATTCAGTGTTCTTCAAAGTGTCTCTCTTATAAAAATGTTAAATTAATTGGGGAGTGGTGGTTAAGAAAACACACTGCTTTATACCAGCACATACAACTATGTGATTTATATAATAAACAACCACACTGGCAGTATATTTTCTGGATGTTAATAGCCTGAAATTCCTTTCAGTAGCAGCATTAATCAGTCAAGGATGGGTTATTTTATGGTCTTTAATGGCCTTTCTTGATAGATGGAGACTTTGTTTACAGATTATTCTTCACTGAACTGCTATACATTGCAAGCTATGGTTCTTAAGAGATGTTCTCAAAATACAAATTACACTGCTGAGAAATCTGTTCTCAGCTAAATTAAATTAGATAGCTGCATTCTTTATGAAGCACAGGTAATGGAGCAGTATGCTAAAAATGCCTTTGCCTGAGTCAGTGTGAAATGTCTTCAACATAGAATTTTTCCTTAAGAAATATTTTTCTGCTTGTGTGCAACTTTAGGAGCCTACTTGTTGCTCAGAGTAATTAATGTACAATATATAGCATTAGAAGTTTACGTTATGATGTTTGACTATTATAATGAGTATCTGTCTTCAGGTCAGACATTACCAACAATTTTAATTTTTAAAAAAATGAACAGAAACAGAAGTGCCCATTTATATTTTCCAAAATGAACAGACACAGAAGTGCCTGTTTATATTTTCCAAATGTTTTAATGCTGTTGAATACACTGAGAGTACAGTGGCAAGAGTTTTTGTAATCATCACAATGTTTTGTTTCACAAAGGATAATCATTTATTGTACCTGTGAGGGTAACATTATTCACATGCTTGTAATACATGATCATTGTTCATCTTGATTCTAATAATATATTTTGCTCACATGAGTCTTGTGAATTGAGTAGAATCTAAAAGTTTGTGTGTGATTATATGACTTCCAAACACATTTTTATTTCCTAAACATTACTGACCTTTAAAAATTTCTTCCTAGGGACTTAATGTGTTTTAGTTTAGTTTTATTTGTTTTGTTTTGTTTTTAACTGAAACAATAGCTGTAGAAACAAATGATTGTGTTTGACTGAACTATGCTAAATTAAGTCACCCATCAATTTAATTCAACATGGAAATTGGATTTTTAAGAGAATTTCAATGCCTTCTTCATAAAGGAGGTCATCTGACTAGATGACCATTTTATTTTATGACTTTCTCCTTTTATTGTGAGTCACATTTTCCATAGAGTGCCCCTTACAGGCCACAGCTGTTCCTGATCCTCTTTTTAACTAGTTCTATCATTTTTACACTATTTGTCAAATAAAAAAATATTTCAACTTAAAAATTTTAGTTTGAATACTTCAATATTTTTGCAAGTCTTCTCACAGAGGCCAAGATAACATAGGTGAAGTCCTTCCAAAGGGACAAATGGAGTGCAGACATGGCATGATTAACAATGTCTTGTCTCAGTCAATAGGCTTTATGGCATGCACATTTCCCCCATCATCATTCCTAGTTATCTGTAGAGATTCTTTGCTCTAAGCAGTAAAACCTTTTTAAGTTACTGTTGATTTATTAAAATGATCTAATGTTAACTCTAATAAATATGTAAAGATAATATAAATTCGGAAATCTCCATTACCTTGTAGTTCATTATATTTCCTTACTAAATAAAGTTTTTAGGATAAGGCAATTCCAATATCAAGGATCAGAGGTGATTTTTCTACCCTGAACCTGAAACTAGAATAAGTTTGACATGCAGATAAATTGGCAAAATGTGCAAAAAGTAAACTTATGCTAGAAATTAGGAGGTACCCAAGGATGGAGACCTGCAATTCATGTATGTTTTTTAACCCTCTTTCCTCTGTAACAACTTATGCCATTCTCCCATATTTTTCCATTTTCAATAATTTTGCATACTATATTAGGTGGGGAGCAGGGTCTCAAGGAGGATCAGAAAATTTGTCCTGGAATCCTCAATCAAGAAAATTATTAAGTTTAGATAAATTATATAGTTATATCCTATTATTAATCAAAAATCAAGTGTCATACACATAAATTCTGTAATTAAATCATGCAGTTATCTTATGACTAGATCAATTATGCTGTGTCATATTTTATCATTTGCTGTATATGAAAGTGTTACTTTATTAAATGTAAATATTTAAAACAAATCGTTTTTGCAAATTTCTCAGCATTTTCATTTTTAAAATTTGCACTAAGCCTTAAAAATATATATAACCTCAACAGGTAAAAAATCTCTATTACTGATCTTAATGAATCTTTCTATGTAGCTCACATTGGTATAATATATATCTCTTTTTGTTTAACTCACTGTCTTTTTATAGATGTTTGCAACCACCCACCATTTGGCCTTAGGGTGATGACACCGAGAGATCGTGAATTAAAAGCTTTATATTAGTCAGACTGTAACAGAAGACACAGCTTTTTAAGATGTTTCTCGCATATCTCCGTTCCTCTCTCATCCCTCCCTTAGGAATTCTGCTGTACTCTCAGATTCTAATTGGCTTTGATGTGACTGCCTTGAGTTTTGACCATCCTTTCAACAATCTATTTGTATTCCTTGCTACGTGCTTTCATAACAAAAAGAAGTCAAACCTGGTTTTTCTGCTTGCACTATTTCTGATCTCTTTTCCCCTGCTTAGGTTCTTGGTTGCTGATTCCATTTGAGGGCATTCCTGATTTTTCTCTCTCAGGGCTACTACACTCTGGCCTTTCCCCTTCATCTTGATCCTGACCCACTGCTTCCATGCCTGAGGCAGCATACAGGGAAAAAAAACCTTGTTTTCTTCAGTTTCCTTCTGTATTCCCGACAGCAAGAGAGATACCAACTAGGGAAGTCTTTCTAAGCAGTATGTGAGTACTGTCCAAGAGAGTTGCAATTACTCTTATGTATCTCAAATTTGAAGAGGATTCTTGTCTTCTGCGAAGGATTCCTTTCCTTTTGGAGTTCTTCATTTGTCTTCCTCTATCTCCCCATCTATGTCAGGTGCTCTTTGGCAGTAGTCTCTACCTTTCAGGAATCACAACCATCACACCTATGACCAGCTCCTGCAGAAAAACTAGGGTACATCAAGAATAAATCCCCAAAGAAACGTAAACTTTTAAACAAAAGGAATACTTTTCTTTCTATGTTTTTATGCATTTAATTTTAACTTCCATATTGATACCTTGAATATCATTTTAGACATGTATTCATCATCCCTGCTTATCAACAACAGAAGAAAGTATCTGTGCATGGTTTTGTACACTCCATATGCCCCACTATGTCCACAGATGTAAAATGCTGCCATGAGGATTTGATTCTTAGGATAAACTCAAGTTCAGATCATGGCTCTCTTGTTTGAACATTCACTGTCATCATATATTCTATGGAGCATCTGCTGTTAGATTGAAATCAGGTTCTGATGAGACTAGGCTATGTTGATTGTAGTTGAGACTGGCTGATACACTTTTTGTAAGGCTATGACAGGTTAAAAATATTGCTTTCAGGTGAATGATGACTAGACAAGCTATTTGTTTCTTCATATTTTTGAAGGCAGAACATTAACTTCCACAGTATTTTTAAATAATTCTAATTTCTCAAATATGTAATATAGAAAAGTCTATCTTATTTGCTGTCATATTGTTGTTTCTTATGCATCAGATTTTGACATGGGGCGTGTGTGTGTGTGTGTGTGTGTGTGTGTGTGTTGTAAATTTATTTAAAAAACATACTGTAGCTGTTTTTCAGGGGGCTAATGTCAGAGGCAACAAGACTGTGTTCCTTTCTAGAGCCTCTAGGGAGGAATGTGTTTTCTTGGTTCTTTCAGCCTGTAGAAACTACATGCATTCTTTGGCTCCAGGCCCCCTTCCTCCACTTTCAGAACCAGCAATGATGGCTTTTCCTGACTGTTCTTCCATGGTTACATCTCCATTTCTGAGCACAGTTGGGAAAGCCTTACTACTTTCAAAGACTCATATGATTAGACTGGATCCACCCAGATAATCCAGGAAAATCTTTCCACCTTAAGGTTCTTAACTTTAGTCACACCTGTAACACCCTTTCTGCCATGTAAGGTCACATGATCACACGTTCCAGGGTTGAAGGCATGGACATTTGGGAGGCCTTCATTCTGCCTACCACACTAAACAGCTGGGTTCTAGAAGGTTTAGGTATCTGCCTAGTGGCTGGCTCCCAGGCTTAAAATGGAGAAGAATCCCCTCTATCAGTGATACTAAAAAAATATCCACTGGTATACCATTGGTATTTACCAACTCTGTATATCTATTTTTTTTCTGAGTTTTTAGCTACCTGCCTAAGTGTTTTAAGGTAAAGATGTTTTTTATTTTCAGTTTTTTTGTTGTAATACTGGGTAGTCACATGGAAATGCCTGGCTATACTGGGTGCAAAGTGCTTTCATGTAAATTTACTCATCACAGTCCTTCAAAACTCCTCGAGGTAGGGAAGGCAAGTTTTATTGTGTTCTCTGTGCCTTTAACAGATCAAGAAATATAACTTAGAACTACACAACATCTAATATTGTAGGACTTTCCTCTGCTATCATTATAGCATATCTAGTTAACTTTCTTGGAAAATACAGTTTTCCAAAGATATTTGGCTGCCAGAAATATTAAAACAATTTTCATAATGTTAGCCCTGAATGCTTGTAAATCTCTATTCTAAATAATCTTTTGTATATCAGAGCTAATAAAGGATGGAATGCAGAAAATTACCAAAGTCATCTAAAACACCAAATTAAAGCAAGTGAAGGTAATTTTTCGACCACTAGAGAACACCTAACAGACATTGAGACGTGGTGAAATCAGCCTGACTTTTGGAGTCAGGCAAATGTATTTCAACTTATGCTTGTATCGCTTCTTATTTATATAATTTATGTGATTAGGGGAAAGACAATTATATTCTTTCTACCTGAATTTTTCTATTAATAAGATAGTATGATAATACTTGGTTGTTGTATAGGTGCAAAATACTGTAAATAAAGATATTTGACTTTAAAAAGTGACCTAAATGGCAAAAACTGTTAAAATAATGCCTAATAGCTCTTATTGACATTTTTATTTGGAAATAAATAATCAAACTGAATTGGAAAGTGAATAGCAACCCTTGCTGTTTTAGGACTCTTCTCATTGTCTAGAAACACATATGTACTGGCAACTGAGATGCTCATTGCCATGGTTATGCATTTCTAATAGAGAATTTCACCTCAAAGGGATATCCTTTTGTGCCTTCATTCATACTTATTGAATGTTAGCTATGTGCTGGACACTTGGAATATCAGTGAATAACACAGATAAAAGCATCTGCCCTCACAGAGTCTATATTTTTTTGAGAGATAGACAATAAACAATAAAGATAATAAATGAGATCATAAACAAAGAGCTTACATAAGATGCCAACAGATGATAGGTGCTATGAATAAAACAAAAAGGAATAGTGATGGGGATTGGGAGAGGGTAGGGAAAGTTGGGACATTAAATCAGGATTATCAGTTAGACCTCACTGAGAATCAGATGTTTACATTTTGGCTTAAAGGAAGTGAAGAAACATCAAAACTGCTCCAAAGTTTCATGGGATAGGTATTCCAGGGAGAGAACACAAAATAAAAATCTTACAATATTGGATGTGTTTGAGAAAGAGCAAAGAAGCATGGCTAGAGTAGAGTGAGTAGAGGGTCAATTGCTAGGAAATGAGATCAGAGAGAAATGCCAGGTGGAACTTTCTGGAATAGTGAGAGAGTATCATATCCCAGTTGTCCTCCAAATAATCCATTCAAAAAAAGTTATCGAGTAACTGGGTTGGAATAGATCAGTGAACAAAACAAAGATATTATTAGTTTCTCAAACACTTGTAATACATTTAAAATTGGTGCCAATAATATCACTATTTTCTCTCACTGGCAAGCAGTCATTCTGTTTTTCTGCCAAGTATGGCACATTGTTGATTCTTAAAGACATTACAATGTATTGCTTCACAAATTCCCAAATAGTTTTAAGCCTCTATGTTATGGAAAACACCTATATTAATTGTACAAATTAATATGTATATGTCTCTTAAAATATGATTACAATAGGAACACTGGTAGGATGACTTTAATGATGTTGAGCAATGTAGCCCTAACTTACACATTTAAGTAATTTTTTAATTAACTAATAAATACATTAAAATCTAATGTATAGCAAATACACCAGTGAGTCACTATTTTTACTGCTAATGATTATATAATCAACTAGGATGCCTTTTCCATAAATATTTTGAGCAAGATGATAGAGAAATATATACTTTAAAAATATATATACTTAAAAAAATAAAACTTTTATCTTAAAATTAAAATAGTACTGTTCTCTCTTAAATATTTTTCTCTTGATGCAAAGCTGTGTCTTTCACTGTAAACAAACAGGACCAAATCAACTGTGACAATCTTCATTTTGCTTGGTAGTGTGGTACCACAAAACTGAAAATGTAAGCTAAAACCATGTAAGGGAATTTTTATAATCAATGGGGAAAATTATGATTGTTCCATGACCTTCATTTGTTTAGTCAAAATATTAAAAATATTTTAAGTTATAGATTTACAGGAAAAAATTTAAAAAGTAAAATTATGTTTATTCAGCACACTGTAATTTATATTAAGCATTAAAGAATTAAAGTCAACCACTTTAATAAACTCTTTAATAAACTCAACTCAAATTTTACTGCCAGTGTTACTATAAGCATTATTATTTTTCATTGTCCTGCTGCACTTTCATGTTTGCTGGCCCTTTTTCTTTTGTGATTACACTGAAATTAAAGAAGTAGAGTTTCTTTGTAAAAAGTGTAGGAAGAGCAGTTTGAAAGCCACTGGCTTTCTTCTCATCGTATAGCTAATTATAAGGATTGAACATCTTTTCTAAGCTTTGACAAATTGCCATAATCATAAGTCTGGAACAGCTCTCAAAACTCCTGTTTTGCGCTGTCAGTGTTAATGAAGGGTGCCTGTGAGTTTCTTTAATGGGAAGGTTTTGTTGTCGGTGTTTGGAGTTTATTTTTTGCTTGGGGTCACATTATCTCTTCCTTCTTTCATCACAGCCACTCTCTTCCCTTAGGCTGGTTGATAAATTCATCTTCACTAGGTTGCTCTGGCTGCAACACTGTAACATGGGGAAGAAAATTATCTACACAATAAGGTTGTTAAAAATATTAAGGTGGTATATGTAAGGGCAAGCACTTGATGGGCAGAGTCAACAGCCAGTACAGGTTAGCTATTTGGATGAATATTTCTTCTCTACCAGACTCTAAGCCCCTTGAGGCCAGGCACCGCCATGTCCTTATTACCTAGCACAAGGCCTAGAAGGTAGTAGGCACTCAATCAAGCCATTTTAAATGAATAAAACTTCTTTTCTCCACTCACAGGGCAATACCACAAGCAATAAACAGAACTAAGCAACATATTTTTTCTCTCACTCTGTCAAAATTTATTTTCAGGAAAATTTCAAGGTTTATTCCACTTTCTCCCTTCCCCTGCCTGTGACATGTAATGAAACAGCAAAGAATGCTGTGTTCTAAATGAAAATTATATGACATGCATAAGCATAATAAATACTACAAAACTGTGCCTAATTTTCCTGAAAAATAGTGGTAAAGGAAAAACTGGGAGGAATTTTGTTTCTGACTTGATCTAGCTATCAGTTTTATTAATTGTATTCTCCCTTTTGGAACAGGACTATCTTTGTACAAATCTTTGGGGATTTTCCAGATACCATCAGATTAACTCACTTGTTAATATTGTTCAGGCAGAGATGAAGTGGCTATTTTCCAAATCTCAAGTGCTCTACCAACAGGAAAGCAGTATTATTTTTCATTTAATGAGCTTTAGCACATGAACAATTCAGACGACATAATTGAAAGAACCTAATCAGCAAAAACGCAAGAGTTTGCCCATGGGAATCTGCTGACATTGCTGGCAGCTCTTATCTGTGGTATTATTTGTTAAGCTGATAGTGCCAGTGGGTGGAAACATACTGACTAGTAATTGTACAGCTTTGGTATCCCCATGTTTTAAAACTGCCTTTTAAAAATACATATTGCTAGGAGGACTGATGGTGCTGATAATAAGAGAATGAAGCTATTGGTTAATCTATAGCTGTCAGATGGCTATTAAAGAAGGCAAGTGAAAAAATTAAAAAAGAAGATTCTTTTCTTTAGTTATTAACGACTGTTGTGAGGGTTAGCTTTAATTACTGTAAGAAAACTTTCTTGCTCTAAGGAGTAAGCTGTTTAATGAAGTACAGATTGATTGGAACTTTTGTTCAAAACTTTAATAAAGGCTGAGTTTTAAAATATTCAGTTCCCTAAAGAAACTGGGAATTTCTGCCCCTCTTAGTTGAGAAATGGTAATTCATAAGAAATTGCTATATTGGGAGAACCAAAATCAAGAAACGGAAAACCTCTTAGGATTGATGAACCAATTAAAGTAGGTTAGCTCGCAGCTGGAATGTACACTGGGTGGCTTAAACTAAACTTTTAGGGCAGCCAACGTCTGTGGGTCACTTACAGCTTTAAAGATACTAAGAGAACCTATATAGCTACAGTTCCTGAAAAGTGTCTTCAATCAGTCAGGCCTTAGATTACAGCCTATTGTTGTTGGGATATTTTTTAGGTGTACAATTTGGAATATTTTATATTTTGTACTATTAAAATGTATTTGCAAATTAGATTTTCATAGAATAAAAGCCAACCTACTATTTGGTCAATATATTCTTATATTTGTAACTACTACTGACATCCCTGCACCACTTTTAATTTTCTTTTTGTTTTATTATTTGAAAATAGCCACATTATTTTTCTTTATATGACTAGACTATCATTCCTAATGGGCATTTGCCCAACCTACTTTTATTTACAGCCATGGTTTGTACAAATATTCATTCACTACTTGATTCTATCTCTTCCACCCAAGGACATCTCCTGCACAGCTAGGTTTCCACACAGGGAGAGAGATGGCAAATGAGGGATTTGCAGGTTGAATTGGGGTGAAGAAAACAGAGAAGACAATTATAAGGATGATATCAGAGGAAAGGGGACATGAATTAAGGAAGAATAAAGAGAAGTGGTAAAAATTACTAAGCAGGAGAAAAACATTGATTGACACAAAAAAATATACAAAAAAGACCTTATTGTGGAGAATATATTCTCCATGATGATAGATTTAGATGATCATTTTATCAGTATTGTAGAATTTTTAAGACTTGTTTCATATATCTCAACATTGAGAAAACTAATGTTTGCAACCTTTTTAACAAGCAATTGTTTCTAAAACCATTTCTTATGCAATAATAATGAGGTGATTGATATATTTTACAATTAAAAGTAGAAGCCTTTATTCCAAAAGTTATTTATCTTTATGGTTATTTACTTATTTATTTATCTTTCAACCTTAAATAAAACACATATGGTATACTAATATCTTAAGATCAAATACCTTCCTATTGACCTTTTCATTCAGTCTTAATTTAAAATGATAAAAATGGTATTTACATTTAGGCAATAGTTTTTGTCTACCATTTGAACTTCAAGTAAACAGCTGTTGCTAAGTAAATCTACTTTTGAAGGGTTATTGTGTAGGTGTTGAATATACTTTAGGGAGTGTCTATTTTCACATACCACCACTGTGATAGCAGAAACCAAAATCCTCTAATTTTCCTTCCACAGTTGTAGTGAGATTTGTAGTTGAAACAACTAATGTAGATTAGCATATGGGGATTTTTTTTTTTTTAGGTAATATATGAGAGCTGATCTCACTTAGTATGTGTTGGAAATTCTGTATGTTTGGGTACTGTAACACCTACAGTTCTGCATATCACTTTTCCATCTGTAGGTCAAATAATTACATCCTTTGTCAGTTTTATTATCCCTTGTTAGTATATAACCCTCCCTGTGTTCACTTTCATATTGTCTACATGCCCACACACAGACTCTGACTGTGAAATATTTGTAATATTGACCTGACTCTGGAAAGGTAATATAAAACAATATTCCAATTTGGTATAATATTCTATATATAGGGTGCCCATTGGGTCAAAAATTCTAATTGCATGGATCAAGTATTCTGTATCAGAGTGTTTGTTTTGGTCTGTTGATCTATCCAAAACATGATTTCATTTATATGAAGTAGAAAAAAAAAAGGCAAAATTGGCCCATTTATTGTTCACAGATGCATACATTATAATATGTATGCATTTGTAAACTATATATATAGTAAATTATATATATATGTATGTTATCAACTGACACAAGTAATTAATAACATGAAATTCAAGATAGTTTAGGAAAGGGTATGCAAAAGAGTCTAAGGTACCAGTAATGTTCTATTTCTTAAGATATTCATATATTTAATTCACTTTTTTTATAGTGACTGGGACTATGTACCATTGTGTGTGGGGTTTTTTTTTTTGCAAGAAAAATCATGATTAACAGAGCTTATATAAATATGATAAGAAAAATGATGTCTTGGCTGTAACCAAATGACATGTAGAGCTCTCACTGGAATCCAGGACTACTACTTAATCATTTCACATTTGATGTCACTGAGGCTATACCTTTTACCAATCATAGAGTCAATGAAGTAATCAGATAGTCAAAGGAATTTAGCAATCTTTCTGGAAGCAAAATAGTATTGCTTTATATATAAGGACATGCTCATATAATAAGCATTTTCCTCTTTACAAACAGAAATTATTTATAAACAAACTGCATTTTTACAATGTCAGAAATAGAAATTGAATATTTTCTATTTTTTAAAAAAGAAACTCCTTTTTAACATATGACACTAATGAATTATATAAGTAGTGAAATATGTAAGAGAAAATAAAATTATTGGAAATACACTAAGTAAAATGGTTTATAAGTATTATCATCACTATTATTTTAGTGGTTTGCAGTTCATCAAATATGTTGCATGTGTATTTATGTATATATTGTTTTTTTATTAAGGTGTCATTGATATACAAACTTATGAAGGTTTCACATGAGCAACATTGTGGTTACTACATTCATCCCTATTATCAAGTACCTCCCTCCTACCCCATTACAGTCATTGTCCATCAGCATAGTAAATTGCTATAGAGTCACTACTTGTCTTCTCGGTGCTATACTGCCTTCCCCGTGCCCCCCCTACATTATGTGTGCTAATCATAATATCCCTTAATCCCCTTCTCCCTCCTCTCCCGCCTGTGCTTCTACCCCCTTTCTCTTTGGTAACCGCTAGTCTACTCTTGGGTTCTGTGTGTCTGCTGCTGTTTTGTTCCTTCAGTTTTTGCTTTGTTGTTATATTCCACAAATGAGTGAAATCATTCAGTACTTGTCTTTTTCCATCTGGCTTATTTCACTGAGCATAATACCCTCTTGCTCCATCCATGTTGTTGCAAGTGGTAGGATTTGTTTTCTTCTTATGGCTGAATAGTATTCCATTGTGTATATGTACCACTTCTTCTTTATCCATTCATCTACTGATGGACACTTAGGTTGCTTCAGTATCTTGGCTATGCAAATAGTGCTGCAATAAACATAGGGGTGCATATGTCTTTTTGAATCTGAGATCTTGCTTTCTTTGGGGAAATTCCTAGGAGTGGAATTCCTGGGTCAAATGGAATTTCTATTTTGAGTTTTTTGAGGAACCTCCATATTACTTTCCACAATGGTTGAACAAATTTACATTCCCACCAGCAGTGTAGGAGGGTTCGCCTTTCTCCACATCCTTGCCAGCATTTGTTGTTCCCTGTCTTTGGATGTTGGCCATCGTAACTGGTGTGAGGTGATATCTCATTGTGGTTTTAATTTGCATTTCCTTGATGATTAGTGATGTAGAACATCTTTTCATGTGCCTGTTGGCCATCTGTATTTCTTCTTTGGAGAAGTGTCTGTTCAGATCCTCTGCCCATTTTTTAATCGGGTTATTTGCTTCTTGGATGTTGAAGCATGTGAGTTCTTTATATGTTTTGGATGTTAACCCCTTATTGGATATGTCATTTATGAATATATTCTCCCAATAGTTTTGTATATATTATTAATCCTGAGATCCATACAGTTTATTTTGTATTATATATATAGCCCCATTGAATAGATGGCAAAACTGGGATGACCTGAATGCCCTGTGTTCTATCACAAGTAAATGGCATAATTTGAATGTAAACAAAGTATTTCTGACTTCAGATGTGTTAGTCTTTAGAATGCAAAGATAAAAACATAATTATCAGATAATCTCTGAAAGCAATAAATATTTAGTAGATTTATCTCCCTAAATCTAAAATGAAGAGCCCATACTTTGAAGACTATAGAAATAAAAATTTAAATTGTATAATGTTTTTATCTTCCTAACTAAATCTCATCCATTTAATTCTACCTATCCCAAAACAGAGACACTACTTTTCACAATGCTGTCCTGGAGACCAGTTTTATAGGGGGATATATTTTTCCTTTAAAAAAAATCCCTTAAGACCTTTAGTTTATGTCAATAGACTTTACTATGTCTTTTGGAGAGATTTTTGTTGTAGTTTCAGTTTTGATTGTTTTGATCTTACAACTCTAGACAAAGCCTCTTAATACTGAACTATAGGTCTTTTCACATCACCTTTTCAAAGGCTAATTTATTCCCTTTAAGGTGGCTTAAGTGTACAACCTAAGAAAATGGTGGTCGTTCAGATTTTGCTTTAGTTACCTGTTTATTTATTAACTTTCATTTTCAAAACAATGGAAATAATGGGAAAAAATAAAAATGACCAAATTATTGCAGTAGAGGTGAGTCCCAAACTGTTTGTGTCAAGATAATCAAAAATGTAAGCTCCATAAAGGCAGGAATTGTTTTTCTCCCCCACAACTTTATCCATAAGGGCTAGTCAATAAATGCATATTGAGTGAATGAGTGAATAAGCTTGATTAAATTACTCCTGACAATACACTGAACTCTAGGTTTTCAAGAATCCATAAGGTTCAATGATTTCATAAGATCATATTATTTAAGAAGTATCCCCCACGTGATTTTATGGTACTCGCTCTCCTGAATCAGATGTTAAAAAAGTGAATTAAAGTTGTATAGAGAGATGAGGCCAGTTGAAAACAAGAACTTGAGAATTGAAAGATACCAGTGCATTTCTCACATTTCACAATGTATTTTCAGTTATTGCAATTATTTTTTCTGTGGCCCAAACAAAAATGGGAAGCATGTAATCATTCTTTAAAGATGGATCAAAAGTTGCTCTTTAACAACTCTTTTTGTGAAGAGGTGGTAAACGAAAAATAAAATAATTTTGTGGAACAATGTGACTATGATACAGGCCAGAAGTCCCTGGGCACCTATGCTGAAATGGGTTAGAGTAGGCACTTAAACACTTTTTTGTTTCTGGCCTATATTTCACATAGTTCAGCAATCATATAGTTTTATTTCTAAGATTTTACTATCAGAGCACTCAATATTTCTTAAAACTGTAAAATGGCTATCGATCTACTCTGTAAAATCCAATGTATCAGTAGCAGAGTTACTCTCAAGAGTAGGCCGAAGCGATATAAGGTGTGGGCAGCCTCCCACTAGTTCTTTCTCTGGCATGTTCCTTGCTCATCATTCAGATTTCATTCTTAAGGTCTTGATGTTTCCTCAGGGTTACCTGATCAAATGCAAGTTTCCCTAAACCTCCTAACTGACTTTTTCAGTTGAGATTACTTTGTTATTCATCCATTCCTTCCTTTATTCATCCATCCATTCATATTTGAAAGGTGTTTTTCTGCTGATTAATAGTGAATTTGATTGATATTATCAAGTCTCAACTGAGTCATCTCTGCTGTGAAACTTTCCACAGCTACCACTTTCCTTTGCAATCTCAACCCCCCTTGTATAATCAATCACTTCCTCTACTATATTCATGAGTTGAGT
Organism: Smutsia gigantea; assembly: GCA_032199065.1. Taxonomy (NCBI): domain Eukaryota; kingdom Metazoa; phylum Chordata; class Mammalia; order Pholidota; family Manidae; genus Smutsia; species Smutsia gigantea. The sequence continues at coordinate 621,293 of JAVSCE010015400.1, forward strand.
TTAGATTTTAGTTTTCCTATTGTTTACACTGTATTAAATTGGTTACCTGTGTTTTTCCTTTATTGGTACACAAACTCTTCAGGACTGTGCTAGTGTCCACCTAGGTCCATCTATTATTTAACTAGTATAGTGCCTAGAACCTAATATTAATTATTAAATGTTTGTTGATTGACAAAATAAATGTATGAATAATCAAAAAAAGATAAGTGATAGGGTATCTACTTTAAAGACACTACTTTTAGATATGGATATATGGCATAAACATGTATAACTATTATATAGGCAGGATATTTGTGACACAAGAAAATGCTCAGAGGAAGGCATTTGTATCTACTTCCAACCTGAGAAATGGTTCAGCCAGGTCTTCTCCAGTCCAATAATTATGATGACTAGAATTTTCATAAGTATTACATCAAACATAAAATGTAGTGCCTTCAGATTAAAAGTACTAGAATTTGACTTTAAATAGATTTATTTATTTATTAGGATTCAGTTTTTTAGCCACCTACTTGGAAGGCTTGTACTTATTCCAGAGGAAAACTTCAGATAGTTAAAATTTCAAATCATTATGAAGACTTGGTTTATCTTTGATTAGTATCTTTGGTCAATAGAAGAATCACATTGTTCAATGACATCTTCCAAAACAGGAGAAGAATTCACTACACAAATAGATATATTATGGTCATCCAAGTTTTGATGCCTATTGAAGTTCTCATTTAAGTATTTTCAAATCAGCTATGCCATTCCAATTATAGAGAGAAGAGAGAAGGATTAAGAGGCTGATAAAAAATGGTTTAGATTAAGTTCTTACAGAGTAGTTTAACTGCTCCCCATTAGCCTTCAACAGCTAAAAGAGCTGCACAATCCTGTTGTATACTTTCATATTTCTGACCAAGAAACAGACACCAACTGATTTGGAAGAACAAAATCAATCATTTATTGGTTTGAATTTGCTATGTTTACTATTATTATTTTTAATCATTCAGGTTATTTCTTAAACCTCAGATGACTATTCCTCATAAAGACCTGCTAAAATAATTCCATTTAGCATTTCCTATAAGATTAACAGTTCTGGAAGAGTTCCTTTAAATTAAAATAAAGACTGTTAAATCCAATTTTCCAACTATCAGAATGTTAGAGAGAGCAGTTTCTTTACCAATCAAGAGTTTGATACTTACATTGATAGGTGTGATTGATGGTACCACATTAATTAAAGTAAAGGCTGATTTGTGTGTCTATGATCAGTGGCTCTCAGTCCTTGGCGGGGGATAAGGGGCAGATAAAAACTCTCAGTAGAGATCCTTCCATGCTGGTTTACCTCAGGGACTCAGAAAGCACTTCAGAAAGTATAAGGAGTATAAGAATCAGTATTTTAATTTAAAAGTCTCCTCAGTTAATTCTAATATGCACTAAGGTTAAAAACTATTGTGAATAAGTATAAAACTTTGCAAAGCACCTATAATTCAGCTAAGGTAGTGTATACATCAATGTTACATAATTTTAGTTTATATATGTGATTTGGCTTAATTTAATTATGACATGCTCATCAGAAGGACTCATCAGGGCTATGAGTAAACTGTTAGAAGACTCTCGAAAGGGGAATTGTTCTTGAGGCCGGAAGCCAAAGAATCCTTCACCCAACAGATCTCTCCTAAGTTAGGCCCAATGACTGGAGGAGATGCCTTATTTAAAGGCTGTATGAGAATGCATATGGACTGAATAATCTAAGCAATTTATCGGTTTCTGTAAGGGCTATGAGCAGTAACTTGATTGTGATAAGAAACTATTACAGGAATGGCTGGCCTTGAATCTCATCTTTATAATTTGGGAGTTCTTGGTTTCCAGAATAGTGATATGTGATTAATTAATCTTGACATTATTTTCTTTTCTGCATTATCTCCAATATGGCATTCTATGATCAGAGAATACCTCAAGGCATGTTTTGAGCACTGAGTGTCTTACAAAAGAACTCCTTACATGGTATATTAACTTTCCTCCATATTACCCTTAAAAGCATTGAAATGCTTAGAGCAAGGTGGACCAAGGAATAGGAGTAAAAAAAAATTGAACATTTTCTGATCTTTCAGGTTTCCTTTCTTTGTTCCCTTCTATTTTGGCTACATCTTATTCTCTCAGCTTTTCAGGCATCAATGCAGACATTTTTCTTCATCTTTGTAACAAAATGTCCAGGAAAAAATAACTTTACTAGATTGTACACTCTTTCATGGACAGGACTACCAATATACTTTTTGCTAAGTGCTTAACAAAAAGTGGATATTTAACAATATTATTTGAAATAATGGACTAACTCTTTTACTAAAGTATAAATTCTTGATTTGTGCTAAATATTTTATGTACACAACACCTTAAGTCAAAGGGATATAACTCATGGTTTTGATTTGAGAGGATGAAGTAAAGAAGTACAAAAGTCTAAGATATGGTAATCACATTGATCACTGACAACTAAAATATTTATGAAAACATCCTAAATTTTACCACAACATAATTTTTTAGAGTGATGTGGATTATAACATGTTGATCAGTTTTTAATGTTTTCTTGGGATCTGGATAATAACCTGAAGTTTGACATCTAAGACTGACTTGAGTCTGATTGCATGCCTTGAAAATCTTAGGAAAAACATTATAATAACCTATAAGTCACTTTATAATCATTCTCTTTGATAACTTCATGACATTAACAGAAAGAAGTTGCCCTAAACAAATGTGATACAGATTATAGCCAGGGCTTTTCCCTGAAGCATGACAGCAGTTGACTTTATTCATCTTCTTTTTCATTCCCAACAAATGGCCTTTAAATGTTCAATTATCATTCTGCAGGACATAGTCTTACTTTTGAAGGATGATACCAACAGTGTAGTGTTTATATCTTAGCTCAATATTTATTTCTTCAAGTTCTAGTCCTAAATCTAATCTCTAATCAAAGGAGTAATCTAAATATCCATTGCTCATTTTTATATGGGGTGGCCATTTTGTACCAGAACCATGTATTTTAGTAATTCTAATTCACAAACAGAGGTGATAGAAAGACTTCTCTTTCAAAAAAGTATTAAGTATCAAAAAAGAAAAACTAGCAATGTATTCTTGTGTTATATTGTACATATGGCCAGGATACTGTTTATGTAATAATGTCTTAAAAAATAATGTGCAGAAGGGCTAACAGAATATAATATATCATATAGTAACTTTGATACCAAAAAATTGCTCAAAAGGGATTATTGCACTGACGTGCAACTTTTTATTAGATACAAGTGGAAAAGCAATTCTACATTAGCAAAAGAAGATAAGTAAAATAAATAAATTTAACCAACTCACTTAGAATTTCAGGGCTTGTTTGTATTTTAAATAGTGAGGTAAAGAAGGGACAAAAATACAATAGTAGTAGAGGATTTCAATAGCCCACTTTCAACCATGGATAGATCATCAAAACAGAGAATCAATTAGGAAACATTGACTAAACTACTTGTTAGACCAAATGGACCTAACAAACATGTACAAAAAATTCCATCCACAGAAGAATATACATTCTTCTCAAGCACATAAGGAACCTTCTCTATGATAGATAATCTGTTAGGCCACCATCCAAGTATTAATAAATTTAAGAAAATTGAAATCTTATCAAGCATCTTTTCTGACCATAATGTTATGAAACTACAAATCAATTAGAGAAAATAGGAAAATTCATGAATATGTGGTAATGAACAGCATGCTCTTGAACAACTAATGGGTCAAAGAAAAGATCAAAAGGGACATATGCGTGTGTGTGTGTGTGTGTGTGTGTGTGTGTGTGTGTGTGTGTACATATATATCTTGATATAAACAAAAATGGAAATACAAATACAATACACCAAAAGTAATGGGATGCAACAAAAGCAGTGGTAAGAGGGAAGTTTATAGTGATAAACACCTACATTAAGAAAAAAGAAAGATCAATGCACAACCTAACTTTATACTTGAAGGACCCAGAAAAAGAAGAAAAAAAACTAAGCCCAAAGTTAGTAGGAAGAAGGAAATAACAAAGATCAGAACAGAAATAAATGAAATAGAAATTAAAAAGACAACAGAAAATATCAATGAAAATAAAAGCTTCAAACCATTTTTGAAAATATAAACAAAATTGGCAAACCTTAGCTAGACTAAGAAAAAAAAGGCTCAAATAAATAAAATTAAAATTAAAGAGGAGATATTACAGCTGATGACAGAAAAATACTAAGAATCATAAGAAACTACTATGAAAAATTAAATGCCAACAAATTAGATAATCTAAAATAAATGGATAAATTCCTAGAAATATACAACCGTACATGACTGAATCAAAAAGAAATAGAAAATCTGAACAAATAACAAATAAGGAAATTGAATCAATAATCACAAACCTACCAAAAAGAAAAGTCCAGAACAAGATGGCTTCACTGATAAATTCTATCAATCATTTAAAGATAAATTAATACCAATGCTTCTTAAAATTTCCAAGAAATAGAAGAGGAAGGAGCAGTTCCAAACTCATTTTAGAAGGCTAACATTAACTTGATATCAAAGCCAGAGGAGAAACAAGAAAAAACTATAGACTAATATCTCTGATGAACATAGATGCAAAAATCTTTGACAAAATATTAACAAAATGAGTTCAGTGGTATATTGAAGGTATCATTGGCCATAGTCCAGTGGAATTTGTTCATGGGATTCAAGAATGTTTCAGTATATGTGAACAAAAAAATTTGGGATATATCATATTCACAGGATGAAGGATGAAAATCATGTGATCATGTCAATAGATGCAGAAAAAGCATTTGACAAATTAACATCTTTTCATGATTAAAAACTTTAAACAAATATAGATGGAATGAATCTAAACATAATAAGGGCCATATATGACAGGTCCACAGGTACCAAAATACTCAAGATCTGGAACAAGACAAGGATCCTCACTCTTGGCAATTTCATTCTACATAGTCTTGGAAGTCCTAGCCAGAGCAATTTGGCAAGAAATAGAAGACACAAAAATTAGAAAATAATTAATATTGTTACCTTTTGTGAATGACAAGATATTCTATGTAAAAACCCCTAACCATTGCATCAAAAAAGAAAACTAATCAACAAATTCAGTAAAGTTTCAGGATATAAAATCAATATAAAAAAAGTTGCTATATTTCTATCCACTAAAAATGAACTATCAAAAGAGAAATTAAGAAAACAATTCTATTTACAATTACATGAAAAAGAATAAAATACCTAGGAATAATTTAACTAAGGAAGTGAAAGATCTGTATACTGAGAACTATAAAACATGGATGAAGAAATTGAAGAAGGCACTAATAAATGGAAAGCTATCTCATACTCATGGATTGGAAGAATTAATATTTTAAAAATATTCACGCCACCCAAGGCAAACTACAAATTCACTGCATTCCCTATCAACATTCCAATAACATTTTACTCAGGCATAAAAAAAAAAATCTTAAAATTCATACTGATTCACAAAAGACCTCAAATAGCCAAGGCAATCTTGAGTAAGATGAACAAAGCTAAGGGAATTATACTTTCTGATTTCAAACTTTATTAGAAAACTATAGTAATCAAAACAGTATGGTACTGGTATAAAAACCACATAGACCAATGGAACATAATAGAGAGCCTAGAAATAAACCCATGCATAAATGTTCAATTAATTTTTGACAAAATAGCCATGAATATACAATCGGTAAAGTTAGTCACGTCAATAAATAGTGCTGGAAAAACTGCATGTCTGCATGCAAAAGAAAGTGCATTCCTATCTCATACTGCACACCAAAATTAATTCAAACTGGATTAAAGAATTGTTATGTAAGACCTCAAACCGTAAAATTCACAGAAGGAAAACATAGGAGAGTAAGCTCCTTCTCATCAGACTTGTCAATGTTTTTTTTTAGGAAACAAAGCAAAAACAACAAAAGCAAAAACAAATAAGTGGAACTATGTTAAACTAAAAAGCTTTCCCACAGCAGGGAAACTATCCACAAAATGAAAGGCAACCTATTGAATGGGATAAAATATTTACATCTAACAAGGGGTTAATATCCAAAATATACAAAGAATTTATACAATTAATAACAAAAACAAGCAAACAGCCCAATTACAAATGGGCAAAGGATCTGCATAGACATTTTTCCAAAGAAGACATACAAATAACCAACAGATACATGAATGGGTGCTCAAAATCTTTAATCATCAGGGAAACTCAAGTCAAATCCATAATGAGATATCATTGCATAGCTGTTAAAATGACTATTAAAAAAATAGAGAAATGCTGACAAGGATATGGGGAAATAGATTCTTGTACAGTTTTGGTGAAAATGTAAACTGGTATAGCCCTTACGGAAAACAGTATGGATATTCTCAAAAAACTAAAAATGGAATTTCCATAAGATCCAGCAATCCCATTTCTGGTATATACCCAAAAGAAATTAAATCACTATCTTTAAGATATATCTGTACTTCCATGTTCATTTCAACACTATTCCCAAGAGCTAAACTGTGGAAATAATCTGTGTCCATCAGTGAATCAATGGAATCAAGAAAATGTGGGATGGGTAGCTATAGGTATAGATGGATACATAAATATAATATTATTCAACCTTAAAAAATAAGGAAATCCTATCATTATGACAGCAGAAATACAAGTTTCATTATGTTAAGTGAAATAAACCAAATAAAGAAAGACAAATGCTTCATGGTATTGCTTATATGTGGAATATTAAAAAAAAAGTTGAATTCATAAAAACAAAGAGACAGACAGTGGAATGGTTGCCAGGGGCTGGGAGCTGGGGGAAATGGGAAGAGATTAATACAAACATAGATTTCCAGGTACAGATGGATAAAGTCTAAGGATCTTATGTAAAACATTAGTGACTATAGTTGAAAATACTGTATTGCAAACTTGAAATTTGCTAAGAGAGTAGAACTTAAGTGTTCTTACCAAAACGAATTAAACTAACAAATAAATAAAATGGTGAATATGTGAGGTGGTGGATGTGCTAACTTGATGATGGGGATCCTTTCACAATATATACATATATCAAATCATCACCTTGCACACTTTAAACATATTATAATTTAAATTAATTATAGTTAAAGTTAAAAAAAAGAAGAAAATAGACAAAAGATTAATAGAACTTGGAAACTGGCCTTTATCCAGGGCAATAAATTGACTCTCTTGCTTCTGCAGAAATGCTCTTGTGACTTTGATGACCACGGGCAAAACTGGGGACTTACCCAAGAGCAAGACCCATTAAAATCAATGTTGTATAGAATTAAATGTTTCACAAAATTGTGTGTCACTGCTCCAGGGCCAGCCTTCTGTTAAAATTAACAAGTCACAAGTGAAAGTATCTGAGAATTACTTTAGAACTCTTGTAAGCAAGCAGCTGACTTGTTTCTTACTACATATATGGTGTTTCATTCAGTTTTTCATTTATTTTAAATTTTCTTTTTTCTTTTCTACTTAGGGATTACCAATAGACCTAAATCACTTGAGAGTAAGCATAATACAGCAAGACATTTAAGACATTAAACTTTAAATGATTAGGGGAAATAGAGCATCTAAATACTGTTCAGTTATAGATGTCAAAGTTTTCAATTTCCAGATATATTGTTAGATCCTCTAATCACAAGCCTAGTACGATTTCTTTGTATTTTATATTTTTAAATCTTGGCTAACTATTGAAGCTATTTTGGCTATTACATTTCTTCACAATGAAATAACTTGGTTAATATTTAGGATTTAGTTATAATGAAATTTGATCCAGGATATACCAAACAAAAATTTGACAAGAAAAGGATGGAATAATAAAACGGGAATTTAGAATTTTAATATAGGGATCATTTATCTATTTTTATGGTAAGGATTTATTTATAGGTAAGAATACAGTTTAGGGAGTACTACAAAGAATGACACCATCAGTACAGAAAACTACTGTTAGCAGAATACTATTTCCATTCTTAAATCCAAGACTGTAATCCTGAGAGAGTGAGGTATGGTGGGATTGCCAGAATCTAGAGTCAGAGAAAGTTACAGAGAGAAGACACCTTGTAAATGTTGTGACCTACATATTGACCAATACATTAATGAAGTCTGTGTAATTGTCTACTGTTTTTGCATGTCTTTTTATTTAGAGAAATTAACTATACAGCAGAGAGTTTGAAACTATTTTTGAACAAATGGCTCAAAAATAAGAATTCACCTTTAGGGAAAATGAACCAATAGTTTTTCAAATTATGTGCTTTGTTAGATACAGAAAACTTTAATGCTGAATATTGCATCTTTATGAGCACCAAATTGGTATTATCTAACCATATTTTTTTTCCTTCTAAGTTTGTGCGTGTGTTTGATAATAGGGATAGAAGAAAATAGTTTATTGTAGACTGAGCATCACACTCATTTTAAAGTTTTTCATAAAACATCATGGAAATATCAAGAAAAATAAAAATGGCATATTCCTTTTTACTCAACTAGTGCTATGATTTCTTAAATTTGTAGTATGCGGCAGTACTTTTGTTAGAAAATTTGGCAGCAGTATGGATTAGGGTGCTCATTTGTCTACTCTTCCTAAAATTGGGGGAAAATTACACATACAAAATTATATATATACACACATAATTATATATATTTTTCTGTATACAAATATATATATAAATATCCATCCAGCAGATGCAAGGCATGATATAATTTAAAGAAAACATGAAGAAATAAAACATTGATATATAAATATAGTCAAGTGGAATGTGAGGTCATGATTATAATCCTTGATTTGTTAATAAGGAATTAAAACTTGAAAAGGTAATATGATTTCTTAAAGGATACCAATTAACACCTGGGTTGAGTTTTTTACTTAGCTCTTCTACTTTGCTGTGTATAATCTGTGCACAGGAAATGCAAGAATCACAATAAAGAAGTGAAAATTTCTTTCTCTTTTTTACTTCCCTGATTATCTGCTTGAACTCATCTTTTCTTCATTGTGAATTTTCAGAATGTTTCCCACAGGCTAGAGAGTAAAACTCATTAATTAATTAAGTATAAAGGAACTAGAACTCATTGTAATAATAGTTGAATCGGCAGCATAATGGATTCCATTTGGAAGGGTCTACTATTGGTCATTATCATCAAAAACCATAATATGTCTCCATGGGCAGAGTGCTTGACCTCCAGGACTCTCTCTCTACTCATATTTAAAGAGAATTTGACAAGATTAAGCATTACATAGGGAATGACCTCTCTTAAATTCCCCTCTTTTTGCTTCCCTTTCAAATTAATATTTTGTTTTGGGAATTTCTGAAAGTAGCAAATTGAATCCTTTCATCTTCTCTGTAGAGATTAGGATTAATACTGCTCTTCTGTTTCCAGAAGGTAAGCTATGAGATAGAATCAGCTCTCTGTGATTCTCCTAGTCTTTGATGTTATTAGTAATATTACTAATTATAGTTAACACTCAGTAGACGTATGTAAGTTCCCAAAAAGAGCAAGAATTTGGGCTTGGCTTTTTAAATGCTTTGTCCTAACATGTAATAGGTACTCAACAAATAATTGTCAAAAAATGAATACATTTATTACTACTTGCTGTATGACGATGGGGAGGAATTTGGTTCAGAGATGCAGGGAAGTCAGAGTATGAGGTGAGGAAGGAATTCATTAAAGCAAGAGTATCAGGGAATGACAGTTGCCTTTCAGGCAGCAAAGAATAGGGAAGAACAGGGTGCTGAAGGAAGTTCATTGAACTTCAGCTCAGCATGGGGCACATCCCCTGCTAACTCCTGAAACCAGTGTCACCTGGTGTCCAGGGTCTGCTTGGATCTGCATGGCATGAGAACTGAATCCCTACCATCTCAGGATTTGGGGGAGCTGCAGAGCACTTGATAGAGTAAGATTATGTTCTATACCTCCCAGAGGCAAAGAAAGGAGACTTTGAGGCAAGCTACTACAGAGCATAACTGTATAGCTGGGTCACCCAGGCGAGCAGGTCACCAAACTGCAAGCCAAAATCTGAGCTCTCAGCAGCCTCTCTTTACTTACCTGAAATAGGACAGAGAGAGTGAAAATTTGAGCTTAAGTCTTGAGGATTAGAATGAAATAGCAAAGTTAACGAAGGCACTTACCACTGGAAAAGCATAAAGACAAAACATTATAAGTTGAGCAGTGAATTTATTTAAGGTAAAATGGTACACACTGCAAGAAAGGGGAGTGTGGGCAACTTCAGAGAACAGGTGCTCCTAAGGTTTTAGGGTCTATGGTTTTATAGGCTGTTAAGGATTTTTCAGGAATGTGACAAAGGGCTAGGGGGTGTAGACTTGTCGAGTGGTCTCAAGATGCTTCTTTCTGGTGAGAGACATTAAGTCTCTTCTCTTCTTTTATCAGTCTTCCAAGTAATTCTGCAAAATTAACTTAACACCGAGTTTTACTGATCTGGTTCCTCCCTAGGATTGCAGCTTCTCTCTGGGAACATATCAATCAAGACCACCTGCCTTGCCCCCAAGGTGGGCTAAGTTAATTGTCTGTTTGCTAAGGAACATGTTAGGACTTTTACTTCTTAACTTCCTGGTTTTTAAAATGCAATCTTAGCTTTAAGATGGAGTCTTTCTTGTTCTTACAATACTGTTTATATCTGGGCTTTTTTGGAAATTAATCATGATCCTTCTTTCCTGCCCTAGATACAAATTATTTGATGAGGGGCTGGAGGAGGAGAAAAAACAGCATATAGATTAAGTTAAAGGGTAAGCAGGGCATTTTACAATGTCATTATCTAATTGACACAATGAAGACATGGCTACACTCAAATACTTTTCTTTATCTGTGATGTGAGTGAGTCAGGAAGTATGGAACTGCAGGGCGCTGGAGTGATGAACTTAACACCTTTATGGTTACACGAATCACACGGTTTATTTTGCAATTTTCTTTCACACAACAATCAAAGGGGGATTAAGTATACCTAAAAATCACACATATCACGGATCAATACATCTCATACTGGTCACGCCTGATGGTTCGGGTCCGGGCTGTCCCAATCGGCCTCTCCTCTGTCCTAAGGGAAAACGATGCGGCGGAGACGGATCCAGTAGAGTGGTGCGTCTGTGATGGAGCAGGAGCCCAGGCATGAGCAGGAGCAAGCCTCAGAGCACACGTCAGTGATCCAGTGTCAGGGACATCTGGGATGAGCTTGCCACATGGGCTCTGTGTCCAGTCCCTCATAGAGTCCAGTACAGCCATTCGGGGGTCAAAGATAAGAGGGACAGTCCACATGTGGTGTTATTCAGCTCAGGCGTTCACCGGCACGCCTGACATGGAGTTATCTGGTTTGAGTGTTCACTGGCCTGCCTTTTAGGCTGGGATATGTTTACAGAGGCAGTTGGCGTGAAAGCAGGCAAGCCTGACATAAGCAACTCCATGAAGGATGCTCGCATCAATCTGCAGACTATCTGGACACTCTAAATTGCTCCTGGCCTTTGGAGTTTTAACTGATTAGCTCATTAACCCTGAGAGTCTTTTCTGGCTCCCTAGTTTTATCTGCTTAACTCTTTGAGTCCCTTCTACTGAGCTTTACTGGCTTTATTCTCCCTTCATCTGCTCATATCTATTTTTCTGCCTAACACAACAGACTTCCAATTTTGTTATTTAATTCTTATAATGAAATTGAGTATCATTATTATGGTACACTTATTGAAGAACACAGATTTCAGGAGTGGAAGTAACTTGTCCAAATTTCCTAAATATTAAATTCCTCAAACTATTTGAGACCAGCTGTGTATTGTTCCAAAGCCTCTGTCCTGAGCCACTGTTCTTCAACTCACACCCTCTGTTTTCCTATCTGCTAAGGAGTCCTGCCATCATTCACTCTGGAAATTTTCTTTCTTTTGATTCTTAAAATTTGCACATGAGCCCAGAGCCTAAGAATATCTGCCTAAGCTAATACAACAGCAGCTTTTGAGGCCAGACCTAGTAAAATGTGAAAGGCATGAATCAAGTATTTAGTAAAACCATACCTTCTCCTTTCTACAAAGGTGAGTTTCTACAAAACTTACTCTGAATCCCATTTTATTTCTCTGCCTCCGGAAGGTTTATTTTTCAAAGCTTCCACTATTTCCCATTTCAGCATTTTAAACTCAATTTAGAACACTAAACCATATGATATGTTAACTAAATACTAATAAGTTAGTATGTTGCTTTTTCAGGTGTTATAATTGTATTTCAATGAGTGTATTGTGATGGTAATGTCTTAATCCTCTGCATTGCTTTTAATGATGAGATTTATCAGACCCTGACATCTTTTACAAAAAACCCATTGTATTTACTAGAATCTTGCTTTTCCCCAGGAAAGCACTTCTCTGCAGCTATCAAATTGTGGTGATTGTTTCATACCCCCTGCATCCCAGAGCCAGGAGATCAAACTGGTATCCTCCCCTACTCACTTGCTAAAATCCTTGCTTTTTGAAGCCTATGCTTTCACATCCCTTGTTATTAACAGCATCTGCCAATTTCTCTGTAGTCCCTTCTCACTCAAACTTTAGCTCAAAAGTCACCCTTCCTACTTCCAATTCTCCCTTAATCCTAGTAGTGCTTTTACTATCTACATGGAAAATCTGAGGCATTTGGCTCTCAATTCCTTGAATTTATTCTGATGGCCTTAACTCCACCTTGGGCACCCACAATCCAAGGTCAAACCTTAGAACTCATCACCAGGGTTGGGATTAGAGTGAGACAAGTGAGGCACACACTTTTGGTGCAAAACTTAAAGTATGCCAATAAAACTCGATAATCAAGATAAATTATATTTTATTTCTGTATTGAGAAAAAATTATGTAAGAATTCCATAAGGAACAGTCTTATCAAAAAATTAATGTCAGGATCAATAAATTGAAGTTTAATCAGTTTAACTTACTTAAAGTTATATTATATATTCTAAGTTTTATATTAAACTAATTAAAGTTATTTAAGATATGGATCAATAGAAATTGACAAACATACAAATATTCTCAATTGAAAATGAAATAAACAAGAGAGTAGATTTGAAAATAGTATTGATGAATTTGCTTTCATGGAAGCCAAGAAAGTAAAATTATGATATATTCTAGTGCTAGAATAAGAATAAACTTAAAAATAATATTGTATGTTTCAATAACCTACTTTTCAATTTTTCATTATTTTTTTCATTTATTTTAAATCTAGAAAAAAATAACTGAAAACTTGTGTATAGTAGTACACATTTTTTCTTTTGCATCTGGCTCCAATGTGGTTGTGTTGGCAAAAAATTTAGTTCAGAAACACATGGAAGTCAGAGAAAGATAAGGAAAGAATTCTTCAAAGCGAGAATAGCAGGAAATGGCAACTTCTTTACAGGCAGCAGAGAGCAAGGAAGAACAGAGGGAGGGAAGGAAAGCTCACTGAACTCCTGTTTGGCATAGTGCATATCCCTTGCCAACTCCTAAAGCCAGTGTCACCGGGCATCTAGAGTCCACTTGAATGTGCATTAAGTGGGAACTAAGTCCCTACCACCCTAGTATTTGGGGGAGCTGCAGAGCACTGGATGGAGTGAGATTCTGTTCTGGAAACTTCTTAAAGGCAAAGAAAGATTTTCAGGCAGGCTACTAAAGAGCATGATCATATAGCTGCAGTCCTGTCCAGGTCACCCAGGCAACGGGAACTTGGGAGCCCAGATCAGAGCTCTTAGCAGCCCCTCCCCACTTATCTGGAGTAGAACAGAGAGAGTGACACATTCGAAGAAAGGGGAGTGTGGGCAACCTCAGAGAGGAGATACACTTAAGCGTTTTGGGTCTGTGATTTTATAGGGCCTTTTGGATATAAGTCAGCATAAGGTGTAATGTATACAGGTGATATATAATTCCTTTGAAGTTTTGTCTTAAGAAGAGGGTTATTTAGGTGACTGTGTTGATCCAGATCTCAGCATTCTTTATCCACACAGATTTATTTACATTTCAGAGGTCTATCTCCTGTCCTGGTTACAAAGTTACTTGATTAAGGAACTGGAAAAAGAGGAAGAAAAGCGTAAAGATTAAGTTAAAGAATAAACTGGGCCTTTTTGCAGACTACATAGATTTTACAAAGGCATGTTACTTGTTTTAGGGCAGGGAAGTCCCTGGGGAACTGTTTTCATCTGGGGAATATCCAGACATTCCAAGTCTCTCTTGGCCTTTGAAGCTTCAACTAATTAACTAATTAACTCTTTGAGCCCTTTCTGGCTTTCCAATTTTATCTGGATAACTCTCTGAGTCCCTTTTAGTGAGCTTCACTGACTTTATTATTTCTCCACCCTCTCATATCTGTTTTTCTACCTAACAGTTGCACATGGCACTACCAATTACCACCTTTAATTGCTGCATCATGTCTATAGATTTCCACCTATCAAATCCTTGCCCATTGCTGGGATAGTGAGTTACACACATAAACACAAACTCTTTGGATTGTTAGGACATTCTATTAGTTACAAAAGGTTAGCCTGATTGGGTCCAGTAGTAGGAGTCTAGGAGTAGGAGTTATTACTCTTGAACTCTGGATCTTATCTAAATATTCTGAGCATTAGAACCTAGCATAAGCTCTAACTCTGTGTATATGTGTATATGTGTGTGTATATGAGGTCAACAACTACAAGAGAAGTCACAGCAAAATTTTTGTGGATCGTACCATCTTGGGCAAGGAAGAATCTTGTATGTGACAAATTATTTCATGGCATAGCTGTCATTTCCTTTTTTAAGGTTTCTTATTTCAATGTTGCCAGTATATTGATTGTTCTCAGGGAGTAGAAATATTCCAGTCCAACCTATTGCCCAAGGCTTTGGCTTCTGACTTGGTTGGAAATCCCAAAAGCTTGACTCTGTATTTCCTTTTAAGAAAACATCATTAAAAATTATTTTGGCACAATTATTTACATCAATTCCAACTCTACCAAACATCTGCTGACAGGAAGAGAGCATTTTTTTTCTTAATTTTTTAAATTAATTAAGGTACAATCTTGTGAAGGTTTCACATGAACAACATTGTGGTTTCAGTATTCACCCATATTATCAAGTACTCTCCCCACCCCAATGAAATCACTGTCCATCAGCGTAGTAAGATGCTATAGAGTCATTACTTGTCTTCTCTGTGCTATACTGCCTTTCCTGTGACCTACCTATATTGTGTGTGCTAATTATAATGCCCCTTACTCTGCTTCCATTTCCTTCTCCACCCACCCTCTCCAACCCCTTCACTTTGGTAACTGCTAGTCCATTCTTGGGTTCTATGAGTCTGCTGCTGTTTTGTTTATTCAGTTTTGCCTTTTTGTTATACTCTACAAATGAGAGAAATCATTTGGTACTTGTGTTTCTCTGCCTTGCTTATTTCACTGAGCATAATACCGGGTAGCTCCATCCATGTTGTTGCAAAAGGTAGGATTTGCTTCTTTCTTATGGCTGAATAGTATTCCATTGTGTATACATACCAATTCTTCTTTATCCATTCATCTACTGATGGACAATTAGGTTGCTTCCACATACTGGCTATTGTAAATAGTGCTGCGATAAACATAGGGGTGTTGTGTTGTGTTTTTGAATCAGGATCTTGTTTTCTTTGGATACATTCCTAGGAATGAAATTTCTGGATCAAATGGTATTTCTATCTTTAGTTTTTGAGGAACCTCCATATTGCTTTTCACAATGGTTCAGCTAATTTACATTTCCACCAACAGTGTAGGAGTGTTCCCCTTTCTCCGCATCCCTGCCAGCATTTGTTATTGCTAGTCTTTTGGATGTTGGCCATCATAACTGATGTGAGGCAATATCTCATTGTGGTTTTAATTTTCATTTCCCTTATAATTAGTGATGTAGAGTATCTTTTCATGTCCCTGTTGGCCATCTGAATTTCTTCTTTGGAGAAGTGTCTGTTCAGGTACTCTGCACATTTTTTAATCAGGTTATTTGCTTTTTTGGGTGTTAGGCATGTGAGTTCTTTATATATTTTAGATGTTAACCCCTTAACAGATAAGTCATTTATGAATATATTCTCCCGTACTGGAGGATACCCTTTTGTTCTTCTGATGGTGTCCTTTGTAGTACAGAAGCTTTTTAGTTTGATGTAGTCCCATTTGTTCATTTTGTTTTTGTTTCCCTTGACTGAGGAGATGTGTTCAGGAAAAAGTTGCTTATATTTATATTCAAAAGACTTTTGCCTATGTTTTTCTCTATGAATTTTATGGTTTCATGGTCTTTGATCCATTTTGAATTTACTTTTGTGTATGGAGTTAGGCAGTAATCCAGTATCATTCTCTTACATGTAGCTGTCCAGTTTTGTGAATATTTGCTGAAGAGGCTGTCATCTCCCCTTGTATACCCATGACTCCTTTATCATATATTAATTGGCCATAAATGTGTGGGTTTATATCTGGGGTCTCTACTCTGTTCCATTGATCTATGGGTCTGTTCTTGTGCCAATACCAAATTGTTTTGGTTACTGTGGCTTTGTAGTAGAGCTTGAAGTTAGGGAACATAATCCCCCTAGA
This sequence comes from Smutsia gigantea, assembly GCA_032199065.1. Taxonomy (NCBI): domain Eukaryota; kingdom Metazoa; phylum Chordata; class Mammalia; order Pholidota; family Manidae; genus Smutsia; species Smutsia gigantea. The sequence goes on from JAVSCE010015400.1 coordinate 637,828, forward strand.
TTTGTTCCTCCTTCTAAGGATTGCTTTGGATATTCAGGAGATTTTGTGGTTCCATAAGAATTTTAGAACTATTTGTTCTAGTTCATTGAAGAATGCTGTTGGTATTTTGATATGGATAGCATTGAATCTGTAGGTTGCTTTAGGCAGGATGGCCATTTTGACAATATCAATTCTTCCTATCCATGAGCACAGGATGTATTTCCATTTATTGTTGTCTTCTTTAATTTCTCTCAGGAGTGTCTTATAATTTTCAGGGTATAGGTCTTTGACCTCCTTGGTTACATTTATTCCTATGTATTTTATTCTTTTTGGTGCAATTATAAACAGAGTTGCTTTCCTGATTTCTCTTTCTGCAAGTTCATCGTTAGTATATAGGAATGCAACAGATTTCTGTGTACTAATTTTGTATGCTGCAACTGCTGAATTCAATTAGTTCTAGTCGTTTGGGGTTGATTCTTTAGGGTTTTCTATGTACAATATCATGTCATCTGCAAACCATGACAGTTTAACTTCTTCCTTACCAATCTGGATGCCTTTTATTTCTTTGTGATGTCTGATTTCCATGGCTGGGACCTCCAGTACCATGTTGAAAAGAAGTGAGGAGAGTGGGCATCCTTGTCTTGTTCACTATTTCAGAGGAAAAGCTTTCAGCTTTTTGCTGTTAAGTATGATGTTGGCCGTGGGTTTGTCATATATGGCCTTTATTATGTTGAGGTACTTACCCTCCATAACCATTTTGTTGAGAGTTGTTTCATGAATGGATGATGAATTTTGTCAAATGATTTTTCAGCATCTATTGATATGATCATGTGAGTTTGTCCTTTTTGTTGATGTGGTATATGATGATTGATTTTCAAATATTGTACCACCCTTTCATCCCTAGAATAAGTCCCACTTGTCATGATGAATGATCTTTTTGATGTATTTTTTAATTCAGTTTGGTAATATTTTGTTGAGTTTTTTTACATCTATGTTCATCAGGGATATTGGTCAGTAATTTTCTTTTTTTGTAGTGTCTTTGCCTGGTTTTGGTATTAAAGTGATGCTGGCCTCCTCATAGAATGAATTTGGAAGTATTCCTTCCCCTTCTACTTTTTGGAAAATTTTAAGGAGGATGGTATTAGGTCTTCTCTAAATGTTTGATAAAATTCATCAGTAAAGCCATCTGGTTCCAGAGATTTGTTCCTAGGTAGTTTTTTGATTACCAATTCAATTTCATTGCTGGTAACTGGTCTCTTCAGATTTTCTGTTTCTTCCTGGGTCAGTTTTAGAAGGTTGTATTTTTCTAGGAGTTGTCCATTTCTTCTTGGTTATCCAATTTGAAAACACATAATTTTTTTTTCATAGTAATCTCTAATAATTGTTTGTATTTCCTTGGTGTCCATAGTGATTTTTCCTTCTCATTTATTTTTCTGTTTATGTGTTTACACTGTTCTTATTTTTCTTAATAAGCATGGCTAGGGGATCATCTATTTCGTTTATTTTCTCAAAGAATTAGCTCCTTCTTTCATTAATTCTATTGTTTTATTCTTATCAATTTTATTTATATCTGCTCTGACCTTTATTATGTTCCATCTGCTACTGACCTGGAGCCTCATTTCTTTTCTAGTTTCATTAATTATGAGTTTAGACTGTTCATTTGTGATTGTTTTCTTTTTTCTTGAGGTAAGCCTATATTGCTATATACTTTCCTCTTGGAACTGTCTTTGCTACACCCCACAGGTTTTGGGGTATTGAGTTGCTGTTTTCATTTGTCTCCATCTATTGCTTGATCTGTTTTCATCTGATCATTGATCCATTAGTTATTTAGGAGCCTGTTGTTAAGCCTCCATGTGTTTGTGGGGCTTTTTGTTTTCTTTTCATAATTTATTTCAAATTTCATACCTTTGTAGTCTGAGAAGCTGGTTGGCACAATTTTCATTTTTATAAATTTACCGAGGCTCTTTTTATTCCCTAATATGTGATCTATTCTGGGAAATGTTCCATGGGCACTTGAGAAGAATGTGTGTCCTGCTGGTTTTGGGTGAAGTGTTCTGTAGATGTTTGTTAGGTCCATCTGTTCTAACGCAGTATTCAGTGCCTCTGTGTCCTTACTTATTTTCTGTCAGGTTGATCTGTCCTTTGGAGTGAGTAGTGTGTTGACGTCTCCTAAAATGAATGTATTGCATTCTATTTCCTCCTTTAATTCTGTTAGTATTTGTTTCACATAGGTAGGTGCTCCTATGTTGGGTGCATAGACATTTATAATGGTTATATACTCTTGTTGGACTGACCCCTTTATCATTATGCCATGTCCTTCTTTGTCTCTTGTTACTTTCTTTGTTTTGAAGTCTATTTTGTCTGATACCAGTACTGCAACTCCTGCTCTTTTCTCCCTTTTATTTGTATGAAATATTCTTTTCCTTCCCTTCAGTTTTAGTCTGTGTATGTCTCTGAGTTTGAAGTGAGTCTCTTCTAGGCAGCTATTAGATGGGTGTTGTTTTTATCCATTCTGCAACTTTATGTCTTTTGATTGGTGCATTCAGTCCATTTATATTTAGGGTGACTATCAATAGATATGTACTTATTGCCATTACAGACTTTAGTTTCGTGGTTACCAGTGGTTCAAGGGTAGCTTCTGTACTGCCTAACAGTGTAACTAAGCTTGCTTAGTGTGTTGTTTCAAACACAATCTAAAGGTTCTTTCTTTTTTTTCCTCCCCTTCTTCTTCTTCCTCCTCCACTCTATATATTATGTGTCATATTCTGTACTCTTTTTGTATACCTTGACTAATTTGTGAGTATTTGATTTAATTTTGCATTTTCTTAGTAATTAATTGGTCTACTTACTTTAGTGTGGTTTTATTTTCTCTGGTGGCAGCTATTTAGGCTTAGGAGCATGTCCATCTACAGCACTCTCTTTAAAATACACTATAGAGATGGTTTTTGGTAGGTACATTTCCTCAACTTTTGCTTATCTGGAAATTGTTTAATCCCTGCTTCAAATTTAAATGATAATCTTGCCAGGAGAGTAGTCTTGGTTCTAGGCCCTTCTGTTTCATTGCATTGAATATTTTATGACATTCTCTTCTGGCCTGTAAGGTTTATGCTGAGAAGTCTGCTGATAGCCTCATGGGCCTTCCTTTCTAAGTGATCTTTTTTCTCTCTCTGGCAGCTTTCAGTACTCTCTCTTTATTATTGATGTTTGCCATTTTAAATATTATATGTCTGGGTGTTGTCTTCCTAGCATCCCTTGTGTTGGGAGATCTGTGCACTTCCATGGCCTGAGAGACTATTCCTTCCCCAGATTGGGGAATTGTTCAGCAATTATTTCCTCAAAGAGACTTTCTATCTCTTTTTCTCTCTCTTATTCTTCTGGTACCTCTATAAAGTGAATATTGTTCCATTTGGATTGGTCACGCAGCTCTCTTATTTTCTTTCATTCCTAGAGAACCTTTTTTCTCTCTGTGCCTTACCTTCTTTGTACTCCTGTTCTCTATTTCTATTTCATTTACCATCTCCTCTACCTCATTTAATCTACTTTTAAATCCCTCCATTGTATGTTTCATTTCAGATGCTGTAGTTTTCAATGTTTCTATCTCTTTCTTGAAGTCCTCCCTATAATCTTGAATATTTTTCTGTAGCTCTATTAGCATGTTTATAATTTTTATTTTGAAATATTTTTCCAGAATATTAGTGATTTCAGTTTCACTTAGCCCTCTTCTGGCATCTTCTCTTGTATTTTTTTTTGTACAAATTTTTTTTACCATTTCAGTTTTTAGTTATTCCTATGGAATAGTAACTTTTTGTAGGTAGCACTCTTTAGTGCCCAGAAGCTCTTTTCTCTGGAGCTGCTGAGCACCTGTAGCAATGGCAGGGATTGCAGGCAAGCAGATCCAGTGCCTGCCTAGAGGAAAGAGCTCTTTCTTGCTTTCCAGCTGTAATGCCTTCCTGCACTTCCAGATCCAATGGGCCAAGTGCACAGGGAGGAGCCTCTGTGCTACACCTCTGTATCTGCCATTGGTGGGGATGCCCTCCAGCTGGCCTGGTGTGATAGTTGGTGCAACAGGTGTGTGGGACTGGTTCCTGCCAGGACGTAGGAGTGACAGGCTGTATATTACAGTGTGGGGGGGCTCACGCCTGTGTTGTCAGCCAGGGACGGAGCTTCTGAAACTCTTTAGCTTTCCCAACCTGCTGGGCTGAGTGAGCTAGGACAGTTTTATCCACCTGCTCTTTCCCCTGAGCATCAATCTCTGTGTAATCTGTGCCCTTTTAGCACCCCTGTCACTGTTGGGGTCTTTCAAAGTGCCCACCTTTCTTTTGTCCCAGCGAGTTGTATGTACCTGTTCTCTCTCTACAAGTGGATGGAATCTGTCTCTCTGAGTATTCTGCCTGTCTTTGCTTTCCAACTCCACTAATCTCTAGACCACCATGTGATGTGGGTCCCTGCTCCCATAGCAGATCTCCAGGGCTGGGTGTTTGGCAGTTCTGGGCTTCTATGCCCTCCCATTCTGTTTTTCCACCTGTGGGCAGGGGTGGAATGAGGACTGGTGTGCCGCTGGATCACAACTTTGCTACTTTAGCCTTTTCTGTGAGGTCTTCTCTTATCCCCAGATGTAGCCATTCTGTTCTGCAGTCTTATGGTCACTGTTTCAGCATTAGTTGTTTTTGCTGTATTTTTGTGTCATATGTGGTTTCTGGAGGAGGTTTCTGCCTCACTTCTCACACCGCCCTCTTTTTCCCTTCCACCTATAAAGGAGCACTTTCTAATAAATTAACTAAAATAATAATCAGTCTTGTGCATTACTAATACTAATGTAGAAAAATCAGTATCTCCATTCTTTTACAAATATTCAGGAATGTTGATTTTAGGGAATTTTTGCCACAAATTTTTCCTATGAGAGTTGATAAATAAAAATCCTATGACCAAATCCTATGATCAAGCAAGATCAAATAAAAAATTAAAGTCAAAATATATCTGAGTGGCCTGTTTTGCATGAACATTAGTGTACAGGTTTTCCTCACAATATAATTTTTAGTATGTTTTGTTCCTGGTATTTTATATATGTGTTTTAATGTAAACATTTTGAGACATACCAAATTATTCAACTGTACTTCAGCATAATTGTGTTTTTCTTTAAATTTCAGAATAAAAACATGCTAAAATTCATTGTTTTCTGAGATCATAATTGTTCCAAAATAAAAAGCAATTTAAATTTACATTAATCTGTTTTTACAGGTTGTTATTTGAAACCTAAATTTCAGTTCTCAGTTTCACAAGGAAAAAATAAATTATGTATTACAACATGTAAATTTGCAAAAGGCAAATTCTTTTAAATGGTTCATGAAATTTACTAAGATCTTAATTTTTACTGATGGTTGAGCTCTTTAGTGTAATAATGATAAGATTTAAAAAAAACTTCATATTTGCTCTTAAAACAAAAAATAGTACCAATATAATTTATTTGCTTAAATGTAACACATTGAACAAAGAGTAGGATTGCATTTTTAAGAAGTTCTACAGCAGGCAAAAGAATCTATGGTGAAATAAATCAGACTAGTGGCATGCCTCTGCAGGTAAGAGGAGATGTTGATTTCTTCTCGGATTATGCATATGCTCTGTATCTTCCCAGTGGCTTGAGTGACAAAGGTATACCCACTTGTCAGAACTGTTCAATTGTAACACTTAAAATCAATGTACTCTACTGCATATTAATTATATCATAATAAAAAATAAGTAAAAATGTACTCTTAGTTGAAGACTATGTTTTACTGATTTTTTTCTTTTAGGTCAAAAAGTCCACCTCTTTTATAAACTAACATGTCAGGTAGTGATATGTAGTAGTAAATTAAAAGAAAATGAAAGAGGAGGGTAAGACCTGAGAGAATGGATGGTGGACTATTTTAGACAGTGTGGCAAAGTAGGCTTCCTTGAGAACGTGACCCATGTATAGTGGCAGGAAGTAAATGAGGCCCTGAGCCACATATGCAATCTGGAAGAAATACATTTCAGTCAAAGAAAAATACAAAGGCCAGACAGATGGGAAAGGTCTTCTGTTTAAATCACCAACAAAATTGCTGAACCCAAGGTAGGGAAAGAAAAATAAATGAATGAATAAATACATAAAAACTAAATTTTGAAAATATGTTTTCAAATGCAATTCACTATCTTATGAACTAAATTGTACAAATCCATTTCCTCTCTATTAGATATAATTTAGCTTTCTATTTGGGCATGAATCTCTGTTTCTTATAAATTCACTTATGTGTGTAGATAGGTAGCAGATAATTTTAACATAGAACCACTGAAAGTAGTTTCAGCAGATGCTGGAAACCATGCAGGATGAAGGCTTCTCTTGCTGTCGAAGGAAATAGCGCAGCAGGAGTGCCCTTTTATGATGTAATGATTTCTTCATCTTTTGCTGGTTGCCTCTTGACATCTTCATAAAAATTACTTACATGTCTTGTCCCATTTTGGCTTCCTTATCATTGCCTCCATAGATATATTTATAAATAAAGTGTAAAAATCCTCTTGGAATAATTAGAAAATACTACAGACAGCAAAATAGCTATTTCAATATTATAATGCTTGATTTTAGAGCATAGAGTCCTTAGATATTAAAATAGTTACAAAACATTATGATACATCACTGTAGGATTTTTTAGCCCTGCCAATTGAAAAGAGAAATCATCGTTTCATTTTATAACACAATAAAAGTATAATGACTTAATAATGGTTTGGAAGAATTAAAAGCATTGATAGAAAATATGAAATTAGTATACAATCTCATTATATTTCTTTTTCAAAAGTATAATTTTATTAAAAGATATTATTCCTCAAAGTATATGGTCTTCATTCAGATTCTCACAAACCATTTTATTTATGCACAAGAAAAACTAGATATATTTGCTGAATGACTCTATTGAGGTATAGTTTACATAAAATAAAATGCAAGAAATTCAGTTTTCATTTTTGATTTTCTGGCAATGTTTTGACAGTTTCTTACAACTGCATACATCTGTGTAAACACTATTCCAAACAAGGAATAAGACATTTTCATCATGCCCCTTCCCAGCCAATTTCCTCTTCTATTCTTATTATCACCATCATCACCCTAATCATTCAGAAGTCTCCCATGTAGCCATATTACTATTCAGTTTCTGTATTAGCATTTTTTCAACCTATAAACATAGTGCTACAAATACAGATTGGCTATCGCTGCTCTCTAGGGAGGCCACCTGGTGGTTCAGGTCAGGCCTCAATGAGTGGAACAGCCAAGTGGGGAAGTCAAGGACCAGAGGCAGATCCACATATATAAAAATGGAAGTTTTTATTTCCACATATCTAGTTGTGATTAAACTCAGGGGATAGGATCACACTAGCCAAACCCATACCAGGCAAATCCATGTAATAAATGCCAAATTATTGAGTGCAATAAGAAATGTAACTGACAAAGAGGCTGCAATATTTGAATCTATTAGGTAATGCATTTTTTCCCCTGTGCGAAATAAATATTCAAAGCGATTAGAATCAGAGGAAGTGAACTAACTTTAATCCTGATGATGGATTTGACTCACCAAATTTTTCTAACCCATTGCATCCACTTGTGTTATAGGAATAGACAATTCAGGTTTTTGTTTGTTTGTTTAAAGCAATGTTTCTTGATGGTGTTGAAGAGGGAGTAACATTCTTTGTCTTTCATTTTGTAGGGTTTTTTTCAATATATATGAGTAGGTGAAACATTAAAAAATATAGAAATTAATAATGATTTTTAGGGTGTTTCTTTGTACTTGGTTCCAAGCTAAGAACATTTTACCTACAGTGTTTTAATTTAATCTTCATGACAACCCAGAGATAGAAGTATTTTGCCATTTTACTGATGAAGTAACTGATGCAATATTTGCCAGTCTTACTCTAAGACATACTTAATATTTATTTTCTAGGTTTTATTGGTATCCAGCTTTCTTGACAAAAAAAATTAATAAGTGAAGATTGGCCACCTAATGATTTGAAATGGGCTCTATTTATTACTCCAAAGCTAAGCCTGGAAATAGATTTCAAAAGGCTGTTTCCAGCCATTTTTAAGATGGCACAGTTTTAATACAATTCTATTAATATAAAGATTATGTCCACTTTAACCTAATTACTAGTTAGCCATAGTTCTGAACCTTCTTGAGGTGATATAAAACTCCAGTTTTGTCAGGTAGAAATGTCTGACTCAATTTAATATCTGTTAGGAATCTTTTCTTGATACATGACATTGGGAATGAATAGATTTAAAAAAAATTGCAAGTTTTAAGATTTGTTGATAATTTTGGTGGATTAAGTAGCATGTGGAAAAAATGATAAATCTATACAAATATGGTGATTTTGTGTTTGTTGTGGATGTCTCAGCATTAATTGATTACTTTGTCATTAAGCAACGGCATTCTAGACCTCTCTTCCTTTTTCTTTCTGTGTTCCTAAGAACGAGCCTCTCCCAGGGCCTTTCATCTATGTTGCTTATTCTATATATAGGATAAACAATTATTTATATTTATCCAACAAAGCAACCGCTGAAATATCTGTTTTCCCTTATTGACCAGAGTAACAAGGTGTTTTACACCTTTGACTTCTCAGGGTGATGGTGGATTTTCATTTTGCTTCAGTAGGGCTTTGTTGGTTTTGTTGCTGAAAAACACACACCCAGACCAGGAGGTGAATCTTATAGCTGCCACATGATCAGATTTTGAGCATGAGCTCCCGTTTGACACTCCCCTTTGCTGGAGCAAGCTCATGCTCTATCTTTTCAGAGGCATTGGTCAATGAGCTGCATTCCACTGATGTAAAGAGGCCGTCCTACAGTGTTTTCTAGAGAACTTTGTCTGAGACTTTGTCTACACTAGTCAATTAATCTGTTACTCTTTTGCAACTGATCAAAATTGGAGGTAACTTGGACTCTAACAGGCAAAGGGATATCTCACTGGCTAGAATATTTTCTTTGGCAGAAAAAATAGCACTGCACTTTGAGTCAATTTGCATTTGGATCTGCTGTCAGTGATACCGGGCAAATCCAGATGCTCATGCAATTACACATGTAAATCCATGGTTTTGCTTCAATCGCAAGAACAAACCTACTATATTAAAATTGCTGCACAAAGCAGATGCACCCTAGGCCAGACATCTGTGGCTTTATGTTCAAGTAAAGCTAGCCTTAAGCTGGTGGCATTAACAGTCACTGGGCTGCCTTCAAAACCTGCCAATAATGTAGATTTTAAAATACGTACTATTTTTAAAGAAATGTACCAATGATAAAAGAGAGATCATATGGTAACCAAAATGCAAACTGTGTTAAAATCCATCTTGGTAGCACTTTTTCTTTTTCATTTCATTTGTCAATTTTAGTAGACACCATCACACTCAAAAGGAAGTTTCTAAGCCCAGTGAGACATAATTCATTAATCCTTTCTCCACGATGTAGGAGTACATAAATAATAATTTTTATGTATTATTTCTTAAAAGCCTGGATTCAACAAACTTTAGGTATCCCTTTTCTGCAATTCAGATAGATAAATTCATATAGAGAAATCATTTAGACTTGTATGTATAATATTGAATTATCTGAACTGAAAAATCATGTTTTGGAAATCAGTTAACTCTCTCTCTCTATATATATTCATGTACATCATTTATGCAATAGCTGAATGATACATATTTTATATCTATTTAGAGAGACAGTTATATAGAGAGATTTAGAGTTTTATATATATAACTGTATATGTTACATGTATGTATGTGTATATATCCTCATGCTCATTGTTTTTTAAATAAACTTTCTTAGATATTTAATTTATAAAAGATAAGCTGGTCTGTATCATATGAGCTTGCATACCATGAGAGACTTTGTAAAAGTATTTATTGGCTTCATTTTGCATAATGTTGTGTTTTCCTTTCTTATTTCTTGATATGCAATATTGAATTTCTGGATTACATTGTAATATATATTGTTGAATCCATACAATTTGTACAAAATTCAATGAGATGATACAATCCTTGCATGATGCAATAAGAAATTACAATCAGATAGATTTTTTTTTAATCAGTGAGTTAATGTTTTTTAGTGGGAAAAGGGATCACTGAACAAACATTAAAAATACTTGATAACAAATACCAAACAATTTATTTATGTATTTCATTCACTGCATAAAATGGCTAGTGACATTTTCAACTTAAATTGGTTTTATAAAGATGATGAAACTCAGAAAGTGAAATAATATCAGTACTGAAAAGACTACTACCCATTCCTTTTACTAAAGTTATCACCATAACCACTCCTCTACTCATTGGTTCATTGGTGCATTTATCCAGCAATACAGAACAATACTGTTTGATTCTCACAAGTCTGATTCATTCTGAACAGTTGCTTTCTTTATTCAAGCCAGATATCCCCACTTAATTATAGTAGCCTCTCCCACCAGATGTCTTACTTTTATTGATAAAGATTGCATATTCTGTTTGTTTCAAGCTTCACTTGCTTTTGATGCTTGCTCATTATCACAATGCATTTCTATAATTAACATTTTATAGTATATAAACATTTTCAAGTTGCAAGGCATCACATGGACTATCACATTGCCTTTTTTTGTTCAAATAATGGCATGAAAATTGCATGAGAACTTATGAAAATAAACTTCCTGGTGACATGATTTTATGAATGTTCTCACTGATTTCAGAGAATCTGAAATTCTTTCTGTAATGACACATGGTGAGCAGCAAAAATAGTCATTTTGGAATTGTACTTAAGATTTTTAAGCATCTTTTAATCTTTTTTTCCCATAGAACAAGGCTTGTCAATTTATTTTCATAGGTTATTTACTTTTATCTTCTTACTTTGACTCTTTCTTTAAGTTCATTTACTATGATCACATTGTCAGGGTTTCTAAACCAGTGAGGAAGAAAATGATTCCAACAGAAACTTTATTCAGAATCATTGTGCAGAAGGTAATAGATTTATATATTTTCCATTAGATTTACTAGTTGGAAGGAACATATAGGTAAGGTATCCAATGTACTTAATGGAAGCTCATATGAATCAGTATTTTAAAATGCAATAACCATGCTTTTTGGGGGAATAAAAGAGATAGGGTACCTTTTATTAGTATCCTAACATGTATATATATATTTTTTGGTATTGTTAATGTGCAATCACTTGAACAACATTATGGTTACTAGACCCCCTATTATCAAGTCCCCCCCACATACCCCACTACAGTCACTGTCCATTAGCATAGTAAGATGTTATAGAATCATTACTTGTCTTTATAAATACTGCCTTTCCTGTGTCCCCCACCACTCCATTATGTGTACTAATCGTAATGCCCCTTGTCCCCACTTATCCCTCCCTTCCCATGCATCCTCCCAGGTACCTTTCCCTTTGGTAACTGTTAGTCCATTCTTGGATTCTGTGAGTCTGCTGCTGTTTTGTTCCTTCAGTTTTTCCTTTGTTCTTATACTCCACAGATGAGTGAAATCATTTGGTACTTGTCTTTCTCTGCCTGGCTTATTTCACTGAGCACAATACCCTCTAGCTCCATCCATGTTGTTGCAAATAGTAGGATTTGTTTTCTTCTTATGGCTGAATAATATTCCATTGTGTATAAGTACCACCTCTTCTTTATCCATTCATCTACTGATGGACACTTAGGTTGCTTCTATTTCTTGGCTATTGTAAATAGTGCTGCGATAAACATAGGGGTGCATATGTCTTTTTCAAACTGTGGTGCTGCATTCTTAGGGTAAATTCCAAGGAGTGGAATTCCTGGGTCCAACGGTATTTCTATTTTGAGTTTTTTGATGAACCTCCATACTGCTTCCCACCAGCAGTGTAGAAGGGTTCCCCTTTCTCCACATCCTCGCCAACATTTGTTGTTTGTCTTTTGGATGTTGGCCATCCTAACTGGTGTGAGGTGATATCTCATTGTGGTTTCAATTTGCATTTCTCTGATGACTAGTGATGTGGAGCATCTTTTCATGTGCTTGTTGGCCATCTGAATTTCTTCTTTGGAGAAGTGTCTGTTCAGCTCCTGTGCCCATTTTTTAATTGGCTTATTTGCTTTTTGTTTGTTAAGGTACGTGAACTCTATATATTTTGGATGTCAATCCCTTATGGGATATGTCATTTATGAATATATTCTCCCATACTGTAGAATGTCTTTTTGTTCTACTGATGGTGTCCTTTGCTGTACAGAAGCTTTTCAGCTTGATATAGTCCCACTTGTTCATTTTTGCCTTTGTTTCCCTTGCCCAGGGAGATATGTTCATGAAGAAGTTGCTCATATTTATGTCCAAGAGATTTTTGCCTATATTTTTTTCTAAGAGTTTTATGGTTTCATGACTTACATTCAGGTCTTTGATCCATTTTGAGTTCACTTTTGTGTATGGGGTTAGACAATAATCCAGTTTCATTCTCTTACACATAGCTGTCCAGTTTTGCCAACACCAGCTGTTCAAGAGGCTGTCATTTCCCCACTGAATATCCATGGGTCCTTTATCATGTATTAATTGACCATATATGCTTGGGTTTATATCTGGGCTCTCTATTCTGTTCCACTGGTCTATGGGTCTGTTCGTGTGCCAATACCAATTGTCTTGATTACTGTGGCTTTGTAGTAGAGCTTTAAGTTAGGGAGCATAATCCCCCCTGCTTTATTCTTCCTTCTCAGGATAGCTTTGGTTATTTGGCGTCTTTTGAGGTTCCATATGAATTTTAGAACTTTTTGCTCTAGTTCATTGAAGAATGCTGTAGGTATTTTGATAGGGATTGCATTGAATCTGTAGATTGCTTTAAGCAGGATGGCCATTTTGACAATATTAATTCTTCGTAGCCAAGAGCACAGGATGAATTTCCATTTATTAGTGTCCTCTTTAATTTCTCTTAAGAGAATTTTGTAGTTCTCAGGGTATAGGTATTTCATTTCCTTGGTTAGGTTTATTCCTAGGTATTTTATTCTTTTTGATGCAACTGTGAATGGAATTGTTTGCCTGTTTTCTCTTTCTGCCAGTTCACCGTTAATGTATAAGAATGCAATCGATTTCTGTGTATTAATTTTGTATCCCACAACTTTGCTGAATTCAGATATTAGATCTTGTAGTTTTGGAGTGGATTCTTTAGGGTTTTTTATGTACACTATCATGTCATCTGCAAACAGAAACAGTTTCCCTTCTTCCTTACTAATCTGGAAGCCTTTTATTTCTTTGTGTTGTCTGATTCCCATGGCTAGGACCTCTAGAACTATGTTGAATAAACGTTGGGAGAGTGGGCATCCTTCTCTTCTTCCCAAGCTTAAAGGAAAAGCTTTCAGCTTCTCACTGTTAAGTATAATGTTGACTGTGGGTTTGTCATATATGGCCTTTATTATGTTGACATACTTGCCCTCTATACCCATTTTGTTGAGAGTTTTTTATCATGAATGGATGTTGAATTTTGTCAAATGCTTTTTTTCAGCATCTATGGAGATGATCATGTGGTTTTTGTCCTTCTTTTTCTTGCTGTAGTGGATGATGTTGATGGATTTTCAAATGTTGTACCATCCTTGCATCCCTCAGATGAATCCCACTTGATAATGATGGATGATCTTTTTTATGTATTTTTGAATTCAGTTTGCTAATTTTTTGTTGAGTATTTTTGCATCTGTGTTCATCAGGGATATTGGTCTGTAATTTTCTTTTTTGTGGTGTCTTTGCCTAGTTTTGGTATTAGAGTGACATTGGTCTCATAGAATGAGTTTGGGAGTATTCCTTCCTCTTCTACTCTTTGGAAAACTTTAAGGAGAATGGGCATTAGGTCTTCACTAAATACTTGATAAAATTTAGCACTGAAACCATCCTTTCTAGGTGTTTTGTTCTTAGGTAGTTTTTTGATTACCAATTCAATTTATTTGCTGGTAATTGGTCTATTCAGATTTTCCGTTTCTTCCTGGGTGAAACTTGGAAGGTTGTATTTTTCTAGAATGTTGTCCATTTCTTCTAGGTTATCCAGTTTGTTACCATATAATTTTTCATAGTATCCTCTCATAATTCTTTGTATTTCTGTGGTGTACGTAGTGATTTTTCCTTTCTCATTTCTGATTCTGTTTATGTGTGTAGACTCTCTTTTTTCCTTGATAAGTCTAGCTAGGGGTTTATCTTTTGTCTATTTTCTTGAAGAATCAGCTCCTTCTTTCATTGATTCTTTCTATTGTTTTATTCTTCTCAATTTTATTTATTTCTGCTTTAATCTTTATTATGTTCCTCCTTCTACTGAATTTGGGCCTCATTTGTTCTTCCTTATCTAGTTTCAATATTTGTGAGTTTAGACTAGTGATTTGGGACTATTCTTCTTACTTGAGGTAGGGCTGTATTGCAATATATTTCCCTCTTAGCACGGCCTTCACTGCGTCCCACAGATTTTGCGGTGTTGAATAATTGTTGTCATTTGTCTCCATATATTGCTTGATCTCTGTTTTTATTTGGTCTTTGATCCATTGATTATTTAGGAGCATGTTATTAAGCCTCCATGTGTTTGTGGGATTTTTCATTTTTTTGTGTGTAATTTATTTCTAGTTTCATACCTTTGTGATCTGGTTGGTACAATTTCAATCTTTATAAATTTACTGAGGCTCTTTTTGTGGCCTAGTATAAGATCTATTCTTGAAAATGTTCCATGTACACTTGAGAATAATGTGTATACTGTTGCTTTTGGATGGAGTGTTCTGTAGATGTCCGTTAGGTCCATCTGTTCTAATATGTTGTTTAGTGCCTCTGTCTCTTTATTTAATTTCTGTCTGGTTGATCTATCCTTTGGAGTGAGTGGGGTGTTGAAGTCTTCTAAAATCAATGCAGTGCATTCTGTTTTCCCCTTTAATTCTGTTAGTATTTGTTTCACATATGTAGGTGATCCTGTGTTGGGTGCATATATATTTATAATAGTTATACCCTTTTGTTGGACTGACTCTTTTATCATAATGTAATATCCTTCTTTGTCTCTTGTGACTTTCTTTGTTTTGAAGTCTATTTTGTCTTTTACAAGTACTGCACCTCCTGCTTTTTTCTATCAGTTGCATGAAATATCTTTTTCCATCCCTTTACTTTCAGTCTGTATATGTCTTTGGATTTGAAGTGAGTCTCTTGTAGGCAGCATATAGATGGGTCTTGTTTTTTTATCCATTCAGTAACTCTGTGTCTTTTGATTGGTGCATTCAGACCATTTACATTTAGGGTGATTATCGATAGGTATGTACTTATTGCCATTGCAGGCTTTAGATTCGTGTTTACCAAAGGTTCAAGGGTAAGCCCCTTACTCTCTAACGGTCTAATTTAACTCACTTCATATGCTATTACAAAACAACCTATAGCTTCCTTTTTTCTTCCCTTTTCTTCCTCCTCCATTCTTTGGATGTTATGAATCATATTCTGTAATCTTTGTGTAGCTCCTGGGTGACATCTATTTAGCCTTAGGAATACTTCCATCTATAGTAGTCCCTCCAAAATGTCCTGTAGAGGTGGTTTGTGGGAGGTGAATTCTCTCAGCTTTGGCTTATCTGAAAATTGTTTAATCCTCCTTCAAATTTAAATGATAACCTTGACAGATAGAGTGTTCTTGGTTCAAGGCCCTTCTGCTGCATTGCATTAAATATATCATGCCACTCCCTTCTGGCCTGTAAGGTTTCTGTTGAGAAGTCTGATGATAGCCTGATGGTTTTTCCTTTGCATATGATGCTTTTTCTCTCTCTAGCTGCTTTTAAAAGTCTGTCTTTATCCGTAATCTTTGCCATTTTAATTATTATATGTCTTAATGTTGTCTTTCTTGGGTCCCTTGTGTTGGGAGATCTGTGTACCTCCATGGATTGAAAGACTATCTCCTTCCGCAGACTGGGGAAGTTTTCAGCAATTACCTCCTCCATGACACTTTCTATCCCTTTTTCTCTCTTTTCTTGTTCTGGTACCCCTATAATGTGAATATTTTTCCTTTTGGATTGGTCACACAGTTCTCTCAATATTCTTTCATTCTTAGAGATTCTTTTTTCTCTCTGTGCCTCAGCTTCTTTGTATTCCTCTTCTCTAATTTGTATTCCATTTACCGTCTCTTCTACTACATCTAATCTGCTATTAAAACCCTCCATTTTATGTTTCATTTCCGATGTGGAATTTCTTAATGATTTGAATCTCTGACTAAATTCATTCTTGAGTTCTTGAATATTTTTCTGTACCTCCATAAGCATTTTTATAATTTTTATTTTGAGCTCTCTTTCACTAAGATTGGTGAGTTCAGTTTCATTTGGCTCTTTTTCTGGGGCTCATGAGATTTTGGTCTGCACCATGTTCTTTTGACATTTCATATTTCTGTGTGGTACCCACTAGTGCATAGAAACTCCAGTCTCTGGAGCTGCTCAGCCCCTGCAGTGTGGTTGGGGGTCATAAGGGAGCATAGCTGGTGCTTGGGGGGAGGAAAGATCTGTTTCCTGATTCCTGTCTGTGGTGCCTGTCTCCAGTTTCAGAGCCAGTGGGCCAAGCACACACGTGTAAGCCACTGTGCTTTGTGTCTCTAGCTGTTGTAGGTGGGGCCTCCCTCTGGCTGGCTTGACGCCAGTGCAGTGACTGCTGGTTTGCGAGCAGGTGCTGGCAGGCCAGTAGGAAGGCTCCACAGGCTGTGCATTACAGTGTGGGTCCTCGGAACTGAGTAGGCAGCCAGTGGGATGGAGCATCTGAAGCTCATCAATGTTCCCTACCTGCTGGGCAGAGCACACCCAGACAACATTGTCCAGCTCTCCCTTCTCCCGTGCAGAAAGTTCCGTGCAAACCGCACCCCTTCAGCAGCCCTCTTGCTGCTAGGAAGCCTCTCAGACTGCCCGCCCTTCCTCTGACACAGAGCAGCCGGGTGTGGATCACATCCTTTACAAACAGCCAGAATGTCAGTCTCCCAGGCCCTCTGCACATCCGAGCTCCCCAACATCCAGAGCCCTGCACAATATAGGCTTCCATTCACAAAGCACATCTCCAGGGCTAGGTGTTCAGCAGTCCCTGGCTTCCACCCCCTCCCCGCTCCATTTCTCTTCCTCCCGCTGGTGAGCTGGGGTGTGGGAAGGGCCTGGGTCCCACCAGATTAAGGCTTTCCTATGGTACCCTGTTTTGTGAGGTCTGCTCTGTTCGTGAGGTCTGTATGCCATCTGGTTCAGCCTTCTTTCTTCTCGCTGTTTTAGGGTTAGTTGTATTAATTAACTATATTTTTGTACTATTTGTGGTTTTGGGAGGAGTTCTCCGTGTCACCCCTCACTCTGCCATCTTGAATCTCTAACTAACATATACTTTTTAAAATTAAGTATGTAAGGCATATTCTTTCTAACAATAAGATAGAACAAATATTCTTTCATAACTTAAAAGAGTGAAAAGTACAAAGCAAGTGGTTTTCATTAAAACAAAAATACATGTGACAACTTTACACATGATTTGTGAAATTTTAAATATGTACATTGTCTTGGGAGGGCTATTTGGAAGATTTTAACAACATTTATACCTATACAATATTTGCTTTAAAGAGCCCAATTTTAAGAATCCGCATTATAGAAATGGTTGTATATTTTCGTATACTACATAAAATATATTCCTTGCAAAATTGTTTTAGTGAATAATTGGAAACAACCTAAATATCCATGAATAGGAAAATAGTGCAATATTATGCAATGATTTTAAAGAATTTGCTTCATATCTGTACTTTATTATTTTTATTATTAGCATTATGATATTTCTTTGCCAAGTATTACCCAAAACATTGAAGGACAATCACTTTTAGAAATCCTGATCTAAGTCAAGAGATAGCAACAACATTAATCACACTTCAGAATTTAGAGAGGAAATTGTTGTGATACTTTAAGTTTTTTCTGATGTAGATTAATCCTCAGGTTATGATGTACAAAAAACTACTTTATGAGCAGATATAAGAACAATTCTCAGGGAAACTAGAGCAGAGGACCAGAGAAGTTTACTTCGACAACAGGTTAGAAATGACCAAATTCTGAAAGCTCAAGGCTTCCAATTTTTAGCTCAGATGCATTAATGCAAATAATTTTGGTTGCATAAGTAGATTTCTCTTTTCTGTAGACCTTGAGAGAATAACACACATGTGGCATTGTATGGAGTGACAAAACTTTACTTAAGGAATTAATTTAAATTACCTTAACACCATAGTATGAGAGAGTAAACTATTTTTCACTCTAAGACAAATTAGGATGTTCAATTAACTTACTGCAGCAGAGACATAATTCCCATTTAAGTCTAAATTACTTCTGAAGTCAGAAACTAATTCTTGTTTTGTTTTGTTTGGAAGAAGAGGTCATCATTAAAATATGTATATATAAAGTGGTATATTCTCCATTGTTAGTCTTGCGGGACATTTATTGTTGGACTATATCCATGTGTTAATTAAGTCACATAGGGCTTTTGATAGAAAAAGATATTCAACCTTGCATTTCATTCTCTGAAGGGAACCAAGAAAATACAGCCTCCATAATTTATCTTCAGAGTAATAATCGGACTACATACACAAACACATACTCAGTGCCTGGACTTGGCATCTTAAGAATTATGACTTGTTCTTGCTGAAAATGCATCATTGAATTTTTATGAAATATTTTGAAAACTTTACCTCTGTAGATGTTTTCATTTATACAGAGGTTGTTGATCTACTTGGGCTCCCAGGTGTATTAATATCACTAAGAAGATTATTGATGTTACAGTGCCTAACAGGAGCTTTAAATACATTACCTTTTGGGCTCACAGGAGGTATTAAAATGTCATAAGGATCATTATTGAGTGCTGAGAATGTGTCAGGTCCTAGGCTAAGTTGTGTCCTTGCTACATATTTTAAGTCTTACATGTAATCTATGTAGCAGAGAATAAATATTAAAAGAAAAAAGAAATGGACTAAATAAGTCCATGAAAACAGAAGAGTTTATGTGTCTCTCCTGAAGGGGATTGCCCCTGGGCAAGTTCACTGTGGATTGTGTGAGACTGAATAAGAATAACGGAACTCTAAGGGTAAAAGGGTTTATATCAAGCTTTATTCCCAAGGGGGCAGGGCAAGTGCTGGAATCATGTCTGCTTTGGGCAGAGCACTAGGTGGAGCACTTTATATGGTAACACTGACAAAAATGGCTCATTGCCAATGAGTGTGGAAGTGTTAGCCTAGCAGTAGGCCAGTTACGTCATCAAGTAATTTAGGGTTGGTGGGGGATGCTGGCTATAGGAACTTCCATTTTACCCATGTTATGTTAAATAGCATATGAAAAAATGATCAAAATGGAAATAGAAGTATAGGGTAAGTCTTTGGAAATATATTTAGAAAAGACAAACTCTAGTTTTTGTGTATAATATATCTATAGATTTTTCAGATATTTCCACAGAGTAAATGATGGAGAAATACCATAATGCTAAAAGTAAAAATAATAAAAATAATAATAGCAACTATTTTTGTTTACCCTGAGGCAGATGACACTGTACTGAGAAAATCTAAATTTACTGAAACTTACTGCAGCAGGTGTAAACACTATCCTGACAAGTTTACCAATGTCTCAGAAAAGGGAAGTCAAAAGTGACATAGTTATAAGCTTTGAGGATTGGGGTAAAGTGATTTAAACTATTTCAATTAAGACAAGGAACTAATTGAGATGGACTAAGTTCATGATATAATACTTTAAGATTGGTGGCCACAGTGAGGTGAGGCATAGTCTTACTTGTTGTTTGATAAATAAGCTATTTATTCAGATGATCAGATGTCTCCAAAAAATTGGTAATGGGAATTTCCTGAAGAAAATAGTAATTTAAAGGCACACTCCACGTCATTACACTTCAGAGATACTGCAATCTTTACAGATGGAAAGGTTTGTATAGCCCTGCACCCAGCAAGCCTACCGGTTCCATTTCTCCGACATTGGCACACTTTACATCTCTTCTTCACATTTTGATAATTCTTACAAAATTTCCAACTTTTTTCATCATTAGTCTATTTGTGGTGGTTATTTGTGATCAGTGATCTCTGACGTTACTATTGTAATTGTTTTGGGGCACCAGAAAATGTACCCATATAAAATTGCCAACTTAATTCATAAATGGGTAAGTTTTGGCTGCTTTATGGACCAGCTTTTGCCCCTTCTCTTACCCCTTCTCCCTGGACCTTCTTATTTCCTGAGACACAAGAGTATTGGAATTAAGCCAGTTAATAACCTTACAATGGCCTTCAAGTATTCAAGTGAAAGAGTCACACATCTGTTACTTTATATCAAAAACTAGAAATGATTAAGCTGAGTGAGGAAGTGTATTAAAAGATAAGACGAGGTACAAGCCAGGTAGCCAAAGTGGTGAATGGAAAGGAAAAATGCTTGAAGGAAATTAAAAGTGCTACTCCAGTAAACACACAACCAGCTACAATATTCCCTTCAGCCAAAGCCTGCTACAGAGCAAGGCCATAATTCTCTACAATTCTGTGAAGACTGAGACAGGTGAGGAACTGCAGAAGAAAAGGTTGAAGCTAGCAGATGTTGGTTTGTGAGGTTTAAGGAGAGAAGCCATTTCCATGACATAAAAGTCCAAGGTGAAGCAGCAAGTGCTGATGTAGAAGCTTCAGTAAATTATCCAGAAGATCTAGCTAACATAATTAACAATAAAAATAAATGGCTGTCTTTTTCAAATTGGGCTGCTGCATTCTTAGGGTAAATTCCTAGGAGTGGAATTCCTGGGTCAAATGGTATTTCTATTTTGAGTTTTTTGAGGAACCTCCATACTGCTTTCCACAATAGTTGAACTAATTTGCATTCCCACCAGCAGTGTAGGAGGGTTCCCCTTTTTCCACAACATGGATGGAGCTAGAGGGTATTATGCTCAGTGAAATAAGCCAAGCTGAAAAAGACAAGTACCAAATGATTTCACTCATATGTGGAGTATAAGAACTGAGAAAAAAAAAAAAACTGAAGGAACAAAACAGCAGGAGACTCACAGAACCCAAGAACGGACTAATAGTTATCAAAGGGAAAGAGACTGGGGAGGATGGGTGGGAAGGGAGGGACAAGTGGGAAAAAGGGACATTACGATTAGCAGATGTAATGTTAGGGGGGCATGGGGAGGGCTGTACAACCCAGAGAGGACAAGTAGTGACTCTATGGCATCTCACTATGCTGATGGACAGTGACTGTAATGGGGTTGGGGGAGGACCTGATGAAGGGGGTAGTGTAATCACCATAATATTACTCATTTAATTGTAGATTAATGATATCAAAATAAACTAAAAAAAAGGTAAAAAAAAAATAAATGGCTGTACTTAACAGATTTCAGTGCAGGTGAGAAGATGCCATCTAGGATTTTCATAGGTGGAGAGAAGAAATCAATGCCTGGCTTCAAAGGACAGACTGATTCTCTCATAAGGATCTAATGCAGCTGGTGACTTTAAGTTGAAGCCAATGCTCATTGGCCATTCTGAAAATCCTGGGGCCCTTCAGAATTATGCTAATTCCTATTCTGCCTGTGCTCTGGAAGTGAAAGAACAAAGCCTGGATGATCACACTTCTGTTTACAACATGGTTTACTGAATATTTTAAGCCTGCTGTTGAGACTAACTACTTAGAAAAAATATTCCTTTCAAAGTAGGACTGCTCATTAACAATGCACTCAATCACTCAAGAGCTCTGATGGGGATGTACAACCACATTAATGTTGTTTTCCTGCCTGCTGACTCAACATCCATTCTGCAGCCCACAGATCAAGGAGTCATTTAGATGTTCAGGTCTTAATAGTTAAGGAATACATTTTATAAGGCTAGAGTTGTTATACATAGTGATTCCTCTGATGGATCTGGGCAAAGTAAATTGAAAACCTCCTGGAGAAGATTCACCATTCTATGTGCCATTAAGAAGAGCATTTGTGATTCATGGGAAGAGTTCAAAATACCAACATTAACAAGAGTTTGTTAGAAATTAATTCCAATGAACATGGATGACTTTGATGGGATCAAGACTTGCATGAAGAAAGTGATGCAGATGAGGTGGAAATAGCAAGAGAGCTAGTCAATAAAGCAGTGGCATTGTTTCAGAGGATCGTCTCCAATTTTGAGATGTTCTAGTATGGGTAGAATACTATCAAACACTATCACATGCCACAAAGAAATAACTGCTGAAAAGAAGTGTACATGGGTGCAGCAAACTTTATCATCTTATTTTAAGAAATTGCCACAGCCACTCCAACCGTCAGCACCCACCACGCTGATCAGTCAGCAGCCATCAACATCTAGGCAAGACCCTCTACCAAACAAAAGGACTCGCTGGTAGTTCAAATGATGGTTAGAATTTCTGAGCAATTATGTACTTTTAATAAAGTATATACATTATTTTTTAGACATATGCCATTGCACACATGACAGATTACAGCATGCAATAACTTTTATATGCACTGGGAAGCCAAAAACTCATCAGACTTGCTTTTTTATGATATTCGCTTTGTTAACGGTGGTCGACAGCTGAACCTGCGGTATCTCTGATGTGTGCATGTATTGGATTATGGTCTTATCTTTCCATGGTAATGGTATTCTGAATCAAAACAAACAAAAGTATTGTTCATATAAATGGTCTCTTATTTCTCAGACTTCTCTTGTGGTCCAGCCTAATCTGTAAGATAAGCAGTCATTATCCAGATAAATTTCGATTGAGATCCACACCACTGTTTAAAGGATCACGATAGCATGTCAAGTTTCAGGGGAGGAGCAATTCAACCATCATGCACATCAGATTTTTCTGTTCTTCCGCTGAATGACAATTTGTTGGGTCACATATGGCACAGTGACCAGACAGAGAAATTGAATACTGTGCAGATCACCCATGTGGATGGTGAATTATGGAGAGATACTAACAGAAGGATTATGACTGAAGTATTTTATATTTCTAAGCTAGGAATCAAGGGTGTACAAATTAAAGCAAGAAATATGGGGATATTAACCAAATTATCTATTTTTATTATTTATTTATTTTTATTCCCCCTGTCTTCGTAACATAAAAGACACTAGAAAGATCTGTAGGGATATGAATAGAACATTCTTCCCCTAAAATGCCTCATGTTCCATCCTGAGAGTCCAGTATTATTTCTGGGACTGCTGTTTTGAAACATCATCTTCCCAATATTATGAAGTTCTTAGATGATGAGTTCTGTGTCCTTGCTAACATTGTCCAGTGCCCCTGACAAAATATGAGCCATTGCATGGTTTAAAAGACAGAAGAAAATTATTCAGAATTACACATACATTTTTTTTATGTGATCCTCCCCTTATGATACCGAACTTCTTAAGAAATTTGTCAATCTGTTGATTAATTATAGCTGGAGCTTCTGCTGAGGTCAGAAGCCCTGATGTTTCCATAGCATTCCCAAATCATGGACTGTTTCACAGATAAAGCTATGCACTCTCCTAACACTTTCTAATTTAAAAGCTCAGATTAATAGGATAAGTTCTGCTACCCAGGGTGATTTTATCCTTGATTATTCAAGGCAAACTCACTTTTTGTAGAGACATAGACAGTCATGGAATACCCCTTTTGAAGGGAAATTGAGTAGCAGATACTACTAATTCTATAATGATGACTGGAAAGGGAGATATTCATAAAAGCTCATAGGGGTTAAGCCAGCATTCTAAGAAATACACATTTCCAGGAAAAGAAAAAACGTACAGCAAAAGGAATCAAGTTGATAGGAGTCTCCACTTCCACGAGAATGGTTGGTGGTACTATTACCCTTGTGATAAAAAGGGTGAGGAAAAGTGACACCTTGTCTGTAGACAAGGTGAGTAGGCTTTTACTACTAAGTCTGGAAGAGGGCTGTAGTAAACAGTTCGTCTTTAAAGACTGATAAAATTAAGTCAGAACACTGATGTCTTGTCCAGATTTCCCATGTACAAATTGGTAAAAAAGATTTGACATAATTAGAAAGGTCAGAAAAGCCAATTTTAAATTGCATGTGTACCTGTGTGCACACACATGTTCGTGCATGTGTGTACACACTCACACACACACACACACACACACACACACACACACACAAATTGCATTAGAAATCCAGGGAAGAGATTCAGTTACCAAGGACTAAGTTATATCTTACAGGTATACCAATTTCAGAAACATTGGGAACTTATTGCTTGCAATAACCTATGAGATTGATAAAAACATCTTGAAGATGTTTTCTTAACAGTTCTAGGAAAGTTTTAAATAGTTTATACCACCTATATCATTGCAGGAATTAGGGATTTTTTTCCTTGTGAGTAATTATTTCCTGGACAGTACATTTTCTGCTGACAAAATTGTAATTTTGTTTTGGAAATATTTATACTTTCTGAGCTATAAGTAGTAGGTGGAGTCAGCCTCAAAGTTCATGTCATGGTTAGAACATAGCAAAAGTTGGCCTGCATAGATTTAGAGAGAGATTCAAGGTCTTCAGATTCTCGCTGAGGACCTGAGAAAAGAAGGGCGGTGCCCCAGCACACCCTGGACGGTAGAACTATTCAGGTAACAAGTATTTATTGATCTAAAAGGGGCAATAAGGAAAACAGAACATTGAGTTAGAATGATAAAACATACAACATCAAATGGCATGGAAATCAAAATACTTGATCACAGAGAAACAGGAATAAATATTTTGTTCATGGTCCTAAGGTCCTAAATGAATGGGTGCCCCAGTCCGTTAGACTTCTTGACTCAGAGAAGGAGGATTGTTTTGGGATTGGTGCAAGGCATATTTAATTCTTTATTACATTTTTAACAGTGGGCTTTTGTCCTCTTGCTTTTGGTTTTGGGGGACAAATTTAAAAAAAGATTTAAATGGGTCATTCAGAATGTGATCTGTTCTTCAATTATTCTGTTAATATCCATAAGATTTTTTTTCCACACAAATAGTTGAAACCTGGAGAAATTCATTTTGGGCTTAATTCAGATATAAGACTACTGGTAAGCCATTGTTCAAATTAGGTATGATCTGATTATGAATTGGTAATAGGCCTTCTGGAAAGCATTGGTAGATAATTCCATTTACATAGTACATCCTTACCCATTACATAGTTAGGTGTGTTGTCACAAAAGAGGAAATGATAATAAAGGTCAGAGGGTAAAAGGTATAGACTACTAACACAGGTAGAGTGTCTGTGGACTTTTGCAGGTAACCATCTCCTAAATATCTCAGTGACTCTGAGCGAGAGATTGTGTGACTGTGGCAGAATTTTTGGATTATACTACTGCACCTAAATCAACCAAAAACATTGAGAAATTTGTTCCTTTGACTTGGATAAAAAGGGGAATCTGGCGCATAATTACACTTCAAATCAGATTGGCATTAACTTCCCCGATCACATCCTTTTTTGTTTGTTTTCCTTTATTTTTATAGTATACAGGACAACTGTTTTTGTTTGTTTTCCCAGTGCCCTTTCTGCTTACAGTATCTACCAATGTCTTTATTCAGGAGGCTTCTTCCTATGGTGCTTAATGAATTGGGTGGAAATATCTTATTATTTTATCTGTAAGGCTAATTTATCCTGAGCCAGATTTTGCTTTTGTTCCATATCTTCTTCAACATTTTCAGTGAGGAACTGGCCTCTATGTATCAGTGGGGCCATTTCCCATTCCACTTTTTCTTGTGTATTATGTACCCTAATTGCTTAGGTCTCCTCACAAAAAGTGAGGAGAGAGCTGAGTTTCCATCTCTTTCATGACCTACTATGAACTACTTTTTAAAGATGTTAAAGAGTCTATTCCTAAAATTTACAAAGAAATAGTAAGATCTTTCTTAGGACTGGATAAGAATCCAATCTATTTTCGCAAGAAATTCTTTGGAGTAGACACCAAAATATTTTCTTCACTATGTACAGAAATCCTGTATACTTCTGGTTTTCTCTAAAATGTAGGGTCTTTCAGTTACCCTCAGTTTATCCTGACTCTGCATTTTTCATCCAATATTATTTAACTTCTAATTTTCTTACTAACACATGAAGCTTTTATATGGATCTGGGAGCCCTAAAGTATGTGTTGTTAGAACTATGCTAAATTCCTCCATAAATTCCTATGAATCTTATCTAGACTTTGGAAAGTATTTCGCTGTGATTCTTAGCTCAAACTGAGATGAATGCTAAAAATAAACTATCAGGGCTTTCCCATTTCTGAAGGGAATTAAAAGGCAATCAATATTTATGAATTTCAGACTGTCCATAATGTAAGAGGAGCAGATCAGAAAGAGGGGTAAAGTCAGAGGATAATGAGGACCAAAGAGTACGTGAAGATACAGAGTAGGAAAAAAGCCACTGATTCAAGTTGTTACCAGAATTTTAGCTCCTTTCTATTCTAAGACACCTCTCAAATTAACACTTTTGTTTATACCAAACATTTGCAGAGGGGCCCCTCTAATCTTAAATTATCCTTGGTGAAATTGTGCCTTTTGAAAAACAGCCATGTGAATTTGATTAAAATGTAAAAAGCAAGGATCCAGCCTGCAGGAGGCAAAATGTTAGATTTAGAATGAGACAAAGCCATGAAAATCTAACAACACTTTGGTGAAAGTCGATTTTGCACATTGTTTCTCAGGTTCCCAAATTAATGGTTGGTTTTTTAAAAATCACAGTCCAATAATCTGAGATTCTTTGTGAGCAGAAATGTTTTACAGATTTCATACACTACAGACTCTCATAGACTAAACAAGGTAAAACTCAGGAATATTCACGCAAAGTTTTGAAAAGCCACCCCAGGCAAAGTTTGTCCCAAGAATACAGGTCTGAGAAGTAATCTTCTGAAATTGTCTGCCATAAGGCTGGCTTTAGTAATCAATTCTTCAGGATAAATGTCTGCCCTCTTCCCTAGAAATTTCTTCTTATAGACTCATAAAAATGAGGATTGAAGGAGACAATGGGTAATGTTCGTAGTAAGACAGATTTCCATCAAGCATTAAAGAGATGTCCCCAAGGATTCCCCTGTGGAGCGTGGTATTTCCAAGTGAAGGGTCTTGGGCCACAGGAACAAGGAGATCTCAAGTGGGACACATTTGTGCTTCCAGGTAGTTGATCTCAAAATATCACCTGATAATCTGTTAGTGAAGCATACCTAAATTCATTAGAATATATAGTAATCAGAGAGAAAGTTACCTTGAAAGGATCTTAATATTTCAGATGGATAAATCAGAATGGGATATTTATGGAGCTTTGTGGTCTGGGCTAAAATGATTTAACACAGCTCTTTCAAAATGAAGAATTAATAGGAATTGGGAAAAGTCAATACAATAATTTGAAATTGGTGGACATAGTAAAAAAATGAGTATCTTGGAGCAATCCACCATTGTTTGGTAAGTGGACTGTATACTCAAATAAACAGACTCTTTCTCCAATAAATTGATCTGTATGAATTTCATGGAAAAATAAACAAATAATAGTGAATTTATTTATTGATTTACAGTAAGGTGGTGGACAAAGGTTTCCTGACAGTAAAGTCATTGTCATGCACTCCTACTTGAATAATGTTGGCATGAATGATTAGCTGATAATCTTGTGTAATAGGCATGATGAGTTAATACTTAACATGGCACTTACTGTGTGCCAGATATTGTTGTACCCACTTTACAATTACATCATTTAATCCTTGCAGCAATTCTATGAGGTAGATACTCTTATTATCCCCTTTACAAGAAGGAAGCTGTGACCCAAAAAGTGTAAGTAACTTCCCCAAAACAAAGCAGGAGTGAGCCATTGGCTGAGATTAGTACTAGGGGCTATGTTTTTAATCACTGCATTTTAATGTCTCTAATATATTAATAACACCAGTTAAGTTTTAAAGATGACAGAGAACTGACAAAGTCATCATGGGATTTCAGGTAAGAGAAAGCTTGGACACCTATGTCAAATAGAGGCTTGACTTCTCAGTCATTTGCAGTAAGTATAATGGTGAAAAATTTACTTCATGTGTATGAGCTGCCTCTTCTTGAACTATAAACTGAAGATATTATATCATTTACTTTTCTGGAATTTTGAAAGGGTTCATAATGGGACAAGTACATGAAGAATAGACAAGGTGTGCTTCTATAGCAGGTAGAGGAGAGAACATTCTAGAAGGGAAGACTTTAAATAAAAGGCAAAACTTTATATAAGCCAAATTCTTCAGAAAATTCTGAAATATTTCTAGCTTGAATAAGATACTCATCCTGGGGAACATGAGGGATTAGTAGTTGGTTTCAATGTAGTCCAGTTACATGAGTCTTGAAATGATTTAGTGGAAGCTCTAATTGATGTATCTAAAAGGAAAAGTGAAAATTATATTTTCATCATTTCTTATTTCAGATTATATTAGCAAAGTTCATATTTATTGTTTCTTTAATAGTATGTGGTGTAGGATTTAATAAAAATGTACAGACATTAAAATTAATATTTCTAATTTCTGTGGGCTGTAGGTCAGCTCAAATTCATTTTGAAGTACAAAATACATTTGTACTATATTCTTCTAGGAAAACATGTTATTTTTAAGGTGGCTGGAAAGAAAGAATTGAAAGGGATGAAGTATTTTTAGAAATCTGAAGCAAACACAGTAGTGAAATTGAGAGCTTTCTATGTTTTTAAGTCAAGCAGTGTCAGCACATTTTTCCAAACAAGAGAAAGATATGTGTTACCCAGGATCTTGAGGCATTGTGGTATACCAAAGTAAAAACTGAATTTTGGTGGCAGTATTTTCTAATAGCTTCTTGCTATCTAGGCATTTATTTTTGTCATACTGTAACTCAGAATTGTTCTTTTAAATCATCTCCAATGGGTTTAATTTATTTCATTTTAATGTACTTATTCTAAACAGAGAAATTTTGAATTTTCCCTTAAAATGTAAATTTAATTGTACCAGTTAACACAAATTAAATGCCTCATATAGATTTGCATTGTATTAAAAGACCATAAATAGTAATATCACTTGTTGAAAATGTATATACTTGAAAAAATGCATTCAACTATATCCTGAATTCTAGGATTTTTCAGCTATTCTATTGTTTTAGGTATATTGTCATAGAAAACTGATGTAGCAAGCAATCTGCCTTTGCATCATTAAGTCACTTTTACATAAGGACAATTTTAAGTTTAGTCTCATTTTCACCAGAAAAAAACAAAAACAAAGAACAAAAAAAGACTGTGCACACCTGTACTCACATGCACACACACACACACCAATGCAAAAGGATACAAAGAAGGAGAGATCACTGGTTCAGAAGAAGAGCAAAGGAGAGCTCTCCAATCCTGAGTTTTGTATTTTCTAATTGCATGCACTGGATTTAACAGAAATAAGGTTGATATTTGATGTCCTCAAATACTCTTTTTCTAGCCAGAGGGACATCATTTAGTAGCAACTGTAAGAGAGAACAGTTGGCTTTCTGTTTCCAGGGTTTGGGTTAACCAGAATTTCAGAAAACTATTCCCTAAAAACGTTGATAAGGAAAATAAGACAAAACAAAACTAAATTCTTTTTAAAGTGTGTTAAAATGGAGAAAGAAATAAAGTCACACAGAGGCCAGATAAACTAAGAAAGCCTGAGTCCATTGATGTAACCAAGCTTTGAAGTTCATATTTGTTTTGGAGCAGCTGTAGATTGCCTATGGTCTGGATTCCGTGTTTTGAGATTTTAAGAGTTTTGAGTATTTAAAAGAGTGAGAAAATAAGATCTGGTGCCTGACTAGGCCAAACTTTAAGGCAAAACTTTACTAGTTGTAAAGACGGCCACTATACGGTGACTTGAAAGACTCAATTTATAACTTGACTGTGGTAATTATTTCACAATGTATAGTATGTTAAATCATCATGTTGTAACCCTAAATATACAGCATTTTAATTTGTCAATTATAGTTTTGTAAATCTGGGGAAAAGTGTTTGGTTCACTCAGAAGGTGTAACAGTTCTAAATGTGCATGTACTCATCTTTATACACATTAAATACATATAAAGAAAATTGACAGAAACACAAAAAGAAATTAACAAACCTGCCAACATAGAGATGTAAACACATTTCTAGCAATAATTGATAGATCAGTAGACACTCTTATCAATAAGATATTGAGTATTTCAGCAATGTATTTAAGTTATCTAATGGATATATATAAAACTTGAACTCAGAAAGTTGTAAAACATACATTTGTGCTAATAATCCATGATATCTTTAAATTGTCCATGTACTAGACATTAAAGCAAGTCTCAATAAATTAAAAAGAAAACTACTAGTATATACACGTTCTCATTGACATAAATTAGTTAATTCAGTAACAAAAATAATTTCAAATAAATACATTTGAAAAATTTTAAAGTTATCTTCTAAATAATCCATGGAGAAAGAAGAAATATCAGTAGAGGATAAGTGTAACTAAATGATAACAAAAATTAATTTTCAAAAGTTTTGGACTGTAGATCTAAAAACATGTACAGGGCAAGTTATAGCCTTAAATATTTATATTTGAAATGAAAAAGATCTGAAAATCAGTGAACTAAGCATTCATCTGAAATAATGTGTGTGAATGTATAATTAAAATAGAATATTATGAAAGATGATAGAAAGAAATAAAAAAGACTGGAAAATACCAAATAAAAGAATCAGCAAAGCTGAAGATTAGTTCTTTGATCAATTTGTAACAAAAATGAGTGAGGAAAAAGAGAGAGAAAAGGAGGAAAAGCCAAATAACCAACATTAAGAATCATATGGGAGAAACTATCCTTTCAAGAGAGAGATTAAAATATTTTTAAAGATATTATTAAAACTGTATGCTAATATATTAAAAACATTACAGAAATAGGCACATTTCTAGAAAACCATTAAGTATAACTATCAATATCTGATAAAATAGAAAAACTGAATTCCAGAACCAGCAAGTTAAAGTCAACCTACACAGAAAATTGCAATGTGACTTCAGTTCTGAAAGACACAGAATGATATTATCCTAAAATTCATAGATGGGGACTATGCAAAAAAAAAATAAAGACCAATCTCACTCACAAACAGAGAGATGAAAATTTCTAACAAATCATTAATGAACTGAATCCAGCAGTATAAAGAAAGAGTGCATTCTGGACCAAATTTGGTTTATTTCAGGAAGACAGGTCTTTTCACTATAAGACAATCTATTAAGATTTCTCACATTTATCAATTAAAGGAGAAAAAGTATTGCTTATCTCAAAGGTACAGTGAATACACTTGAAATAATTTAACTGCTATTCAAAAATACACAAAAACAAACAAAAACCTCTTAAATAAGATAGAAAGGAACTTCCTGAACTTGATAGTGGATATATACAGAGCCTAAAGTACCATCTCATTTGATAATAAATCATATAAGAATTATCTTCAGAATTGGGAGGAAGAGAATGACATCCCACTACTTACACTGAACATTTTATTTTATCACAGGCTTAGCTAGTACTTTAAGGCAAGAAAAAAAAGCATTTGGTTCAGAAAGGAAGAGTCATTGCTGACTTTTGAAGATATGATTCTCTACATTAAAAAAACAGTAATTTGTAGATTATTATAATGAACAAAAGTGGTAATAAGCAAGGTTCCTGGGTAGAAAGTCAATATGATAAATTCAAAGTGTGTGTGTGTGTGTGTATGTGTTTTCATCAGCTAGTACAAAATATAATAATAAGGACTGCATTTAAAAGAGCAACCAGAAATATGGGTTATCTAAAAAGAATCTAAGAAAATATGAGTAAGATCATTGTTTGGAAATTAATAACATTTATTGAAAGACATTAAAGAAGACATAAATGCATGTATGAACAGACATGTATAACATTTGCACTGTCTACAAAAAACCAATAGCATCAATAGTTCATCAGTGTAGAAAGTTATCTACCAAAAAATGGCAAATCCAATCCAAATTCTTATAGGGTTTTTTTTTCTGGAACTTACCACCTGGTTCTTAAATTGATTTGATAGAGGGACAAACAAACAAACAAACAGAAAATCAAGGTCATTCAAGAAATTCCTAAGGAAGAAAAATCGAAAGGGTAGATTTTCCCTACCAGATATGGAGACTCATTTTTAAAGCTGTGGCAAATAAAGAGATAGGATAATAGTGCAGGGAGAGACCCAACAGACCAAAGAAGTCCAGTGAAAGGTGTAAAAACTAATACCATATACCGTGGTATAAAACATGCTAGGAGCAAATGGAAGTTTAAACAGAATGTGGCCTTTGCAGATTGACGGGAATGTGATTCACTCTTTCATACGTTGTTCTAAGATTATTGATTTCTCATATAGAAATTTAATTGTTCTTCAACATTTGTTAAACAATTATAACAATCGGTTCCAAATATATTAATGACTTTATGTGTGAGAGACAAAATTGAAAACTGAAGAAACTTTAAGAAAACATCCTTGCATTCTTATGACCAGTTTTTCTGAAATAAGACACATGAAGAAAAAATGTGTAAGTATGGTACATTAAAGATAAGAATTTTCTTTGTTGGCAAACTCAAAAGAGGATGGTAGTATGTTTCATAAACTGGTAAAGTATATTTTTAACATGTGTAACATAATAATCAATTAGTTTCCAGAATACATCACTTAAAAAAAATTTTTTTAAAGCAACAAAATTTCCCAACAGAGGAGGCACTCATGTTCTTTACAAGTGGTCAAGTAGTCAGGACAAATGTAAATATAAGCACATGACATACTACATCACAATAGTCAAAATGACAAAAATTGAATAGCAAGTGTTACAGAGCCAGGGAGAAAGAGGAACTCTGAAATTTCTGGTAACTGTGAAATATTGCAACAAGTAGGAATACATTTTGAAATTACTTAGCAAATTTAAATATGTACTGTATTTATGCCCTAAATACTCTTCTAATCACACACCAAGAAAAATATGCCATAATATGTATTGGAACTTTGTTTATAATACACATACACACATATGCACATACACACACACACAATCTTATCACAATAATAACCCCACCAATAAGAGAACAGATATGTGGAAAGTAGTCTAGTTAGTCAATATAGTCTATAGCATCAAGTCTGTAAAGGTACATGGATTAGTATGGATTAATCTCAAAAGAGAATATTGCAGAGGAAGAGGAAAGTTGCAGAATTTGCAGAAGAAAAGTAATAGAATCACAATGTGAATCTATTATACGAAGCACAAAAACTTGCAAAATTCTACTGTAGAGCACACAGAAGATTTATGATGTGTTAGTAATCTTTTATTTCTTATTGTGGGTGGTAGGGACATAAATATTCATTTTATGAAAAAATTGCTGTTTTTTAAACTGTACAAATATATTAGGTACCTTTTTTGTGCATCTGATGTATTTGACATTGTTGAAAAGGAAAAACAAAGAGACTAGTGACAGAAAATGTATGACAAATGGCTTGCTGTGTAAATAACACATTGCTTTAGAAACATTAAGTAGTATTCAAATGTCACGTTAAACTGCATGCTCAACTGTTTTATTTGTTCTTTCAAAAATATTACTAACTTACTTTGTTCACAGTGGAATATATCTTGCTGTACAATACATGGAAAAAGATAAAGTAGAAGTAGAGAAAGGAGAGTTGAGTG
The DNA here is from genome assembly GCA_032199065.1 of Smutsia gigantea. NCBI lineage: Eukaryota > Metazoa > Chordata > Mammalia > Pholidota > Manidae > Smutsia > Smutsia gigantea. The sequence goes on from JAVSCE010015400.1 coordinate 671,400, forward strand.
TTTTAAACACAGTGAGTGCCAAAAAATATTGACTAGATGATGGTTCTTCCCTGGTGTGCACTCGCCTTTGATCTGGATGAGAATCTTCTGCCTATCGGCCCCCACAGCATCATGACAGGCTTCATGGAGCAGGGGCTCAAGCCCAGTTGCCCAAGTGAGCACAGTCACTGAACCTTTGAGATCCTATCTGTCATGCTGCCGTCAGTGCCATGGGCCAAATTTCAAAATCTGAATTGATGAGGATCATGCTGAGTTAAAAGAAGCATTCAGGAATATTATTCCTCATGTAGCAGGTGAAATGGCAGTTTCTGGAGGTCTCAGTGTGGCAAGGTGTCAAGAAGGCATCTCTTATTGCCTTAATGAAATTTGAATCTAAATGGATTCTTACATAATAGGCTTCACTACATTACAGCATTTCATATGTTATATTTTTGTAGGGTTATTTATTCTATTGAGAATCCTTGTGATATTCTCTATGAATATTTTTCTAGATAACCTAAGTTCCTTATTCTACCTTCCAAAATGTTTTTCTTACATGTTTTCTTAGCAATGCATAAACAATTTAGGAGTTTTAAGCAATAAGAAAACACTGATAATAATAATAATAGTGGCCATTTATTAGCCTTGAATGTTGAAAATTTTTATATATGGTAATTAAAAATAAATCAAAATTTACAGATAGCTCTAAAACATGCTCTTCATTTTTTTAACTAATCATTGCTTGTGATATCCAAATTTCTTCAACAGCATGAATATATTTTTTGATGGCTTGTCAGATTTTATAGTACAAATGACAGACTCCAAATACCCTGTCTCATCTGGAATGGATTTATTATCCTGTATCAGGTGACTTAGAAGGATCAGAAAACTAAGGCTGGATGCTACAAAGGCAAGACCAAGAGAGCCAGAGAAACACTCAGCTACAACTCTGAACATTTTAGTGGAAACCCCACTGTGTGACCTAGCATACCGTGGGCCTGACACTATTTCACCTACCCCAGCTTCCCACAAAGACACACACTTATGCATTGTGCTTACCTGCGTTCCCTTTGGCTCATTTGACCCTTTCTTTCTTCCAGATATCCTTAGAGTGTGTTCTGTTTGGCAGGGTATAAGGCAAAGCCTACATACAAATGAATCTAGGAAGAGATGTTCAAGATTCACAGCCACTATAATACAAAAAAGTCATACTAGACACTAGACAAAGGATGGGAGTGGGTGGCCCAGTCTACAGTAGCTGCCACATGTATGGAGTTTGTTTGGATCATAATGACTTAACAAAATTATATAATGTTTTACTATTCTGTGTACCTTTAGCAATACTTGTATACTTGTCTGATTATTTCTATATAAATGTATTCCCCAAAGTAAAATGTCCCTGTCGAGGAGCACTCTCTTAAAATTCTTGCCAATATTTTCTTTCTTTCTTAAAAAAGAAATCATTTATAGCTCCACAAAAATCATCTAATAATTTTTATTTCCTTGTTCTCCAGCCAATTCTGGCTATTATTCCTTTAATAAAATATTTGACAATTTGACAGAACAAAAAATACCACTTTATTTTAATTAGCATTTGTTTTAATTATAAGCCCCATGGATGTAAATCTTTCTAAAATATATTGTATGCTTTTCCATTATTTAAAGAGTTTGCATAAATTAAATATTATGGTGATGAGTTGAGGTCATTAATGTAATTATTAATTAGTATAATGTGCCATAAAGTAATACTAGAGCTGTGTTAGTTCAGAAAGACATTATTTGCTCCAGATGACTATGCTTTGTGATATGCTTTCTTCTATCTTCTTTTAATAATTTGTACTCTCTCTGCCCTTGCTTTCAAATGGAAATTGCGCCTTCCTTTAGGCATGTCTCTTTTTTTCCCCCCACATTCTCTACTTTTGTTAATGTTTTATGACCCATTTTGGAAAAGAAAAGTAGGTTTGATTCTGAGTGGAAGTTTAGCACTTTCTCTTCGTGTCAAGTTTATGAGCTTTAGTGTATAGATATTTGGAATCACGGGGCTTATGTGTATTTCATTTGCTGGTTCTTGACTCTATGATGATTGAAATTAAAAACAAAGACCTCCTGATGATAGAAATATTACCAAAGTTTATGAGGAAACAAATATAACAACAGAATAACAAGTTCATCATTTTATTTAAGTAAACTAATTGGAGAAGAGGTATAATTCTCTTAATGTTTAGAAGTTGCAGAGAAGATTGATTTCTGCCTTTTGTAGTGTTGTCTTCTTTTCAAATATCATACAGAAAATCGCTCTGCTTATGTCATCAGACACACAATACTAAGAATGGAAGACTGTTTGTAAAATAAGAAATTGTGTAGCTTAGAAAGCAACAAGGGAAGCAGTTGCTAACTATGAAGTGTTCTTGGAGCTCACTGTTGGCAAAATGTGTGATAGGAGCATAACAAATAAGATAAAGTCCTACCCTTGAGAAGGTCTCTTAAATAGCAGCCGATCTCCAAAACCACAGACATCTGTATAGAGAGTTGACAGAAAATGAACCTATGACTGTCAAACTCAGTGGGACATTAAGCTTTCTTCATTATATATTGTACATTCTCTAAATGCCAAAGGTAGTAAAATACTTTCATTACTGCTTTATAATTTTCAGTTTTTGAGAATGCTAAAGAAAACTTCCAAGCCCCAACCCCCAAAATATTTGTTTATCAATAATATGTTTTTGTTCTCATGGCCATGTTCAAAACTGTAATCCCAGCTCACTTTTCTCAATTGAATTAGTTTGTACATATGCATGTTTAAACCTGGGGCCGCAGTGCCTTTTGTCAGCCTTGACAACAAAAGTTTTGTCTCTGCTCCAAAGATGTCAGGTCACATCACTGCTCTGACTTGGTTTTGGTATCCCTCTCTGCAAGGCTTATAATGCAGAAAGAGGTTATTCCTTAAATTTAAAAAATGTCATTTTAATAATAGTTGACACATGCAGACATGACCCCTCTGACACTCATGTTTATTGTGAAATAGTGGAAGGAACCCAAGTTCACCTGGAGCTTGTGGTTCTGTGTTCAACTTTCCTCTGGAATTATTTCTGGTTGTATGACTCTAAGCAAATTATGTTACTAGGTGAAATTGTATCTGAGGAAACACTGTGAAAGCAAGAGGAGAATTATAGAGAAATAAGAAATGGGTGTTTTGTGTTTTTTATATTTTTTAGATTCTTACTCTTCTATAATTTTCAGCACCAGCCCTCTACCCAGGCCACTCTTAGGCTTTCCCCTTTGATAACAGAATCACAGACTGAACTTTCTCCATGGCATTCAGGAATGAGGAAATAAGATGATTGGAAAATATTGCTGAATTTCCCATTATGTGTATATATTTAAATATATAATCTATGCCAGACAGTGAAACCAAGTACTTTCTCCTGCTTCTCCTAACAACTCTCCTGCTTTACCCCTTCAATAAAGATAGTTATATAGTTATAGCCTAGATAATGAAACAGGAAATTAGATAGGAGCACACTCTTTTGGGGTTCCGGAAATACAAGCTTATATAATTTCATTTAAGTAGGAAAGTTGCCTCAATGTATAGGATCATGTAAATCTGGCAGATCAGCTTCATGTTAAAGTATGTGATGGCTGGAAACAGATGTCAGGCTCCCGGCCACCCTGGTATCAGCTGGTTCCTATGTCAGCAGGCTCCTGGTGGGCTCCCCACAAGCTTCCACAAATCCAGGCTCCTGGCTCATCCCAGCACTTGGCCAAGTCCAGTGGCACCAGGCTCCCTACAGTCCCCACAAATCTTGGCACTAGATTGTTACCACAAATCTAAGTTCCTGGTGAGGCCTAACCTCAGGCCAACTACTGTGGACTCAGACTTTCAACCCATCCCAGTGTCAGGCCAGTCTCCATGGACCCGAATCCAGACAAGCTCCTGTGGACACGGCTTTTATCCCACCCCAATGCCACACAGACCCCTGCAGACCAACCTCTCATTCCTAGACTACCAAGCTCTAAGCTCACCCTAATGCCAGGCTTGTCCCCATTACCCAAACCTCTGGCTGGCTCCCATGAAACCAGGTTCTAAGACGATGCCAGTACTGGACTGGACCCTGGGGACCCAGATATTGTGCCCCTAAAAGTGGTAACTGGCATCTGGTTGGCCCCCAGGGACCCAGGATCCAGGTTCCCCCATGCAGACCCAGATCCCAGGCTATCACTGCAGACTCAAGTAAGTGTCAGGCTTGTCCCAGTGAAACTTGCAGAACCAGACACCACTAAAGCCCCCATGTACACAGGTACCAGGCCTGTGTACCTGCAGACCCAAGCACTAGGCCTTCCCATCCCAGGAAAGAGCCTAAGTGCCCACTGACTGATGAAAGGGTGAAGAAGGCATGGTGCGTGTATACAATAGAATATTTTTCCATTGTAAGAAAGAAGGAAATCTTTCTTTCTGCAACAACTTGATGGAATTTGAGGGCAGTATACTAAGTGAAATAAGTCAGACAGAATAAGCCACATAGTGTATTTTTTCACTAATGTGGAATACGAAAAAGTCAAACTCATAGAAACAGAGAGGAGAATGGTGGTTGCCAGGAGCTGGGGTATGAGGGAAATGGAGAAATGCTGGTCCAAATGTACAGTCTTCAAGCTCTAAAATGAATGATTTCCAAGGATCTAGTGCACAGCATGGTGACTATAATTGACTATCCTGTATATCACACTTGAAGTTGTTAAGACATTGAATCTTAGATGTTATCACACAAAAAATGGTAATTTTGTGAAATGTGGAGATTAACTCACCTTATTGTGGTAATCATTTCACAATATGTACATATATTGAATCATCACATTATGCCTACTTACAGATGTTTTATGTCAGTCATATCTCAGTAAAGCTGGAGAAATTGAAGAAAACAAATATGTTTGCATGGATAGGGTCTTTAATATTATAAGTAATTTAATGCTTAAATGTGTTTCTTTATAACTTAATGCAGAGAGTTTGCTTTTTTAATGGCAGTTTAGATACCCATAATTGGCTTGTGGCAAAGAATTTGATTTAAATTGGCAAAGGAGTCTATAAACAAAGACTTATTAAGAATCTCACTGTTTGAAAAATGCAATTTTAAACAGTAATGTTGATGCCTCAGCTTTTGTCTTTTGACCTTGTTCAGTATCTTAGCAAGAATCATGATTGAGAATTTCCCCTGAGCTACCCCATTAAGAATAATTAGAAAATAAAATAACAAATTAGCTTTCAGAAGGAACATGGATGTAAACTCTTTAACTGCTTTTCATAAAGTGTTTGTTGAATAATTTTGTTTTCTTCATTCACACAAACCTTTATCCTTTCCTCTTTGTGTTTCAATTATAAAACATAAAGACAAATTGGATCATATGGTAAAACAAGGTAACAAACAGAAAAATCCTTTTAGGAAGATTCTAGAATAACAAAGTATTTAGAAAAGCAAGATACCCCAAAGAACTTTTAAAAGAGGCACCCAGGGCATTTATATTAGATTAGCAGAAGTTTTATTATTTTATTTGTAAGCATTCCTCTAATAATTTTAAAAAGGAAATTCTTTGCATGATAGTTATCCCTAATGCATCCTCAGCAATCACGTGGCCTGTGATTAAGTTTATTGCTGCTATTCCAATATGTGAACTGCTCATCAGAAATGCTAATATGTCTTATGCCTATTTTGATCTGCTAATATGGCTTTCCCCTTTGATTACTGAAAAATGTAAGAAACTGCTACTTAAATAATTAGAAATATGTAAAAATCATTGTTTTTAAAATGTAGAAATGTTTGTGATTAACTCATTTCGTTATAATACAATTTACCTAACAACTTAAAAGCACTTCTATTTGCCAAGCACTATTCTATAAAACAACTTCTGCTTTATAAATAGTGCAAGTGAGTTACAGAGAATGTAAGTAACTGTCAAAGTTTTAAAAGCTAGCAAATGATAAAATGTCGCTAGTATTGTACCTAGACTCCCAAGTCCATGTCCATAACCCAATACTGTAATGCTTTTTCTGTCAGTGGTGACATTACACCTTGTACCAAGAATTATTCCACCCATCTCAGATTCCTCAAATGCAGTCATGGTTACTTGCTGGAAGTTTAGACAAATAAGGAAAAAACTGTCACCATCAATAGAAGGAACACCCAAACAGCTTCTAACTTATGAAGTATAAATTAAATGTAAAAAAACTACATTTGGGTATAAAGATGCATATTTGACAATGCATTCACATTAAATTATAAAATTATGAATTATTGTAATCCCAAGTAAACACAAATAACCTTAAAAATATTTACTTGACCTTCTGATCAGACTTTTATGGACAGTTTATTTCCTGTCTGGCCTTCTTCCTGTACCCCCTGCCTTACCTTTCTTTTGATTACTTAGATCCTCTAACTTAAGAGTCAGAATGTTTTTCTCTCTCACCAAATACCATCCACGTACAAGCTTACTGTTGTTCATAGATCAATTAGAATAAAAGTAAATAGTACATTTTTTTAAGTAAGTAGAGACTGAGGGAGCCATGGACTCTACAGTGAATCGGCCTCATGAAAGGAGTGGTGTAGATCAGTAGTCACTAATGACTTTAGTGGGCATTACAAGAACATGTTGGAACATCTTAACCAAATTATGTGATCCCATTAATGATGACAATGAGGCATCATCAAATATACCTTGCTCTCTCCATGGTAAAATTTGAAATTTTTAACTGCTATTGCTAGCAGAGCAATCATAGAAAGCATATCCTGTTCTTGAATTGAAAATGAGTTACTGGCTATTTCCTTAAATTCACTCACTTTATTTTCCTTTTCTTCAGTCATGGCCTAATTCCATGTCCTTGTTTTGTTGACCCTAGTTTTAGGGTATTGTTCCATTGATCTTATAAATTTCAAGGCAAATTCCTTTTCTTTTGGATGAGGGCCAAATGTAAATTATAAGGAGATACTGTCTTAAGATATCACTCCTTTACATATTTTCCTGGAAATGAATATTCCAAAAGTCAAAACGAGAATAGTTCCTCTCCTGCTGCTTATGACAAGCAAATTGGAAGTAAAGTGTGCAGCATGACATTTAAAGAAGACACAGTACCCCTTTGCAAGAGGAGCCAAACTGCTTTGAACTAGCCAACTGATTCTGTGTGTGTGTGTGTGTGTGTGTGTGTGTGTGTGTGTGTGTGTGTGTGTGTGAGTTTCCGTGTGTGCAAATGCTAGCTTCTAAACAGCAATGAACAGATGCAAACTGATACTAGGGAAATGTTGAGAGGAGTACAGGTTTCATAAAACCTGTAGCTCTTCCTTGATCTTTCTGCTTAACCATTTGGATCCCAGCGCACTTCAAAATTAACAGACCAATAGAAGACTGTGAGCACCCCGTTTTTTTTTTAACCTGGAGTTCAAGGATTCTATTTGCCTCAGTGTAAATTCAATATGGATAGTATATCTAGATTGATTTCTGGACTAGGAATCCCAGCATTTTTCTGTCCATCCAGACCTTCAGTAGCATTTCATGTTATGAATGAGAATGTCCTTCACAGTCATACACAGATAAGATCAGCCCTCACTGAATATTTACGGAAAGTCAAAGGATTCTCTACTGTCTTTGGTCAAAGGAAAAAAAAATAGGAATTATTTCCCAAATATATTCCTTCTGAAATAATGACATTGTAAAAATTATACATATATCTATCGCACCTGTACATTTTGCCAGGCTCTAGTATAAGAAATTATAGAGTGTCTCATTTATCTTTGTCGTAATAAATCTACGAGATAGTTATACTATTATTCTTATTATGTAAACCGAGGTACAAGAAGAATGTTCTCTTCACTATTATGTAACCATTAAAAGGCAAATTAGGAATTAGGTTTTCTTACTTCAAATCACATGTTCTTAACCTGTATATGATATTAGGAATCAGTTCCTTTAACATCTTGATTGCCGTTAGCTCCACATGCCAAAGTGACAGATTCCGGGGTAGCACATTCTGCTACTCTTCACACTTCTGCTGAGGTAGTATGATGACCCTATCTTTAGACAACTAATTTTTGCCCATTCTTTCCCCATCACTTGTGCATGAGAATAGCATTTTGAAGATTAAAAAGAAAAAAAAGATTGTTATAGAGGTTTTATTTTTATTGTTGAAATTTGGTTGAGGCCATTAATTCTTGCATTCAAGAAATAATTGCTATGAATCTTTATGTTGTAGGAACTTTGCTTTGGGGACACAACCTTGGGTAACAGATAAAAGATCTGAGTTAACACTGAAGTTTCTGTCGGTAAGGAGTCAGATGTACCTGTGAGAGTGTGTATAGATCAGGGAGCCTGGGGATCAGAAATGATTTCTTTGAGAAAGTGAGACACAAGCCAAAATTGAAAGGATATGTAAGTGAATGATGGATTTAGTGTAAAGATTAGGAAGAAAGAGTGTGACCTGGAAAAGGTCCACCTCAGGATGGAGTATAGAGTGATTAAGGGGGAAAAAAAAATCTGTCTGGAATGCCGAGAGCAAGTAAGAGCATGCCAGGAGATGAGACTGTAGAAAGGACCATGTATGTAGGACCTCGTAGGCCATACATTCTGGTTTCCATCCTAAAATAATACTATGCTGAAGATTGTAGGACATAAAAAGAGTTTTAACTATTTTTAATGGCAAATCATTAAATGGTAAGCAAGTTTTTATGTATGAAAGATCACTGTGGTTAAAGATTGAAAATGAAAGAGTTGGGCAAGATGGCCTATAGAGAGAGCAGTTAGAATAATCTATGTGATCAGTTAGGAGATTGAATTAGCATGGTGACATGAGAGATTGAAAGCAGTAAATGGATTTGGGAATTTTTTTTCAAGAGGGATTTAATTCAAGACTTATTGATGGATTCAATATAAGAAAGCAAGGGAAATGGGTGGGCTTAAAGGTCATCCCCAGATTTCAGGTCTATGCAATGTGGTGCAAAATTGTGCCATTCACTGAAATAATGCATACCTGAAGAGGCCAGGTGTGAGCTGTGGGTAGCAATACATTTAAGGCATTTTTGAATTTGCAATTGCAGCTGTTGTCTGACCAGTAGGACTTACTCAGAAGAGTCACCTGGGAATACAATATGCAAGTTATTGGCATAGTGATGGCAATTGCCATATTAATATATGGGAAAATAAAAGAAAACAAGTGGATTGATTTGAAATTTTATTGAAAACGTCTTGTTTGCTCTTAAAAGGAAGTTTTGAGAATGAGCTAAGATGGACATAGGGTTTCCTGGCTGTTCTCTCTTCCTGATCAAAAAAGACTATGTTTAGACAATTACTGGATTGTAGCTTGATTGTGACTTGTCTTACCTTTTGGCTGCAATAAAAATAAAATAACAGATTTAGTGTCTTTGAAACTAGTCATACATATCTTTCTAATACTTTTCTGAGGTGTTTTAAATATGACCTGTTGCATGAGATTATTTAAAAATAGATGGTTTATTTTTTAGCTTGATGACAAATTTGTAGAAATAAATCACAGTGAGCATTCAGGTATTTGTATTCATATCCTGCACTTTATAACAAATTGGATATGCGAATTGGGTAGGGGCCTGAGAAGTTAGAAATTTGAGGCATGAAAAACAATGAATTTGTGATTTAACCAGGACAGTCAAGGGTGAAATTAAATAGATTAAGGAAGTCCATTTCCAGGATGCAGCCATCATCAGCTAACCTGCCTTCCTGCGGCACACAGATTATCCACAGGCCACAGAGAACAAGACCCAGCCCCCAAATTACCTTTTAGTCTGCACTTTCATCTCCACTGGGATATTTTGCATACATAATACATCCCTGGCTATTCGATCCAAAATTACTTTTTTTAAAGACAAATCTGGATATACTTATTAAAAATATTTTTGTCCATTTCAAAACTAATTAGTTGTATTTTAATGAGCCTATCATTCCAAAACAAGCATTTGGGCTGTTGCGAAGAATGTGATTAATAGGTTATTTTTATGTGTCTGACTAATCTCTCTTCATTATGTGTTTTACAAATTATTTTTGGTTTAATCTTGAATAAACAAAGCATTTTTTGGACATTAAAGTATCTTATTTGGGGGATTTAGAACCTTCTGGAAGAATAATGCTTAGTGAAAGCCCTCTACAGAGGTCTGAGTGGAAGCAAATATAGCTTAGCCTTTCTGCTGGTGAGGACATGGTGAGAACTGACTTCTGGGCATGTTGGATGGAGAGATGTTCAATGGGAGATTGTAACTGGGCCAACTGTAGTTCAGAAAAATTGTACAAATGTTCTTTCAGCACCACCAAGGTGTGCATTGGACATCTTGCTAAATCCTGAGGCTACTAACATGAATGTGATGCACCCTTGGGCTGAAGGAACTCTTGTGAGAAAGACACACTAATATTTTTTCAGTGGGTGATTTATCCAATGGAATACAGTGTACTGAAGGAATACAGAGAGGGGGTATTTAACCCAGACTAACAAGGAAGATTTTCTAGAAGAGGTGATATCTTGCCAGGTTCTTAAAATAGAAATAGTAATTAAGGAAGGGAAGAAGAGGAGGAAAGGTGTTTCAGAAGATGGCATGGCAAACATAAATTTGGTCTGTTATGACTACAGAAAGGACTCTGAGAGTGGAATGGGTAAGAGGCTGAGACTGGGGAGTTGTACTTAGGTATAAAGTCTACTCATGAATTTAAAGTAACCACTGGTGGCGAATTTTAAGTAGTTATGCCCCGCTTCCTCCTTCTTTCCTTTTCCTTCATCCTTCCTGCCCATAAAGTTACCAATTAAATATCTATTCCTCTATTAATATTCACACACAAATATACAACAGTTGTCTACTCTCTGCAGCTACGACAGTCCTAATTAAGGCAGTGGCCATATATATAGGGGGAGACGAATAGTCTTGAAAAGTAACTACCCTCTAAAATACAAAGGAAGAAATGTTTGTTAATCTAAGAATTGCATCTTGTAAGAACCGGTCAGGTTTCCTTTATTGTCTCTTTGACAAATTGCCTCTGCTTTCTTGTGTATCCCGTGCCCACTCTCCACACCTATTGTCTCTTCTTTTTTTCTTTTAATCATTCATTTTGTTAGTGAAATTATTAAAGAATTGGCTCCACATACAGTACGTTACTATACCTGTGTGATCGTTTATGAGTCTTCATTCTAGCTCATCTCTAACCTTCCCCACCTGAGACCCTTGAAGAAAGGAGCTGTTGATTTTTTATTCCCATCTTCAGCACATAGTAACGCATCTATAACATTGACTGAATGAATAATTTTTGAATGCATAATGGAATGAAAAACTAAATGAATAAATATTATGAGTACATAGAGTGGAGGACAAATTCTGGCTGGAAGTATGAGTAAGTTTTCACAGAAGAGGTAAAATCTAGTTTTACCAAGAGAAGCAGATTCGTCAGGCAGAAGTAGAGGCAGAAATATATATGGGTAACAAAACTTCCCTAAAAATACAAATTATGTTCCAGCAAAAATAAGGGGACTAATATGACCAGAGGGCACATTCTATGCAAATGATGTGGGGACAACTCATCCTTGAAAATGATACTGTAAATCTTTTATTTAGATTTGAAAAAGTTTGAATGGTAGCCTAAGGAATGTTTTCTTTTATTGCAAAGGAAACATATAAAGCTTTTGGGAAAAGTGTCATTATTTTATGTTTGGTTGGAATGCATGAAAATAATTCATGTGAAATGAATAGATGAAGCAGGATGAGAAAAAAGCTTCTGGGAGATAAGTGAGGAAACCATCGCGAGAGTAGGGGTGACAGAGAAGAGCTGTGCTTTGTCATGGGGCATAGGAAGGAGATGAAGGAGTGTAATGAGGATGAGGTCTTTTAGATCTAAGAATATTATGACTTGAAACTCCTTGAATATTGACAAGAATGAAAAGAGAAAAAGTGGAGATCACTGAGATTTTAAGCTTTATATGAAAGAGCACATACTTTAAAATATAGAATAGTGCTTGCCAAAGGCCTTATCATTCATGTACATGGGCATCATAAATAACAGAATTCTAATTAATTAATGAAACCTTGAAATCATCTTCCAAATAACACATATACCAGGATGGCTTTCAGCAAATATGATATATGCTGTAGTCACAGGGGTGTAACTGCATGACAGAACCTTGTCAGGCTCACGGAGCACCTCCTAGGAGAGTGGTTTATGTCTCAGAGGTGTACATTGGACATCTTGCAAACAAAGCCTTCACGTTTTGTTACCATGGACAGTATAGCTCATGATGCTATTTGTATGTTCATTATCATGAGATTTTTGGCAGGGTATTAGCAGTGTTTGAAATAGCAAATCAGTGATCACTACTGACTGACAGGCACTATTTTTAAAGTTTGTTGAACATAGGGATAATTGACTGTCGGTAAGGTATTTTATCGTTTCATAGAAAACATGTCTTCATATTATTTTCAAGTCTATCCATAATAATTTTAAGATACTTATATTTTTAAGTTAATCATATCTTAATATATATTTAAATATTTATATATTTATATAGTTAATACAGTTATACATTATCAAGTTAACATGTTAATAGTACATATTATATACAAGTTAACATGTTAATATTGTATTTAAATTGCAAAATCTGATATAAGGATTTTATATATTTCTTTTCCACAAATCATTAGGTGCTATATCTGTTATTGTATAATACTGTTTATATCTTTAAGTCCTCACTAAATATATACATGTATTCTTTCTTTCTTTCTTTCTTTCATTTCTCTGATCTGCTTCCACTGATGACTCTATACTTTTGACTACAGATTGGCAATATGAGGGTAAGATGACAAAAATCAAAACCCCAAACAATCTCCTGAGCATTCCTTGTCTGTCTTTGGTTTATTCTCCTTAGAACATTATTAAAATTCTATTCACTCTCTTTAATTAGACCCTTTATCACAATTAAAGTCCAATTATGTTTGTTTCTGTTGTGAAGCTTTAATTACAATTTATACTTGTTAATCATCCCTTTATGTTATTTCTGGGTTAAATTACCATCCCATTATCTCTGTCCTGAAGGACTTCGGCTCCCCTGTGGTCTCTGCTGGTGTTTTCTCAGTAAGATTGGAATATTTTTGTGGTGTACAGAGTGACTAAGTTATGATGTGGTAAAGGAATCTATATTAAAAAAATAATAAATTGTTCAAAGTAATGATGCCTATCAATTGGATTGTAGGCCTTTTCTTTTGAACTATCAATAAACATCTCAATGAATGTGATGTCAGGGTAGGTGCCCCTGCAGTTGCTACTTCTTACCGTTGGTTTTCTCTCTCTCCAGACTGCAAACTAGCTCGGGGAGGACCTCCAGCCACCATAGTTGCTATTGATGAAGAGAGCCGGAATGGTGAGTCAGCTCTGTGTTTCAAAAATGACTTTTCTGAGAGAGATTTCTTCTAATGTCAACCCTAGATTTGGTATGTGCAGAAGTAATAAATGAAAACTTAAACCCAAATGCATGAACAGTTCCCCTTTAATGGTTTCCCTGCATGGGTTTAAATTATGCCATATCCTGGAAATGCTTTACTTGGCTGATATTATGAGAAACTCTTTCAATGACTAGAAGTTTTGTTTAGTTTTGATTGTGAAGAAACAGTTTGAGTTGAGATACGTCCAAGAATGCATCCAGCTACTGGCTGGAATTTTTCTTTGTCAGTGAGTAGAGTTGACTACCATGCATACACACATCTAGTCATCTAAGTAAGACACAATGTATTCTTCTAAATGAAGTGGACCACAAGGTAAACCTTACACTGCTAATTTAAATTGGCTAGACCTGGTAAAGATAAAGGCCCATAGCCAGGGCAATTTAGGAATGGCTAATGGGAAAACTAAAAGGTCTTTGGAACAGAGGACCTGATGAAATGTTGAGAGCAGAGGAAGAAGTATGAATTTTCACTTAGGTTCTCTTCCATAATTAACCATTAATATCTAATTCATATTAAGTTTTTCAAAAAGGTAATTTTCCTTATCAAAACAAAAAATAAATGTAATTAGCACTTGTGTTCTATAATACTTCTAGCTTCTGTAAACTTAATGTACAACAATTTTAGATTCTTTCCCTCTATTAACCAGCAGTAATATGGTAATCTCTTGAGTCTTGGTTTCTATTTCAAACTATTCTGTGTGAGAATGTGCTCTGTGGCTCATTTTGTCTCCTAATTCTGTAATGGACCTTACATTGGACTTGTTTTATGTGTACTTTCTATCTATTCTAAACATTGTATTTTCCATATTTATATTTTTTAAAAATTATGTCAAGAGGCTTTTTAGAGAATAACATTTTTCCTGGAATTCAACCTACATATATTTGATAAATCCTCTAATGTATATAATACTTTCACTGGTTCACTTCTTCATGGATTTATTGTGCTGAATAAGAAATATTCCTTTTATTCTGTCAAAGAATTGGCATAAACATGTTTTTTTTCTTACACGTCTTTTGGAATCAGCCAAAAATGTCTACAACATTCTTAGCTTCTATTTAAACAAATTTAAGGGTCTATAATCGATTTTAGCAACACTAAAAAAAAAAAATCAAAAAATTTGTTTTATTTTTAAAAATTTAATCTTATTAAACATAAAAGATAAAAGCATATTAAGTTAATAAGAGTTATTATGATGCACTTGAGTAAATTAGAAATAATTCCTATATGTGTCTGCAGAAAATATATATATAAATACTATACCAGAAAATTTTTGTCTCATTGTAGCATTATGGTATTTATTGTTAACTATTTTCCTATAAACAAATCTGTATTTTTTAAATGTTTTACAGTGAAAACAGTTTGCATTTTTAACCAGAGGCAAAACATGAGATAAAGATAGCCAGTCTATATTTTCTTTTCTTATTGTTCCCAATTTCCTTGACCATATACACTGAGCATTCAGTTTTACTAAAGAATTTTTTTAACATGCGCTTCCATGCAGAGCTCGTTTTGTCAGCCAGATATTCACAACCATGTCAATGATGTTTTATCTCCCCTCGTGCTGATTAGACCCCTTTTCAAAAGAGCTCAAGAACTCTGCACAGATGTTGCCATGGCGGTGCTGCATGGTGGCATGTGGTAAAAGTTCAATATTTGTGTTTTAGAAGAATGTGGCATGATATCCTGTAGTGATGTTGTGCTCTTTAATTGGCATATTTTGTAGAAACTGCCAACTACTCAGAATGCTGCCAAAATGATCTGAGTGTCATCACAGTATAAATACTGATCTAGAGACTAAATGTTTTGCATTTTTCTTTTACATAAATTTTCTAAGAATATGATTAAATAGACCTCTGCCAGATATTATAATACAGTGTATAATCATCCTTGTCTTAAAAGTCTAAAGCAAACTGTGAAAGCATTTTTTTTCATATATTTCTTCAGCCAATCTGAGAAACTTCCCAGTAGAACAATTAATTCTTGTCCTGCTCTTAAAATCTCTTAATTTCTCATTTCCTGAGTCTTTTAACTGGTAGTAATAAAATATATGGGTATCCTATTTTACCAGTAGAATAGCACTAATTTTTAAAGATTCTGGGGCTTCTTTAAACTAAGGCATAGAAAACCTTTATTGAGCCAAATTAATAAGTTTATTGTGTGCCAGCTTGCTTTTGGCGGACTTTATTGATGTTTACACTAAACAATCTCTATTGCTAGATACATCTTCTACTAAGCTACAGCTTATAAATAGCCCAGTTTTTTAAAATCTGTATTTACTTTTTATAATAGTCACTGAGGTATATATGTATAAAATATCCATTATCTGTCTCATGTATCTACATCTTTAAAGATTCTTATACCCTATGGGATGGACATATTCCCTCTTTGTGAATACGTATGCTATATACATTGCACGTATGTGTATGTTTGAAAGAATTAAAACCTTGATATGTGGAGATTCATAAACTTCTTTCTCATCCCAGGCCCTGTTAGTTCTTTGCCCTCCTTGATCATTGACCTCAACAGCCTATCAACAATAGATTCATTATATCAACCTCTATCTGGACCAAGAGTTGGTTTTTATCATAACTACAGCAAATCAAGCTTGTGCTGATACAAAGTCAACACAGAAATAGACACATGTTGGTCCCTGACAACTGTCAGAAAACTCTTGAGCCAGTATGCAGAGCGTGTTTAGTGTGTAATTTCATTTAGAGGAGAGAATATGTCCAGAAAAACAGACTTAGGATGTATAATCTTGTTTAACAGGATGAGGATGTCTAAATATTCTTTCTGGAATAGTTATACACATGCAGAAACCTGCATGTGAATGTTTATAGCATCTGTATTCATAATTGCCAAAACTTGAACACAACCAAGATGCCCTTTCAGTAAGTGAAGAGGTAAATAAATTGTTGTATAGCCAGACAAATTCAGCACTAAAAAGCAATGAGCTATCAAGTTTATGATAAGACAAGGAGGGAACTTAAATGCATATTACTAAGTGAAGGAAGCTGATGGGTACAATTTCAGCTATATGGTATTCTTGAAAAGGCAGAACCATGGAGAATACAAAAGCTCAGTAGTTGCTAGACGTGGGAAGAGGAGAGAATAGGCAGGGAGCAGAGGCCTTTTAAGGAGGTGAAAATACTCTGTAGGAAATTCTAATGATGGATAGGTGTCATTGTCCATTCGTTCAAACCCATAGAATGCACCACACCAAGAGTGAACCCTAAGGTAAACTGTGGACTCTGGGTGATTGTAATGAGTCAATGTAGGTTCATCCTTGGTTAAAAAAAAAAAAGTAACATTCTGGTGGGGCATGTTGATAGAGTGAAGCTACGCATGTGTGTGTGGGAGAGATACATGGACAATCTCTGTAAACACCACCACCCCCATTTTTGTGGTAAATCTAAACTGCTTGAAAAAATAAAGTCTCAAATCTTTCTAGAAATATATTTACTAGTTTCACTGGACTCTGAGTTGCTTATGACACTGAGTCCTTACTGCAAGGAGAGAGGAGCAGTTCCATGGGGACTATTTGAAGCCTGCCTTTAAGTGCCAGCCAAATCAGAGTCCCAGCAGCTTCGCAACTCTGGAGTGGCATTCAAACAAGCTTTGGGACCACTGGTTCGGACTAATTCTCTGAAACTGGATAAATACATAGGTAGTGCTGAGTCAAGGGGACAGCAGTGATTTTAAGTCATGGTTACAACAGAACACTGGGACTGACCAAAAATAGATTCAGAGGCAAAACAATATAGCTAGCTATCTATGTGAGACTGGAAGGCCCATCCTAAAGGTCTTTTACAGATTTAAAGTCCAAAAAATATTGTGTGAAAGGTGTTGCTGAGGGTCTTTATAGTTTGAAAATAGCTGTCAAATGACTCAGTGAAGAAGTTTCCTTTTCCTTGTCAAGGCACATCCTAGAGCCCAGGTGGGGAACAGGGTTGAGCATCGTGGACCCTTACATGCTTGCAGAGATATAGAGGAGGTTACAGAAAGGAGCAATGAGTTCAGTTGATCACTCCTTCCTCAGACTTTCTTTGGTCCAAGCATAATGTTAGGGGAGGAAGAAAGGGATGTAGAGATTGCTATTTCATTTGAAACATTCGTGGCATTGAGGGCATTTGGAAAGTGCCCTTCAGCATTCTTTTCCTTTCATTG
The DNA here is from genome assembly GCA_032199065.1 of Smutsia gigantea. Taxonomy (NCBI): domain Eukaryota; kingdom Metazoa; phylum Chordata; class Mammalia; order Pholidota; family Manidae; genus Smutsia; species Smutsia gigantea. The sequence goes on from JAVSCE010015400.1 coordinate 689,027, forward strand.
ACACTGGAGGAACTGGAGATTAAATTCTTATGCTGGTACTTTTCTTTCCTTATAATAGTTGCCAATTACATATCCCTCAGTTTACAGGAAGGAGTTAGCCAAAGTTTGCCTTTCACACCTCCAAAGGGTCGCAAGTGGGATCTCAAACGCTCCTTGTAAAAGAGGCCTTGCATTCATGGACACAAAATCCTCAAACAACAAATACGTTTTTATGAAAAGTCCCAAAGTTTAAACAAAATGTGATGCAATCAAGTTTTTTGGCCTCCAGATATTCAAAATCCTCCCCAATTTGCTTATTTTTATTCATACTTCATTCTCTTATGAGAGGAGTCTAACCTGGCAGAAAGTTTTTACAAGAACAATCACAGTGGAAGAAGAGTAGACTCTTCATAGAGTAAACAGCTAAGCATAGAAGATGACCAGAGACAGCACAAGATAGTCAGGAGGGAGGGAACCGAGGAGCGAAGATGGCAAGTATCAGGCAGTCTGCGTGACTGAGGTAATGTAAAAGACCCCCAGAGGCTGTGGGTGCCAAGAACAGTAGGTGGAACAGTGTTTCATAATAATTTCTATAGGCAGAGTCCTTGGCTCTTGTCAATATTTAAATAGATGTTATTGAATATTGACATTTTCATCTGGGCGTGTCTTGGGTTATGCTCCTTTCAACGTGTCAAAACTGGGACACTGGTTTAAGATGTCCCTAGATTGAATTCTGAGTCTGTCTCTCTCTCTCTGTCACTGTTCTATAATAAATAACTATTTTGGTTATTTCAAATAAGACATGTAACAGAGTGTTTGCCTACATAATTCTCATATCAAAGAAAATCTGGATTACAGGATACTTTCTAACATATTAAGCTTTGGAAAAATTATATAGAGCTTTACTCATGATAAAAAGAAGGGAGCAGAGGGTGATCTACTATGTATGTCTTACACGAAGGATGATTCTAAGTGTTCGGTTTTAAACAATTACTTTCTGTAGGCACTTTGCCCCACCTGTGTTCTGCATTTTTGTCTCATTGCTAAGGTAAAGAGTATTGGTCTCTTTCTTTAAGGTTTTCATCACCAAATCCCAGAATAATTTTATATCTGAAATATGGAAAAATTAAAAGGTAAGTTGAAAATAAAGTAAAGTATGGTTTTAGGCAGCAGATTATACCCTTATGAAACATAACATCCATAACAATAATAAAAGTTCTATAAAGATTAAGTAAATTAATGGATGATTGCACAAGCTTATAAAATATTAAAATGATTCTAATATTTTGCATGGAGTTATAGAAGATCATCAGTGTTGACATAAATTCAGGGATCTTAAGTAATGGCAATTTTGCTTTTCTGGGTAAATAGGAAAAATAAATATATTCTTTTGTTGTGTGGTTTTCTAACATTCCTCCTTGATTTAATTTTTAACTGACAATAAATTAAATCTTTTTATAAGACCTTAGTGGTCTTCTGGTCAGATTGCTTGTGGATATTCAACAGCACCAAAATCATGATTAAAAACTTTTTTATTGCCGTTCCATTGTCTACTTTTCCCGGGCATCGTCAAATCATTCTGAATTATTTCCAGTGAAAAATGTACACAATGATGAAGAAATAGAAGTTTTCCATAAATTCTGAAGGAGTTAAATGAAACTATTCAAAATATATTTGCCAATATTAGACCTAGGTTGATTTAAAACATAATCTTGTTCAATTCCTCATGTATTTTAATCATTTTATTATTATTGTGCCTATAAGACAACTGTTGCATTAGAAAACAATTTGGCTCTGCTCATTATTGGGGAAGCTACATATGCAATGATGCATCTGCTTCTTTTCATTTGTGCCAAAGAATCGTTTTCTAAAAGGTCAGCAGCTGCAAACTTTCTGAATATATAACTGTGAAATGATCAGTGAATAGAAAAGTTTCTCAGCATTAGGAACTAGATTACTTATCTCTGCAAGTTATCTAGAATTTTATTGACATTAAATTATATATTATAATTCATTTATCATCTTTTTTTTTTCCTCATTATTACTGAATAGCACCCGATATACAATGGGGTTGCTGGAGCTAATGGAATGATCATAAAACAAGGGACAGGAGAAATACACCAAGCAGACAGAAGTCAAAAAGGTCAGCAAGATAGGACACTTTATACAAGGAAAACAACTCTGTAAAAGTTAGTGGTCCTTTGTCTCCTGTTTAAATTTCAGAATGTTAATATTATGAATGATAGTGAAATGATTAAATAGTGGAAAGTAATCCCTGGTTTCTAAGGAAAAGAAAAAAAATAGGAAGAAAACATCCTATACTAATTTTATTTTTCCTTGTTTAAATTTTTTATTTTAATCTCATGCTTGATAAGAATAAGTCAGAATTAATGTGGAAGTAAATTGTGTCACACACACATATGCATACAATTACAATGATGCTGTTATAATGAACCACTTTTATATACAGAGAGTATTTAAATCACGTCATTAAGGCATATGACAGAAGCAAGTGTGGATTTTCTGTCATAGAGTGTGAGAGTATAGGCTAGGGACCATGATGGGTGATAAGAGTGGGCCTGGGCAGTATAAGGGTGGAAGGCTTATTAGATTCTATGCACTGTAACCATGTAAAGAAAATCTTTCCACCATTCAATTACTGGTTTTGTAATAAAGTTCCTTGGGTTTTTCTCTGTCCAGAACCTTTCTAAGTAATGTCTACATCTGTTCTTCCTCTTGCATGCTTTCTTGTGGCTTTAGATTCCACCATTCCCCTGCCCCCACCCCTGCCAAGACTTTCTTTCTCCTTTGTCATGAATAGTTCTTTCATTTCTTCTGTTTCTTGTGATCAAATATCATGTGAGGCCCCATTCTAAGCACCAAGGATGATCTCATGGAAGAAGCAGAGCGGTGTACAAAATTAAGACTGAAGATGCCAACCATGCTTTTAGCCAGGCAGTTTACATTCCAGAGGGAAAAACAAAATCAAAGACTCCAGGGATGAATATGGCTGAATAAGATATGGCAACAAGTTGGCTGGACCAGATGAGTGATAACAAATGTGGTGAAGTAGAGAAGATGGATGTTGATTGAATATATGTAGGTTAGTCAGAAATGACTTTGTTTTTTTATTGATTTGCCAACAAATCAGTTGATAGTGATTTCATCTAGCAACCTATAGTTAATAAGGATAATTCTTCCCATCCCTGCTCAATGTCCTAGTTTTGCATAATTAAAAATTTGAATACACAATGTGAATATGTATTTTGTTTATAGTATCAGATAACTGTACTTTTGAAGAAAATATGCTTCTCTAAAAAAAAAACAGAAAGAAAAGAAAAAATATTCAAGAAATACATTAACTCATGTAATTTGGTTTGCTGGTATCACTGCGTCATTGAACACATAATAGAGGATTAATGCAATCATTCCAAAGGTCAGTGTGAACATAAGAGATTACAGTCACAAATTAATACTGAGTTTCTGAATTTTGATAGTGTGGTGCCATGAAAACTATAACCAGTGATCTTATTGTTATATTGTATTCAAAACATCACTTGTAAGAAGGGAAGATTCAATATTACTGGATTCACATTTCAGAGAAATCCTTGCAAATATATTCACTTTGCTTGATAAAATGTTCATCTTTATAGGAGCATGCTTGATGAAAAAGTTGATTGATGTGCTTGGTTTTATCTTAACACTTTAGGACAGGCAGGTGTGGGCATTATTAATGAGAAAGTAGCATCCCATCAGTTATCTCTACAGGGTTCATTTGCTGTCCTTTATTTAGTAATGTGAGCACTCTTGTTGACAGCAGTCAGACTAAAGGGTATAAATGAATTAAAAACAAAGTGAATAATTTAAATGCTACCCTTGAGACTTTGTTCCAAATCTAAGAACAGTTGAAGATTTCTTGGTAGTGAATTAAGCCTATGGAACACTGTTATAAGCAGTTTTCTTTTTTCTGTTTGTATTACTAATGACCAGTTAATATCTCTACTAGATTTCCATCCTGTGATGAGTAGCAAATATGAAGTAATGTTTTATTTGTATTATTTAACATTCTCTTGACACCTTGAATCCTGATATCTCTAAAATTATGTCCAATTATGAGTTCCAGAAGCAAAGTAATTATTTCATTTGATTTCCGTCTGTTTCAAAATGCCAGCTAAGTCTCACAAAATTCCATTTTTATTCATAATTTTTCATTCTTCACTATGTACTAATTCCTGCTTTTTTTTCAGTTGATGCAAAACAACTATAATTGATATCTTTGAGGATATTAAATCTGAATTTAAATTAAATTAAATTCAACAATCTGAAATTGAATAGAGATAATTATTATCTTCCCACCTAATACTATTTAAGTTATGTATTTCTCTGATTGGAAATCTCTATTTTGTATGTAAAAATCTTTATCAGATAGGAAACTGTATAAGCATTCTAATGACTATATGTCTGCCTTTATTTTTTAGAAGGCTTTAGATCATCTTTTGGGCTTCAGTTTTATAAAAGCATGCTGCTTAAATTAATATATTTGAAGTGAATATTGTATTTTAAGTACCAATGTGAATTTAGCATTCTCTTCCATGGTATGTCTGTCTTTAATTAACTTAAATTTTAATTTTTAAAAGTTTTGACTATTAGTCAAAATTAAGTATCTCGGCAGATGTGCCTTCTTTATTCTGTAAAATAGTTATTCAGAGAAGGTACAAATACTCCTGGTATAAGTGAGGGAGATGTTTTCTATGAGCCTTATACATATGTAAGGCATATAATTCCATATTAACAGTGTTTAAGAAGTACATATATAAACAGTATTTATACTAACAGTGGTTGAGAAACAAGGACAATCCCCTGCAAGTACATAGAATTCAGTTAGCCTGTAAATAAATCCATGTATTCAGACAAGAAGGCAAACTTGTAAGCCTGTGCCTAATGCTTTTCTGCTAACAACTGATGGTATCTTTTTTCTCAAAATGGGCAATATTAGGATTATTATATTAGATTGCAAGTTTTATAAGAGTAAAGACTGTATCTGCTTTGGTTCATTGCTATAATACCAGAAGTTAGTGAAGTGTCTGTAGGCACTAAAAAACTGTTTTGGCTGCGTGAAACATGCATACTACAAATACCCACAACCATCAGATGCAAATGGCACTTACCTTTTATTTAGGATAGTGTGGAGTATCACTATCACTAAGTTTTTTCAACATCATCAACCTTTAATCAAAATTCACTGCACATATAAAAATGAATATAGTAGCCTTTTTACCTGCAAATATTCTTTTTGCCTGCATGACAAAGTCTACAATGATGAGATACATTTCCTTTTTGTGTTCAGTAGGGTTTTATCTGAAATAATAGGAAATAGTCATGACAATATTCAAAAATAAATGCTAATACCTAGTATATATTATATGTTATATAATATATACAAATATATACATACATTTCTAAAACAAAGAATCTCACCTACGAGTGCAGGCAGTAAGATGCAGACAAAGCTCCCTAAGGGACTGCGGAACCAGTAGAGTCAGTAAAACTACCTAAATACATCTTGCTGCTGTCAGGCAAAAAATTGGATGAGTACTGTTCCTTGCAGGTACTAAGTACAAAAGAGACAACCTGCAGAAATCCAGCCTTTCCAAAGGGAGACTCCATTAGGGAAAAAAAGAAAGAAAGAGAGAGAGAGATGGAGGGAGGGAGGAAGGAAGGAAGGAAGGAAAGAAGAAAAGGGAGGGAGGGAGGAGGAAAAGAAAACAGAAGAAAAGAAAAATATAAATTTGGTTATAGAGGAGGCAGCAAGAGAAACAGTCCCAGAGCCACCTCTTCATCCCCGTAGGAAACTGGAAGAGGCTGACTTGCGCAGCAGAGGTCATCTCTCCCACAGGGGGTAAAGGACAGCAGTGAGTAACAGCCCAGCAACTCCAGTTGGGTGATGTGGCTGGAGAAACACGTCTGCATACAAGCTCTTAGAAGACTAAGAAGGGAGCTCTGCAACTGTGGGGACAAAAATACTGGGAAAAAAGAAGATGAGAATTTCAAAGTGTGCTTAGCAGAGAGTCCTCCCAAGAAACCCCTGGGAGGTGCCCCCCTAATATCTCGCTACTGGGTCTGCAGATGCCCCAAAACACCTGAGTGCCAAACCAACACCTTCCTCCTTGTATGTGCTGCCAAGTGCCCCCATGATAATGAGCTCCAGAAAGCAGAGGGCACACTAAGAAAACAAACTATAGGCCACAGGCCTTCTTTGGAGGGCAAGGGACAGACTGTATATTTGAGCTGTTGCTTCACCTTCTGGAAAACAAAAGAGAGGTTTCCAATAGCCAGATGGGTGATTTGGAAGAAACAGAGCCATCTATAGATTCAGTGCAATCCCTATCAAAATTCCAATGCCATTTTTTCACCAAAATGACAAAAATAATCTAAAAATTTGTATGGAATCACAAAAGACTCTGGGTAGCTAAAGTAATCATAAGAAAGATGAATAAAACCAGAGGCATTATACACTTCCTACAAAGCTCTAGTAATGAAAACAGAATGGTACTGGTATAAGATGACACACAGATCATTGGAACAGATTAGGGAGCCCAGAATCAAACGGTCACACATATGGTCAACTTATACATGATAAAGGATTCAAGAACATCTAATGGTAAAGGAATAGTCTATTCAACAAATGGTGCTTGGAAAAGTGTATAACCACATGCAGAAAAATGAAATTGGACCCCTTTCTTACACTACTTTAAAACATTAATTTGAAATTTAAGGCTTGGAACCATACAACTCTCTGAAGAAAACATAGGGAAGAAGCTCCTCAACATTGGTCTTGACACAGAGTTTTTTGGATATGACACCAAAAGCACAAACTGCAAAAGAAACAATCAACAAGTTCAACTACATCAAACTTAAAAACTTTAAAAAGCCAAAGAAAGGATCATCGAAATGAAAAGGCAATCTGCTGAATGGAAGAAAATGTTGGCAAACCATGTATCAGAAAAGGGGTTAATATCCAAATTTTATAAAGAATTCACACAATTCAATGACAAAAAATCAACAATCTGATTAAAAAATGGGCAGAGGAACTGAATAGACATTTTTCCAAAGAAGACATACAGATAGCCAACAGGTACATAAAAATGTGCTCAACATCATTTATCATCAGGGAAATGCAAATCAAAACCACCTTGAGATATCACCTCACACCTCTAAGAATGGCTATCATCAAGAAGATAACAGAGAGCAAAAATTGTTGGTGAGGACTAGAAAAGTGAATCTTTGTATGTTAGTGGGATTGTCAATTGATTCTGCCATTATGGAGAAGAGTATGAAGGTTCCTCAAAAAAATTAAATAGAGCTACCATATTACCCAGCAAACTTCTGGGGCTATAACCAACAGGAATGAAAACAGGTTATTGAAGAGATATATGCACTCCAATGTTTACTGCCACATTTTTCACAATAGCCAAGATATGAAAACAACCTAAGTGTCTGTCACTGGTTGAGTGGAAAAAGAAAATGTGGAACATATAGGTACAATTGAATACTATACTGCCATGAAAAAAAGGAAATCCTGCCATCTGCAGCAACATAGATGGACCTTGGGGACATTATGCTAAGTGAGATAAGTCAGTCAGAGAAAGAGAAATACTGTATGATATCACTTATATGTGAAATTAAAAAAACAAAAACAAAAACAGAATTCAAAAGAAACAGAGTGGAATGATGATTACTAGCTGGTATTGAGGGATTGGGAGAAATGTTGTTGAAGGGTGCAATTTGCAATTTGCAGGTCAATAAGTCCTGGGGATCTAATATACAATATAGTTATTGTAGGCAACAAGAACTGTTTTATAAATATGAAGCTTGCTAAGAGACTAGATCTTCACTGTATCTACCATCGAAAGAAAAACAAATCTCTTTGTGTCAGATACGGTGGGATTTTAAACCCAGGTGTTCCCTTTCCTAGTCGCAGGGTCTAGGAAAATTACTTCATCTTTCTGATCGTTAATGTTACCAATTATATAATTGGAGGCATAATATTTATCTTAGATAATTATTATGAGGATTCTAGGAACTAATGTCTATATTGCTTCAGGCACGTAGTAGGTGCTCAGTAAATAGAAACTATTTTTATTAGCACTACCTCTTACACTACTAAGACCACTACTATTCATCCACATGGAATGATTGTATTGTGAGTATTATGAAGTTGCAATACTCCTACCTAAATTTTCCTGTGAGGAGTGTAAGACTCAGATAGGAAGTGATTTTCACAGGTCAAAATGATAACTAGTGGCCAAACTAGCATTCTAGAGGGTTAATCCAGTGTTTAAAAACCAGATCCCAGAGACATATTGTCATGGTTCAAATCATGGCTCGGTCACTTGCTTACCTTCCTGGGAAACTTTATTTCTTTGTGCCTCAATACACTTATGTGTAAAATAGAAGCAATTATATACCCACCCTAAGGAGCTGATGTGAGGGATCATAGGAATAAACTGCACGCAAATTTGCTATGTACTTTAAAAGACATAAAAAGCACCTAATAAATATTAGTTATTGGTATTGTCAGCTTATCATTTTTTCCATTAGGTGTACCTTTGACAAAGCAGTGATCATAAAATAAAATCCTATTTAAAATGTAAAAGTATTAAATTGAATACCTATGGTAAGATATGTGTGTGTAAATTTTATATATGTACACACACACATTTATACTTATACTACTCTATGAGGAAATAATGGGATTTTTCTATTCTTACTTAAATGGATGTTTGTTAAAATGAAAAAGCAAGAGACCTCAAAAGCACACTGGGATTTTCAGAGTGAGACTATTAAAGAACTTTTCAGGTGTAAAATGTGAAGCAAATGCTATCAATAATACTGTGAAATGTTCTTATAAGGAGCAATTTGGTGTTTCTTTTTATATATGCATGAGGAAAAGCAATAGTTTATTAGCCATGTAATTATTAAAGGGACTCCAAAGGCATGCATTAGAAGTATGTCCTTGTTAAGAAAAAGCCAGTGGGTGTTTGGAAATAACCATTACTTTGCACACATTTATTTATTTATTTGTTTGTTTGTTTGTTTAAGATCACTTCATAAAAAACATTTTCTGGACTTTACAAATCTGTCTACTGAATTTATGTCTACTTATTTCCAAATGGTGTAATGTACTGGCACCTAGGCACAATCTTTAGAATAAAAACAGGAACTTTTATGTACTTTATTTTTATTTCTCTTACCCTTGGACAGTATTGATTCAGAATATTGATGACTTAATAAGTGGCTATATTTTACATTCATTTTACTCACATGCAAAAATTGTTTTTCTTCTCAGCCTTTTGCAAGCAATTCAATATCAATTCACAGTTTAGTGGATTGGAAAATATCTTAAGAGTGTTTCTACTTTATTATTCTACTAGGCTCAAAGGTATTAGCCTTCAACCTTTAAAATTAGGGCAGAACAATGACCATTTATAACCATTATCTAGCATCATGTTAGAAATTACTTACCAAGTGTAAGGTCAAGTATTTTGTATATTTTGGGATATATTGTTCCATTAAAAAAAATTAATACTTAACTTCTATGTAACACGAAAATGATTTATCTCCATTAAGTATACAAACAACAGTTCATCTCAAAATTTTGAACTTGAGATATCCAATGTAAGCACGTTTTCTTCTAAACTTCGTCCTTAATATTCATATTATATAAAGTGTATATTATAAAAAGTGTTATTACCCACAAAAACACTAACTTTATACAAACTATTTTAAGTTAATCAGCATATTTCCAGCATGCTTTATTTGGACTGAAGAAAAAAACAACAAAAATTGGTGTCATATCCCTACTATTCTCTCAAATCTTCAAGTGGCTCAGGTGATTTTCCCCTACAAATGTCTTAGGTTTAGTAAATGGTGATTTACTTAACATAGCTGATCTGAGCCTTGGGATGTGTACTTGACATAGCAAATAATGTGGTGGACAGTGTAAGATAGAAAGTGTCTAATGATATAGCTCTATATTGGTGCTTAGCGCCAGTAAAATTCTTCCCAGTGGTAGTCCAAATATGCTTTTTGACTAAGTGCTATTATCATTAAACGAGGATGATGTTAAATAATATCACTGCTATAGAAGGGAGACCTCCCAGATCACTAAGAATTCTAGTTTAGTTGTAGTTTAGTTAGGTCAACTTTCAGAATTTAATCTTATACCTTCTTAAAAAAAATTGGACCCGCAAAATTTCGTTCCTCTTTTCAGTATACATAAAAATTGTCTCAAGTTATACTGAATTATATTTGTATGACTAAACTAGATAGAACTTGAAGGGGAAAGTGTATTGGTGTATGGTGAAAATCTGGCTGGTTAGTATGGAAAGATTTGCATGCATACATGAGCAAATGGGTTTTATGGTTAGGACCAAGGGAAATATCCTTTGCTTTCACATTATTATGTATATTATGAAAGTATATATTTGTGTATATATACCCAAAAGGAACTTTAAAATGAAAGGCATATGACCTTGGATGAGTGAAGAAAGATTTTATTAAAGCAACCCATTTTAGAATATGGCTACAACCTCTCAATTTGAGGTTACTGGTTTATCTTTTATAACTGCATGATTTTGGAACAATAACTAGAGAGAGCAGTAGAGATTTATGAAAAATAGCAAGGGATAAAAGTAGGTCTTTTTTTTTTAAACTCATGTTCACTTCTGTGACCCTACAGCTCACCAAGCAGCCTTCCCTCTCCCTCTCTCAAGCTCTTTTTTTAAATTCCTAACTTCCCTATTTAAAATTAAGTGTCAACAGTATAGGTTAATATTTCATTCTACATTATAAATCAGTTTACCATAAATGATTTTTTCCAGCCTGAATTTTTTTCTTGATGGTCAGGTTCTAGACATATTTTTCTAAATTACAAAATCATGAAGTATGCAGAGCTAATGGCAACTCAACCTTTCCAACTATTAAAACTCTCTCTCCTCCCTACAATAGTAGACTTAGATCAAGAGAACTCTAAGGAGAAATTGATATATGTAATGGGGATGAAAAAAATTATAGAACTAAGATTTGGACTTTACTCTTAGGTTCAACATAAGAAATGCTGAGGTTCAAAAAGCATTTATTATTCATTTAACATATGCCAAGCTGGAAATATGAAAGGTGATTAAGACATCATACCAACCCTTGAAGAGCTTACATTCTATTTTGAAGATAATGTTAAAGAGACAATATGAAGGCATTAAGCTAAGTACCTAGAAGACACAGACTTCATACAGAGGAGAAAATTATTAACCATCTGGTAGAGAGGAGGAATAATGGAAAGCTTGGTGGGGAGAGAAATACTACCCTAACAATACCTGAGCAGTATTGTGAAAGATTCATAGCATTTTTACAGGACAAAAAGATTAAGTGGGAAGGGAAGGTGTTTGACCAAACAAATAATCATGAAATAGCCTGGTGTTTGAAGAACCTGGAAGTTCTGCATGGCTATGTGGTATTTTATCTCACTTTCATGGGGCATGTGCTAAAAGTTAAATTGTTAGGTCCTATCCCAGAACTATGGAATTTGAATCTTTGAATTTCAGACCCAAAGATGTGCATTATTATAAGCTTCCTGAGCCATACTATGAATTTTGGAGATAGAGGAAAAGTGCAGGTATGTGAGTGGTCAAAGGTAAAGGGGATGAAAGCTAAGAACTGACTGCTCGTCACCAAGAGCCTGCAGTGAGATGTCAGCAGGGCAGTGCCTGTCAGTTGGCCCCTAAGACGATGACTCCAGTAATGTGGGTTGGCCTCTGGAGTCGGGCAGACATGTTAATAGGAAGCCTTTTTGATCCAGGAGATAAATGATGAGGACTTGGACTATGTTCATTGCCCTAGAAATGGAGAGAAGGGCACAGACCTACCAGATCTTTCTGGGTTGGGTTAAGTACATGATCAAAGGATAGTTTGCTTTCTGATGCAGCACATTCTTCCTGGTTCCCCTTCATTTCTCTCTAGCCTTAAAAATAAGGAGTTAACTTTCAATACCATGTATCCCACAAACTCATACTTCTGCCAGCCTGATGATTTAAAAGAGTGCATGCTAAATATACCTCGGAGCATTGTCGTATGTCTTGGGAGAAAAGTTTCAAAGATCTCTTGGTTTAGAGAGAGGTTAATCCCAGTCTGAGTAGCTTAGTCCCAGCACTAGGTTTCTAGATTTTAAAAACATTCTCTACTCTCTCTGTTTCTATCCTTGTCTATTTCTGGCTGAAGTATCCCACTTAAGTTCCCTTGGTCATCGTAGGCCCATCACAGCAGCTGCCCTGGTTGCCCTTACTTCACAAGCCTCAGTTGTCTTCTGCACCTGGATCACTGTAGCCTTAACTGTGTTCTCTTCCCCTTGTCTTCTGACTCTCATTTCCTTGCCTAGGATTGCATTTGATCTGCTATGCAGCTTGAGGTTCAGAAACCATCAATGGCTCCTAAGAGTGCCATTGACATTCCTTGTTTACCTGTTGCCAAATTAATCTTAACCTACAAGTACCTACACAAGAAAGATTTTATAATAAGCTTAGAAAAAGCAATTTTACATATATCATACAAAAGGCAAAAGTATAAACCCATAAAGGAGAATCATTACTAGCAACAAATGCTTATTGTATACTTATTTTGAGCTAAGCATTGTTATATAAACTAGAGACAATAAAATGCATGATTTGAAGAGATTTACAGTCTCATTGAAGAGGCTGAATACGTGTTCATTAAAAAGATAAATACCATTTAAGAAATAGTGGAAAGAATACAACGTACAGAAAAGAAAATTGGTTTCAAGCCTAACTCTACAGCTCACTATAACTTTCAAGAAAGCATGTAGCCTCACTTTCATTATTTATAGAACTGAGGAAATAATACCCATCATTATGGGTTACTCTAAGGCTAAACACAAAATGAAGTCATTCGTTCATCCATTCAACAACTACATGTTAAATGAGAGGTTCTGTAGCATACATTATATTAGGGAATAGAGACACAGTATAGAGTAAGAAAACCTAGATTCCCATTTTCTTAGAGTTTATATTTAAGTGGGCAAGATGTGCAAAACAAATGCAAAATAAATAGATGGCAAAATACCAAACAGTGAGACAACGTGTGCTAAAGCCCTAAGAAAAAACTTGGCCTGTTTAAGAAGCAGAGAGAATGCCAGAAACTGACTTTTAGGTTAATTGCTTTAAGTGTTCCTTGACAGTAGGTGCACTGCTAAGACATGCATTGCTCTAAGTAAAATAATTAACACAATACTTTTTGCTGTTTGCACTTTTAAGAAAAAACATTTCTGATTTGTTTAGAACATAAATGCAGTGGTGGGAGTGGGTGCAGAGCGGATGAAGTTACAGATAAAACAAGAGTGACCATGAGTTGATCATGTGGAAGCTGGGCGGTGGATAAATAGGAGCGTATTACAGTATTTGTTACTTTCATATATGTTTGAAATTTTCCCTTAAATGAAGTTAAAAAAAAGAGGGAAAGAGACAAAAGTATTGAGAGACTGAGATAAAGCCTTACAAATTTTAAATTTCCATCAGCATGGGATTCAGTGCTGAGCTTGGTAGAAATGTTGGAAAAAAGCTGAAAAGAATTATGAACGTGTCCCTTGGTGTTCTGATTAAATACATGAATGGAAAACTTCCAGAAACAGTGCGTTAATCAAATAAAGGGGTATCTTTTAACAGATGGAAGAAGCCTATAGGAGGGCCTCTCAGGATTGGGGCAGGGATCCACAAATCCCTTAGCCTCCTCTCCTTTTTTTTATTCTGCTTTGTGTGACCTTTGTCTTCATTGTCATAAGGTAGCGCCTGTATCTCAAGGCACCACAACAGATCCCAAGAATTATGAGGAAGAAGGAAGTAGCAGCAAGGGAAGTGTAGTGCCTAATGAGGAAAACAAAATTCTTTCTTGAAGGCTTCCTCTGTAGGTTCATTGTCCAGAATTGTATCATGGGAAACTCCTAGATGCAAGGGAATCTAGGAATCTTAATTTTAAGTGGGAGACATTGCCCCTCCCAAGGCAAATCAAAGCAATACTAGTGAGGAGGAGAAAGAGAATGTACATTGAGTAGGCTGTAACTGATGGAATCCACTTCTTCAGCTATAGAAGGTCCGCAGGCAAACTTTTTCCTCAGTATAGAGCATAATCCTCCCCTCTCACCTCCTTTGTGAGAGATAATGGCCTGAAGTCTAATCTGGTTTTTATATGTCACCCAAATCCACAATTTTACCCTGAAACAGAATCCTATTGTTAGAATAATAAGGAGAGACTTACAGATCACTCATTAAGAGGAGAGCATATTTAAAGGGGTCCGTGGAAGAAAAATCTGATTTGTAAAGGACCAAGTAGCAGACTATTGAAAAATCCAGAAGAGAGACAGTTAGATAATGTAAAAGTCAGCCAAAAGAGCAGAATGTTAAAGTTTTGGACATAGATCTCTCTAGATCTAATAGATATCGAATGGATGGCAAGAGATGAGGAAGAGGTGGTTAATGAGAAAGAAATAAGGGTGATGCCATGATTTGAATGTGTGATGAATACAAAAAGGAAAGCTCCCCATTTGTCTTCTTTGTATCATCCTATTATCTCTGTGGAAGGAACAGAGATTATAATGTGCATCCTTACCAAGGAAATAATAATAAACTCTCTTGCTTTTGAATGCTACTCTTCAATTTACAAAGAATGTTAATGACAATAACAAATATTATTTAATCATTGCTTATTGTGGCCAAGTTCCATGTAAACTCTTTCAACATTATCTCTTTTAATCATTACAATAATCTGATAAGAAAGAAAATATATTTATTCCCTTATCATAGATGTAGAAGTCATCTTAGAAAAGATCACACAGCTGTGATCTTTATTTGATCTTTTATCTTTAAATTTGCATTCCTACAAAGGACATGCCCTTCTTTCTCTATCATGCTACCTCATATACATCATTCATATCCACATGTATTTGCATTTTTGTAGATGAGCCTTTAAACATAAAAACATCTTTAATTTAAAAATGGATGTGGAAAGTATGTTGGAAGAAAAATTCCTTTCTAGGGATCTTTGACTACTATTAGCATTTTTTTCCTAGTGATTCTGATACTCTGTGTTAGAACAAAAAGAATTTCAATCCAATCCACAACATTAAAATTCTGGAAAGTTTCAGATTTCAAATACAAATAATTGTCAGTACTGCCAGAGAAAACAAGAGAGCTAGGAAGTGGGAAGAGTGGCTGGTGCAGGTAAAAGCTATTCGATTATGAACTCTTTGCTAAAGCTGGAGGTTGTAGATTATAAATTACTGGCTTCAGGAACTAGGGCTCCAGGGATTGAGCCACAGATTCAGACCACCAAGACATCCTCTCCTTGTATTTCTCATCTTGTCACTGTTTTTCCTTAGCTGTGACCCTCATTCCCTCTGTCAAAAAAAAAAAAAAGAAATCTGAACTTAGTAAGGGGAGACTTTATGCAAATCGATTTTTGCAAGGAGAGGAGAGGAACTGTTGCCACAGGGAGAATGTTCTGACTGTAGGATCTGCCAGCCTCACAAGGGTTAAACAATACTGGAAGTGGGATGCATGGACATCATGACTAGGTAGTGTTTCAGAGAAAGTTTTACACCTATGCCTGCCTATGTTCTGGAGGGATAATGTGGTGTAACAGCCTGAAGATGGGTCAAAGTTTGAGGATCTGGGGAAAGGAGAAAATTAAAGTTTGGTTAGTAAATGTATTTCCACAAATGATCAGTAATTATAAAACAGTTCAGCTAATCCTGTGTGAAGTAGAGAATATGAATTTGCATTGTCTGGATGTGGCCTTGGCTGACGTAAACAAGGGATGCATCTGTTATTCTTATTTAAGTCACGTGGAAGCATGGTTCTTGGAAGTAAACCATTCACAAAAGGGTGAATGAGTTTCTTAACCTTCTCTCTCTCCCAGGACCACAGGGGTCAGGTGAAGTTCAACACTGTCATCCATTCCAGACAACTTTTCTCTTTGTAGTGGTCCTCCCCAGGCACATACTTCTAAAGTCAGCTTCAAAGAGCAAAATACATCTATCCATTCTCTTCTAATTTAGCAAACCCTAGCCAGGGATTCTAAGATGCCATATGACATTTGCTCAGCGAAAATAAGATACTGTGATGTAAAATTCTGATTCCACATGGGTAGGTAGGAGTGGGTGGTGCCACAATTCATCCCATCTAGGATTTCTTTCCATAGAGGAGAGAAAATACAGTTATCAGAGCTAGTCAGATACTAAATTATGCTGGGCAGCCAAATACAATAGCTACTGTAGTCCACCATGCCTTGCTTCTTTGACTATTTTGTAAATTTTACTTTGCATCCTGTACAGTTGGGAAATGATTACTGAACTCTGAAGATTCATAGTGTCTACCTCCGCAGCTAAGAATCTTTGACACTTGAATACCTCGGTACATCTCTCCACTGGGAGTGGTAGAGGTCTTTGTGTCTTTCTCTTCAGTGTGCGTATAGTGATGAATGTCTGTTCATGTTAACACACTTTGCCTCCTCCACTGTTCTAAGGGCTCACTGTGATACTAACATTTTAAACTACTCCTTGAAATAGGGCCTAACTTTAAGTTATTGCCCTGAAGATACACAGCTTTGCTGGTATTAGAGCTATCCTGCAGCTAATGGGAAACAGAAACAGTCAATCTGAAAGAATTGTAACTCGGTAACTAGGTATTACAGAATAATAAATGACGTATTACCAAATTTAGTAATACGTCATTTATTATTACAGAATAATAAATGACGTATTACTAAATTTGGTAATCAGAGCATGCATAATATAAACTTAGGTTATATTATGTACTTTTGTAACTTCTGTCAAACACCAAAAACTAGATTCTCAATTGATTATGTGATTTCTCAATGATATTTTTCATTCTTCATTTTGCAGAGAGATTAGTAATGAGAAAATAGGGACACTTTCAAATATATCCCTAAAAGTGAAAGCAAAAAAACTCCCCAAATTTTGGCATTTCAGGGAATATCATAAAAATTATATCAGGGTCACTTTGACTTTTACAGGTGAACTTAATCACATTCACTGAATTTTTTTGAGGTTTAATAATTTTTAAGTGAGCATTTGAACACTTGGAGTCCTTAAACAAGAGCCTTTTTTTTTGAAGGAAAATGGATTCTAAAGTAGTAAAAAGCAATCACTAACAGAACAAGGCTTGTTGAATCTTCTTTGCATTGCTCTTGAGACTGAAAAAAATAATTATACCTGTTTCCAAAGCCAAGAAATTACACCACTGCTTTCCACATTTTTTTCCTAAGTGGTACTAAAGGAACACAAGGCACCTAGTCTATAAACATAATACATTGGAAGTTCACCAGGTGGTAGTTTAGGGTTTTAAAAACTATGTAGATTGTTGAAGAAAGAAGTCAGAACTTAATAAAAACTAAATTCAACTTCTTAATTTACCAGTTACTAAGTGTGTGAATTTGCAAAAATCCCTTAGGCTTTTTTTGAGCCATCATGTGAGGATAATACTTGTCTAGTAGATTGTTAAGAATTTAAAAATATACAAAAAGTTTGGCATGGCAGTTTAATGGTTACATAGTTGCTATTAAAATTGCATCTTCAATGTTGAACTTGTCCTACAAAGTGCCTTTTTTTAAATGACTTTCAAGCAATCTCTTAACTGCCACCACTTTGAAATTCTTTTGTGTTTAGCTGAATTTGCTATACTTAACCTCCAGAGGAAAAAAAAAACTGCTGAGAACTCCTTTCTTTTAAGTGTTTATTTTATTATGTATTTCCTAAAGCTCACACCTAAATGAAGACCATAATGTTATCAAAAGGAAATATATCCTGGCCAAGGTGGGCTAAAAATAAAACCACCACCCAGTGCTGGTGAAAGCAGATCATCTGGAATTTTATGCAGTTCTTGAGTTCGGAGACACTACTTCACTAGCTGCTGTGGGGAAGTTGTGGTTCCTATGGCCAGGATCCTCACTGAACTTAAACCACCTGATGATGTAACTGGTCTGTTGCTAGGCTACTGCTTCCACACCTTTAGGTAATAAGCTATTATTGTGCTATATAGAGAGCTCAGCCCAGCGCTCTGGGCAGAAGCAGAGACGCTACTGCTCGACCTACCACCAGGAGAACAAGCTGGATTATAAACCTTTTCACCACAAAGAACTTTCTGCTGTCATTTTCTTTGGTCACATTGAATCCATAGGGAACTTACCCGGGGCTGAAACCCACTGGCAAGACAATTGGCGAAAGTTGGCAGGGTTCATTGTTGACCAAGGAAAAAGACAGGCTGCCCTTATGGGAGGGGTGCTTCAGCGGGTTACCCCTGTGAATGGGGAAACAGTGGATCATCCCCCAATGGGTATGTGGTCTGAGGTGGCTTGCCTCCTAGAGGACTGGGCCCCACCCCAGGACTGGAGGCAAGTGGAGGTGACACCTGAGGCTGTAGGGGAGGCCCTTGGTATAATAAGCAGATCCTTTGAGAAGCAGAGTGCCCGTGAGGCAGCAGGGACTGTGGGTTGGCTGCGTCTCACAGTATTAAAAAGTCTACAGAGGAGACCCAAGAAATGGCAGCACAAGAACGTGAGCTGTAAACTTCTGTGGATTCCCTGAGGAGGGAAATGGCATTGATGCAGGAGGCAGCACGAGAACGTGAGGTGCACACTTTTGTGGATTCCCTGAAGAAAGAGATGGCATTGATACAAGAGCACCGGCAGCAAGGTGCCATTGGAGACGAGGTGGCAGTGCTGCCAGGTGTTCTGAAGGAGGAAGAGGCCATCAAGGAAAAAGATAAATTCCTGAGGGAAGCACAGGCAGAGGTGGTATGAGAACATCAGCTGTGAAACATTGAGCTGAAGGCCAGAGACCTTCTGAAGACTGAGGTAGCATTTCTGCGAGGTACTGTGGAAAAGGTAAAGGTTGTAGCAGAGGAGGCACTCGGGGGAGGGGAGAGAAAGGTACCATCAGCCCCAGAAATGGAGGAGCTGGAGAAAGACAAAGGGGTGATGCCAGAGGCACTGGCGCCTCCTGTATTCAAAGCACGCCCAGTGGTTGTAAAGAAAATAAAGACCCAGCAGCTGAAAGTTCCCCAAGGAGAGGAGCAGCCCCCTCCCCACGTCGTGGAGCACTCTATGCTCTGCCCCTATACTCAGGCTGAGCTGGTGGATTTGGGCTCCTGGTTTAGGCAGAAGCCCTCGGAGTCAATATCAGCTTGGCTCCTGCATCTGTGGGACTTAGGGGTGGATGGAATTGTTCAGTTGGGGTCAGAGATGGGAAAGCTGTCTTCCCTGACAGTGCAGCCTGCCTTGAGGCAGCGATTACAAAATGCACATCAGACCCCAGGGAGTCACTCCCTCCTCGACTGGCTTATGGCTGCATTTCATGCTGTGTGGCCCAATCTGGGTGATCTACCATCCTCTCCTGTTAGATGGCAGACATATGCTGAACTCCAACAGGTGCTATGAGAGCTAGGCATGAGAAATGCCATCTATAGTCCAGAGAATTATGGCCCAGATGAAGAGATTTTCACTACTGGGATGAGAAGTATTGTACTTCAAATGGCTCCTACATCCCTCTTTGGGTCTCTAGTGGCCATTCCTTCCCCTCACTTAGGGCATCCCATAAGCGAGGTGACACGTACAGTAGCAGACTTAGGAGAGGCTGAAGCAATGAGAATTCAGGAAGAAATAAGACCTGTTACTCACAAGAAGAATTTACAGGGCCCCATGAAGGTTACGGGGACCCAGATGTGGGTTGATTTAATATGGGCAGCAGCAGATGGAAAGAAATTAGATGGGAAGTCAAACAGGATCTTACTAGAGCTATGGCAACAGCTGAAACCAAAGCAGTAGTTCCAACCATTAAGACCAAAGAGGCAGAGGTCAGAAACAGAACCACAAGGTCTGGCCTGTGTGTTTGCAAGACTTCCTGCTGGAAAGCAAGCCAACCTCACTTGAGCCCACACAGGAAGGTGATTGGGGAACATGGTTTGACTGAGGGGAAGGTCAAGGTATCTGCACTGAGGGACCGCAGTGGGAGGACCAGAGGCCACAAGTTAAAATAGCTATTCATTGGTCCCCAGTGAGCATACAACATGTCCTGGCTCTGGTGGACACTGGGGATGAATGTTCATTGATTCATGGTAACCCTGAATGGTTCCCCAGGACCCCCACTATCATAGATGGATACAGGGGTAAGGCTATCAGAGTGAAAAGAGCCCAAATCCCTTTGGGAATAGGGCATCTACCCCCAAAAGAGTATACCATGTATTTATCTCCTATCACTGAGTATATTTTGGGGATTGATATCTTGCAGGGTCTATGGTTGCGGACCACTGCAGGTGAGTTCAGACTGAGAGTACATGTGGTGAAGGCAGTTCTGAGGGGACATACTAGGCACCCGTCCATAGCTTTGCCTGTGCCTCGGTGGGTGATTAATACCAAACAATACAAACTGCCTGGGGGTGCATAAAGAGATTTTAGAAACTCTCCAGGAGCTGGAAAAGGTGGGTATTATACACCTCACCCATAGTCTGTTCAATTCCCCAGTGTGGCCAGTAAAAAAGCCAGATGGCTCCTGGCATATGACTATGGATTATGGAGAACTGAATAAGGTCATACTCCCTATGCTTGCTGCTGTCCCCTCTATTGCAGGTTTGATGGATACTCTCAGTCATGAACTAGGAACATATCATTATGTGGTAGATCTTGCTAATGCCTTCTTTTCCATTAACATTGAGCAGGAAAGTCAGGAACAGTTTGCCTTCACATGGGAAGGATGGCAATGGACTTTCACCATCCTCCCACAGGGATACCTCCACAGCCCCACCATCTGTCATGGACTTGTAGCCCAGGACTTGGCTACATGGGAGAAACCACCAATGGTGCGCTGTACCATTATACTGATGATGTCATGCTCACGTCCAATTCTCTTTCAGATCTAGAAGGTGCAGCACCTAGACTGCTGCAACATCTACAGGAGAAAGGATGGGCTGTGAACAGCACCAAGGTTCAGGGACCTGGTTTGTCTGTCAAATTCTTGGGGGTTGTCTGGTCGGGTAAGACCAAAGTGATACCAGAAGCAGTTATAGATAAAGTCCAGGCCTTTCCTACCCCCACAACTGTAGCATTGCTACAGTTTTTGGGTCTTCTAGGCTACTGGAGAGTGTTTATCCCGCATTTGGCACAAATTCTGAAGCCCTTATACCGGTTGATACGAACGGGCATCAGGTGGGACTGGGATGAGACATGTGCATCTGCCTTTACTACAGCAAAACGGGCAGTCAAGGCTGTGCAGGCCTTGAGTGTGATAGACCCATCAAGGCCCTGTGTGCTAGACATTCATGTGACTGAAAAAAGTTATGGCTGGTGTCTCCGGCAGCAGCTTCAACAAACTCACCAACCCATTAGATTCTGGTCACAACTCTGGAAAGGAGCAAAGGTACGATATACTTTGATAGAAAAACAACTGGCTGATGGCTACAGAACCCATCACTGGAATGGCCCCAATAAAGGTAATAAACCCCTATCCCATTTTGGGGTGGGTATGAGACTGGACCCAAAAGCCAAGGAGTGGCGTGGCACAAACACCCACACTAGCCAAGTGGAGTGATTACCTACAGCAGAGTAGTGCCCTTTCTAGTAGCCCCTTGAGTGAAGAACTCCAATGCGTGTTGGGGCCGGTGACATATACTAGTGAAAAGCAGGAAGAACTTGCTTTTGAACCATTAGTAGCAGAGAGTCCCTATCGGGAAGGAAGAGCCCCTATACCCGAAGATGCATGGTACACAGATGGCTCCAGCCGTGGGCAGCCCCCAAAATGGAGGGCCATAGCTTTCCATCCTAAGACTGAGACAATATGGATGGAAGATGGTGAGGGGAAGAGCAGCCAATGGGCAGAGTTGCAGGCCGTGTGGCTTGTAATCAGCCAGGAGCCCTCCCCTATAGTTGTCTGCACTGACAGCTGGACTGTCTATCAGGGCTTGACCCTGTGGCTACCAACCTGGTACCATGCCAACTGGCTGGTTGGTCACCGACCCTTTTGGGGGCAAGAATAGTGGCAAGACTTATGGGCCTGTGGTCAGACTAAAAAAATAATTACAGTATACCATGTGACAGGTCATTTGCCACTGGCATCCCCAGGAAATGATGAAGCAGATAAATTGGCCCAGATACATTGGTTAGAAGGAAAGGCCACCTCTGATGTAGCTCAATGGCTACACCAGCGTTTGTTGCATGCGGGACAAAAGACAATGTGGGGTGTAGCCCATTGGTGGAGCTTGCCTTTGACCTTCAAAGAAGTTAGTAGAGCCCAGCAGGAGTGTGTCGTGTGCTCCAAAAGGGACTTACACCGAGTTCCACAGCAACATGGGACAATAGCTAAGGGGCCTATACCCCTCGTCAGGTAGCAGATAGACTATATTGGGCCTCTGCCTGTGTCAGAAGGATATCAGTATGCGATGACCTGTGTGGACACAGCTACTGGACTTCTGGTTGCTTTTCCTACCAGTTGTGCAGACCAGCAGATGACCAAAAGAGGCCTGGAGCATGTCTTTGCTGCCTTTGGCCAACCACAGCTAATTGAGAGTGATCAGGGCACCCATTTTACTGGACATACACTGCAAGAATGGGTGCGACAGCTGGGAATCAAGTGGAAGTTTTATGTGCCATACAATCCTACCGCAGCAGGCATGTTAGAGAAGCACAATGGCTTGTTAAAATCCGGACTAAAGTCAGATACCAATAGTCTGCGGGGACGGTCAGTCTGCTTATGGACCATGCTACGACGTTTGAATGAGAGACCATGAAAAGGAGCCCTGAGCCCCATAGACATGTGAACACATATGACAGCCTCGCCTATACAACTGCAAGTGTAAACCAAGGAAGAATCACTGAAGCCAAGGTTCGGCCACCAGAATAACATTTGCTGCCAGCACCAACTGCACTGAACCCTAGAGACTCCATTGAGTGGACATGGCCTTGGACCTTTTGACACATGGACCAATGATGGCTGGCTCTCCTGGCACCTTGGGGACAAGGCCTGGAAGCTGGCCTCCTGTGTATTCCTGGAATAACAGCAGAGTGGCTGCCAAAGGTCACAGTAGTATATCCTGAACAGCCAGAAGGTAGGAGCATCTTACCGAGTTTTGTTTTATCATTATGGCCAGTGCATGCACCTCCAGTAGCACTTATATAGACCCTTCAATAACCCTCATGGGGAAAGGAGTAAAAGTATGGTATACTAGACCTGGAAGGGACTTCCTTCCTGCTACAGTCCTATCACAGGACCACTCTCTTGCATGCATCCTACCTGATGGACAAGATGTGCCTATGTTGGTGGCATTAAAACATGTGTCTTATCGCCCCTAAAGTCTCTGTGGATTGGGAGCTTCCTCTGGTTTGAGGATTATTATAATTTTTGTTATTAGGAACCTCCTCTGGCTTGAGGATTATTATAATTTTTGTTACCTATATCTTAATTTTTTTTTTATCTCTAAGTTGTTGTTATCCTATGTTGCTATTGTGGAAGCTTGTGACAGTGCTCCAGCTTTCTTGCACAGGGACCATTGTGGAAGATGGAAAGCTTGTAGATTGTAAGGCGAGAATCCTGGAGGGGTGGAGTTTGGGGAAGTTGGGGTTACTACAGCCAGGATCCTCACTGAACTTAAACCGCCTGATGATGTAACTGGCCTGTTGCTAGTCTACTGCTTCCATACCTTTAGGCAATAAGCTATTATTGTGCTATATAGAGAGTTCGGCCCTGTGCTCTGCGTGGATGCAGAGATGCTAGTGCTTGACCTACAGCAGGGAGAACAAGCCGGGTAATAAACCCTTTCTCCCAAAGAACGTTTTGCTGTCATTTTCTTTGGTCACATTGAATCCATAGTGAACTTGCCCAGGGCTGACCCATTGGCAATACCCTTGCTTTTAGGAAAAGTGACATTTTGGAGCATCTAGATAAAATTCTTCTCTGAGTTTATGGTCTTCAAAACTGCATTTGTTAGGTAAAGCTACAAAAGGAGTAAGTTGGCAAAGAATTCTTCCTTTGAAATCCTCAGTAAATGTGATCAGTCTGTGAACTTTTGTCACTCATTAAATTCTTCAGTGGAGAATTAAAAAACATTCTACTTCAGACATTCTGACTCAGTTGATCTAAGATGGGCTGGGCTGGGCTAAGCTTTTAAACCTCCACAGCTGATGCTAGTATGTAAGAGAATTTAAAAACTCCTGTTTTCACATCTGCAACATAAAGTTGGAGGACATACCACATGCCCACTTTTAGAGTTCTCTTATGAAGAATTAGAAAGTAAAAAGCGACAAGTATAATGATACCTAAGAATTAATACCATCATATTAACAGCTATGTTTGTTCCTCTGGCTTTTGACCACTCACTGTTTCTCTGTAATTAAGTATAGTAGTATAAACATGTCAGAGTAGCTGAGAAATAATCTAATGATCCCCCATTTTGAATTTCCTTCCTTTTTAGGATAAGATTTATGACTTAGTTAATTCTTATCACATGCTTGTTATTAAAGTAAACATTGTACATAGATTCCTAGGATGTTGTTTCCTCAGATGATACCGTAGGAAAGTGAAGCTGATATAGTAGAGGAGTGTGAAGGAATGTCCAAGTTCACATTCATGAACAAGGGACAGAAGAAGGATATGAGCCTGACTCCAGCCAGTACCAAATCCTGATCTCCTCCCTCTAAACCTCATCCTCTTCAGGAGTCAAATGAAAAATAAAACCTAAGAGGTAGGTCTGTGTTCTTTCTGTCGAAGTTCTAGCATTCATCTTTCCTCTTCTTTTCAGTGAGCTCCTGAAGCTGTCCTTCATTGTTGAAGGTCTAATTTCTAGCCTATTGCTTTTAAGAGAGTTTTTAGGCAAGAGTGATAAAAACTTAAACTTCCCTGTTGGTGCCAAATGAAATAGTTGTAGATTTATTAGAGGCAAAACATGGAGTACAGTAAAATCATCTATTAGGCTGTAATATGTAACTATTCATAAGAGTTTGTAATAATGTTTCCCTGAGGTTAAGAGTTACACAGTCAGCGTATTTATAAATCTCCAGGATGTACAATCTCTGGAATATACATATTTCTGTATATGCATATATCTCTCAGATGTATGTTTGCATGCATGATGTGTAATGTATGTATTTAAGAGGTCATATTACCTTACAGAGTCAAAAGGGATATAAGTCTGTCTGACACACCAGCAAAGCTAACAAGTACTAGTAATATTACACCCTACAGCCATGCATATTCTTTTTACAACTTCTTAAAAAGGCAAAAATGAAGACATTTGAAAGCATGACCCAAAGACATAGCTATTCTGTAACAGATAAAAATAAGCATCAAAGGGATATGTATTAAAACTGTGTGATAACCACATTTCTGTGTTCTACCTTAGTTAAAAGTAATCCAAGTCTCCAAGGATAATTAACTTGATTTAATAGTAGTTCAAAATTATATTCTAGTAATATAAAAAATTTTGCCAGAAATCTAATGTAGTCTAATTGAACACATACTTTTACTTTTTTTTTAATAATTCTACATGGGAGTAATATTAGCTTAATTTATTAGTAAAATACCATAGAAAGTTCAGGAATTTCATATTAACTCCTTTTGTGAAGAAAACTACAGATTTTATTTAAAAATAAGATATAAAATGTACAATTCTATCACTCTGTACTATTAAAGTCAGGGAAAAATAGATGATTTGAAACTGAAATTATCAAAATAATATGATTTGTCCAAGGATTCATTTTGATTGGGTAACCTTGGTTTAGTTTAGAAAATGTTTACCAGCTACTACTATTTTCAGTTAAAGATTTTTGTGTGTATATACATTTTTGTTGGTGGTAGTGTTTTGTATTCCAAAAAGGCAAACACAATAAAGTGTGACAAGTTCAGTTTCTTTAAGTTTTGACTCAGTGTAAAAAAAAATAATAATTATGTATTTACACATCTAGCTCTTCTAGCAACTTTTGACCATGACTTTAGGAGGTTACAAGGGCATGGGGACTGATTCATATGTAGATCCTTTTACAAAGATGACTAGTCACTCACCTTTAAAAATAATTGATTGATACATATAATTACCTTGGTAATATTTTTGACTGAAAGTCAAAAACTAAAACTATAACATTTGTTGGAGTGACTTTCAAGACCTTTGAAATGCTCTGACTTGTAATATTAACTAATTTAGCATATGACTTAACTCCATGGAACAGAAAATCCCAAAAAGGAAGAGTGACAGTTTGCTTCCTGTAAAGGAAGCCTGGAGATAGGAAGCTAGCAGTGAGCCCTGCAGCTCTCTGCAGTCTTCACTCACTCAGGCTCCTCCCCGCTCACCATTCTTCTCCTGCTCAGGCCTGACCCTTCTCCTCCTGGTCTGCAATGGCTGCTAAGCCAGAGTCACTGGACCCAAGGGCCAGCAAAGACACTTTCTGTAAGTTTTACACAACACAATGCTTACACCTAAATAGGTAAAACTTAATTCCGAGGTCACAGATACTGGAGCAGGGAGTGGAGGGCTTCATGGTCTTTTAGACTTAAAACTAAAAAAATGCAGATCTTACTGCTAAAGAAAAAGGGAAAAATAAACATTCGGTGGCAACTAGTAGCCTCTACCACGTAAAATTAAGTTAAATCTAAGTTTAACACCATGAATGTAAATCAATTAATTATACATTTTAAGTTTGAATTACAAAGTAGAAATTATTCCAAAAGGACAAATTGTCTGAAGTATTTTAAGAACATAATATAGCAAATATTCACAGATTCTAAATATTGATGCTCTAATATGGCACTCTTCAATATTTATAAACATATTTCTAAATCTTTCCAGGGTAAAAACTGTGAACTCACCAGGAAAACCCTTTTACATCATGTTAAGGGCTTTTGATGACCTCCTTAGGCCAGGTTCACAATTGCCTTCTCAGCTCGATCGACTTCTTAACCATGGGGAACCTGACCAGGCTGCTGACTAGAGTCTTGTCTGTGATGCCGGTGGGACTCACTGAGCCCCATTTACTGTTTCAATGTCAGTATGGGTTTATACTTTGTATTGCTTAGATTAAAAATATTAGCTACCTGATTGGTCTGATCACTGATGGAAGATAAAAGTCAGCAAACGCCACCCATGCTTCTATTCAAGGACTAGACTTTACAATTGCTATGACTGATAAGATATTTAAATGTCTTCCTATGTAATATTAAATATCTGTTCCTCTCATGGTTTTGTCTTTGTCCCAATGCTTAATGCCTTTCTACCTCAGGAGAGCTTTAAGGGAATATTTCAAGCTCTTTGTTGCCAGGGTATACCTCAAGAAAATGTGTTTTGTTTTTTACCAAATTTAGGGACAAACAGTCTTGTTTCCGAACTAAATATGAATTGCAAACACTCATATGCATACTCCCTGCTGAGAACTGGACTTCTGAAAAATAAATGGCTGAAAGTCTCATGGGCTTTAAAAGGGTAAAACAGCAATTCCATCTGTTAAATTTCCTTCAGGCTGAAATTCTCTGGCTAGTTTCTTCTCGTGAATATATCACAGTTGAAGTCTAGCAAGTGGCTAACATCTACCTTTTTGGAAAAAGGAACCAAGTGGCTTGTTGCTTTTATTTTTCAAGCGACAGAGACAAAGTTTCCCCTAGAGAGAGAAATATATAAAATGTGCAATTTTATTTTTCCTGAACATTAGATTGAATTGAGTCTACTCACTTCTTTCCCAATATTCAACTTTGACCTTATATCAATATGCTGCTTAAAAAAAAAGATAACAATTGCTTGACTGAACAGCTCGACTTCCACATAACATATTTTGTAAACCATTTCTAAGAACCTATTTTCAATTAATGGGGTCGTTTGATATTCTAGAGTAACAAAGAAAAGGAAAGATTCTGATGTACAGAAATATAAAAAACTTTTATTACTCAAATATTCTGACTGTCAAAAGCACTGTTGGTAGGAATTACTTCTGCTTGATCCCAAAGACAGATATTCTGAGCACAATTCATGAGAAAATAAAGAAGCCTTCTTCTGTTGTGGATTATCACAATTCCATCCCAGTTTCAACTTTATCTGCTATCTATCACAAAGAGGAAGTCTTGATTTTCCTATGGTCTTAACTTTTATATCTCAGATATTTGGCTTGGGAATTACTGTTTACACACTTTCTTCTTTACCATCATCAAATAGTCTTTGAGGGGCTATTCACACACAACTGTGAAATATTTTAGGGGATGTTTGAAAAACATTTATGGATGTGTTTATTATGGATAGAGTTAACAGTATCAGTTAAGACTTCTTGGAACTTAGAGACTATTGAAGTACAGAGGCATACACTTTTGGTTTTTAATTTTTTTCTAATTCCCTACTTTGTCATGTACATTCTGGTTATGAGTCTGTTTTACTTTATGGATTTTAAATTCATCCTAATATTGAAAGAAACCCTCCCTTCCTCCTCTAAGGAGCTGGAATTGATTTTATTTCACACTTAGCTCGTTAATGTGACTTGTATCTGACATGTGGCTGCTATTCCCTCTTCTGCTTGCTCGTGCCTTCCTGACCACTACTGGTTGCAAATTTCCCATTTGAGATATTCCAGCTTTCCTTTGAATATTCTCCCAATTCCTGTAAACAGTACTTAAAAAAAAATGTGTATCTGTAGAGGCTACAGCTGGAGCCTCTTTCCAGGCAAGTGAAAGCACTCTAACTGGGGAATTCTATTAGGAATGTAGTAAAGGTTGAAAGCACTATTAGGTGTTTGAGTGAGTCCCTTCAGAGCATGAGAAGGAAACACAATCACCTTGCTTCATGCTCAGTAAAGGACACTTCAGTGCCTCTCAACACAGGTACTGTCAAACAGCCAATTTGCAAAAATGCCACTTATTATGCTATTATGCTCTGTTCACATGGTAGAGGTGCTCTTTTTCCCCCTTCCTCTCTGAAAAAATCATCACTGCCTTTCCGTTCCGTTCAAAGGGCTGGCATCACTTGTTGGGCTCCAGTGCAACAGCAAAATTGAAATGCCTAGAGAAAAATGAGTAACTCCTTGAGGTAGCTTGGAATTCAGGCTTAAATACCATCTTAATAGGGAAGGGGGAGGAGGATATAGGCCTCTCAGAGGAGAGCAAATGTTTTTAGGAAATGACTGATCCTTAGAAGAATATATGTGACAAAGTTTACCTGGGTGTGGTGTCTGCTTCAGCTCTCCTCTCTTATGATGAGTCCATCTTTTCTGGTTGATGAGACTCTCAGGATGGAGAGCTGTGGCAATCGGGTTCCTTTTGGGGGAATCTGTCTTTTGGCAGATAAGGGGAGTTCAGAGAAAGCCTCTGTTTGCATTCACTCTTTGTCCAGCATAGGCTATTTTTCCTCCTTAAAGTACCAAGGAAACATTTCTGAAGATTATGGACAACATAAAAAACAAAACAAAACCAGGTTTTGGACAGTAGAAAAAATCATCTAAAACCTAACGCTCATGTCAGAAAGAACATAGGGTTTACAAATGAGTCAGGCTCAAGTTTATAGACCACCTCTGCTACTTATTAGCTACAGATACACAATTGAATGCCAATTCCTTTATCTGTCAAAATAGATTCATAAAATTTATTTGATAGGGTTGATGATAGGATTAAACTGGAAAATGTTTTAGAGTTAGGCATAAAACAAAAACTAAAATAACAGCTTATTCCATTCCCCACAGTTTCGGAATTAAAAGGGTACCTTACAAAAGAAAAAATGGGTTAAAAGAAAGCAAAAACTAGAGAGAACCAAAGTGTAGCATTTATTTATTTTTGTTTCTATTTATTTTATTTATATCAGCTTTCCTGAAGCCCTAACATCTTTTGGTTGACATTGCAGTTTGCTGGTGGAGCTGTTCCTCCTCCACCACAGGGTGACGCTAGGGGAATTCTCAATTTCAGACCATCTGGGAACTTAAAAAACAAAATTACAAAATGATGAAAGGTATTAGGAGCAGAAACAACCTGATAGAAGCTTCTGGAAAAGAAAATCCATAAATTCCTGCAAATGGGAAAACTCAACTAAAATTTAATATTCAGTTCTCTTCCTTCAGGAAAAAAAAAAATTGTTTAACATCCCACATCAGTGTGACTTGTCCTTTGTCCATAGCATGATCTCTAGGCATTTGACTTCTCCCACATTCTAGTTCCAAACTCAGTTGACCCCAGTCCGTGGATACTACCTTCTATGCTGCTCCTTTCATACCCTATGTTCCTGTTGACTATTTTTCAGAATCCAGACATAATTCTCATGTTATTTTCTTTGCATTAAGACTTTCACTCACATGTGGAAATCTGGCAGATGGTACTGGAAGAAACAAGATCATTTCTTCTTTTTAGATTTTCTTTATGATACCTGATTGCTGATGCCTTTTATTAGTCTGCCTTCCTTTCCACCTTGACTGTCTACCATGCTTTTTTCCTATAGTTGGTAAATATACAGCTGCTTATCATTATTTTGATTCTGGCACCTGCCTACCAATTCATATTTTGCTTTTCTGTGCAGTCCTCCTACTAGCCAGTATCCAAGCTTTATTCTCTGGTCCCCATTTCCTTCATTTCTGATTCTGGGCTACAAATGTTTGGTGAACCAGGTGAGTCCATGTGAAGTTCTATGACAATCTCCTGCTGTTCCACATAAACCCAGACCTTCTACTTCCAAATAATCATCGTATTCATTTCTGTTGAATCCCCTGCTGTACTCAGTTTTTTTTTCTGTTTTATCAAGAAATGTGGGACCATGCCCTAAAGTGTGTGCATGGGAGTCATGTCAGAAAATAATATATCTTTGCAGAAGTAGTACAGTTTGGGTCTCCTACACACCAGGAGTTATTTAACCGCCCTGACCTTTTGTTTTCTCATCCGTGAATCATGAGTAACAATATAGCTTTCTTGTTATAACCTCATTATACAGTGAATGTTTAACAAATTTCTGTCCCCAGGGTCTGTTGTAAGAAAGGAAAAATAAATTTTCCTGTACCCTTCTGAATCCTTAGCTGCATTCCCTGTAGTAAAAGACAGATTAATAAGAGCAAAGCAAATAGAAGTTTATTAGTATGCATACCTCATGTATACATGGGAAATGCCTAGAGAAAAATGAGTAACTCCTTGAGGTAGCTTGGAATTCAGGCTTAAATACCATCTTAATAGGGAAGGGGGAGGAGGATATAGGCCTCTCAGAGGAGAGCAAATGTTTTTAGGAAATGACTGATCCTTAGAAGAATATATGTGACAAAGTTTACCTGGGTGTGGTGTCTGCTTCAGCTCTCCTCTCTTATGATGAGTCCATCTTTTCTGGTTGATGAGACTCTCAGGATGGAGAGCTATGGCAATCGGGTTCCTTTTGGGGGAATCTGTCTTTTGGCAGATAAGGGGAGTTCAGAGAAAGCCTCTGTTTGCATTCACTCTTTGTCCAGCATTTATAACTCAAAATAATCAATATACCAAAGTGTCATAGGTGCCACATCCCGAACTCCTACAGTCATATTTTGGAGTGTCATGTTCTCCTACTCTTCACCACTGTCACCTCCGTACCTCTTGCTTTAGTCCTCTGCCCTCCACCCTATGTACTTGTTTCTAACTGGTGAAACAGACATCTACGGACAGGCAGAAATCTGAAGTAAGATGACAGGGAACCAGTTTGGTTTCTAAATCTCCTTACCAGTGCTTCAGTTAATCCTTTTATCTTATTTAAATTTAACCTCACCCCACTGCCACTGCAGCACTGAGCGCCTTCTGCTCCTGAGACCTTTCTGAGAAACCCAGCACGTGCTGGGACTTCATGTTGACTGTATCCTGGTGGTGACTTGGTTTCAGTTCTGTCAGGTCTGCTAGGTCATTCAGACACTTGTTATTATCTCCCACTCCTCCTTAATTTTATTGTTGTCTCTCAATCTCAAGTATCTCTCTCCAAATCCCTGTACTTTTTATAAATGAGATCTTTTTACTCCTTTAGGTGGCCCTTCTGGAACCTAGCCCCATCTAAATTCACAATACTTCCTGTTACCTGGAACTCCAAGGAAAGAGTCCTTTAAACATTTTGCACCTGAAACTAATCTAAATTACAATCCATGATTTTAATATATGTATACCTTGACGCCTGTATTTTTATAACCTTTATCCACATTTAACTTATTTATTAGATATTAATTATATAACATAGCACATACCCACTGAAATTGTGTTATTGCTTTGGGAATTTCAATAGAAAGTATATTGTTACAGTTTGTTTATTGTGATCATTTTTAGTATGTATACTTTATTTTCAGAAATGTAATTATGTTATAAATTTGTTTTGTTGTTTGTTATATAAACAAAGAAAAAATTTAGATGAAAGATAGAGTTAAAGTATACTGTGTACATTTCTGCTAAATTGAAATTTGCTTTGTGCTCTAGAATATGTGAAGACTCTCAACATCAGTTTTTGGAATTGTGTGATGTGGCTTTTTTTCCTAGTAGGTGGCTCTTATTCTTAGTACAATTTTGGAGTAAATTATAAGTAATAAATATTAAATGGCATGTATTACTACAGGGATGCCAGTGGGGTGCGTTTGAATAAACATAATCTCTGCTTAGCTACTCATAATAAGCTGAGGGAACTATCTTTTTTTGTGGGACATTATGCTAATTGTCAGGAGAATCTTGTAATTGAAGTGGAGTATCAGTCTCTAACTCTTGAACTTGCATTCGTATCTCTAGAATATAAAATCTATTCATATGATGTAATTGTATTGTACCCCTATCATCCTATTTTGACATTATTTTGTTACTGAGGAGATTATTTCAACTTCAAATGAGACTCTTCTGGGAAGGATTTCCTAATAACCTAGAAAAATAAATAAATGTAGAGTTAGATATCCAACAAAAATTCAAAAGAATTTAAATAAATTTTTTCTTTAATAAGTATTAGAAGTCCAAATGATTGCCACATTTTTATTTCATATTAAAAGATAAAATATGCATACTCATATTTCCAAAAAAATCAGTTTATCCCCACTGAACCATACTCTGAAAAATACTTGTTTTGTTTTGAAAGACTGTTTCTACAGTCAGTGGTGATCTCTCTGATACCTTATGAAGTTTGGAGTCTGGTCCCAAATAAAATCTTTTATTTTTCCTTTGTATCAACATTTTCCTCTACACTAACATTAAATTCCAACTGAAGGAATTTTTAATATATGTAATATAAACTAACTTTCAATGGGCTTTGAAGTCAGAAAACTCTATGGAAATCCCATTACTCATTTACCAAAGCTTATATAAAAATTAACAACTATTCAATAATAAAAACAAAAAAGAATATACATGTCTTAAAATCATGTTTTTTTGTTCATTGTAGAAAAATCAGGAAATACAAGATAAAATCATATGAAGTCTCATCATCTAGAAATTACCAGTGTTATCATATAAATGCATATATTTCTAGATAAAACAATCACTCAATACATGGCAACTACTACGTGTTACCTCATTGTGGTTTTGATTTGCATTTCCCTGATGATTAGTGATGTGGAGCATCTTTTCATGTGTCCGCAGGCCATCTGTATTTCTTTGTGGAAAAATGCCTCTTCAGGCCCTCTACCCATTTTTTAATCAGGTTGTTTGTTTTTTTGGTGTTGAGGCATATGAACTCTTTATATATTTTGGATGTTAACCCCTTGTTGGATAAGGCATTTACAGTATGTTCTCCCATACTGTAGGATGCCTTTTTGTTCTGCTGATGGTGTCCTTTGCTGTAAAGAAGCTTTTTAGTTTGATGTAGTCCCACTTGTTCATTTTTTAATTTGTTTACCTTGCCCAAGGAGATGTGTCCAGGAAAAAATTGCTCATGCTTATATTCAAGAGATTTTTGCCTATGTTTTCTTCTATAAGTTTTATGGCTTCATGTCTTACATTTAGGTCTTTGGTCCGTTTTGAGTTTATTTTTGTGTATGGAGGTAGACAGTCATCCCATTTCATTCTCTTGCAGGTAGTTGTCCAGTTTTCCCAACACCAATTATTGGAGAGACTGTCTTTTCCCCATTGTATATCATGGCTCCTTTATTGTATATTAATTGATCATATATGTGTGGGTTAATTTCTGGGCTCTCTATTCTGTTCACTGATCTGTGGGTCAGTTCTTGTGCCAGTATCAAATTGTTTTCATTACTGGGATTTTGTAGTAGAGCTTGAAGTCAGAGAGCATAATCTCCCCAGCTTAGTTCTTCTTTCTCAGGATTGCTTTGGCTATTCAGGGTCTTTTGTGGTTCTACATGAATGTTAGGATTATTTGCTCTAGTTCACTGTAAAGTGCTGTTGGAATTTTGATAGGATTGAATTGAATCTGTAAATTGCTTTGGATAGGGAGGCTATTTTGACAATATTAATTCTTCCTATCCATGAGAATGGGATAGATTTCCATTTATTTGTGTCTTCTTTAATATCTTTCATGAGTTCTGATAGTTTTCAGAGTATAGTCTTTCACCTACTTGGTTAGGCTTATTCCTATGTATTTTATTCTTTTTGATGAAATTGTAAGTGGAATTGTTTTCTTGATTTCTGTTTTTGCTAGTTTGTTGTTAGTATACAGGAAACCAACATAGTTCTGTGTATTAATTTTAAATCCTTAAACTTTGCTGAATCCAGTTATTAGTTCTAATAGTTTTTAGGTAGAGTCTTTAGGGTTTTCTATGTTATAATGTCATGTCATCTGAACACAGTGACTGTTTAACTTTTTCCTTACCAATTTGGATTCCTTTCGTCTCTTTATATTGCCTGATTTCCATGGCTAGAACCCCCAGAACTATGTTCTTAACATTTCTTTAAATTCAAGAATTCTATGATACTAAAATCTGAGTTTAATAGCAAATTATCAAATCACAGATTATTAGAGTTGGAAGAAATCATGAATACTTATTGGAAAATAATGTTGGTCTACAAATGTAAACAACATAGGATTCCCATACCTCTGGAGAAAGTGAAGGTACCTATGGCCAGGATTCTCACCTGGCCCTGGTCAGCTTCCCACTACACACTTTTGGATAATATGTTGTTATTGATTCTATATAAAAAGCTCTATTCTATACTCTGGGATGCATGGCTTCAGTAGAGCAGAGGCTGGAGTAGTGGCAGCATGGAGGACAGGGACTGAGAGCCTGCAGGGGCAGAGAGGCCCAGAGGCAGAGACCAGCTTGCTGCATGCAGATTTTCTCTGAGTGGACATGATTCTAGTGATTGATCTGCCACAGTGGGAATAAAGTTGGGTTTAAATCTTTCATCCAAGAACATTCCATTGTCATTTTTTTTGGTCTCATTGAACCCATAGTAAACTTGTCCTGGGCTGAAACCCATTGACAAGACACCTCTATCCAATTTTTACACTTGTAAATAAAAAAAGTTTACATTTTCTGTCCAGTATTTGCTAATGTTTACTAGAAAAACACATTTTGTCAAGCATGAAAAATACTTCTAATGTTTCTCTGGAAAATAAAATTCCTAATTCAGAATAATCATAATTAGTTGATTTTAATTTTATTTTTTACTTTTATTAAGTTGCCAAACATTTATTTGTTTCAGGAAACTTTAGGAAAGACCACTCTGCTGGAATTTGACATTCTAATCCTTATCTTTGAGCTCCTCTAATTAGATTTGCTAATAGGGTTGGATTATGTCCAAGAATATCTACTTTGTATGCATTCATGCAAGTTTTTGACTCTCATAAGGCTGGTATTAGGCAAGTGTGACATGGTTTATCTTGGGATAAGACCTCTTTTCTTTGTTTATTTCAAAGATAATCTATGTGTATTTTGAGTAGTAAGTAACCCTTTTATTCAGGCTCAGATGTTTGAGTTAGATAAGATGATGAAACCCCTTTTGCATTAATGTTCAACAATCTCACAAGCCCACTTTTGGTTTCATTCAAGTCAACTATTGCTATAGCACCTTTTGGCTCTCCATAGGCTGTTATACCTCTCCATAGTTATGATTTTAGCTATACACAAACCTCTTGACTAGTTAGTATCTCCCTAACTCCCTCCAGTAATTTCTCCCTACTTGATCCACTGACATAGACTCAAAAAACAGCTCAATGCCACCAATGACAATTTAATTATGCAGTTAAAATTAGCCATTATTCATAATTATCAGCAACTGATATAGTTTCCTGATGGCTGGTCAAGCCAGCATCCTGTGTTTCAGCCCAGGTGAACTCCCAACAGAATAAAATTAAATGAATGAGCTAGTTAACACCACATCAAGGAGAAGAACCACTCAGCAGAGCCCAGGCAGCACACATGATCCTGAGAGAAAAAAAATAATTTTTAAGCAACCCTCCCCATTAACAGATTTATTCCTGTTACTTGATCACTGTTCTATCAACTAGCTAACAAAACTACTTTGCTTTACAGTAGTATGTGAACTTATTAATTTTTTTCCTAAAGTTGATTTTAATGGCATCTCTTATTCCATCCTCTAAATGTTTCACAGGTATATTTTGAACCTAAGAATTTCATATCTACAGTCTTAGTTTGGGCTTTTATAATATAAATACCATAGACTGGGTGGTTTAAACCACTATTATATTTTCCTCATGGTTCTGGACTATAGGGAGACCCCCAGCAAACCTGACATCTTGTGAAGATCAGCTTCCTGGCTTGTAGATGGCTACCTTCTCACAGTGACCAAGAGAGGCCATCTCTCCATGGCTCTTCTTATAATGGCACTAATCCTATGCCTTTATAAAAGATACATAATGAAGGCTCTACCCTCAGTATTTAATTACCAAAGACCCGATCTACAAATAGCAAAATATTGGGAATTAGTATTCCAATAAACCTAAACTTGGTCACTAAAAAAGACAAAAAAAACAACTGAGGAAAGGTTTTGTGGAGGTGGACACTGGTTCTTCAATAGTGGTGGCTGGGGTAGTGGATTTTGGATAGGATGTGTACATATGACATCATTTATTCTCACAGTTCTAAGAAAAATGCTTACTATGTGTTTTTTTTTCAAATAATTCTTTCTGTGGGGGAGTGGTGATGCCTTTTTACTTAGTTCATGAAGAGAAGTCAGGAACATTTTAGTGAAGGAATTGCTAAATTACAGGACAAAAGGCATATGTAGTGGGAGAATGCATAGAAAAAGGTAGTAATTGTACCAAAAATACATGGTTTAGATATATTTTCTTTTTCACTTTCTTGTTTTCTCTGTTGGAGGAAGGCACTCTTTTACTTATTCATGTGCATAATAAGGGTTACTGTTATAGAGAGAATTCCTTCTGTATTATAACCCAAAACAAATTCAGGCACTTAGTGGAATATATAATGCATTATACAAGAATTAAGTGATTGCTAGAGTGTATCATTACGGACATTATACTGAATTATTTATTCAATATATTATACATACACCTTTATCAGTCACAAATATAATGCATCTAACTTCATTTGCTTCCAAAAACAAACAAGCAACACCAGTAAGGCATTAATAAAATAAGTAAACACCTCTATGAATAGCTTTAGGGTATAATTTAATTATGTTCACTCAAACTAGTAAATTCGCAAAATTCAAATGGGATGCTAACAATCTCACAATCCAGAAAAACATTTTAGAGGCCCAATATTGATATATGGATAAAAAAGATTTCTCTCTGATTGAAATTTTAAGAAGAAATCCAATTAGTATACAATGTTTTTTTCAAAATTTATGGCAAATCAAGATTAAAA
The DNA here is from genome assembly GCA_032199065.1 of Smutsia gigantea. Lineage (NCBI taxonomy): Eukaryota > Metazoa > Chordata > Mammalia > Pholidota > Manidae > Smutsia > Smutsia gigantea. The sequence goes on from JAVSCE010015400.1 coordinate 726,794, forward strand.
TGTTGCTCTCTCTCAGTTTGTGTTTCTGGCACAATTATACTTTTCTCCCTCTCTCTCTCTTATTTTCCTAGTCTTTCCTCAGGTAGAGCATATTGTGCTAATTTTGTGAGACTCTGTTCCAGTATGACACACATAACTCTGAATTTATGCTGCATCTGTTATTTCTATTTAGCCTCCAGACTTGACTGCAATCCCAAGCAATACAATATGTTACCATTTAATTTTATAATATGCCATTTGCACAGCTTCTTCTTTCTTTCCAACAGCTATATTAATGGAACTGCCAGAATAAGTCAGTTGAAGACATAGGCAAAAAAGGAAAATGATGCTACCAATGAGGATTTAAATATTCAATTATTTTTAAATTGCTTGTTAGGTTGGCACTTACGTGGAAAGAGATGAAATCATGGAAAGAGTGGGCGGGACAAAATACCACTTATTATGACTTTCTGTTCCCTCCTGAAATTAGGCAAATTCTTATTTTTATGTTAAATATGGGGTTTGTGTCACCTCTTTTAGAAGCTGAAATTTCTTTTCTTGTCAAGATTTGGTTTAAAGGAATGAGATAGATCTCTATATTTCAAACTTGGCTATCTATATACTTTTCACCTTTTTCCATTCTTAAAAAAGATAAAATGTAAATAACAGACCCGAATTTGGTGTTATCACTACAATTTGTGGACATTTATCTTTTGGGGTTTACTACCCTACTATTTTCCAAGATTTTCTCCTTAGGGCAAGCTTTAATTATTTTCTCTCAGCAGGCCCTATACTTTAAAATTTTGTATTTATTTTATTTTTAAGTGTTCAAATTTACCTATACCTGGCAATCAGAATTTCCCATTGGAATGAGACACCAGTGGGCTCATTATAAGCAAAGAATTTGGATATTTTTGTTAGTCTGTGTAGCTTTGGGTGAGCAGTAGGGGGTGGTTTGTAAATAAGTGGCCAATATCTTTAGGCTTTTGTAAAATACAGGAAATGTTAGGGTGACTATTTTGGCCCTTTGGCCTTAACCTCCTCTGAGGTCCCTTAAAGCAATAAAGTACAGAAATCTATGAAAATGAACTTCAATATCCACAATTAGTCCCAGGTTTTAAGGAAGATTTGATTTCATAATGGTGGGTGGTCCCTATCAAGTGAGCATTTCATTTTTTTTCTGTATTTTACTTGTTCACTCATTCATATAAACTTTATATATAAAGTACTTTATAAGCATCTAGTATGCAGCAAGCCCTATGCTACAATCTATGAGCAAAATGCTTAGTCACTGTTCTCAAACATCTTAAGTTTAATTATGGGCACTGATGTGTAGAAGCAATTATAACACATTGTTAGAGTGCTACTTAACAACAAAAATAAAAGGAATTGGCATAACTGACATAATTGACGGATCCAGGAAGGCTTCCTAAAAGAAGTGATTTCTCAGCTGAGAACTACAGGTCATGTAGGAGTTTGCCAAAGAAGAGTATGTGTGAAGGAGAGAAAAAGGGAGAATGTTTCAGAAAAGTGCAACAAGAAGTGCTATGAGAAAATGCAGATGTTTTGGCCTGTACTGTTGTATTTAAGTGCATAAACTGAGAGATAAAACTAGAGTGATAAGTTAGAATTGAACCATGAAGGACCTTATCTTATTGTGAAAGTAACCATGTAAAGGGCTTACAGGGATGTAGCATGAGCCTATTTGCGGATTTGAAGTCTCTCCCAGTTGGCACTAGGAGAACAGATTAAATGAGAAAAACTAGAATCAAGGAAACAAGGCAAAGCCTATTACAGAAACCAGGGCAAGAGAAGTAGTACCTGACATAAATTTAACGTTTTGGGGATGGAAAGAAGTACACAAATTTAATACACATTTAGGAACTGATGATAAATTGAAGATGGGAGAGTAGAGTGATGACAGAACCATGGTTACAGGTTCAGTGCCCTCCTGGGACCCATAGGCTTGTTCATTCATAGATGGCCACGGACCAATAGACAAATATAAATGACCTCAAAAAGAACCTGGGCTGCAGAAAAACACTGAGGTCTACTCCAAGGCAGAAATGTGGCCCTTTCAATCCCTTGACCCACTATTGGTTTCGGAACACAAAAATAAAAGAATTCCAGTCAAGTACAGTGGTTTCTAGTCACCTGTTTTCTTTTTATGGCAGCCATGTGAAGCAGCATGAGGGGCCTTCAGGGGTATGCATTGTGGAGTCAGAATGCCTAGTTTGAAATCTACTTCTATCACTTATTATCTTGGACCAGGTTCTTAAATATTTCATTTACTAAGTAGGAATAATCATCTCCTCACAATGTTATGAAAGGAATTTGTAACATGTTATGAATGAAAGCATTAAGCATTTATCACAGGACCTCGAAGTGCTGGGGAAATGTTATCACTCTGAATATATATACTGTTTTAAGGTGTTCTCTTGAGGGAAACTGTTGACAGTTTACATACAGCTCGATCAATGTAAGTTTATTACCACTTTTGAAATAACACTGTCATGTCTCTATAACATTCCCTGATAGTAATAAAGAACCATCTTTACCTGCACCTGTGTACGCAAATTTCAGATACCAGTTGTTTATGAGATGTTTCTTCTCTGAAGCAATGTAGAAATGATAATAAGTTACATTGATTTTTGATTCTGTTAATTGGCTTAAACTTTGCTTATCTGAGTATGTATAAATAAGATACATTTTAGAAAAATGCTTTATCTAATTGCTATGATGCTTAAATATCTACAGGTCCAGAGAAATGAAATGCAAATGAATTAAGAGATGGAGTATCTACCATATGACAAACACTTTACTAATTGCTTTACACGCATTATATGTTATATATGTTAGGATTTTGCAGGTAAAATTGTTATCAGAATTTTAAAGGTAAAGATATTGGGGTTTAAAGATACAATTAAATAAATTGTCCAAACAGATACAGTTAAAACCATGACAGATTTAGGAGGTAAGCTTAGACAGGCAGTGGATGTAGATTAAGTGGCTCCAATTGAAAGAAATGGTGACTACTGTAATAATTTAATTTTTGCAAGTTCCACACAATGCCATAATCATTGACATTAATTATTACTGAAATAGTAAATAAGTAGAATCAGTGGTTCAATGCTAACTTAATGGCTGCAGTACAGCTTAAATCTGTACGATGAAATTTAATTACTTTTATACCAAATATTTTTAAAAGTATGGTAAAACATTGTGCTCCTTTGTTAGAAGTACCCTGGTCCAAAATATAACTAATATGTTTTAAAAAAAACATTTCAGAAGACTAATTCCTAGGTTATTTAAAGTGAGAACACACCAGTATAAGCTTGATTTCATACTGTCTTACATGTAAAAAAAAATTGGGCATATCTGTAAGAAGAAAATAACTTTATTTTTGGACTTTTAAGGAATTTAATTGATGAAGAAACTGGGGACACTCCATCAAAATCAGGGTTAACTTGTCTGCAAAGTATTTAATAAAGTATGCCAGAGTTTCAGCCATCTGTCATTTGTAGCTTGAGAGGTGTTTATGTTTTCTTTCTTATATATTTTTTTGTTGATGAATGATGTATTTCCTGAGTAGGGAAGAAATATCTGTGGATAATATTTGATTCATTAGCCAACTCAGTCTTGGAATGTTCTTCCTTCCTAGCTGCCTTTGGCTCTCTGTCTCTTCATCAGCAGCATGTCCTGAGAACCAGCTAGGTGCTCAGCCCTACTCTTGGGGAATATTAAGTTACTTGGTTTGATTTTAAAAACTTCATGATATGAACAGCTAAGCCAAATGCTTTCATATTGATGACCTAATGACCTGGGACAAGCTTATTCTAATGTCTTTAGCATAAGAATAAGATTGGATACAAGAAACCCTGTTTTTTGTTCTGACCATGGAATTCCTATCTGAGTACTTTGGGCAAATCACTTCATCTTTTTGGATCCAATTTTTCCTAGTCTATGAAAGAGACATTGATTTGAGACTACTTTTTCTTCACCTGTAATAGTCTAAGCATTGATTTTTCTCTAAAATTTAATTTTGTCCCTAAGATTTCTTCTATTTGAAAAAATCAGGGTACCATTGTTGTAAGTGATATGTTAAGCAGCTGTCTTTTGTGTATATTTCATAAGAAATCCAAATAGCTTATTTATTGTCACCAAATTCCTTGCAATTTCAACATTGAAATGAAAGTTTCATTTCTTTAAATTTCTGTTTAAAGTAAATTTTCTTTGGCAAAAATCTTTCTTTGGGTTTTAATTGTTTGAAAGGCTTATGTACTTAATGCATTTTCTTGCTGGCTTGAAAATTATTGTTACTACCTAGTTATTTGATCAACTTTACAGTTATGTTATAGAGATTTTTAAATAAATACATACTACCTTGGAAAATCTAATAGAACTGGAGATAATTGTACCCATCTATACAGAAAAGTGATTAATTGTAATTGTATGTTTACAAATTTCCTGTAAATTTAGAGGCACTTTTTTTATATGCCAGGTGTATGTATGCATTCCTTGTTTATTTGGAGATGATTAGGATTTTGATGGATTGTTACATTATTTTCTATGGTATCTTGATAATCCGAAGCCTTCTAATAAGCTGAGGACCAGCACACTGTTGGATTGTTGAATGTGCAGGCGAATATTTAAAGCACTTATTTTGCCAAGCACATTAGTGAGAACTGATATATTCACAGTAAAAAAAAAGAAGTAAAACTTGCATCCAAGTAATATTGTTCTTAGGGAAAAAAAGGGAGAATCTATTCACCTAATTCATTCACCTGTTTTGAAGTCCTAAAACAAGTTTCTGAAACATCTTTCTTCTCAAGAATGATATTTATGTATGTTTAGTTGCCAGTCTTTAGCTTGATATGGCTGCAAATAGCACCTTACAAAGAGGTTTTCGCTTACTATGACTTTATTTTCTTAAGATCCCCCCCACCATCAACCAACATATCTTTGACATATATCTGGCCAAATTTCAATCAGAATTTGCACATATTTTCCTTTCTTTCATTTTAAATTAGTGTTTCTTAGCATTTTCTAGCTCTTAATCATTCCTGTGGCCATCACTTATAACTGATCTATAAAATTTCTGCATAACAAAAGAAAATCACCTCACCCAGTTCTACCTGCTCTCTCTTTGCCTTCCAGGAAAACATGATATACAATTAATACACAGAAATCTGAATTTCCCCTATTTCTTTACCAAATATTTTCTTCCCTGTAAAAGTGGTGAGTGGTGGTTACATCGGAGTTTTTTAAAATGACTGTCTTAAACTGAACAGATAATTTATTCAGTCTTTATATATATGATATATTTCACATCCGGTTATACCTCTCTTTCCATTTCTCTGTTGGTGCCACTCTGTGAATGTCTGTCCCCTCCTTTTAACCCTTTTCTTCATTGTCCAAAACTGTGGTCTGTCAAACTGGAAGCTTCTTTTGGCCCCATGTCTTTCCTGACTAAATCCACTGTCCAGCTGTCCCTGACCTGCACATTTTTTTTTTCTGGTTTGTTTCTATCATACCATCTCTATATTGTGAAGTTCTTTTGGGTTCTGATGCCTAAGCACATAATAAGTGACAAGTGACCATTTATTAAAGAAATTTCTTGTGTCTCCTATACTGATCCTTTTACTTATTTAGTTTTAACAAAATGGTTTTTTGGCTATAGGGCTTTTGGGTTGAAAGAACATGGGGCTCCTGACACATTGGCAACTTTCGTTACACTCACTGAAACTACAGCTGTTGAAAGTGAAAAAAATTAGGTGAAAACTCTAAGTAAACCTAATACAAGGTGACTGATTTGACTTTCCCATCAAAATGAGTTTTTTGTTTTATATTTATATAACAGCAACCAAACACCCTTTTTTGTTATTGTTCAGTTACACAGTTTAGAGAGAACGTGTTCATGTAGAATTTAGTATTTTAGAAATTAGAGTATTTTTGCAACAGGGTAGTATGCAGATGCTCTTAAAATACATTTCAGTTTGTAAAAAACAGTTCAGATTTTAATAAAGATTAAATAATATTTTTTATAATATTCTTATGAGAGGAATATAATGTCATGCTTTTCTTAGGACTTGTTTATATCCTACTAAGTTACCTAATCTTTTCCACTTTGTCTTTATATTTGCAAAGTGACTAGCAATATTTCACTGACAATGCTGAAAAATAATTAATTCTGTCATAAATCAGATTGTCCTACAAAAGCCTGTTTGGTTTTCTGTGCCATGGTTGCGTGTTATTCAACAAACCATAACATAAATACTTTTTTTTTGATGAAAGTAAATGTATAAAAATATGCTACACTAATTTAAAAATAAATGTGTTGCAGTTTATCAAAGCACATCTTTTTAATTTATGAGATTAAATCGTTAATGTTTTTTTTAAGGAAAATTGGGCTACATATGATTCACTGTTTCAATGTTTAATTATAGAAATAGCCTGCTACTTTGTTCAGACCTCATGTCTATTATCATTAATATATGAGAAACCATATTCTATAGCAAATAAATCTATTTCTGAAAAAAATACATTTTAAAACATGAACTTCTGCTCACTTCAATAAGTCAGCCAAATTTTAAATGCCTACTATGTCCCAAGAGTATAAAATCTATCAAATAATTTCAGGAAATGAAATAAATGTAGATTTGAATAGCTGTTTATATAAAAGAGAAGCTGTTGTAAGGTATCAAATAATAATTACTAAATAACTGTATAGACAGTGATTGCTAGGGTAATTAAAAGAAATATTAATTCAAATATAGAGAACCTGGGAAGTGTTTTTAAAAGAAATGGTATATATGATTAATGAATAAAGATGTAAGAGAAGAATATTGCAGAGAAAAGTAGCAGCATGGCTGGCGTCCAAGAATATAGAGGCAAGAAAAGGGTTAAAGGGCAAAAGTAGGACTCATGCTAAGTGAGGGCAGATTAGGCTATAAACAATACTTAAAGTCTAAATTTAGACCCTCTTCTCTCATTTAACTTAGTGAAGCATCCTTTTTAACTGGTGGCTCTGTCTTCTGGTGAGCATTAACCTCTCTCTCTCTCTTTTTAATAGAATTAGGTCACTCCTGTTTAAAATTGATTGATTGGTAGATAGATGATTGAGAAAGACATAGATATTCGTCCTTGGAAATAAGGTCTTTTAATACCACATTGGGATACTATTTAAGAGGCCTGTGCAAGGATTTTTGAACTATATATGCACCTGAGTTTAACTTTACCAGTTACCCTTTGATAAGAGTCCAGAAACTCTCAAGGTATGTGTTTGCTTGTATTTTTCTGTCCAGTAGAGACAATGACCCCAAAGTTTATGGTTCTACTATGTGTGAGGTGTTACAACTATATTTAACACAGAATTCCAACTCAAATATATTTTCCTCAAGATGTATATATTAGCCAGTTCTTCTAAATGCTCTGGAAATCAGATAACCAGATTTACCATCTTATGAATTCCATTATTAAAAAAGTAATAAATTGTGGATGCGTTCATTTTATCTTTATACAAGCATCTTGTTTTGAATGCTTTGAAAATTTAATTCGATATTTCCTGATACTGAAATCTTCCCTTCAGTAGTAGTCATTCACAACCTCCCCCCATCGGGCACCCTGGTTGCATTTTATTCAATTTTCCAATGCTCCTGTGTGGAAAGACTAAATGTCAACCACACTGAGGCACAAATAAGGCAGAGTTAACGTTGTTCCCGGTTCTCGAAGAGCTTCCTGAAACTGCATGACAGAGAGAATGGCCTCTCTACTGATGCTATACAGCAGGCGGGACATGGCTGTGCAGATGGAGCGCTGCACCTTGTGTGAGGGCTGTTCCTCCTAAGCCGCCATTACTGTCTGGCCAGAATCTTCTCCCGCGCCGTCTCTGGCTTCCCTACGCCATTACCTAGATACATGAACTGTTTTCCCATTTTCAGGCCTCTGGTCACACATAATTTTCTCTGTCTGAAATGTCCTTTGCCCCTGAATCCGTTCCTTGAATACCTGTATTTATTTTTCAAGACAGAGTTCAAATGTCACTTCATATATAAAGCCTTCTTTCTCTAGCTCTCTTAGTGCTTTGTCAGTACTTTGCCATTAAACAACCACAAGCGTTTAATGACATCCTCGATGGGTGGGCAATTTGGAGGCTCTGGGAATAAAAAGTAAAATAAAACATAATCTCTGCCCTTATGGATATTACAGTGTTGCCAAGTGGTTACTGCAAGGTAAGGGTTGCTTATTCTCTTACAAAACCTAGTTTTATTAAAATCGTATGTCTACTTGCCTTTGCACTAGAAGATCGTGAGTTCTTCCTTGCCAGGATTTGGCATAATGTTGTAATTTCTAGATGCTTAGAGCAAAGATTCTGTAATCAGACCACCCAGGTACAACCCTGGCTCTCTGACCAGCCAACTGTGTGGCCTGGATAATTAAGTTACTTATCCTCATTCCGTCTGTTTTTTCATTGATAAATAATAGCAATTATTTTTCTTCTTACCATTATTCTTTTAGCTGGTACAAAATAAGTATTGTTAATTTTTGGGTTCTGATTGTAAGTGACCTTTAATATTAGATTATATATTTTAAATTTTACCCTATATACAAATTGAATTAATTGCAGTACATAAAATGAGTATTAGTAAGCTCAAAGCAACATTTTAAGGCCTTTCTACATTCATATGTATGGGTCTGTTTGTATTCAACTTATAACTTTTCATCTATAAAAATACTTCTTCGCTTGGAATATATTTACATATAAGCTTCTTTAATGAGTAAACAGAGTTAGACATGGACCTCTACTCCTTTCAGAGTCCTGATATTTAAACAAATTTATTTCCCTTTAATATCCAATGTATGTGAAAAGTGTTCTTAAACTTCTTAGAATATTGTTTTATATTTAATATGTGTTTTTAAGTACTGTAAAGTTCTGACACTTTATTAAAAAATCAACACTACACAAGATGAAGGGTAAAAATGTGAAAAAATGTGTGTCAACCCAAATAGCTGACATGTAACAACATTAGGGTTTACAAATAGCCTCTGAAGAACCTGGGAAGGAGTTCTGTGAAAGATTTGTATTCAGATGGAAGATAACTAACATTACCGATGCAAAATAAACACATACCAAATGTATATCCAAAGTACAGTTCCAGTTTGCATAAAATAGGACCTCATAAAATATATATTTTCCAGAAATTGAGACATAAATGTTAAATATGTTAGTTTAGCTCATTAAAAACAAACTTCACAGAAAGTGCTAAAGCTTGCCAACATTGATGAGAATTACAATGTATTTGAAGGAGATTTCTCAGATTCTGAAAATTAGTTACTCATTATATTTGCTTTGAGATACTGTGAAAAACAGAGAGCCTAATAGCAAAAAGGACATCATAAAGTTAAGGTTATTTTTAATAAATGTTAAAAGTACCTCAGCTCATAACATGCTTCTATATTGAGCAAATTACTGTATAATAGGAATAGCTAAACTTTACCAAATTTTTGACATATGCCAGTCAGTATGTTAAGAGCCTTGCATGTGCTAAATTGTTTAATTCTTACAATAGGTCTATGAGGGAGATTCTGTGTAATCATTGGATTTGTTGTACAGATGAGGAAACAGATGCACAGACAGCTGAAAAAACTTGTTCAAGATCCCAATCAGTATTTAAGATTTGCACTGTTAATTCCAGAAGTCCCTACCTATGTGACATGTAAAGGGTTGATTGTTGTTAACATGTGCTCTAGTGTATTCTGGTGAAAATGTCAGATAGCTTGAATATTCTAGGCACAGAGTCATAAACCCAGTAGATGGTCTAATCTCAAGATGTTAGGACTTGGCAGTTCAGCCCCTTAGAGAGAAACTCACATTGATGTGATTAGCAGTAGTGCTGAGAAAAATCTTTTTTTTTAACTAATCCATGTGAAAGCCTGCAAAAAATTTTTGAAAAAGAGAGAGATGTGATCTGCTACACATGAAACAGAAGTTATTGCACATAATTTTTTTCTGACTTTCAGTATGTTCCTCCTAGTGCTAAAATAACCCAAGTATGTAGCCATTTTTTTGTAGAAGAACAATTGCTAGAAGATGCTGGCAGGCATTACATTTTATTTAATTATTCATTTAGGAGATAAGATATTTTTTTCTCATGGTATTCATAAACTAAGTATTGCTTCTGAAATGCATACCTGAGCATGCATGCTTGTATTATTTGGTAACCCTTATAACAAGTGACATTGAGTAGCAATTCTATATTATAACATCATCTAGCTAATAAATAATTTATGAAAAAGAATCATTTAGTACCTTGTATCTGTTTATCAGACACTGCTATAACTGGTATTGATTCAAAATGTGTTCTTTAAATGATTTAACTGCTTTCTCATAGACATATTTTTCAGTGAAGCGTTAATTACATTTGATTAGAAGTATATATAAAACTCTTATACATCTTCCCTCTTAGATTTCTCAGTTGCAGTTAAAACTCATTTGTTCAAAACAGCATCGTTCCTCAACATCCCCTCCACCACCACCCCATTAAAAAAAAAGAGATTTTCCTCCAGTTTCTCTGTCTCATTAATGTCACCACCATCTAGCTAGTTCTTCAAGCCAGACAGATGAAAGTCATCTCTGATGCCTCCCGTTCCTTCATCTTCCATATTATATGCATTAGGACCTCTCCTCTATTATACTTGTTTCTCAGTGCTTCTCTCTTTCTCTTCTGCCACCACCCAGATTCAAGCACCATGTTTTGGCCAACAGCAAAGGCAGGCTTGTAGCAGGTGTTCAGTAAAAGTTTATTAAACAAATGAAATTATTCAGGAAATTGTAATTCCAAAGCAGTTCAGCATGGAATCACAAATGTCTTATTAAGCTTCTTCATACCCCCATTTTATTCCTTTTAGTTCAGCTGTTGTTCCCTCAATTTTGAGATTAGCCGGTAATATTCCACCTTTGTTACTCCTCAAGCCATCCGTGGAAGAGGAAGGGCACTTTAATGTTTTTATTATGAAAGATTTCAATGTAGCCTTATGATATTCATGTAAAATAAAGATAAATGAAGATGACTAAACCAACTGGCCAATATACGGTCATAAAATGCCCAACAATATTAATAGCAGCATTTGCCACAGATAAAATATATTGTGGAGTTTAATCAAGGATAGTACAAATGTTTGGGTAAAGAGACCTCTGAAATAGAAACTTAGTCCTCATTCTGCTTCTAAACTTTCTTGTGTGACATTATATGGCTTCAGTGTCTTCTTCTAGGGCTTGGAGAAGATTTTGTATGAAATCCCTCAGGTCTAGAATTCTCTGGTTACTTATAAATGAATTGTTCTCTCATAGGGGTAATTTGTGTTATATTCCTTTCCCTTATTTCTACCCTTTCCCTCATATGGATATATCTATGTACCCAGTAATAATCCTCATGAAACACATCATTATGTCTCAGTTCTATGATCTTTACATATATTGTCATTTATTCCTCACAATGACCTAAAGAATTTTGTACTTCTGTATGTTATGAAATAAACTTAAGACACTGAGAGGTTAGTAACCTGCCCAAAGTCACCACAGCTAGTACATGGCCCTAGCGTTTAAAGGTAGGAATCTGGACTCCAGAATGTATTGTCCTAACCACTAGGCAGCATTCCTGTTGAGGGCAGGGACTGAGGTTGGTCTTTAAAGGAGTTTTGGGGAGATGTGTGGTGGATGCCTGTCATCAAAGAGTGAGTCTTTCAGGTAAATAAATAATTAAAAACATGAGATAATCTACAATAAAAGATGTTTATATAAAGTACTGCGTAACAAGGAGAGAAGTCACTCTATAAGCATCAGAGTATGTAACCAAAGAGATGACACTTGAACTATTCATCTAAGGCTAAGTACAGTGAGAGACAGCCTGACAAATGGGTGAAAAGCTATTAGAAGACAAAACCCATGGATGGATTGGTAGGTTTTGAGGTTGAGTGAATTGTATGGGACAAGGAAACAGAAAACTTGTGTCAGGTTAAAGTGTCAAAGGTTTTATAGATCAAGCCAGATGTTTAACCTTCATGCCAAAACAATGTGGGATTATTAAAGTTTTTTAAAGCACTGCACTCATACGTTGAGAATTTTTAAAGATGGTAACTTTTATGTGGAAGAAAATAATTGCTCTTAGACTAAGGGCTCCTGTTGGGGCTACCTTCAGAGACTGTGACTTTGATTGGTAAGAAGCAGCTGGAGAGAGTCTGAGCAAACAATAAAGATCCGTTGTCCAAAAGTAAAAAACAGAAGCTACAACTTTAATAAGAGACAAACATATGGGAAGATATCCTTTAAATAACAGAGGTATATAAAACACACATAGGAAGCACACATATTATTGTTAAACTGTTCTAATTTGGCAGCAACTATTACAAGTATGCCTTTGTGAAAACAGAATGTGAGTTTCAATTTTATTCAGCAGCCATTGATCTATGGTAACAACATCCTGGGTACAGCCCAAACGACTCGCCTTGAGACAGAAGTATTACATTAGGCTCATGCATAAAACAGTGCTGAAATGCATAGTAGAAACTCGGTATGTGGATCTCACACACTCTGTAGAGGGAGAAATTTTATATTATGATATGTGTTCACAATTACATTTTGATACTCCCTCATTTTATGAGCTTACAACTCTAATTTATCATTAAATTTTAAGTATTTTTTTAAATGTTGTTTAGCAATTTTAGACATGGTTGTATAATTTTTATGCCTAGAATTTTCCCATCAAAACACATTGCAAATTAGCTTTTATTTACCAGAAGAAAAATGCAAAATTTTTGATAAACTAGTTTTCTCTAAATTGAAGTGAGAGCAACAGCAGGTTGTCCACACACTGGGGAATAATCTGATACCATTCCAACTTTAAGACAGGAAATTCTGAAATGGTGCAATATAGGAATGGGATGTGAAGGCTAAAGAGCACTTATTGGCTCAACACAGCATCTTCTTTGGAAAAGAAAAGAAGATACCAAAGTTAGCTGAAGAATAAAGTATCCAGAGGTAACAGAAAAGAGAGGACAGTGTTAAGTCCTTGGCTGTTACCCATTACATCACGTACGGGTTTCTGTATTCTCAATATTGCTCATTGTTTAGTTGTTACTGTCAGTAAAGTAGTGCACACAACTGTGAGGAAGGCTGACTTTGATAGCTCATTTTCTCATCACTTTGACAGTTGGAGTTGAAATCAGTCATCTGCAATAAATACTGTTTTGTACCATGCACAATATTGTGGTCTGAATTAGCTGCTGAACTTATGATTTATATAAGTCTTTGCAGGGCTGATTTATACTTCATTATTCTTACCTGGACTTGAATTGTATCACTAAGAAAGAAAAGTGGAAAAGATATGGACAAAAATTATGAAAATAGACTAAAATATTTTCAAACTAATTAAATGTAGCAAGATATCCTTGGAAGGTGTTGTTTGAAAGGGTGAAAAAAGACTAAGTTCAAACAAGAAGTGTCCCATAATAATGTTTGAATGCTGCATATTTAATAGTATGTTATTTTTGAAAAGATTTTTATTGTCCTGGGAGACTCTTTATAATCTGTAAGTGAAAAGTGCTATCATTATTTTATATAACAAACAATGAATGTTATTTTGTTTGTTTGCTTTGTTTGGCCTCAATTGCTCTGATTCCACTTGAAAAACCTTAGTAATAAAAAGTTAAATGTATATAAAAGCATATATATATTTATAAAAATGTTAAATAATTTATATATATAAGTTCTTTATATATTTATGCATATGTATTATATATATATGAGCTCCTTAAGACCAAAACTTTGCAAAGAACAACATCTATAGGAATTTTCTAGGGCTGCCATAACAAAAATTATAAAACAGGTGGCTTAAAGACAACAGAAATGTACTCTCATAGTTCTGTAGGCTGGAAGTCTGAAATCACAATGTCAGCAGGGTCATGCTCCCTCTGAAAGCTCCAGAGGAGGAATCCTCCTTGCCTCTTCTGAGTGTCTGGTAGCCCCTGGGAATCCGTGACGTTGCTTGTCTTGTTGACTTTCCAGTCGCTGCATCCTTCCTCACATGGCCCTCTTTGTGTGTTTCTGTGTCTCCAGGTCTGAATTTACCTCTCCTTTCTCTTGTGAAGACACCAGTCATTGCATTTAGGGCCCACCCTGATCCAGTATTGCAACTGCAAACATGTATTTCCAAATAAAATCCCATTCTGTGGTTCTGGATTGCCCTGAATTTTGGAGGGACAAATAAGGGTATGATATTATTTAATCGTGACTCAAAAAATCTAGTTCAGTCCAATCTAATCTTTATTTTTTCCTTTGAATTCCAAGAAAGCACTGAATAATTCTGGCCTTTTCATGTCTTTAGTGCTTCTATAAACAAAAGTTTTTTGGGGGACTCCAGGAAAATCTATTCAAGTTACTGAAAGATGCTTGTACATGAACTCTAGAGTGGAAGATAGAAAGTGAAGGAAAAGATAGAAAGTAAAGGAATTTGTGGCAACCCATTTTATTTTGCTATTATTAATATACAATTGCATGAGCAACATTATGGTTACTAGACTCCCCTTATTATCAAGTCCCCACCACATACCCCATTGCAGTCACCGTCCATCAGTATAGTAGGATGTTATAGAATCACTACTTGTCTTCTCTGTGTTATGCTACCTTCCACGAATGCCCCAACCCCACCCCCACCCTGCTACATTATGTGTGCTAATTGTAATAGCCCTTTTTCCCCCTTATCCCTCCTTTCCCACCCATCCTCCCCAGTCCCGTTCCCTTTGGTAACTGTTAGTCCATTCTTGGGTTCTATGAGTCTGCAGCTGTTTTGTTCCTTCAGTTTTTTCTTTGTTCTTATATTCCACAGATGAGTGAAATCTTTCTCCGCCTGGATTACTTCACTGAGAATAATACCCTTTAGCTCCATCCGTGTTGTTGCAAATGGTGGAATGCATACAGTGTTTTTTAAAAAAGAAAACAGCACAAACAAGAAATCAAAATAAATTTTAAAATAACACTCTTATTTTCTAGGACCTTATTAGAATGACACATTACTTGACAGGAAGCCAAAGACATTTTTTCAGTAGAGGAAGGAACAGTCACCTGCCATTGCAAACTTGCTTCTACAAATGGGAATGTTTGTCCCTAGAGGTGTTCTTCTCTTTTATTCATTTGAGCTCTTTGCATCTTATTATCTCTTGTTAATCAAATCTTGGGAATGTCTTGGATTTTCAAGACTCTCAACACCATAGGAATAACATGCAATCTTCCTTAAATCAGCAACAACAGAGTAAGTGATACACTTTTACAGACTTTACATACTTACTGTGAGAAAGCAAGAAATCTTTGTATGACAATAATTGAATGTTCCTCTAGATTTCTGTGCATGTGCCTGAGTGTTTTATCTATTTTGTTTCCTGGGTTCTGGGTACCTGCCACCACCCCTCTATGCCTAGGATTTTATACATGTCAAGGTGAATGACTCACAGGGAGCAATGAATATCAAGTGAATGTGTTATTCACCTTGTTTTATTACATAGTAAAGAGTAAAAGGATTATCAGTGAAAAGGGCTCAGGTTCAGTGAGAGGTGAAACATAAGAGAGTGTGTGGTTCTAGTATTTAATGTAGTTTAGGTGTGGGCTGGAGTGAGTCTTCCCCTCCACCCAGAAATAGGCTGCAGTTCTTGTGTTTTGAGCTCCCTTAGCATAACCAGGGGAGGGAGTCCCTGAGTTCTTATTGGTTGCTGAGGTGTGACGCAAAAGGCAGGGGGGCTTTGAAACTTGTTGGCAGTCTACATCAACAATGGAGTAGAACTCTTTATCACTATGTAAGAAAAATCTGAGAGGAAAATAAGAGAGGTAGTTTCTAGAAACTTAAGAATTTCACATTGTGCCAGAGTGTAAACATCCATTCATTGAGCTCTTAAAGAGGAAGAGAAATTAGGTTTAGTTAACTGACAGTATGAGTGCTACATTTAAGATATCCTCCAGCCTTTCAGAAAAAAAGGCTGAGTGCCTGAAAAGATTGTCACTATCCCTGTTTGCCTTTGAAGATTAGAGAGGATTACACTCAGCATGCAGAGGTAATATTGTTGTCACTTACAGTTATAACAATAAATTTTATTGTTAAAATTCATTTTTTAAGTGAAATGGTCATATTTAAGGGAGTTCCTAAGATTATGATTATTGTTTATCATAAGAACCTTAAAACCTTAGGTTTTTCATTACATTCTTGTTAATTATGGACACTAGGAAGGGCTGTAGGTGATTATATTAATCTACTTACAACCTATCTGTCCCCCCAACTCCATTTAAAAACTGAAGGTTTGGTTACTGGTATTAAATGATTCTATGATATTGGCAACCTGCAACTTGCTTGAGAAAGTAATAAAATGATTGAGCATGTGAGGTGTGATTAATAGGCACTGTTAACCTGGCTTCTCCTCTTCCCTCTTCTGCTTACCTTCTTTAAGCATATCACAGCTCATAATCAATTTAGACAATAGATGAGATAATTAACCCACAGTAATATTTCAAAACACTTTTATTAGTTTTGTCAGTCCATAGTTTGAGGTTGGGTTGGGAGGCAGATGCACTCTTAAAAGGAAAATAATAAATAATATATTTTAATTATGCCTGCTTCCCATGTGGCCCAAGACAGTATTTTTTGAAGGTTAGACAAATTCTGTATATATTAAAGAGGAGATACTTTACCACTATAAGATTGAATAAATCTAATTTTCTCAAGGAGAAAGATGTTATGCTCAATTAAATATTATAATTAGGTCCTATATAGAGATATCTGTAGGAAAAAAAAATCAAATAATATACTTTCCCAAAGTTTTAATTTAATTGTGTATCTTTACATATCAGGTGGTTAGCATGTAATAGTGGTTTTGTCCTTACAGTGTTTCTTGTTAAAGCAAAATTCATTCAAAAATCATGTGAAGTATTTAATGCCTATTCTTCAATAACTTATTTGATGAAATCTAAGTGACCAAGAGTTCAAGTCTAGAAGACTGACCAATATTGTCTGTATATTTAATGCTAAGAAATAATTAATATTTATATTTCAAATCTGTTTGTTAGACTGTTACTACCATTTGACCCTTTTTAAACTGTCATATTTCCAATTTACTCAAATGGCATATAATTGTCCAATGAGTTTGGGTTGTCTAGCAACAGCTCTCTAAAAAGATAATGGGAGGCTGAGATAACAGGAACTAGTGAATAAGTAAGAGATAAAAGTCAAATATTGTTTCAAATAATTGAATATATATAATTGAATAAGCAGCAACAATTGGCAAAGGAAAGCATTAGGAGAAATATGAATAATCTGTTTTTGTAAGCATTGCTCTGGACACACGACAAGAAAGTGTTCAGGATATATTGGTGTATAAAAGAATGTAACTCATTATCAGTTTTGAAACTGCATTTGGAAAGTATTGACATGCAGTTAATAGTCAAACCCTCAATAGTAATTTCTCTAAAATAAAAACACAGATGGAAGGTAGCTGAAAACTCATGTGTTTCTTGTGAAGCATCATCATGCCTAATGCTTTATGTACTAGTTTATTTATGGAAATATTGGGCCTCAGGAGAATCAGAGAAAATCAACTGAACGCTCCTCATTTATTCTGAGTGAGAAGACCTTGTGTTTGCCATGGTCCCAAAGAAACTGAGAATCCCAAAAGAGGGCCAATCACTGGATTATATACAGTATGAAGGCATAAGTCATTAAAGATACTGTCCAAAAAAGCTCTGAACAAACTGGAATGCAACCTCCTGCTCATGAAGGTAGATACAGAGAAGAGAGATGAGATAAGCTGGATGGAGGGGGAAAACACAACAGAGGATTTAAGGAAAAGTCTAAGAAGGAAAGTAAGGTTAGAAAAAGTCATCATGGAAGTTAAATAATGGACATCAGCTAACTGGGTTTTAAGATGGGTGAAGGAAAAGTCTAGGGGAGTGTTTTAGAACAAGATTCTAGAAAAGTAAGATGCATACAGACATTCAGCAATATTTAATGGCTTAATTTCACAGGAAAAATATTAGGCATTCATTAGAGAAGATGGTTACAAGGAAAACTAGAGAATGGAGAGGGAGAGACTCATTGATTTTACTCAACTTTAATAATCATGGTGCATTGGATTGTGAATGAGATGTTCTGATGGTAGAATTAATCTTTTTCTGAGAGCAATCTACCTTAAAGGACATAGTGTACAGTTGCAAGCACATAAATAGAAGCCAATGATTTACTTCCAAGAGAGTGGGCATTCACATGCAGTTTAGTGCCATGAGGCTTATGAGCAGAGTTCCTGTTTTTATTCTAAACCAAATTTTACCCCTACCTCCTACAGAGTGATCTGCTTATGTTCATTTGCTTCATGGTTTGACATATTGAGATCAAATATAAGATAAAAGATGGGTAAATTTTCACTTGGACTCTCATAGCATGTCTGAAATAAAAATAAAGACAGGCAAAAAAAGAATATCCACAAGCAAAACAACTGACAAATGAAAGGCCAAGGTCCTTAACTCAAGAGAAAATGACTACTATGGTAAGAAGCCTTTTAGGAGATGAGAAGATGGAACACAGGGTACAGAGTAGATGATTGACAGTTGACAAAAGGAGACACATCTCCATGGAAACAGCCAA
This sequence comes from Smutsia gigantea, assembly GCA_032199065.1. NCBI lineage: Eukaryota > Metazoa > Chordata > Mammalia > Pholidota > Manidae > Smutsia > Smutsia gigantea. The sequence continues at coordinate 745,447 of JAVSCE010015400.1, forward strand.
GGATTTTTTTCCTTGACCTCGGGAGAAAGAAAGCTATATACATTTTGGCAGATTAAATACAGATTTCTGTGGCCATGTGAAGACATGTAATACAATATAAGAAAGAATATTGCTTACATGTGAGAAAACATGGAAGACTTTGCTAATAAAAAAATATGCCAACTTGCTGCCTAAGTTTAGGAAAGGAAATAGAGTGGTCCTATTAAATGCCAAGCACTACACGTTCACCAATGCCCTCAAACCATCGCTGGGCCATAGTGAGTTCACAGTTAAATCAGATAACTAAAAGACTAACAGATGTTTAAGGAAACAGTGCATACACGACAGATAAATGTCTGAATATGTAGCAATATAACAAGCTTCTGTGCCTAGTATGAGTCTCTTTTAGCTTTGAGAAACAGGTCGGTCTATCAGGTGCTTTCCAGAGTAGAAATTTAAGTCATCAGATTTTAGAAAAGTATGTAGAGTGTGATATCAGTTAAGAATTTATAAAATCCTTTTATATGAAGGAATATAAAATGGAAATGTCTAGAAAGTGGTCTGTAAAGAAAGATATTAAATTAATGCCACGTTTTATTTGATTGCCACTAGGGGAGCAGGGATGCTCTTGCATGTGCACCTACAAAGAGGGGGAGGCAGGGGAAATGCTTGCCTATGCCACTGTATCATGGTCTACGGTGCTCCCCAGAGTTACGCAATGTGCCACCCACCTTTTGCAGGTGGGATGTGTAATGCTTAAGGTGTGAAGGCAGCCTTTTTTTTTCCTGTACCTTGTATACATACATACATATATATATATTTACAACAATAATTCATCCAGGTATATCTTTTATAAGTGAAAATGATATTAAGAGAAAGAATCATCAAGTAAGTACCTTATTTCTTATCATCATAATAGTGTCTTCGATGATTTAACCTCATTAAAACATATCCTGGAAACTCAATAAATATATGTTGAGTAGATAAGTTTCTTAAATTTGTGAAGACATGGAACTCTACAATTATTAATTCTGATTTCACAAACATTTATTGATACCAGGTCTTTTCTTACTTACTTAACTCACTGAATTCTGTGGCCCAAATTCTGTGTGTTAGTGATTTGTTGAAGGTGTTACAGCCGGTGAATTGTGTAGCACAATGCCGTCACTTACGCTCATGGCTCACTCAGCTGTTTCTGCCATATGAAGCTTGACCTCAACTAGCAGGTTTGGAATCACTGACTAGAAGATGGTCCAGGTCAGAAGAGTTGAATCATGGACATTCCCATTGTAGGTGAAGGTTTACATTGGTTTTAATAATAGTTTTTATGCTTTTAGTTTCTTAAAAATAGCAGCGCTGCTGTTCTCATGATTTGGTGGAATTTGGTGTTAGTTGGGATATAGACAAAGTATCACAATAAAATGCCTTCAGCATCCTTTCCCTGCCTAAGTGATCCATTACAAAAGAAAATTTAAGGAACTGTACATTAATATCTTTTGCCAGCCTCCTGCCTGTGTGAGTCTTGGGAAAGACAGGAAAGTGAAAGGAGAGAGAGAGTGCCACACGGCCTTAGAATATGATCAGACAATGGTGTATTGTGACATGATTGATTGATATTTCAAAATGCTTTACAGTAAAATTCAAACAATTCATGAATGGCTTGTTTAATTTTATAGTTAAAGCTATTAGACATAAAATGCTTCTCTGTAGCAAATTCTTTGAACAGAAAATGAGAGGTTAAATGAAGAGAGTAAGACATCTAAGGCCACATGGAGAATAGATGTCACAGCTGGAAATTTGGCAATGGCCTTGTGATTCTGGTCCCTGTATGTTTTTATTTATTTTTATTTATTTAGTCATTCATTCATTCATTCAATATAAACTTCATTCTTCTTTTCTAGTGTAGAATAATATTATGCCTAGCATTTTACTTTTCCAAAATGTGATATTTTTTATTTATTGGATAAACGAAAAGTTTGAATCAAAATGATAAGCAGTGATCCTAAGTATTTATGAAAATGGAAGTTTTTTTCTTTTAATGGATAACTGATATAAAAGGAGTTATATAGAGGAAAAAACATCATTCTAGAAAGGCATTTTAAATTAATTGTTCAATGCGCTTTTAAGAATTTGATTATCTAAAGAAGGTACATGAAATCTGACACCATATTAGAGAAACAGAAACTAAAGAAATAGATCTAGAATCATCTAGAATATCCTAAATTATTAATCAAGTCAAATGGGATAGAATTTTCGTAGCACCTGAAGTACTAAAGGATAAGTAACTTGGTATTCAATTTACTTGGGAAACAGCAAAATAAACTTTAAGGAGGTTTTCCTAAAGCTGTTAATTGTTAAGCATAGAAAAAATTGACCCGGTTTTTTAAATGACATTGTACCTCCTGTCTAAATGCCACCTGCAAATGGCTTATTTGCATGGGGATAAAGTGGAAGGGCCTTCATCTTCCTTTTGCTTATTACCGGGATAACAAACCTCTGTTCATGAAGTACAGCATCGTTTTTGTTATAAATGAAGAATGAGCCAACTTTCTGCCACATCTGGCTACTGATCTATATAAGCTTTGAATAAACAGTAGACACTCAATTGCCAGCACCCATTCCTTAAAAAATGGGAGTTCCCCACACCCTGAGGTCAAATAGCTCTTTGCTATAACTGCATTTCATCTTTCAGAAAACCAGGACTTTAAAAAGAGATAAGACTTTATAGCACAGGGAGAAAAACATTTATTAGATAATCTAAGAACAAATCTGTTTGTACTTCATATACTAAATCTTTTCCCAACGTCCAATTACCCATAAAAATTAAAATGGTTACTACTGGCAGAATATTTTCACAGTATCAACACTAGCATTTACATTGAAAAGTAATTTTACTCCTTTTTGAGAAATTTACAGCTAAGTTATTAATTTTTTGAAGAATCCAGAATCAACCTGAGTGAAATCTTAGTGGCTTTCTGCTGGGCAAAGAGGAAGAGGGAGATTTAAACAGAGCTGAATGGCATTTAAAAAGTACATTTAATTGATAACATCCAGAAAATTCAAAGCTCCACGTTAACATTTTTCCCACTACTTTGAAATAGACCTCGTCCTCCTTACCTTAAACCTTCAAAATGGTTGCCTGTAAACAGAGTTATTAATTACAGATGTATGGAAATATCTTTCAGTGAAGCTGCATGAAAATTTATGAAAGCAGGGATCAGCAAACTCTTTTTGTAATGGAGTGGGTAGCAATGCCTCTTAAAAATACTTCACCAGATTGGATGCAACCATAAAATATAACAAGACTATTCTCACATTTTGTTTGCTTTTATCAATAGAGCCTCGTAATCGGACAACCTTTTATTTTGTTAACAGCCACATCAAACTGTTAACCCCCATTGCACTTGTAACTTAAAAAGCATATACTTTTGTCCCAATCTTCTGCTTATTTGAGTTATTTCCATATCATTCTCAACCTTCTTCAAGTTTCTTCAGGCCCCTGTTTCAAACTGAGGTTATGTTTTATGTTAATTTTTGCACATATTTATGTTATTGTGTATCAGTCCCAGCTTAGTGTCATCTAAAACTTGATGCTAATTCTTTATAATTATTTGTTGCTTCTATCTGCAGCTTATAATTTTTGTAGGAGGTATACAGAATATTTTCTCATGTCTCAGAATTCTTATTTAATCCAAATGAATGATGGCCACTCCTAGTTTCTAAAGAAAAATGGACAGGTCTTTGAAGGATTTAATAAAAAATTGACAGATGAATTCTGTGTCTCCTAAACCCCCACTGGCCATAATTAACTGCTCTTGTGTAAAAAGAGGACTAGACATTAGAGGAATCATACAGAAAGTCTGTTGTCTACCTGAGTGAAAATGCTTTAAGTTACTTCCTCCTTTCCTACAGCAAGTAAGCTTGCTTTCTATCCTGTGGCCAGGTGGGAAAAGAATTGGAGTGAGAACATGTTATCACTCTCCTCTTGAACAGCAGGCACCTACGGGTTCCCTGTGGTGCAGTGGAACCATACATGATGAGATGGTTTTAGGAAAGTTTGATATGTGTCCTCTGGAGTTTGAGGATGAAACTAAACATGGTCAGTTCAGTCCTAGTATCTGCTTCTAGCTTTCAAAATTCTGAAGGCTAAATGCATGTTGAGGCAGTTTGTGATGGCAGGGTGAGGAAAGAGAAGAGCTGTCAGATTATCCTACCACAAGTTGGAGGAGTAAATATCCTGTAGGTCAAGTAGGTGCGATCAATGACGTAGGAGGCTTGTTCCAAGTTGCAAGAAGTCAGGGTGAGAGAAATTGTCCAGGTTAGAGAATGCGTAGTGTTCCAGAGAACTCAGGAATGCACTCTATGACAGACTAGCATTTGAGAGTCTGCCTCCCATGAGAGCAAAGATCATATTATTTAAGAAACTTTCTGTTCTTTCCTTTAATCCTTCCTATTACAATCTTCCTGCTCCTCCTGCTGTAATCCCGGAGGAGCCATAAACAGCAAAAGGAGAAGCTGGATAAGCAAGGAGAAGCCTCACAACCAACCGTACCTCTTCCTGTTCCCTGCTGGGGGTGAACAGTGAGGAGGGGGAACATTTGGATTTGGTTACAAGATTATAGTTCTGATTTACATTCAACTAGGCTTTTTAAAACATGAAAACAAATCAAATTTACTCAAATAATTTGCTTGTATAACTTAAATTTTGTTGAAAAATCTTTTGAAAATTACTAGGTAGATGGAGTCATTGACAAAGAGTGGGGAAAAGAGATCCAATGAGCAGGTGTGAAGGCAGTGATGGGAGGGGGGCAAAAAGTTTATTTTTTCCTTTATACCCATAAGTTCAGACTGACTGAAAGCCTATTATGTAAGAATGATGAAAATCTTAACAAGTCTCCTTTTGTTTCCTTAGTCGTGTTTCTTTCTCAAATATCTGCCATGTTTGTCAACATTATTTGAAAATGGGTTGTCTTCTTTTTCTAAATGTCTTTACATATATATATATCCCATATGTATGATGAAAGTACATCCTTAGTTTCCTTCTTAGAGATGGGAAATTTAGGATCTATATCCATAAGATAACTACTTTCTGAGTGATGTTTTATGATAGTTAATGGGCAGTGAGAAAGCCAACAGAATGGAATACTCTCAACCATGGATTTGTATAGACTTTTATTGAATTCACCTCTCCATTTTTCTCAAATATACTGTTCCATGTATTTTAGGATTGTGGTGTTATATTTGTCTGACATACATGTGTCTATGTATGTGTATGTGTGTGTATTTGTGTTTTATTATTGTTACAGTATTTGTGCCTTATAGAATGGAACTGTGCTTTGGGAGATAAATCCACCAGAAACAGGTACAACATCTATTTATTCTACTGAATTAAGGAAATAAATACAGAACTTCTTGATTACTGTTTTCAATCATAGAACAGACAAAATAATTTTAAAAATAAAAAATTAAAATTTGCTTATTTTCTAAATGTGAACATGCATGATTTGCAGGAGGCCCAATTCACACAAATGAAGGAAATATCCTAATTCTGTATTATTTGTATTTGTTTCTCATCTTTCTCTTGCCCTGAAAAGACTAAGAAATAGATAAGTAGAAGTCCAAGGAAACTCTGGGTCCCTAGAGCAGAAGGCCAATTGGCTGACAAATGAAAATTGGCTTTGAAGAGTGAGAGTTGAGTTGTCTGGTCATGCAGGAGAGAAAACAAGCCAGAGTAGGACTTTTGTTTTTGTTTTTTTGCAGTAATATAAAATGGAAAGAACCCTCCCCCAAAAAATAAAAATAAGAAAGTCATACCTTTTTAAATATTTATTGACTGTTCCTTAAGTTTTCTAAAGAAAAAAAGAAAGACTAATCTAAAAAATCTTTTTCCTTATTCCCTCTCTGAACACTTAGTGACCTTAATGTATTTCATATTTTCTTTTCCTTGTGTTTATCTATTAAATGGGAAGGTATGATTCCTTAGAAGACTGCCAAAGTTCTTAAAAATATTTAATTGATATAAAGTACATAGGGTATTTTGCAAATTAAAAATTGCTATAGGGAGGGACTCAAGAGGTGGAGTGAATAGGGTGGTGGAAATCTCCTCCCAAAACCATATAAATTTTTGAAAATACAAGAAATACAACTATTCCTAAAAGAGAGACCAGAAGATACAGTACCACAGTCAGGCTACATCTACATCTGCGAGAACTCAGCATCTCATGAAAAGGGTAAGGTACAAAGCCGTGACCCGACAGGACCTGAGCACTCCCCAAACCCCAGCTCACTGGTGGGAGGAAAAGAATCAGAGTGGGGAGGGAGTGGAAGCACAGGACTACTAAATAACCAACCCTAGTAATCTGCACTGGGAGCACAGACACACATTGCATGGTGTACTGGATATTAGAGAAATGGAAAAGTAAAATCTGAGATGGAGACTGAGTGGGTCCCCACAGCCAGCTCCCCTGGGACAAAAGAAAAGCAGGAGCATTTTAAAAGCCTTAAAGGGACAAGGGCTCAACAGCTGGACAAAATTGTCCCAGCACACTCAGCCCAGCAGACTGAGAATCTTGAGGAACTTCAGGCTCCCTAATCCCCTGGGGGATAACACAGCCCCAAAGCTCTTCATGGTGATATGCAGCCTGCCATTCATTCCCCCTCACCGGCACCTCAAACAAACTGACTGACCGGCCACAGCTGCGGAGCAACCAGAGAATAGCCCCACCCACAGCAACCAGAGTCTCCTCCCAGCGTGCAGCTAACTGGGACAGGCAGAGAAGACAGAGGAAGGGCCAGAGGCACGAAGGGAGGCCGTTCTCACAGGAGAACACACATGATGTGGCTGCAAACCCTGCAGAATGCTAGGCTATCCCGAGGGCAGCCCCACCCACGGCAGCTCAGGGGAGTATCCCAGAGATGGCTCCTAGTATGTGATTAAATGGCACAGACAGTGGAAGCCAGAGCAAGATCCAGAAAGCACGAAGGGGCATGGTTCTCGCAGGAGAACACACCCAACATGGCTGCAACCCCCGCAGTGCACTAGGCTATCCTGAGGGCTGCCCCACCCACGGAAGCTCAGAAGATTATCCCAGAGACTGCTCCTGGTGTGCAGGTAGATGGCACAGGGAGCCGAGAAGGGCAAGGCTACCAACAAGCAGGAAAGGACTTTGTTCTCCCAGCTGACACATGCACCACCTGCCTGTGACCACTTCTATCACCATGAAAAGGCAGAAGAATCTGGTCCAGTAAAAAATCACTCAGACAACCCCAGAGGGAGACAATATAACCAATCTTCCTGAAAAAGAATTCAAAATAAAAGTCATAACCATGCTGATGGACTTGCAGAGAAAAATGCAAGAGCTAAGGGATGAAGTTTGGAGACAAGTAACAAATGAAACAATCAATAGAAGGTCTTAAGAGCAGGCTGGACGAAGTGCAAGAGACTGTCAATGTAATAGAAATCAGAGAACAGTAATACAGAGAAGCTGAGGCAGAGAGAGAGATAAAAGAATCTCTAGGAATGAAAGAATATTAAGAGAACTGTGTGACCAATCCAAATGGAACAATATTCGCATTACAGGGGTACCAGAAGAAGAAGAGAGAGGAAAAGGGATAGAAAGTGTCTTTGAAGAAATAATTGCTGAAAAATTTCCCAAGCTGGGGAAGGAAATAGTCTCTCAGACCGTGGAGGACCACAGATCACCCAACCCAAGGGACCCAAGGAGGACAACACAAAGACATATAATAATTAAAATGGCAAAGATCAAAGACAAAGACAGAGTACTAAAGGCAGTAAGAGAGAAAAAAAAAACCTACAAAGGAAAACCCATCAGGCTGTCATCAGACTTCTCAACAGAAACCTTAGAGTCCAGAAGAGAATGGCATGATATATTTAATGCAATGAAACAGAAGGGCATTGAACCAAGAATACTCTACCCAGCACAGTTATCATTTAAATTTGAAGGAGAGATTAAACAATTTCCATACAAGCAAAAGCTGAGAAATTTTCTCTCCCACAAACCACCTCTACAGTGCATTTTGGAGGGACTAAGGCTAAAAAGATGTCACCCAAGGGATAGACAAAGAGTAAAGAATATGATTCATAACATACATAGAATGGAGGAGGAAGAAAAAGGAGGAAAAATAAAAAGAAGCTTTAGGTTGTGTTTGTAATAAGATACAAAGTGAGTAAAATTAGACTGTTAGATAGTAAGGGCATTACCCTTGAAATTTTGGTAACCACGAATCAAAAGACTGCAATGAAAATAAGTACATACCTATCGATAATCACACTAAATGTAAATGGTCTGAAAGCACCAATCAAAAGACACAGAGTTACTGAATGGATAAAAAAATAAGACCCATCTATATACTGCCTACAAGAGACTCACTTCAAACCCAAAGACATACACAGACTGAAAGTGAAGGGTTGGAAAAAGATATTTCATCCAACTAATAAGGAGAAAAAAGCAGGAGTTGCAGTACTTGTATCAGACAAAATAGACTTCAAAACAAAGAAAGTCACAAGAGACAAAGAACGATATTACATAATGATAAAAGGGTCAGTCCAATAAGAGGATATAACTATTATAAATATCCATGCACCCAACACAGGATCACCTACATATGTGAAACAAATATTAACAGAATTAAAGGGGGAAATAGAATGCAATGCATTCATTTTAGGAGACTTCAACACACCACTCAGTCCAAAGGACAGATCAGCCAGACAGAAAATAAATAGACAGAGGCACTGAAGAACATATTAGAATTGATGGACCGAATGGACATCTACAGAACACTCCATCCAAAAGCAACAGGATACACATTCTTCTCAAGTGCACATGGAACATTTTGAAAAATAGATCATATACTAGGCCACAAAAAGAACCTCAGGAAATTAAAAAAGATTGAAATTGTACCAACCAGCATCTCATATCAGAAAGGTATGAAACTAGAAATAAATTACACAAAGAAAACGAAAAAGCCCACAAACACATGGAGGCTTAATAACATGCTCCTAAATAATCAATAGATCAATGACCAAATAAGAACTGAGATCCAGCAATATATGGAGAGAAATGACAACAATAATTCAACACTACAAAATCTGTGGGACGCAGCGAAAGCCATGCTAAGAGGAAAATATATTGCAATAAAGGCCTACCTCAGGAAAGAAGAACAATCCCAAATGAACAGTCTAAACTCACAACTAATGAAACTAGAGAAGGAAGAACAAATGAGGCCCAAAGTCTGTAGAAGGAGGGACATAATAAAGATTAGAGCAGAAATAAATAAAATTGCAAAGAATAAAACAATAGAAAGAATCAATGAAACAGGAGCTGATTCTTCGAGAAAATAGACAAAAGATAAACCCTTAGCTAGACTTATTAAGAAAAATAGAGAGTCTACACACATAAACAGAATCAGAAATGAGAAAGGAAAAATCACTACGTACACCACAGAAATACAAAGAATTATGAGAGGGTACTATGAAAAATTATATGGTAACAAACTGGATAACCTAAAAGAAATGGGCAACATTCTAGAAAAATACAACCTTCCAAGGTTCACCCAGGAAGAAATAGAAAATCTGAATAGACCAATTACCAGCAAAGAAATTGAATTGGTAATCAGAAAACTACCTAACAACAAAACACCTGAACCAGATGGTTTCACTGCTGAATTTTATCAAACATTTAGTGAAGACCTAATACCATCCTCGTTTAAGTTTTCCAAAAAGTTCAAGAGGACGGAATACTCCCAAACTCATTATACAAGACCAACATCACTCTAATGCAAAAACCAGGCAAAGACACCAGAAAAATAGAAAATTACAGGCCAATATCCCTGATGAACATAGATGCAAAAATACTCAACAAAAAATTAGCACACCAAATTCAAAAATACATAAAAAAGATCATCCATCATGATCAACTGGGATTCATCCCAGGGATGCAAGGATGGTACAACACTGGAAAATCCATCAACATCATCCACTACAGCAACAAAAATAATAACAAAAACCACATGATCATCTCCATAGATGCTGAAAAAGCATTCGACAAAATTCAACATCCATTCATGATAAAAACTCTCAACAAAATGGGTATAGAGGGCAAATGCCTCAACATAATAAAGGCCATATATGACAAACCCACAGCCAACATTATACTTAAAGTGAGAAGCTGAAAACTTTTCCTTTAAGATTGGGAATAAGTCAGGTATGCCCACTCTCCCATCTTTTATTCAACGTAGTACTGGAGGTTGTAGCCACGCCAGTCAGACAAAACTAAGAAATACAAGGCATCCAGACTGGTAAAGAAGAAGTCAAACTGGCACTATTTACAGATGACATGATATTGTATGTAAAAAACCCTAAAGACTCCACTCCAAAACTGCTAGAACTAATATCTTAATTCACCAAAGTTGTAGCATTCAAACTTAATACACAGAAATCTATTGCTTTCCTAAACACTAACGATGAACTAGCAGAACGAAAAATCAGGAGAACAATTCCATTCACAATTGCATCAAAAAGAATAAAATACCTAGGAATAAACCTAACCAAGGAAGTGAAAGACCTATATCCTGAAAACTACAAGACACTCTGAAGAGAAATTAAAGAGGACACTAACAAATGGAAACTCATCCCATGCTCTTGGCCAGGAAGAATTAATATTGTCAAAATGGCTATCTTACATAAAGCAATCTACAGATTCCATGCAGTCTCTATCAGAATACCAACAGCATTCAATAACAAACTGGAATAGTTCTAAAATACATATGGATCCACAAAAGACCCCAAATAGCCAAAGCAATCCTGAGAAGGAAGAATAAACCAGGGGTATCTGCTTCCCAATGTAAAATTCTATTACAAAGCCGTAGTAATCAAGAAAATTTGGAACTGGCACCAGAACAGAACCACAGACCAGTGGAACAGAGTCCAGATATTAACCCAAATATATATGGTCAATTAATATATGATAAAGGAGTCATGGGTATACAATGGTGAAATGCCATCCTGTTCAACAGCTGGTGTTGGCAAAACTAGACAGCTACATGCAAGAGAATGAAACTGGATTATTGTTTAACCCCATACACAAAAGTAAACTTGAAATACATCAAAGAGCTGAATGTAAGTCATGAAACCATAAAACTCTTAGAAAAAAACATAGGCAAAAATCTCTTGGACATAAACATGAGCAACTTCTTCATGAACATATCTCCCTGACAAGGGAAACAAAAGCAAAAATAAACAAGTGGGACTATATCAAGCTGAAAAGCTTCTGTACAGCAAAGGCACCATCAATAGAATAAAAAGACATCCTACAGTATGGGAGAATATATTCATAAATGACATATCCAATAAAGGGTTGACATCTAAAATATATAAAGATCTCATGCACCTCAACAAACAAAAAGCAAACAATCCAAATAAAAAGTGGGCAGAGGATCTGAACAGACACTTCTCCAAGGAAGAAATTCTGATAGTCAATAGGCACATAAAAAGATGCTCCACATCCCTAATCATCAGAGTAATGCAAATTAAAACCACAATGAGATGTCACCTCACAGCAGTTAGGATGGCCACCATCCAAAAGACAAACAACAACAAATGTTGGCAAGGATGTGGAGAAAGGGGAACCATCCTAAGCTGCTGGTGGGAATGGTAATTAGTTCAACTATTGTGGAAAGGAGTATGGAGGTTCCTCAAAAAACTCAAAATAGAAATACCATTTGACCCAGGAATTCCACTCCTAGGAATTTACCCTAAGAATGCAGGAGCCCAGTTTGAAAAAGACAGATGCACCCCTATGTTTATCACAGTACTATTTACAATAGCCAAGACATGGAAGCATCCTAAGTGTCCATCAGTAGATGAATGGATAAAGAAGAGGTGGTACATATACACAATGGAGTATTATTCAGCCATAAGAAGAAAACAAATCCTTCCATTTACAACAACATAGATCAACTAGAGGGTATTATGCTCAGTGAAACAAGCCAGGTGGAAAAAGACAAGTATCAAATGATTTCACTCATATGTGGGGTATAAGAAGAAAGAAAAAAACCGAAGGAACAAAACAGCAGCAGACTCACAGAACCCAAGAATGGACTAACAGTTTCCAAAGGGAAAGGGACTGGGGTGGATGGGTGGGAATAGGGGCATTATGATTAGCAGACGTAATATAGTGGGAGGGGGCATGGGGAAAGGTGTACAACACAGAGAAGACAAGTAGTGATTCTATAGCATCTTACTACACTGATGGACAGTGACTGTAATGGGGTATGTAGTAGTGACTTGATGATGGGGGGAGACTAGTAACCATAATGTTGCTCATGTAATTGTAGATTAATGATATTAAAGAAAAAAACTGCTGTATAGCTTTAAACCATTTTCTCTTCAGTTTCCACTCATACCACAGCCTTACTCAGAAAAGTCCCTTGTTTCATGAGGTATTTTAGACCCATTTTACCATGTATGTTCTGGACAAAACCAAGTAGTTGACTTGCAAACTTGGGCAATCTGTAAGTTTTCATTTAAAAGGTATGCAGGAGCAGAACATTTAAGAAATCAAACCCAGTGTAGGTGTGTGGGGGGCTGGTGGCAAGGCTTATTTAATTTCAACTTTGGAAGTGGAACTTACCACATATTTTCCAGTTCTAGAATAGAGTCAAATGGTCTTCATTTTTCCTTGAATGGCCTATTTTATAAAACAAACAGCCAATTTTAACTGTCTCTTGGGTTGCTACCTATTTCTATGTAACTGGCCCACAAGGCCTAGAATGACCCCTCCAAAATAAAATTGGGAATCAACTATGATATCAAAGCCTATTTCCAGATAACAATGAAGTGATTAAACATTTTGAACAGTGGAATATCTTTCATTTGCTAATCAATGTGTATGTGTTCTGCTTTTATGATTAAGGGGTGAATTAACTATTTGAGATAATGCAATATTAGAATAATTATTAAGAAGTACATTATAATAAAAGGTGTGGTGTTCTTTGACCAGATTTTAATAGATAATTTTTAACTATTTCTTAATGGACATATTAAAAATACAGGCTTACTTGATATTCTAATCAGGTCAAAAAACAATTACGGAAATATATAGCAATTATGTGTAGTCTAGTTAAATGTATTTCTCAATCTATTCTTGTTACTTTTGGGCAATAAAACTTACATGCAGATATAGATAATATTATAAATGGGAATCAATCTTTACATTAGTTTTGACCATTCAAACCTTTTCAGCTCACAATGTTTTTCTCACTAAAAGTACCTCTAATGTCAAGTTAGGCATGACTTTAATCAGATATAGGATTAAATTTAATATGCTCCTAGATTTCTGTGGTTTCCAATAGGAGTCCATAAACAGAATGCCAAATAAGCTACTCAGAAAAAAAAAGTGTTAGATATTTGGTAAATAATAGATTTTAGTTAGCATCTGAAGCATTAATTAGAACATCTTTGCCCTCTCTGTCCACAAGCAGAAACCATTTGTTAGCCATTTATGATGTTGAGGTAGCTAATAATATAGAGAAATGATGGATATTGCCAAATTGTGGAGCTTATTGTTTTCATGCTTTTTTTTTTCAATGTTTGCTTTGGTATTTTGAAAATTGTTTTCAGTTCAAGGCGAAAGATCAGAAGCTTGTTTTATGGACCAGTGAGTAATTTGCTGAAAGCAAACAACTAAATTTATTAAAGTGAATTCACAACATAACCTACAGGTGGTTTTGTGCATCATCTCCGTGAATGTTCTTGGTTTGATGTTTAATGATTTGGGTCATTCTTCTCACTTGACAATTCTTATGTCCTATGCTGTGAGTGCCTGTTAACTCTGCAGGATATGTGTAGCAATGTTTACTCACTATCCCAGTAAAAGAGAAGAGATCTAGTTCCAAATAAAGATTGTGTATTTTTTTGTGTGTGTGTGTGATTGCTGGAAACGGGCATGAATTTTTACCAGAATAACAAAATTCCTTTTCAGGGCTTTTCCCTTCGATATGGAACCCATGTTATCTAGCCATGAAAGAGAAGAGAGTCCTTGTACAAATTTCTCATACCTTATTAAACTAGGAAATTGTGGGTTTTGAAATAATTTTTTAATGGTCCACTTTTAAAAACCACTGTCTGTGGACCAAGTAGCAACCTAAGCTCTCCTAGTACAAACTAAGGTTGGAGGGAGTCCCTGCAGAGATAGAGTTGTGCACTTTGTTTAGTATCTTAAATTATTAGATTACCATACTTTGTTTTTCCCACAAATAATCTTAAATTATTCAGACTTTTTTTTTCCACAAAGAATAAGAGATTTTGAATCTTGGGTTTGTAGTAGGTTCTCTGTTTTGTCATAAAACATATGGGGTAAGTACCATAAATGGTATCTGGACCTTAATAAGTACTTAATAAATGCATTTCTCTTATGTTTGGGAAGCAAAATATATATGGGTAGCATGTATATAGCATATTTGGTATGTAGGTTAAGGAAAGTCAGAACTTGCATGAACTGTGAAAAACATATATAAAAACCAATTAAATGAACCACTCTGTGTGCCTGAAATTTTAATGACTCCTTTAAGAATCTCCAGAGCTCTAGTGGCCCTAGGACTAAAACTTCACAGATCATTTGTTATTATATATAGGCCTTAACTTTTAATATTTCAGAGAACCATTCTGTTAAACTTTAGTTTTTTCTATACATTTTTTAGATGTTTATTTTTTTCATTAATAAAATGTTTTATCTGAGCAGTAAAGCAAAATGTATTTTATATAAAGGTCACTGCCTTGTCTTTTGTTATAATATTTAATTTTATTATAAGTCATGGTGAATTTACTTTAATTAAATTTGTAAAATAAAAACAAAAACAATTGATAACTACAAAAACCTCATTAAATCAAGGTGTATGTACTTTTTGAGTTTTCATTCTAGGTCATTTTTTTGACTGACTTTTTTTCCATTGCTGTACCTAATTCTAATATGTCCTCTGTACTTTGTGTCTACTTGTAGCTTCTAGTTAGCCTCAGGTTAGGAAATCAAAAAAGTGAATTTAGGAGAACTGTATATTACTCTGGTTGAGACCCAGAGTGTAGTGGGTGATATACTCATTTTTGCTTTCACGAGATATTTGTTGGACACCTATTTCGACACCTGTCCTTTGTAGGTTATGATATAGTTCAGGTAACATAATCGCTAATCACAACACTGAGAAGTCCCAGGTGTTAGGAGACCTAACCTAATCTAGGTCATGTGGTGAAGCTTCTTAAAGAAGGAACATATTAGTTGAGATCAAAAAAATAAAAGTAAAAGTAAGTTAGAAGTCCATCAGTAGATGAATGGATAAAGAAGAGGTGGTACATATACACAATGGAATATTATTCAGCCATAAGAAGAAAACAAATCCTACCATTTGCAACAACATGGATGGAGCTAGAGGGTATTATGCTGAGTGAAATAAGCCAAGCCGAAAAAGACAAGTATCAAATGATTTCACTCATATGTGGAGTATAAGAACAAAGAAAAAATACTGAAGGAACAAAACAGCAGCAGACTCACAGAACCCAAGAACGGACTAATAGTTACCAAAGGAAAGGGACTGGGGAAAATGGGCGGGAAGGGAGGGATAAGAGGGAAAAAGGGGCATTACGATTAGCAGATATAATGTTGGGGGGGCACGGGGAGGGCTGTACAACTCAGAGAAGACAAGTAGTGATTCTATAGCATCTCACTACACTGATGGACAGTGACTGTAATGGGGTTGGTGGGGGGGACCTGATGAAGGGGGTAGTTTAATAGCCATAATATTGCACATGTAATTGTAGATTAATGATACCAAAATAAATTTTTAAAAAAGTAAGTTAGAAAAAGAAGAACAATGGAATGGGAGAATGGTTTATTTTATCTGGCAACTGTATTTGTTTGGCATGTTGTATTTTATCTGGCATTCTAGTCCTCAGCGAGTGCTGCTGGGAGCTCCTCAGAGCTGACCGAAATTGAGGCAAAGGGGGATTGCCTTTTTATTCTTATATTAGCCTGTCATGGGCCAATGGCTACCCACCTGAAGAGGCAAATCTTAGGACGGTTAGTTCCTCTTGTGTTGTTGTAGGCAATACTTAGCAAAGGGTACATATGCGAACTGTCAACTGTGATATTTCCTCTGATTGTGGGATGGCTGTGTTCCTATGAAGAGGGGGTCTGGATGTGATACAGACTATCTAGTACAATAATTTTCTCTTATGTCAGTTTCCACAGTGATGGCTAGGTAATATTTCTGTACCTTTTTTGTTTGTTTTGTTTTGTTTTTACTGTTATGATTTTGTCCTCTTAACAGTTAATTTTCTACCTTTCTGACTCTTATAGAAAACTGAACAATTATAGCTACAGATAGTGACTAATTTAGAAAGAAGAAAATTTGTATTAGCTTACTTGGAGGACTTCCTTTCTTTAGCTTCTACCAAGTCAGAAAACAAATCATAAAATGTATACATTTATGCAATTTCAGTCTATTAATAATTTCTTTGTGGAAGTAAAAGCATAATAATTAACACCTGTTTTATTGTAAAAGATAAAGAAAACATAAAATCCAGTTTTTCTGTTATAAAAATGATTTTTTAAATGACCTTAAACTGTTTTTACATAAGTGACTTAATTTGACATAAAAATAAAAGAGAACACATCTGTAGAAATAAAAAGGAGAGTAGCTTACTTGAGAAAGAAAAACAGACAAAGAACAACAAAAATGTTTGATAGCCATGGAATGTAAGAGACACTCCATTAAGTGACCACCCAGATTTGATGGAAATGCTGTAGCACTGAAAGTCTAATTTCACAAAAGTACTTATCTGAAATAAAAATCCAACCTTATCCTTATATGGTTATTAATTTTGAAATACTGAACCTTTTAAGACCCTTTATTTATTCAAAAATGTGGTTAAGCAAAACACATTGCATAGTGCTGACACTTTTAAACACTCAACAAAGGTTTCTTTTATTGTTCCATGTATTGTTATTATGGTCAGGAAGAAAAACTGCCCTTTTAAGTATTCTGGAACTGCTTACTATGTTTTATCAAGTTAAAAAGTAGATATGTTTTGATACTGAAAATAAAATAATTGTTCTAAAGCAGGAGAAGTGAATTCAAAGTCAACAATCTCCAGGGCCAGATAGATAACAAAGAAAACAATAGAGACAACGGTGAAATGGAGATGACACACTCAAAATAAAGATACTCAAATTCAATTATAAAAACGACAATCTACTTCCCAGTTAGCCAGAGTTGAGTTGAGACAAGTGGAGGATTAGTTTGTAACTCTTGAAACAGCAGAGTTCATCAGATTCCTGGTGTCATTAGCAGTTTGAATGTTATTGTGTAAAACACAGAACAGTCATGAGACATGAAGGTGTCCCAGATATCATTTTCTTGCAAGACATAGAAACATATTTAAATTTGCCTTGGTAAAGCAGGGATTCAACTGAAATGATAAAAGAATTTCTTGGACTCCTAGGAAATGGAAAATCATTAGATAGATGCTCATTTTTCTCTGTTTCTGGGTCTACATGGTTTCTGTTCTCTATTCATCTATTCCATCCTGAGACAAGACTCATGTCCAAGGCTGTTAGTATTTTCTCCCCTTGGCTTAAATTGACTCATGATTTTATGTTACCATGGCAGCAATTCAGAGCCCATGCCAATGGACTCCTACTTTAAATGCCTGTAATTAGAACACTAGAATATCTGGTCTCCAAAATCAAATTCTTGAGGAAAAAATCGAGTCTATTATTTGCTTCCCCTTGAATCAGGCTTCCAGCCTATTTTATTCACCTGAAAGCACAGTCGTGTGACACAGAATGGGTCTGCTTCAAGCTCTGTGCTTTATCACAATGACAGAGTAAGACATTTAAAGGCTTTTTGTGCTGAAAAGATTATGTCCATTGGTTATGTAATTCAATACGAAAACATTTTGAAACTATAAAATCCACACTTGCTGAAGCTAAATACCTAATTCTGGTTTGCAAAGTTCTGGATAAGAGCCTGAAATTGAACCTTTTTAATTACTGTATGGATGCACACATTTGGTGCCTTAATTGAAGCACATTTTCATCCTGTCTGAGGGAAATCCAACACAAAACTGACCACTCATTCAGGTCTAATTCTCTCTCTCAGCCTTTATTAATGTTCCTAAACTCAGGTCATCCTCAGCTAAGGAACCAGGAGAACAGATCTGTAGATGTTTCCTTCCCCAAAGACAGTTTGGGTGTAGCTTCCTTGCACAGAGACAATCAAAGTATAAGCTAACTGTACACTTTCACTCTGGTCTTTTAGATGCAGTCTGAGGTTCCAGCATGTTCAGACTCTTGAGTGACCACCTCCTCAAGGTCAATGTCATGATCCCTTCATATCTCCCTTCTCTGCAGACTTCCTTTCTCTTCCCCAAACATGTTCATAGCTCTTAATTCTGCCTTCTCTCTCCTCTAACCTCATTACTTTACCAAGTCATATTACTGTCAGATTCCTAATTCATTCAGAGGGCATAATGGTAAGGAATAAAGGAACAATGTTAGGTAAATATTGGTGCCATACTACCTCCCCCTTTCCTTAGCTGAGAATTTTTGGCTACTTTTGTAACCAAGGGAAATGTGTTCAATGTCTCCAAGCGATCGGGTGGCAGGGTGGCATTTGCCCTGTGTGAGTCAAACACTGACTTTGCAGATACGACCTTTTAAATAAGGCAGTCTCAATAAATTTTGACCTGCTGATGGTTGCTGAAGCTTTATAGAAACTTGAAAGAGTCATAAGCCACCATTTAAAAACCATCCATAGAAGAAACCTTCATCTTAGAGAAAAAATGTCTCTAACTAGATGTGAAGCAAACACAGACAACTTACATAATAAAACAGGATTGATAAAGAGGAAATTAGGCAAATGGGATATGGATTCATAAGTTTCTTAGTTAATTACACTGTGATACTGTTTAATGAAAATTTACACTTTTTAAAAGAAGTAGAATGCAAAAATCAATGTTTTGATAATACAGACTACTAGCATATGTGCAGGATTTGCAGACCTGGAAGTTTCACAAATCGGAGGGGAGACACTACTGACATCTAGTGGTAGAGGCCAGAGGTGCCAGTAAACATCGCACAAAGCATAAAAGTGTTCCACAGCAGTGATCAGGCCCGAAGGGTCTGGGATTCTCATGTTGGGAAGCCCTGCTCTAAACTGGTTCTGCTTCATTACTCAATCAATTATATGTGTTAAGTAACTCTCATATAACTAATAGCAAACACCATTTTACTGAGCATTTATTATGTATAATTCTGAAAATTTTATATACATAAACTCAGCTTATCCTCGTTGCATTATAAAATAGGTCATTCTGTAATCCCCATTTTACAGATGAGGAAATGGAGACACAGAGAGCTAACTTGCTGAAGATCACGTAGCTAGAAGGTGATAGATCTGGGATTCATAGCAAGGCAATTTGGTTCCTGAACCTCACTC
This sequence comes from Smutsia gigantea, assembly GCA_032199065.1. Lineage (NCBI taxonomy): Eukaryota > Metazoa > Chordata > Mammalia > Pholidota > Manidae > Smutsia > Smutsia gigantea. The sequence goes on from JAVSCE010015400.1 coordinate 764,935, forward strand.
TTAAGAGCTATGATAAAGAGAATCGAATTTTACTTATTATCTCCCTCCACATCTCCCCATTCTCTTTCAACTTTAAGAAGCAGACTTTAGCAAATCTCAAGCTACAGAACTCATAATTATGGGAGCTTCTCAGAAAACAGGGTTTTATACAGTATACAGTGTTCCTCCACAGGTGTACTAAACTTTATCTGTAAAGTTAAGAATTTTTTGTAATTTAAGGATGACTGATTCATTCCTCATTCTCCAGTCTAGATTCATTTAGATTTATAAATAATAAGATTAAAAGAGAAAATAAAGTCTCTAGCTCAAATCAGTAAAATTTAAGTTGCACAGGTCAAAAATTTAGGTGGGTATGTTTTTAGACATTTTACACTAATAAGCTATTTTACTTATTTTGTATTTTATAATGCTTTCTTTTCATATTCATTGTATAATATCCATGTATAAAAATTAAATAGTAAGTGTAATAGAATTTATTTTATATAATCTAGTATTGTAATGTATATTGATGTCTAAATAATAATAAGCTATTTCTTTTGCTTTATAATTTTTGGAAGCAAACTCCATTCAGATTCCAAATATTGATTTCATGTTATAGTACTGAAAAGGCATAATCAGAGGCCATTTTTAAGTATTTTTCTTATATTTCATCCAGTATAAACATTTTCATCTTATTTTTGCTTTTTTTTTGTAATGGTGATCTCATTTTTTAATGGAAAACATAACAAGAATTTTGTTTCCTTTTACATATGATATTGATATTTATAGCTTCAATGATAATTGCTACAGGTATAATATTTAACAATAGACAACATCATTATAGTTAGGGAGGCAAAACATAAAATTAAGTAACAGAATGGCAGAAAACTGCAAGGCATAGTAATAATGAAGCACAGGAAGTAGATGTGCTTTTTTTATGTGGTATTCCAAGTCAAAAGGAGGCATTCAATGCCTGTTAAATCCCATGTGGCTCTATGATCAGATTTATGTGGTTCTATTTTGGCAGGTTTGCTAAAGAATATCCTACCAATCATATATGAACAGTGATCATTTAAAAATATTTATTAGGAAAAGAAAAGCTCTGGTTTTCCCCGTATGCTGAGAATTTTAGCAAATCCAGTCAGCTCTTCTTAATACTGCCTCCTTTCTCCATCAGCTGCTGCAACTAGAATCTAGGCTAACATTGTTTCTTGCCTATAAATGTGCAATAGTCTCATACTATCTCTCTTTGCTTCCATTTCTGCTTCTATATTCTGCTTTCCATAGAACAAAGAAATCTCTTAAGAATGTAAGGCAAATCATACCACTCTTTGCTTACAGCCATCCCATGCTACTCATTCACTTAGAATATCATCGAACTCCCTATTATGACCTGCCACACAAACCTATTCAGATTGCATCGCTTAAGCTCTATTCCCAAATCACTTTCCTCTAACAGAATGGTGTTTTGTTGTACCTCAAATACTTTAGGCTCATTTTTGCCTTAGGACATTAACACTAGCTCTTTCCTCTGACAGAAACATCATTTTCCTAAATTTTTGGCTAACTCCCCTTGAGGTTTCAGCTTAAATGAAATGTCCTTGGCATCTCTCGTCAAGTAGAGCAGAAATTCCACGTGAGTAGGCTGCAGGGAAAACTATGAAGAACTTTTTTGTTTAAGTTGGTGTTTTCTAAAGTAAATCACTATGGGAAATACTAGTAACTGAAATATGAAAGGAATGCTATACATGTCTTAATTCATACCTTTCCTGCAATTATTTTCTGTGTGCCAATCACCTACTGTTTGCTAGAAATGTCTTAGGATTTCCTGTTTTTTGTATATTGAGTTTATTCCTTCTGGTCAGATTCTATTCAGTATCTTTTATAACTCAGAATGGTTGACTATTCCTCTTGTTCCCTCAGTGTCCTAGAGAAATACCTGCAGAGTCAGACTCTGTATCTCCTGTGCATACCTCTGCTCTCTCCCTCATAACAGGTGCAGGAGAGCTTTTCCACATTTATTCTACCTAAGATTCCCTTTTCTCTTTCTTGGCTTTATGGTAAATATTTGCACTCCTGCTCTGCCGTCTGTTTGTACTATTCCTTTCTTGATCAATTCCCCAATGGGCATTTTTACTGATCATCCTTAGCAGGGTAAAGCTGTTTTAGGTAAAACTCTACTTAAGGGAAATTGACAGTTGGGGAGAAATAACTGTACAGTGTTGGGTAGTATTTATTAGAAGGCAAATCTATTGTATTAGAGGACAGAAATCCATTACTCAACAGAATATCCTGGGTCAGGAATTCAGCAAGTTTTTGGTAAACACTTTTGTGACAGGAATTCACATTTAAGTTTTTGAACTCACAAGATTAGTTGAGCAAAGTAGACAGTTTGGTATTTTAATTCCTAAGCAACTAATTCATTTTTAAATATCAAGTGCAAAAGAAATACTGCATTTAAATACAAAATAAATATTTTACCATGTTATAGCTATGTTACATAGCAATAATTTACCATATTATTTATTAGTGGGGAGGTGCACATGTATACATGCTATTTTTTTTGAAGAAAGTCTCAATGACAGACTAAAGAAAAGCAAGATAATACAGGAGAAAGAAGAAGAATTCAGTTATTCTTGATGATGTGGGTAATAGTTTTATTCTTTATACTAGGTATTGGATATGTGGGTTATAGAACAGAAATATGTATATAAATATGGAACAAAATAGGAAGGCCTGGCATAGATTACATTAAATTTTTGATAAAGTTTGCATTTCAAGTAAGAATATACTTTCATATATATATAATTTAAAACATACTTGTCAAGGTAAGGGTTTAGGCTAGCAATTTAAGAAAAAATAATTAAAATCTTCCCTATTCATAGTCCCAAAATAGATTCCAGATGGAATTTTATTTGATTTAAATGAAAAACATAAAACCAAAAACATACTAGGGAAACAAGTGGGTAAGTATTCAGATTACTTGAGGTGGTAAAAGGTGAAGCATGATCCCAAAGATACATAAAGGAAAAGAGACAAATTATGCTATTTAAACATTTTTAAATTAAACATGCTTCCAAAAAAGTCTACGAAAAGAGAAAAATCCCAAAATATGAAAAGAAGCATTTTGCTTTATTATAAGATCAGGTAATGTGTTTGGTTTATGCCTGTTTTCCCAGCATTATTATTAAGGCTGCATCTATTCACCCCTAAAAGTTGTTCTAATCTGTACAATAAATTATTTGGTCACCTGAGTTAATACCCTTATTAAACAAGAGCTTAAAAATCAGTAGAAAAGAACATGGATCTTCAAATAAAAATTAAGGAAATAAAAGTAATCAAATGGTCAAAAAATATTTGAAAAATAATTTCAGAAAGAGGAGAGAGCACAGAGAGAAAAGGAGTAAGGTTGAGAACTTGGGGAAAAGAAAAGGTGGAAAGAAGAAAATAAATACTCCATGTTGACAAGAAAGCAAGCATACTTCAATTTTTGCTGTGAGAACACAACTTTTAGTACAATTTTCATGGGGAACTTTTTGGAAGTAACTTCCTTTGTAGAAGTTTAGTAAGTCATTGTGGTAGAGAAGGCAGCAACAGGAAACTAATTGTGATATTTTGAGTTCAATTCCCAGAAAAATCGCAGGTCCAGAGAAGAGCTGGAAAATACCGTGCCCAGACCCTGAGAACATCTATGGGGCTTAAGTTCCCACTACCCAATAGATGGTAATTCTTGCACCTGTGTCCTGCCCAAATCCTTGGGAACATGTGCTTGGCTGAAGATTGATTTCCTGTGGGTGCTGTAGTCTCTCCAGCTCAGCCCTTCATAACCACGGTAGTGAAGTCGTCTATTAAATCGTGTGCTCGCCAGTCTGGACTCCTGCGTTTCCTTGGCTTTCCCAACCTCACAGTTAGGTCTAGATTAAGTGATGCCCACTGAACTATGTTCAAAAACGAAATTGGAGACAATAAAAATATTCAAATAGATACCAAAATTCATTACCACAAGCTACATACCAGCCTCTGAAGATGATATAGAGACAAATTTACTGGCATGAACAAAAAGTGAACATGTTAGAACTGGTGTAAAGGTGTCTTTATTGGCCTGGATAAACACTAGATGACAAAGCAAGGCATCAAGTGAGACATGCAGTGTGATCTCTGTTGGATCAGTGGGAATCTGTAGGTGAACTCACCTCTCCTGTGTATTTGCTCACTATGTTAACTTTTGATCCAAATGGTGTTTCCATTGACAACTGAAAACCTAAAGGGAGAGATGAGTAAATACAATATTAAAAGAAACACATATTTGGGACCTTAGAAATGTATTTATAATGTATACAATGAACTGTGTTTTATGGCAAGTACATCATCCTATTAATTTTTATTGAGTTCAACTAATCAAACTTTAAGTTTCATTCATAGATGCTGCTATTAAGTAATAGCATTGTAATTCATACTTCTGCAGCTTAAGAAGTGGTGTCATGATTTCCATTTATCCCAATTTGAACTTTCTTAAAGGATTAGGCCTATTGTTTTCAGGGAAGACTAAGATATTAGCCTAGCAGAAAGGGAATTTGAGGGGGATTTGTGTGTGACAGTAGAAAACAGGGAAAAAAAAAAGTAAAAAAAAATTCCTGGCTCTTAAAGTTAAATTGTAGATTAAATTGATACCCTCGACAATATTTATTCTTCCCATCTAGGATTATGCTATGTCTGTTCACTGTATTCAAGTCTTTTTTTGGCATCCTATGACATTTTATTGTTTCTTCTTCTATCTCCTATGAATACCTTGTTTTGTGTGAATTTAGTCATTAGCACTATTATAAATGGGATCTTTCAAAACATATAAATATGTTCAAAATTTTGAACTTGTCAAACTTTTTTCACATATTTATACAGATTGTTTCATTTGCTTATCTATGTACTAAACTAGCACAAAGGCTTTGACATGTTAGAGCACATAAATCACCTCAGTAGACTACAATTATGCAGATTCCTGGGTACTGTCCTACTTACTGTCAGAGAGAGAGGTGGGGACTGGGAATATCCCCAGGAATATGAAATTTCAAGTTAACAATCTGAATGACCTTTGATCAAATAGTTCTTGGACTGGACTTAGAAAACATTGGCTTCAAATATGTAGAACAATGGTCACAAATAGAATCTCAGGAGTTAGACATCCATGTATTATTTTTCATTTGAATGGGAAGACTTCCAGTTGTTTTTCTATTAACAATGTTCTTTGCTATGGTCTGAGAGCAAGAGCTATATTGAATTATGACCATTCACTCCTTCAACAAATAATTAGAATGCCTACTGTGTTCCAGGAAATGTGTTAGGCTCTAAGGTTCCTGGTGATCCTACTCTCATGGTTCCTGCCCTTATGGAATTCACAAGTCAGTAAGCAAGTATGTAGGCCATGGCCAAGACTGTGGTTTTGTTGCCTCCTTGTCCTATAACATACGGTGCATGTGAACTGGCTGTGTATCTTTATGTGTATGTAATATGCTTGCACATAAGTGTAGTCTAATCCTTATAATTAGCTGTGGGCAATGTAACAAGATAATGTTGGTAACTGGAACCTGGATGGCAGAGCCAAGTGAAGTGGCACGAAAATGGCAGTTTTCCCAATAAGCAATAATGCTAGAATTTTAGATTCCTGTATTTGAGTGTATCAGAGGACAGGTCACCTGGAAACTGGAAAGAACTCATCCTGGACAAGCAAAACACAAGCCATCCCAACTAACCTCAACATACGTCCCATGAAGAATTCAGGAGAACTGAGATGCCTTGCTCAACCAAATCCCCCAGCTTGAAATTTTCTGGCATGCTTTACTGAGTATTATTCTTTGGGGATTTTAGAGAAATCTGTAATGGTACAGGTCAAGTTCTCTGGGGTACAATTCTAGTAATGGCCATTTTAAAGATAAGATATTAAAGCAGACCCAAAAACCTGGCAGCTCCATTAGTAACTCCTATTATATGTATATATATATATATATTTTTTTTTCTAATCAGAGATGTATTTTAAGTTTTATCAAATGCTTTTACTGACTTCTGTTCTTCAGTCTAGTTACCAACCTCCATCTATTCTGAATTCCTCAGTCTCTTTGGCAGATTACATGGCTTGAATTCCCAATACACACTCTTCTGCTCACCACCTTAGAGCTTTTCTTACTTAATCACTTCAGTCATGCCCCCAGGTCACTGTTACAGATAAATAATAAAAAGCTTTGACCCCAAAGAGCTGAGCAGTCAATGCAGTATACTCCTATTATCATGAACTAAAATTGGAGCAGGAAACAAACAACAGACTTAGCCCCAAGGATCTGTAGGGCCCATGTTGTATACTCCCTTATTGTCCTTAGCTGAAACAGAAATGGAAGAAGTAAAAGAGAATAAGATAAATGACCTTGTCAAAGTAATCAGGGTAAATTGAAGATACGTCATACTGGACTCAATGTTGATCTCTCTGATGAGTCATATCAATTCAATTAAGCTTTTTGTGGCAGACATTTTCTTGGAAACTGTGGATCCAAAATGAACAAGACACAGTTCTTGTAATCTAGGAACTTACTGCCTAGTGTTATATGAGAAGTATTGGCAATTATCCAAAAAATATACTGATCATTATGATAGTAACAGCCAACCCTTAAGTGTTCTTCCAGATATAGCTCTAAGAGATGGACCTTTATGTGTGATATGATTTTCAGTTTATAAATCTGTACACCAGAGGTAGAAGAATTAAATAACCTTCTCAGGATCACAATGCTAGTGAATAATAAGGTTGTGATTCAAACCCAGCAATCCGATTCTAGATCTTAAGGACTTAAAACACTCTTTTCTAAAGTAGGCCCAACAGTTTTACTGGTCTTTTTATTTTATTTAAAAAAATCAATGAAGTTATAGTTATCTATATTTCTTTCTATTTTGATTTTGTGATTAAAAATAATTCTCTCTATATATTGGAAATGGGTGTTTAAAATCTGCCAAAAGGAAAAGTCTAGTACATCAATTCAAAAGTGAAGTGAGTCCTATATGTATTTGGAATACAAGCATGTCTATGGTTAAATAGTCTGGTTAAATATTCTGTTATTAATGCCCCACTACCCACAGAATCAGCTTGGATCAACCTATATTATGCACTTCATGATAAGTCCAGGAGCTTTTCCTTTGAATAATTTTTAAAGTTTTCCATAGTCCATGCATGCAAACACACACACACACACACACACACACACACACACACACACACCCTTAGATTCTGCATACATATCATTTCTCTGCAAGTTCTATCAGTTTTGCTGTACAGCAATACTACTCCAGCTATTCCTATAAATGAAGCCTGTGGAGTCAACTTTTGAACAGTAAATCAGAGCGCTATTTACCCAATGCCAGCTCAGAGAGCTTCATTATCTTCTCTTTTGCTCACAGTGTGTCTGTCATTTTTGAAAGTGGCTGTTGCCTTTGCATTTCTAATAGAATCCTCACTAAAATTTATATTTTAGCCTAACTTGAAGGAGGCTACCTTCCAGGTTTGAAAGTATAGGTAATCATATTATTGTATCTTCTGGCCTCCTATTTCCAGAGAAATTTTGTATATTGTGAGTTTCATCAAAAAGTGAACAAGACTATTTGGAAATAGAAAAAAAAATGGACTCTGAGAAATTTATTCCAAAAAAATAGTGTTTCTGTGCAATTATTTACATAAATGTTAGCACTTCAAAAGCATTTATAATATCTGCTAGAACTATTAAACCCACTGGTTTCGGTTAGAATACTCCCAGTTAAATATTTTCTTTGAACACATGATTGCCTTTGAACTCTACCTCCCACAGCTCCACAGTCAAGTAAAGGCTAAAAGAAATAAATTAAAAATTGTGGCCAAATTCAAAGCCATGATCATTCTGCATCCTGACTTGTTTTTTTATGAAAGATAAGCCAGAGAGCTGTGATGTGCTTTAAAGCAATCAGAAAAGGAAAGATGAACCCAATTTTTCCCCTCCGGTTTGTGTGTATATAGGTGAAAACTATATACATAGGCAGAAAACTCTTCAAACCCACTCTCCCAGATCCTTGGAGGCAGTAAAGTTGATGGCCTTATTATGAACCTAGCCTTTTTCTCCTAATTACTTTAGTAGCTGAAAATTTGTCTAAGTCCTATTTTAACAGATTCCTTATGAGACAGGGACTGTGGGTGTAGTCAGAGTAGGGTGAGGGCCTCCGGAAAAAACAAGGCAAGATAATTACACTCAGAGCGGTGTAACAACATGCAAGGAAACCCCCTACCAAAACTCTTGTTAAACATTAAGCTCTAGAGTCATTCTTCAGTGAGATCAGTTAATATTCCCCAGATAAAGGAAAGTATCTCAGCATAGCCCATGTTTTTATTATGCTAATCTTTATAATCCTGTGTAAGATTCACTTTAGCATACTAAAAGGGACTTAATGTCTCATCAAGGATAAACATCCTAAGACCACTTTTAACAAGTCCACACCCCTAAGCCCTTTATCAGTTCCCCCAAATCCTCAACTGCCTATAAATCCCCTAGACAATGCACCACCCTGAGCTCTCTTGTCCCCTCCTGGTGTGAGCCAGGAGCTCTGTCTGTCCTCTCACTGTGTCTCTCTATAAAAGCTTCTCCCTGGTTCTCCTACCTTAAGAGTTTGCTAAATTCATTCTTGGACTCTGTGAACAAGAACCCTGGCATCACTTATGCATGAGGATTACACAAGGTGAAGACAAAGCTGAATATGAGATTGGGAGATGGTTTTATTAAAACTAAGAAAACAGTTGAACATATTGTAAGTGGTTGTAGCAGTAAATTCTATTATAATATTTTGTGGATGAGGTCGGTATATATATGATAGGCCAGCTACTTCTGGGAATCAAGTACCTTGTCAAGATCACTGACTGTTTCACATCACATGTTCCTGGGGGAAGAATCTAGAAGGTGTCTAGTGAGTCATCTTCAATAGGATGATTTTATGTAAAGTCTAATACTGGTCAGGGACCTTAGTTCTGAAAACATAGAACCCAGTCTCACTTCTTTAGCAGAAGGGATTTATTAACTGGTGTAAATAGCTCACATGTTCTCACTGAAAGGGCAGAAGAGGTAGATTCTGTTTTGACTTTTCAGGATAAAGTTGCAAAACTACAGCATAACTGGACTGCCACAGGAAATTCTACCTTTGTCTTTAATCCAGAAGAGTAAAAAGCTGCTGCCACAGCTGCAAACTTCAGGGCCACACATTTCTACTCAGCCATACCTGCAAAAACAGCTACCAAACACCTGCTTTCCCCCATAATTCATTCTAAATAATGTCTCATGCAAAAAACATCTTGTCAGAGTAACCTGATCTTACACGGAATCCTAGCTGCAGTTGAATCTTTTAAGTATAGTTTCTAGCTTCCCAGCTTATTTCCAGAACATGTGTAAGGAAGGTGGCTAGAATAAATATTTATGTGAGCATATCCACAGCATCAGCCACATCTGACACAGGCTGGCATGTTGTCATCTGTCTCATATATGACAATACAAGTAGAGTCCAAGTAACATGTAACAGGGCATTAAAACTTATGGAAATGACAGATTTCCTCTTCAAAATTACTTTGGGCTGTGAAATATAGTAGGCAAATTATTAACATTGAGTTTACAGTCTTTGTTTTTACATCAGATGACACCACTGCATATTTTACAAAAATGGGGATAATCATTCTTAAGATTTGTAAGGAGATTATAGATGTATTGCTATATATTTAGGAATTATGTGATGAACATCTCTATAATAGTACCTTTAAGAGCAGAATTCTCTTAAAAATTGTCTGTGGTGGAAAAACATGCCATCTTATAAGCCTGATTAAAACCTCTATATGACATACCTCATGCAAAGAGAAAACAAGCATGCATGAGTTATTTTTAAACATAGCTAGTTATGTTCCTAAATATAGTGAAGGGGACTACTCAGAGTCATCCTCCAGAAAGAAAGTTTTCTGTTTTCTTTGCTCTTTGTCCCCTTTTCTTCTTTAGCAAAAGAAATTGGAAGCACATTTAAGGTTCAGGAAAGAAAAAAAAAAATCCTGGATCAATTGTTTCCCTTAGTGACACAAGTGGATAACTGTAGGTTCATTTTTCTGGAAGAAAGATAAATAATCTCTGTAAGTATTTTTGATTAGTGAGACGGTACAAGGATCTGGTATTCTAACAAATTTGTGTAACAAATACTTCTCACTTGAGAAGTCTTAAAATTTCAAATGTATAATGTAAATTGAATGCCGTAATGAATCCCTATCTACTCATTACCCAGTTCAACAATAAGCAATATTCTGCCATTTTTTTCAACTATACCTCTACCTATTGCTCACCTCCTAAGTGATGATTATTTATATGGCTATTTGAGGTTAAATTTACTACAGTGAAAGCAAAAACATTAACTATACAATTTTAATAAATATATACACACACATGTTGTAATATATGTTAACACACATATTACCCCAGTCTAGATATAGAACATTTAAACTACTCTGAAGAGTTCCGATGTATTCGTTTGTAGTCACTCCTCCCACACACTTCCCCAAGTAACTGCTGACTTGCTCTATGTCACCATAGGTTTATTTTGTCTGTTTAAGAATTCTGTATCAATGGATATTAAGCACTTCATGTGGCTACTAGCCATTCATGCATCTTCCTTCATGAAATTTCTTGTAAATCTTTAGTCCATTTCAAAAGTGTTTTCATATTATTGAGTTGTAGTTTTCCTTTTTTTGTTTTTTTAATGCATTTCGCATGTAAGTTCTTTGTTAGGTATGTTTTACAAATATTTCCTCCCAGTATTTATTTTATATAGAGGTATCTTTTGAAGAACACAAATTTTCAATTTTGATGAAAATCTAATTTATCAAAGTGTTCTTTTATGGTTGTTGCTAATTTGCTCTGCCTAAAAAGTATTGTGTCATCTCAGGCTGGGAAAATACTCTGTTTTCCTCTCTATGTTTTGTAGTTTTGGCTTTTATGATCTTTTTATAGTAATTTTTGTTTTTGGCAGAGGTAGGGTTTGGGATTAAATTTTGTTTTTCATATGCTCACCCAATTGTTCCAGCACCATTTGCTGAAATGATTTTCCTTGCTCCCTGAATTCCTTGAAGTGTTTGTCAAAAGTCAACTGTAGGTCTATTTCTTCTATTTCAGGAATTGCCAAACTATGACTTATGGTTTGTTTGTGTATGATCCACAAATGAATAACAGTTGATGTATGTTTAAAGTATTGCCAAATAACAAGGAGCAACAGCAATAAACATCCCATATGCGACACACAAAATGTTTAATGTCTGGCCCTTGAGAGACAAAATTGGCCAATCCTCAATCTGGTCTGTTCCACTGGTCTGCCTAGTCCTTTGCCAATCTCTATTTCTGTACCTTTATGGTACATATTAAAATCGGATAATGTAAGATGTTCTGCTTCAATGTTCCTGTTCAAGATTGTTTTGTCTATTCTAGGCAATTTCCCTACCCATATACTTTTCTTTAGCCAGGTTATTAATTTCTATAAAAATCTTGTCGGGATGACAATTGAGATTTCATTGAATCTGTAAACACATGGGTTAAATTGCCTTAACAATACTGAATTTCCCAAACCATGAGCATGGCATATTTCTGTATTTATGTAGATCTTTACTTATTTCAGCAACATTACAAAACTACAAAGTTTTCAGAGTTGAGATTTTAGCAGTCTTTTGTTAAATGTATTCCTAAGTGTTAGGTTTCTGGTGCTGGTGTAAATGAATTTTTTTATATTCTAATTTTCATTTTTTTATACTTATATCCTTTTCCTCATCACAGACTTTTGAATATTTTTCTTGTGCCTTGACACCATGATAAACTTACTTATAAGTTCTAGTATCTATGTGGATGATCTTGAACATTTTATATATGCTATAAATATGGACGCCTTCCTTTTCAATCTAATGTCTTTTTTTCCTTGCTTTACTGCATTGGCTAGAATTTCCAGCCACCATGCTGAAAAGATTTGATTGTGATTGGGTACCCTTGCCATCTCGTAGGTGTTAGCTGTAGGTGTTTTGTTGGCTGTGTAGTTTTTAAGATATTGATTGAATAAGTAACCTCTATGCCTAGTGTGCTGATTTTTTTTGAATTGATGTCTAATTTTGATAAATGAATTTTCTTTACTGGTCAAGTTGTTTTTTTTCCCCTCCTTCATTCTATTAATAGGATTTGACTTACTGTAATTATTAAACTAACCCTGCATCCCTGATATAAAACCAATTTCGTCATGATGTATTATCCATTTTATACATTGCTGGATGTGATTTGCTAACATTTTTTTCTAGTAATTTCATTATTAACTATTTTTTTCTCTAAGGTAATGAAGATTTTAGTCACTATTTATTTTAGTCACTACTACAGGTTTGGTACCATAAAACAAGATGGGATAGGATTCCTCCTTCTCCATTTTTATGAGTTTAAGACTGTTTCTTATCTTATTCTATCTTATTGTTTCATTGAATTAACCAATAAAGTACCCCAGCTGAGAGTTTTCTTTGTAGAATAACTTTAATTAAAAAATGCAATTTCTTTGGTAAGTATTGAGCTATTCAGATTTCCTGTTTTACTTTGTCTTTTGGGGTAAATATTGTTTGAGTCAGATATATTGTTAAAAAAGCTATTCATGGCAGTCTCTTCTTATCCTTTTAATGTTTGTAGGAACTCTAGTAATATCTTCTCTTTCATTCCTGATATTAATAATTTGTGTTTTCTTTATTTTTTACCTGCCTTACTAGTAGTTATCAATACTGTTTTCTTTTTAACCAATCAAATTTTGGTTTTGTTTTTTGTTGCAATTATTTTTCTGTTACATTGGTTTCTGTTCTTAGGTAAAAGCATTTCTGAGTACTTATGATAGTGTCTAGAATTTTCTAGCTCAATGTTCAGTAGACAGTCTTGTGTATTGAGAAGTGACTTTGTATTTGAATTAGAACTGATTGCTAAGAATTTGAGCTAAAACCAATTAGGATATCAAAGCCCAGCTGCTAAGGTTGATCTTGAGTGTTCACTCTCCTCTAAGAAACACTGAAAAGCAGCTCTTTTTAGGAGTGGAATTATATTAGAGGCATTAACTCAACCTCTAGACTCAATACAGGAAATAGGGATATTGTCAGCTCTTCATTTTCCAGTGACTTTCATTTGCTAACTGAGACATTAAGTTTTCCCATGTTCTTGATAAGCCTTTTGATTTTTTTTTCCTGCAGTGGATTTCCCAAGTCACCTTTTGTCTGTAGGTATGATCTTGAAACCTAGAATATTTTAAGATGAGAGAACAGGAATTGAATGAGTTGATTATAAAATGGAGTTGATTAATTTGACATGAGATGCCTTCATTAAATAAAAATATTGAGAAGTGATGAACCTGGGCTCGAAATTAATTACTATAGTAGAGTAGTCCAGTCTCGCACCTTTGAATACTTCAGAAAGCATAAACTTCACTAAGGTTACATGCTCCAGACAGAGCTAAAAAGTGTCAATTTTTATTTTAAAGCAGTCTGTATTTACCACACTCTGGGTTGCTCATATAATACCTACAAGCCTAATCATTAGGGATTAGAGATGTAGGTGGAATTATTGAATTCTGGACCTCCAGCAGTTATTGGTAAGTGGGACTCACATTGAATTGAAGCATGTTACTTGCAAGGTTGAGTAGGCAAATGTTTATTGAATTCCTATTCTGTGCAAGGTTTTCTGGGAGGATATAATTAGAAAATAATGCCCAGTTACAGGATCATTGGCAACAGTCTATCACTTAAAAATGAGTGAGGTATTGTGAAATAAATTTGTTTTATCGTATTTATTTTGCCTCTTATCCTTGTTTCATTTTCAACTTATATACAAATCCATTCTTAGCTTTGTAACCAGTATACCCATGTAACTTTCTTCAGCCTATAACTGTGACCTAAAATATGTGACATCATTTGAAATGTTATTTCAAACATCACTATATTACCACATATTCAATTAAATCATGTATGTAATTTGGTGTAACTTGGAAACAGCAAATACAAGACAGTACGTTTTTCTTTTTTCTAAACTTAAGTTAAAAAAAATGTACTGAGTTTTAGCCTACATGTGAACAAGTGCACAAAACCGAATGAGTTTTCACACAATGTATGTAACTACCACGCATATCAGGAAGTAGCTGAAAGCAGTGTTCATATCCTCCCAAAATGTTTATTCCTTCTCCTTCCACATAGGTAACCATTATCCTAATTTCTAATAACAACTGTATTACATAAATAGAATCAAATCATATGTGTTCTCTGTGTCTGGTTTCCTTTGCTCAAAATGTTTGTGAGATTTATATATGTTAATGTGTGTAACTCTACATTCATTTCTTCACTGTATAAAATTCCACTGTATGATGATAAAAATGAATGTATCTGTTCTACTACTGACGGATATACAAGTCAATGGATTCAACTCACTTTCATTTGTGTGAAACATATTCTCTTTTTCATTTTTTATTTTTGGTGGTTGTTTCAATGAATACATTGAAGAATATGTATTCAAAATAAATTTTATTTGTTTTTATCTAGCCTTTGTCATGGGAATGATACTTTGATGATTAATAATTTATTAGTTTTCACTTTGCAAGAATAACAAGCTATATTAGATTCCTACTGGAACCTTACTGAGGGAATTGGAATAGTACCTATTATTCAGAGTATTCATTTCTGATACACATTTGTTGCCTAATCATATATTGACTGAAAAGTTGATTTAACCACAGATGACTTGTATAATCATCTTTTATGATACATATGACATGATGGAAATATATGCATCTTATAACTACCAACTGATGATAAATTTGTAATGAAATAGGCTAGCACAATGAAAAGCAAATAAATAAAAAGATAACAGAAGGAGCTTTATCCATTTGTTTGTTAATGAAACAGGAATGTATTGTCTACCTTCATAATTTTCATCTTAAAGCTACTTAGTGAAAAATCCCACATTTATTATTAAATTATGGTCCATTCTACCTATTGGATTGGAGAATTACTGGCTTTTACTAGTCATTACACACATATTCCTTCCATTAGATTTTCTTGGTAATACTTTTGTTTACTTAACACATATTTTTTTCTTCTATTCTAAAGTAAATTAAACATGTAGGACTTTTAAGTATGCATGGAAATCAAGTTTATAATTCCCCTATTATATCACTTTTGAGGGCCTAATTTTTCCTTGTTGCCTTGGATCCTGGGGCTTGACAACTTTGCTCTCTCATTGCCTTATTTTCTCTGCCTATTCCTACAACTTGCTACCTACTGCCTTTTACCTTTCCAAGTTTGAGTCTGGAAGAAGCTGGAGAGGTAAAGAGGAAGGAAAGGTCTTATTGCCACACTGTCCTGGTTTTGGCCACCTCTGAGAACCATTTTTGAACCATTTTGGTAGATTTTTTGGAGGCTCCTAGCTTTGGATAGCTCTTATTGGCAGTTCTTTGATCAAGCTGGTACACTCTCCATTTGGTTACTTACTCGTACCACTGCTGTGCCTAGGAATGTTCAGCCCAGTACCTTACTATTGAAGTCTCCTCACTCCCCTTGGTGGATCTCTTGGGCTGGACCTAATATCATCTTTTTTACTCTCTGTGTGACTCACATCTGGTGTCAGGAAATACTCACTTTAGACTCATCTCCAGTTGGAATGCAGTTAACTCCCAACAGCAGCCCTTCAATTCTTACAAAGTCATTCATCTAGATTTTCACCCTAGCCCTTTAAAATAATCAATCATGAGTCAGATAACAGTCAGGTAATTTCCCTAAACTTTCATACACTCAGTTCTTCTCAGAGATCTCCTTGAACCCCTCTCATCTAGCTTATGGACAAGTATTAAGAGTCTGACACCTCACTCTTGGTAGGTTGGACCTACCACAAATTAACATCTTTTCCTTCAAATCCCAAAGATTCCAGAGTCTCAGAAATTCCCATCTTTGATCTTTTCATCCCATTAAATAAGTGTGAGGGACTTAACATTACATACTGATTTTCAGTCACTTCTTTTTCATGTCCTACAAAAGTTATTTGGCACTTTCTTCAGTAGGTGGCACAGTTTTGGCTGAAAATTTCTTCTTTTATGTTCAGAAATTATATGTAGCTATGTAAACATAATTTTATTTTGAGGAAAATGCTTTCCCTCTAAGAGGTAGTTGCCCAGAAAGTCTGAAAGGGAAAAATAAATGAATACAACAAATGCATATTATAAAATCATTTGCAGTCTAAAATAAATCACTAGTATTTTTTTTTTTTAGAAAACCAGCAACATATTACTGTAGCAGGACATTCTGTTTAGTATAAAATTATGCAATTTAGGAAGTGCTTTTGGAGTAGTCCATTAAAATATTTGAATTTTAGGCTTTGTGTACATAAACTAAGAGTTATCCATTTACTTGGTGATATCTATTCTAATTCCATTCTATGATTAGTTCATAATGCAACCTGGGTCCCTGACTCTTTGTATATATAGGCTATCAGAAGACCTCTTGGTTTGCTGATTAAAAAAAAAGTACAAACAGAAACAAAACAGCAAGGAATAAAATAATGTACATTGTAAGCATCACGGGTTTTTTTTTTTTTCAGATTGCATAGGAAGTATAAAATTTCTCTAGGAGAAAGAAACATTTACTTGTGGTGATATTCTACATGTATCTTTTTATTAATTGAATGTTGAAGGTATAGGCATCCAAGTGATACTGACCTTTTTCTAAAATACCCTGTTCAAATGGATTTAATCATTGCCCATTTTACACTCAAATGGCAATATTTTGACTATTTTTGTTGGCAGGATTTTATTGTGCATAAAATTGATAGATATGAAATTTTAGTCATCGTTCCTTAAGCCTTGGTGATACTTTTTGATTGATGAAGGCTTATATTGAGATTCAGAGGTGTGGAGCCGTGTTTTCACAAATTTTGGTTTACATAACGTAAGAACTTCAAGAGGATCCATAAATAATTTAAAGAACTGTTATCTGTAATAATATTTCTGTTTTGAGTTTCTTCAAAAATGGAACAAATTATAATCACTCCTTTACTCTTTTTAGAAATAACTTTAAAAATTAAGTGTGATTGCTTTCTGTGTGTGAAATCAGGAAAAATAGGAGTCAAAATAAAACAAGTTATGTGGGAATAAGTCTAATACATAAATAATCACTTAAAATCTTACCATCTAATTTCTGTTTGAGTTAAGACTTAAAATTATTTCTAGTAAGCAATGAATAAGACATTTTAAGTAATAACAAAAACTCATACTCATGAGCTCTGATGTTAAGTCAGATTGTTTTAACAAAACATGACTCAACTGAATATTTCAAATGGAAGGAACAACAGATCATTGAACAGGTCACCATAAAACTAGCCCTTAACTCTTAAGGACATAAAAAAATGTGTACAATGATTTTCAAACATTAATTTTTACATGTCTAAAATCCTTGCAATATTGATTAAAACTTCTGTTTTGCAGAAGTTACCTTCAGGCCAATCTGCAAGGAATTTTTATTTTTGGATCATCATATCCAGTGCATTTAGAAAAACACAAACATTGTTATTGTGACATTTTATACCTTTGCTATCCAGTGCCTGGTTTAATGCATATAATGTTTGTAGAAACATTTATTTGAATTTTATTCTATGTTTGTGATAATTTGCCTTTTTTGTAATAAGAAAATAGGTTCCACATGGAACCCAATTCCAAAACAAGACTTAACTATGGTTCTGTCAAAGAAAAACTGTGTGGTGCAGGGTTAAACAGGCAAGTAAAACTTTATTCAAGATTATTACAATAGGGGAGAGAAATTGAACTTAACTATTGTGAAACAAAATGTGATAGGGTTTTACACTATGGTGTGAACTAAAGGAAAAATACTGGGGAAAGTTATAGGGAAGTTGGTCCATGGGATTAGGCCATCTGTATTTTCTAATTGTTGCTTTTTGGTTCCTATATTCCCATAGAGACTGGGAGATAAGGACACTATGTTTCTTGATTACATTTCAAAGTGACAGGCTACTAAATTATTGTGAAAGACATTCCTGGGAAAAAAGCTGTCAAGGTCAGGGGCCTAGAATCAGGAAGAAACCTGTCTAAAGTTTAATCAACTGGAGGGGAACAGGAATATTAAAGCCACCTTGGTCAATTTGACTTTTCATTGTGATTCAGAAGCAATTATTGAGGAATGCAAAAATGCACACAATATTGTAAAGAACATTAAGATACATAAGAAAAATAATGAGGCAAAAGAACATAAGTGCATAGGTCCTTTTCTTGAACTTTTATTTGTATGAGCATTTTCCACTATGGGAATATTTGAAAAGAACATATTGGAAAAGAGCTTATCACATCCACACTTGAATTCAAATTCTCTTTTATTTAAAATTATATCTTGAACTCTGAGCATCATCTTTCCACCAATCTAAGTATTTCTTAATGCTTTCATTTTATAGCATCAAGCATTACTTAATGCTTAATTATTTAGGATATAGCTGTGTTAAACATGAAAAATATTTCAATATATGTCCCTGCTTTTTCCTACTTTGTATTTGTACAATATTTTCCAAAATTTAAAAGTGGCTTCCTTCCCCCATATTTCATGTCAACTTCTAACAGGAAAATGATTTTAAGAATTATAGTAAAAATGCAAAAAAACAGTGTTGAAAAGAGAATGAAATGTGAACTCTGTGTTAATTCTAGTGCTCTCTCAGCAGGAAAATACTAAATAGCCATATTGGTTCAGTTAGAACATTTTTCAAATGAAATCTCTCAACACCCTAACCCACCACACACACATCTTCATATAATCTACTTACAATCATGTGCTGAACATTTATGTACTGAGCAGTATTAAATATCCTTACGGCACTTAATGAATCACATCCTAAGCATTATTAAATGAATTGAAAGTGGAGTGTTTGTATGTTATTATAAGATAGAAAAGTATATTATAAGGCAGTGTATTTTGAATCACCATATTTGCAAGTATTGTATGTGTGACACTCACCAAAAAGTTTAAAAGTAGTTTTTATTTTTGTCCTTTTATTTATGTGTATCTTCTAAGAGGTCTACACAACCTAATGTAATATGTATCATAATATATTTTGTAATAAGAATGTAAAGATGAATGTAATACATGTTAGTGACAGCAGTTAATTCTCTGTCTTAACATCTGACTTAGTTTCTACACAGGGTAAAATTAAGGCAAATTTATTATATATTTTTAATTTTCTTCATAATCTGTTTATTTTTTATCGTTCTTCACTGCAGCTATGTTCTATTGCAGAGTTGTAGTATGTCTAGAGTCTAGTGTTGTCTAGTGTTGCTTAGCTCATTTTCATTTCCTTTCTTTTTCATCTCTCTGTTGCCAGGCAGCTGCGTCTGGGGAGGTCTCTCCCTGCTCACTAGGTGAAGCGCTGGAAGAAACCTCAACCTGGACGGGGGAAGGTTCTTGACTCTGAATGAGAAAGAATTATTGAGCAGGTCAGAAGAGTGTAGGTAAAGAAGGAATTAATTAGAGCGAGAGCAGCAGGGAATGGCAGCTGCCTTGCAGGCATCAGAGAGCAAGGAAGAGCAGAGGGAAAGAGGGAAAGTTCTCGGCCTAGGGCAGATTCCTTTTCCAACTCCTGAAGTCAGGGTCACCTGGCATCCTGTGTCCACTTGGATCTGCATGGCGTGGGGACTAGCCCCTGCCACCTCAGGATTTAGGGGAGCCGCAGAGTACAGGATGGAGTGAAATTATGTTCTAAGAACTTCCCAAAGAAAGGAGATTTTCAGGCAGGCTACTAAGAGCAGATGGCACAGTGGCAGTTCTGTCCAGGTCACCTAGGTGACGGAAACATGCGGGCCCAAATCTGAGCTCTTAGCAGCCCCTTCCTACTTACTAGGAGTAAAGCAGAGACAGAGTGAAGACGTGAAAATAAAATGAAAGAGCAAAGAGAAGAACCCCAATAATCTGAGCAGTGAGAAAGCTTTATTTGAAGGTACATACTTAAGGAAAGGAAAGGGTTGGTGTCCTCAGAGAGGAGGCACACTGAAAATTTGGGGATTCTGTCTTTTAAGGCTTTCAAGAATGGGGCAAAGGGCAGAGGGGAGTTGTTGGGTGTAGATTTGACTTATGGTCTCAATGCGCTCATCTCTGGTGAGAGACACCGTGTCTCCTTTCCTTTATTATCAGTCCTCCAGCTAATTCTGCTAAATCAACCCAACACAAAGGATTTATTTATCCTGTCTTCTCCACAATAGTGGTTACCCTCAAGTAGTGGGGACATATCAGTTAAGACTGCTTGCCTTGCCTTAAGGTAGGCTGTTGGGCTATTGTCTGATTACCAGAGAATATGTTAGGAATTTTACTTCTCAACCCTCTACTTTTTAAAATGGAGTCTTAGCCTTAAGATGGGATCCCTCCTGTTCTTACTATACTGTTTATCTCAGCATTTTTCATCATAGGCAGGAAAAGTTAATCATGATGCTTGTCTCATGTCCCTGCCTTACCTCATTTCTTTCTTTCCTCTGCCTATTTCTGCATTTCCCACCCCCTAACCCCACCCCACCTGCTCCTTTCTCCCCTTCCTTTTTCATCCCTTTTTTCCCAAGCTAGAACAGGCAGTCAACCATTCTGTAACTAAAGTGTAATTCTGGGTGATATGAGGAGTACAAAACCTATTTTAGAACAGCTCTGCTCATCAAAATTGGTCAACCTGGAAACTGAAATGGCACGTGGTTTAATCACTGCTGGTTTGTGTATAAGAGCATTAAGAATTGTGTTGATGTGTAGTGTTGTCTTCAATTAAGTGAGGTAGCTCTTTGTACTGAAAATACAAAGAAACGCTTGTGGAAAAAAGACACTTGTGTGCATCACAAATGGTGGATAGAATATTGTTTTAAGTTCTTGAGATAAGAAAACACAGCTAATATTTTAAATATAGCAAGAAGACTATCCAATTTCATTTAAAAAGTTTGTGAATGGAAAGATAGGGGAAAGAAAGCTTCAAAAGTAAGTTGATGGCATGTGATCTCAGTGATCTATTTTCCTAAACCTTTCTCCTAGAGTTCATTTCTGTAAGGTAGATGAAAGCAGACCAGGCAAGCGGCAACAAAGGAGCCAAAAAAATTTAATTAGCGCAATCCTGGGCGAGGTTCCCTGGTCCGCAAATCCACAGGCCAGGGAAGTGGTGCCCAGCAGGAGGGGCGACAGCCTTATCAAGGGTACTGGGAGAGCTCTGATGGTATGGACAGAACTAATTGTTCTGTGTGGGTGTCGTGATCGCCGATGATTGGTCATGCTGGGTTGCTGGGGAGAGAGTGCTGCGACGCATGTTCTAGGCGGGCCCTGCAGCTAGGGACCTTCTGTTGAATCATCTGAGTGACATTCGCCATTCTCTTCCTCATTTGGCTTGAGTCAGGTTCCTCCAGTGAGACCTGTCCCTTCCTCCAGTACCTCTGGTCTTACAATCTCTAAATACAATATTCTTGTTTTGTATTCCATTGTGTTCAGTCCTTACTGTTTCACTTCTTTTCATGGTGACCATTACATTTCCTGAGTCTCTCACCCTGCAAATAATTTGTTAAGTGCTAAGACCTTGGCAGTATCTCCTGCTGATATATCTGTTTTAACAGAAATACCCCTGAGAGAGAAAATTTCACCACCCAACACAGTCATTCAAATTACAGGCATTTTGATTTCTGTATATAACAATTAGGGAGATTCTTATGTTATCTCATTTAATAACTTTGTAAGTGGGCTATTTTTACTTAGAAAATGTCCAGGCATCCTAGTTCTAGTTATATTAGAGCAAAGTTTGCTCACAACTTGCATATAGTGAAGCTGATTCTATATAGATTTTAATTATAAATACTGAATCAGGCTTGCAGAGTGTCTGAATCTAAATTCAAGTGGAAATGAGCCAAACATCTTAAATTATTAATTAAAATCTCTCAGAACTTAAAAATTATATTACGAGTTTAATCACATACTGATGATACAAAGTTATGATGCACTTTCCTCAACTGTAATCTGGCTGGATTAGAAGTTTTCTCATTTTTCAACAACACAATTCATTACATTTTATAAGGAAACAGGAATGAGAAATGACTTAGTATGCTGTGTCATTATTTTCTGTATTAAAAAAGTCAAGTTGGGGAACATGGGAGAATACAGAACTAGAGAAGACTAATATTTTTATAAAGTGGTTAAGTTCATCGGTAGAAAAAAATCCTCATTTTCACTCTGCTGAGTTTCCTCCTTTACACAACGGGGCAACATTTCTACCTACCTAGTCAAAACTTTTAAGGTAACAGTGAGATTAGCAACATATCCACAAATATTCACTATTATGTTGAGGAAATGAGAGCTCCATTCTTGTCTTTTCATGTCCTTCTCAGTCACATAGCTATTCACATCTCAAAATACTTCTTTGTTATGAAAAGAAGTTTCTTTAGGTTCTTTATTTGTCAGCATTCATTCTGTCTCTGTCTCCCTCTGCCTCCTGCACCTGTTCCCCAGTGATGATCTGTGTTTGTGTGCATGTTTGTCTCTGTGTGAAGGTATATATATGAGCTGTAACACATGTACCCTCATAACTCAAGTCTAGGTTTAAGGCTTATATAGAAAGAATTTAGTACTGTTAACATCAGAGCTTCTCATTACTGGATGAGTTTCTTAGCTTGAAGGTAGAAAAGCGGTTTAAAAATGGAATGCTACGTAGTAAAGCCCATGGTGTCCAGAGACCTAGTGCTGAACTCTGAGGTTGCAATGATAGTGAGGACGTTCCTGCCTGTCTCCTATGTTAAGAGGAGACAGATAAAAGAAATACATAGAATGTAAGAGTAACAGAGTAATGATTGTCATTGAATATCCATCCCCAAAGCAAATGAAAGAGAACCTGTCTTACCATGTACAAATAGTTCCCAACATCTGTTACATGGTCTTCTAGTATTTTGTTTTATTGGAATAATTTTTCAAGCAAGATGTGCTTGGCTTGAGGGTAAGGAGAATAAATTATGTATGATGTGAATAGTCTTGAATGGCATCTTTTACTTACTACTTATTGAATCTGGGTGTTCCTCCTATAAATAAAGCTAATAAAGAAATAACAATGTGGCATAGTATGTACTTCTCTTATTCATATTACTAATTTTTTCCTCATCTGATCACTTGTGGACATATAACATTATGTAATTGAACTTTCAAATAAAATCAGCTGAATATACTTACAAATTGACAATCTCTAGCTTAATGGACATTACAAAATGAATCATTTTTGAAATTGAAATATTAAAATATTTCCTTCAGAATATATAAACATGAATATACCTAAGTTACAATGAGTCTGGTTGAAGAGTACAAACATAATCACATGGAATAACCTAGTCCCAAGAATAAGCAACTCAAACTTCAGTCTCAAAAGCTGTTAGGGCCTTGTATCTCATCTCCACTCTTTAAAATACTATTGTATTTGTACCATCACACATAGCTGTGCATATAAGCTTTTGTTTCCTTTTCTCTAAAACAAGTTTCTTAAAAAGCAGGAAATATGAGCTTTATCTGTAAACTGCAGCCAAATGAAAAGGAATTTACCTTTCTTTCTGGAATTCAAGTTCATAATTCTAGCATAGAGCTCTCTGATTGCTAACCCTGTGCCATGTGCCCAAGTGATTCCCTGAACAGCGGATCAAGCTATATACAACAGCTGCTTCTGGACAATTGTAAAGACATGGCAGAGAAATACTTATGATTATTATTAAATCTATCCTAGTAAAAAATTCTACTTCTAAGCACCAAAAGCCATTTGTTTATATAACTATGTTTCTAAAACTACATCTGAGTGTGTGTATGCACATGTTCTTTTTTTAAAAACTCAAAGATAAGTGGTTTTTCCTCCATACTTGACTCTCCTTATTATACACACACACACTTGATTTGAACACATGATACATACACATATTTGTCTTCTGATATACATCAGCAAGTCTTCTTTTTATGTTGTTAATTGAAGTATATTTGACATATAGTATTATATTAATTTCAGGTGCACAACATGGTGATGTGATATTCATATACACTATGAAATACTGACTAAGTATAGTTACCATCTGTCAACAAAATTATTACAATATTATTGATTGTAGTCTCTATGTTATGCTTTTCATCCAATGACATTTGTCTTAGAGCTGGAAGTTTGTACCTCTTAATCCCATTCACATATTTTACCTATTCCTCCTCCACATTCCCGTCAGGGAACCACTGGTTTGTTCTTTGTATTTATGAGTCTGTT
This sequence comes from Smutsia gigantea, assembly GCA_032199065.1. Classification (NCBI taxonomy): domain Eukaryota; kingdom Metazoa; phylum Chordata; class Mammalia; order Pholidota; family Manidae; genus Smutsia; species Smutsia gigantea. The sequence goes on from JAVSCE010015400.1 coordinate 789,255, forward strand.
TCTGTGTTTAATTTGTTTGTTCATTTTTTTCTTTTTTTAGATTTTTCATATAAATGAAATCATATATTTGTCTTTGACCTATTTAACTTATTTCATCCATCCATGTTGTTGTGGTGAAAAGATTTTATTCTTTATTATGGCTGAGTAATAGTCCATTGTATACATACACCACATATTCTTTATCAATTCATCCACCAGTGGACCCTTAGTTTGCTTCAATATCTTGGCTATTGTAAATATGTTGCAATAAACATAGGGATCCATATGTCTTTTTGAATTAGTGTTATCATTTTTTTCTGGTAAATACCTAGAAGTTGAATTAGTGCATTATATGGTGTTTCTATTGTTAGTTTTCTGAGGAAACTCCATACTGTTTGCATAGTGGTTGTACCAATCTACATTCCCACCAACAGTACTCAAGGGTTCTCTTTTTTCCACATCCTCCCTAATACTTGTTATTCCTTGTCTTTTTGATACTAACCATTCTGATTTGTGTGAAGTGAATCTCACTGTGGTTTTGATTTGCATTTCTCTCATGATTAGTGATGCTGAGCATCTTTTTATGTGTCTGTTGGCTGTCTGTATGTTTTCCTTGGACAAAAGTCTCTTCAGGTATTCTGCCCATTTTTTAATGTGGTTATTTGTTTTTTGGCATTGAGTCATATGAGTTCTTTATATATTTTGGATGTTAATCCCTATTGCATGTGTCATTTGCAAATAACTTCTCCCATTCATTTAATCTATAAATAGTGATAGTTTTACTCTTCCATACCCATTTGGATCTTTTATTTATTTTCCTTGTCTGATTCCTGTAGCTAGGGCTTCAGTATTATGTTGAATAAAAGTGGAGAGAATGGACATCCTTGTTTTGTTTCTGATCTTAAAGGGAAATATTTTATTTTTTCACCATTTTCTATAGCGACTTTGTTGAGAGTTTATATCATGACTGAACATTGAAATTTGTCAAATGACTTTTCTGCACCTATTGTGGTGATCCTATGATTTTTAATCTTCCTTTTGTTAATGTGGATCACTATGATTGGTTTGTAGATATTTAACCATCCTTTCATCCCTAGCATAAATCCCAATGATTGTGAGTGATTCTTTTAATGTATTGTTGAATTTGGTTTGCTAATATTTTGTTGAGCAAAATATTTTTTTGTTGTTGTTAAACAAAATATTTTTGTACCTATGTTCATCAGGGAAATTGTCCTGTTATTTTTTGTTTTTTGGAGTGGCTTTTTCTGTTTTTGTATTGGATAATTCTGGCCTTGAAGGATGAATTTGGAAGCATTCCAGTCTCTTCATTTTATTGGAATATTTTGAGAAGGATAGTATTTATTAACTCTTTTTTTAATGTTTGGTAGAAGTCATCTGTAAAGCCATCTGGACATGGCATTTTGCTTCTTAGGAGATTTTTGATTACTGATTCAATTTCATTACTAATAATGGGTTTGTTCAGATTTTCTATTTTTTCCTGATTCAATATTGGAAGATTGTATGTTTCTAGGAATTTATCTCTTTCTTCTAGGTAATCCAATTGGTTGGTGTGTGACTCTTTGCTGTAATCTCTTATAATCTTTGTATTTCTGTGGTGTCAATTGTAACTTTGCCTCTTTCATTTCTGATTTTATTTGAGTCTGCTTTTTTTCTTCATGAGTGTGGTTAAAAGGTTATCTTTTCAAAGAATCAGTTCTTAGTTTCATTTATCTTTTGTATCTTTTTGATCTCTATTTCATTTACTTCTGCCCTGATCTTTATTATTTCATTCTTTCTAATAACTTTGTTCTTCTTTTTCTACTTCTTTTAGTTGCCATGTTAGATTGTTTATTTTAGATTCTTCTTGTTTCTTGAGATAGGCCTGTATAGTGTAAATATCCCTGTTTGAACTTTGGCTATGTCCCAAAGGTTTTGAACTGTTGTTTCATTTTCATTTATTGTGAGGAATTTTTTTATTTTCTCTTGATTTTGTCATTGACCCATTGGTTGTTTAGTAGTTACTATGTGGGTGCAGAGATATTTATAGTTGTTACATCCTCTTGTTGAATTGCTCCCTTTATCATCATGTAATACTCCTTTTTGTCTCACTGTCTCTGATTTAAAGTCTATTTTGTCTGATAAAATTATTGCTACTCCAATGTTTTGTTTTCCATTTCTGTGTACGTGAAATCTTTTTCCATTCCTTCACTTTCAGTCTGTATGTATCTTTTGGTCTGAAGTGAGTCTTTGTACACAGCATACAGATAAATATTTTTCTTTTAGTCTTCAGATCATATTCAGAGTGAGTTGCCCTATTTGTATTTGCAGCCTTGCATCCATGGGTGGAGTTGAGCTCAGGGTCTTCTTCCTCTGACATCTTCTGAGATGACCTAAAAATTTCTCTTCAGCTTGAAACTAGGAATAAAATTGTTAGGTCATAGAGAAAGATAATATGTTTTAGTAACTCTTTCTTTGTGCAAATAGAACACATAATGAAATAATATTTCTAACAGAGATTTCTGGACAGATACAAGATACATCATGCTATACTAAGTAGTAATTCTTATAGCAGATGAAAAATAAGATGATTTTGATACATAATAATACTTGAGAAGCTCTTTTAATTACTTTGTACTTATAATTTTGCTGTTTTGAAAATGGCTAATTACATATCTGGTGCCATAACCACAAGAACAATAACAAAACAAGAAGATACAGTGTATGAGCTTAATTGTTTGTATGTATTTATATAACAGTTATTCAGGATAATTATTAAATGTGTAAAATATTATATGATAGCATAAAAACTGAGGTGAAAGAAGAAAAAGAAAAATAGGGATAAAAAGGAGAAATAATGTCTGAATCTAAAAAAAATTAACACTATGTTATTGTATGTACCCATTAGTGGTGAGATATACTTCTAAATCTAAGCTAAAGAGAGAGAGATAAAGAAATATTTCCAGCCACAAAATTCAAAATGTCTTTAAGTTTAAAATAAAGTTATTACTTATGAGAACTACAATTCCCAATGCAACATATAGGAATTACCCCCAGGAGGAAAAAAAAACAATCTGCTGGAGGGGTCAGGAAAATATAAATATGTTGTACATGGCATATTATGTTATTAAATAGTTAGAGAAGTCTTCATTGAGAAGGTAATATCGGAACACAAACCAGAAAGTAGAAAGAAGCAAGTCTGTGTTTTTCTAGATGGAGGATATAAGGCAAAGGTGTTAAGGTGGGAGTGTGCTTGATGTATTGCAGAAATAGCCTGTAGGCTAGTGGCCAAATGACAAAATCAAGTCAGGCATTTGACAACAATGTAAGAATTCGGTTTTTATTTTCAGGGAGATTGGGAGTCACTAGAGAATTTTAAGATGACATGTTTTAGAAGGGTAACTCTGGCTGTTGTGTCGAAATGAACAAAAGCAGGGCGAGATCTAAAACAGGAAAATCATTTAGGGATTTATTGGAATATATTCAGGAATAAATATTTTTTAATTCGTTGGAATAGGAACGTATTCTAGACAAGAGATAATGTTGACATGGACCAAGTTAGTAAAAATAAAGGTGGTGAAGAAAAAAGATCAATTCTGGATATATTTTGTATATAATAGTATTTTTTTCACAAACTGGATATGGTACATGAGGGAGTCAACAATGACTAATAAAAAATTGAAAAGAAGGAGTTTCCTTCAACTGATGTGAGAAAGACAATCAATATGAGGACTAGGCATAGAAGTGTGTGGAAAGATCCAGAGCTTATTGTTTTGATCAGATCTCAAATTTGATTTTCTTATTAGATGTATGAGTGGAAATGTGGAGGATGTATTAGAATGTATGTTTTGGGTCCAGGTGAGACATCTGGACTGGAGATTTAAATTTGGGGATCATGAGGCAAGAGTATAGATGGGATGGAATGAGACAATAAAAAAGAAAGAAGATATACAAATAATAAAGTCTTGGAGCCAAGGATGAATGAGCAGGGGAGGCCAAGGGGAAGAAACAGTGATGTAGAAGTAAGTCTGAAGAGTATGGTGTTCTAAAATATAAGTAAAAAGGGGCATATGGAGCAAAAAGTGACTAGCCATATAAATGTTGCTGATAAATTAAGTAATTGAAGATTGAAAACTGACTGAATTAACAACATGGAGGCAATTAATAACCTAGACAAGAGCTTTTGTGGTGGGGCATTGGGATGAAAGCCTGACTGGAATATGTTCAGAGCATGTATGGAGAGGTTGTAGAAGAGGGACTATGAGCTATTTTTTTGAGGATTTATTTTTCTAAGAGAAAATGCTTCAGTTACTAACACAGCCATGCCATATAATGAGTATTTTGTTTTGAAGGTGCTTTCATTATTATATTAATGTAGGTTTTCATCAGTTTTGAGAGCAAGGGACCTGCATTAGGCTACACAATAAAATTGTAGAGGAATTTGTTTAGAGCTGAAAGAAAGGATTTCCTAAGGTGGAGTGTGTTCCCATATGGCCAGCCAAAGTAATTTGGTCCAGTCAGTTATAATCAACTTATTCTTAGGAAGTTGAGCCTACAGACTTCTGAGCTTATTGCCCTTTTTGGGAATAGGTTTGACACTCAGCCAAATAAGGACCCTCTATAACATTCACTGGAGAACAAAGAGACTGTATTAGTAGTAATCTATGAGTTCTCTCCTAATTAAAAAAAAAATCAATAACACTGTTAGATCAGATATTATATATCTTATAAAAGAACCTAAAGACAGATTTGATATTTATGGCATGTTGGAGCAAAATGTTTTAGGATTATTTGTTACAGGAACTGTCAATAGGACCTAAGGTTTTACATATAACTTTTTTTTTTGCTTACAAAAATTCTTGTTCTTTATAGAAAATAATAAATTTGGTTTTCTTAGCTATGTTTAAAAATGTGTTTGCAGTTCTGATAGTGGGGATAGACAGAAATGTATTATATAATACAAATTAGGTAAGAGATGATTTTAACATTAACACATAAATAAACTACAGCTAAAAAATATCAAATGTCACAACTTTATCATGTCTAATACTATATGGTCCTTATTGTCCTTAGCCAAACACTAATTTAATTACACAAATGTGTCCTTATTTCCACTTGAATCTATATTCCATAATCCACTACTCTTTGATTTTCTCAACAAGATATTTTCAGGAGAGACTGTCTTGATATGAGGTAGATCAGTGTGCAGATATGGACCATTTGCCCTTCCCACCCGGTTTCCACCTTCATAGTGCTTATGGATTACATCAGAAGGAGTCTGAGCCCTGTGGCTTTCTGTTGGCTTCCAGCAATGGGCAGAGTAAAGAGAAGATGGAGGGAGTGAGAAAAGTGCCAGTCATGTCTTTTCTTGGTTCCTCCCTATAGATTTTCCCCAAGGTGGCTGCCTTCTTCTCTAAATGTGGCTTGTGTTTTCTTTTTTTTCCCCTGGTGATTTTTTCCCTTCTGGATCCCTTGTTTTGCAGTGTATGACATTAACCCTTGTAGTTGTCCTATATTTTGTTCACACCTCTGTCAAGCATTCACTTACTAAATCCACATTAGATTGGTCTCATATGAGCGGGACATTTTACTTTTCCAGTACACCAACTAATACAGTAATTGGTACTTGAATTGTCCCTAAGAAAAAAGAAACTCAAAATGAGATTCTTGGATTGGATTGTGCACATATTTGAGAAATCAGGGATAATCTCCATTCCTGGGAATTGGGGGATCCAAATGGCATATGGCTAATCCATGACAAGCATGGTATGACAGTTATTCAAATTAACACCTGGAGTAGCATGAGATGAGACTGTAGAGTTTTGGGCAATCAGTTAGATGAAGCATTTAATCACTGTGTCATCCTTAGTAATTATGATGATATTTGAGTTCTCTGGACAACTCTAAAATATATACATGGGGAAAATGTGAAATTAACAGCTATGAAATACATTAAGAATACACATGGAACCAAAAGATCTCCGTGGTAGCTTTAGAGGAGTCCTATATCTCTCTGTAATTATTTTTCAGAAATGCTGGGCCACCTCTGTTCTCAACACTTTCAGATCCCTTAAGCCAACAAAATGGCACTAAATGGGAATAAAAGAGACATTGAGACATGAAATGGGAAAATAATGAGGCTAAAAACATTGAACTTTTGAATTCCACGAACCTCTTTGGTCAATGAAGGTGAACCCACCTTTCCTCTTTCTCTAGTCCCTAGGGAATAAACCTTCTTCTGTTAACAGTCTTACCCTGACTGTATTTGGGCAGTTTCTTTACAAGCTGATAGTGATTCTTCTCAAGACCTTCACCAACCATCCTCATTGCCTCTAGGCCCATAAGAAAGGTTAGGTCCAGACAGTTTGATAGAAAAATAAGACCAACTCCAAAACGAGAGAGCCTATACACCAAAATAAGTGTAGAATATTGTCAAATTCTATAGGCAGGGTCTAGAGAAGAAGGTACGGGGTAGATTCTAAAGGTGTTAGACAATGGAAAATAAAATGTAAACCTTGCTTAGGCTGATTTCTTTTTCATGAGTGCATGTACCCTGGATTCAGGTTCTAATGTGTTGGCCAGCCTTACAATAGAAGTGGTGTTAATAGTCTGCTAAATTGGATAATAAAAGTCAGTTCCCAGTGGTAGCTTATACTTAATGAAATCAAATTATCTAAACTTCCCTGGCATAATATAAAACCAAGGTTCTTAAACATTAACAAGCATTAGAGTCATATTGGTGACTTGTTAAACACAGATTCCTAAACCCTCCCCTCTAAGTTTGTAATGTGATAATCTGTGGTAGAGACACAAGTATGGATTTCTAAAAAGTTCCCATGTGAAGCTGATAGTCTGCCTGGGGATCATACTTTGAAAGACATTATGATAAATCATAGTTACTTAAAGTGGGATATACAGGCAAGCAGTGTCAACACCAATAAGAAGGTATCTACTATAAATACTAAATATTTATCTACTACATACTAAATACTAAATCAGAATTTGTAATTCTAACAAGAGCCTTAGAAGATTCATAGACAATTAAAGTTGAGAAGCACTACTTAGAAAAGGATTTTAAAGACTCAGGGTAATAAAGAAGTGAAATGGATTTATTTTTATGTATAACCTGAAAAGCCACCCTTTATCCATGCCCTTCAAAGGTTCCCAGAGGACATGCACTATGCCAACCTTTAACAAATGTTTTAGTAAAGGGAGTATCCAGCTTCCTTTAAGAGCTCTATGTACTGTGATCTGTAGATTAGGCTGATGGTAAAGGAGGCTATAAGGGAAGCTGGTTTTCTGATCTGTAGGAATAAAGAAATGACTCTGGGTACAAAGTAATCGTAGTGACAGGGATGGGATTAATATATACCCAAGGTAGTCTCACTAAGGCTGACCTAGCTACCCCTATTGATAAATGCTCAACCTGCCAGAAACAGAGCGCACATCTGAGTTGCTAATATGGTATCATTCCCTTGGGCAAACAGCTGACTGTCCAGCTATCTAGTGCTCCAGATCCTCTTTTATCATGCAACACATTATTCAGACTTTTGCGATACCTGCTTGCAGTGCTTCTGCCTGAATCACCATCCATATGTGGAGAGAATGCCTTTTCTGATGCCTTTACCATTTTATCATTGCAATACAATGTTTTTTCCAGCCAATGTACTTATTTTAAGGCAGAGCACAGCATCTTTGCTCACATCCACAGAATAATTCAATGGTGTTACCAGCATGTTTCTTACCCAGAAGCACTAAGCTGGACAGGAGAGTGGGATATGTTACTGAAGATTAGGGCTAGCTAGGAAATGATATTCTGTGACATTGCATAGCTCTCCTGCAGCATCTGGAATATGCCATAAATTACACGTCAGCATATTTTGGCTTCCTGCTGTGAGATCTCAGGCTGGATATATTTTGAGTTCTTATGACCAGAGGATGAGTGTTTCCATCAGGAAACTTAGTCATGTTTTAGATAAGTTGGAAGCTGAGACTGTACTCTGGCATTTGCAAACTCGTCATACTGTTAAACCTCTCTCCAGAGCAGTATTTCCTGTGTTATCTAATTGGTCTTGATTCCCTCAATTGAGGTATCAACTGAGCAAGAGGACCAGGTATAAACCTAAGAGACTTACTGAGATTCCCCTTAGTTCTCCCTTGCCCCAAAGTCCTGGACAATAGAAAACACACAAGCCACTAAAGACAAGACAACCAAGGACACAGATCATATATGAATGGAGGTTTGGGCATCTCACCAAGTTAAAAAACCCATTCAACTGAGGTGCTTACAGAAGGTAAGAAGATGGAATGAGTGGTGGAAGAAGGCAGCTCTGATAAACTTAGGCCTCCTGATCTGTTACTAAGTGGGGATGATAGTGACTGTGTTTTACCTTTAATCCCTCCTTGTCCCTTGTTTGTTTCTTTTAATGCTACTTTATATGAAGAACACTAGTGGTGACTAACCTTTAGAGAGTATAATGATGTGGTAGCTGATGAGATTTCATATCTCTTCTTACAGAGAACCCAAATTTTCTCTTCCATATTCACATTCCATTTGTCTCTGTTCTGTGCTTTAAAGTAGCAGAGGCAAATCTATTCAAAGCATCTATCAAAGGCCAGTCCTGGCCCACGAATTGTTTTTCATTGGGCTGTAATGAGATGAGTGCAGAAATGGTGAGTAAGCTATTAGAAACTTTTGTAGCAATTTGCTGGGACACTAAGTGCATGATAGTGGACTCATATCAGTGAACAGAGAACAGACCACTTCGGATGTGTGTGGGCTGATGCGCAGTGCCATCATGTTACACTGTATAATAACATGACGTTGATTTTCCAACTGTAATCCAAAGTCCAGAGAAAATGCATTTATTTTATAACTAATTTTATAAACATTTAAATTTATAAATCTTGAAATGGATTCTGGAGATGCAGTCTTTCAGGCCTTTAGAATAACTTTAACAGTTCATAAAACACTTTTTCTGATTTTTGTCATTGAGACCAAGCAGATAAAATAACCTAAAAATTTCTGAAGAAAGCTTATTAAACTTAGTTTGGCTTATTTATTTGATTTTTCAACAAAGAGAGTTATCTATACTATGAAAAAGGGAGAAGATGCACAAAATTAATTAAATTAGTTGTTATAAAATAAATTTGCTGTGTTGGATCAGCTTCTATTATGATGAGTCTATCTTTCTATGCCTGTTATAGTTTTATTTTTTAAATCTATGTATTTAATATAATGTCAAGGAAAGTACTTGAAAGAAGTAATCTTTTTTAGAAAACAACATTTGAGTGTATGTGTGGCTCTTTATTAATAAAACTGAAGCTTATTTACTTTCTTATTACAGAGATATTATTACAGAGGAATGACAGAATTTACTGTCTTAATACACATCTGCTTTTAGACACAAAAGCAAACTCTGTTTGATCACATAATGTGTTAAATATGTCCTCCAATTAATTGATTGCTTCCAGGGGTAAATTTCCTATTGAAATAAAATATTTTTTCTGTGATGTTTTTCTAACTGACATTTAGTATAGTTCTAAGATCCTCATGTTTTATTCTTCACTCTGATTCCTCATTGAAGAAACTTGCCTTATTGTTTATAGCATTTATTTTTTTGAAATGATTTTAGAGGTGAGAAAAAAGATATAACTTTAGAGTTTTGAACACTCAGAATTCTCCCATAAGTACTGGAAAACCACATTGCAATTATACAAATAGGTCCACATAGTAAAATATTTTAAGTACTTATTGCAAATTAAACGTGAAGTTAGAAATGGAAGATTAATGGTATGATCCTAGAACTTGCTACCTAGATCATGAATCCCTTTTGAATTAACTACAAACTCAGAAAATATAGAAAAATAAATGTTGTGGGAAGATATGTTCATTGTTTCATTACTACCATTTATTTTGCCCCCATTTCTTTTTACCATCTCCTTTCTGTCATTGACCTCTTTCTGTAGTTCCCCATTAAATGAGGTGCTTTTGCTCATTTAATTTTAACATTTGGGGTCTCTATGCATGGAAAGTTGCTTGGATTTTAACTAAAATATTATTTAAGTGGTACATTTAAAATCAAACCATATTTGACTGTAAATTCAAGTATAAATTATTCCTTTAATAAATATAGGAAACTATTTAAAAAAGAGAACACCTCATTAATATTCTATTAATTGATCAGTTTAGTAAACTTAATTCCTGTAATTTGTGCAATTTTAATAATTTAACTCCTCTAAACATTTTAAATTGCATTTACAAATTTGATATAAACTCCCATCTAAAGGAGTAAACAAACATACCCAACAGACTTTTTTCATAGATGGGTAACTGTCAAACTAATCAATCACACTTATAAATATACTGAATTGAATCCTTTAAAACATTGAAATACTGTTTAAAAGCTTAGTCTATTTTAAATAAAATATCTAACAACAATGAAAGCTTACTACAGTTGAAATTTCACTAAAGGAAGCAAATTCCCATTCTCAACTGAAGTTTTGGTAAAAAGTTTGGGATCTTTATGTTGCTAGAGATTTGAGTTATTATTTGAAGAGTTGAAAAACAGCCCAGGATTTAAGGCTGCTTCTAATTGATTCTAATGGAGCCTCAGGTTAACAGTTGAGCATCTCCAACAAGAACTTCTTAGAGTTCATCTTTCTGAATTACTCAACCCCTCATACACATTTTAAAAAACTATCTTCAATGATTTGGGGTTTTCTAATTTCAACCAGTGAGATTTTTTGTAAACAGCAACTACCTGATTAGAGTCTATAATCTTTCCAATGGTGGAGGGGGGAAGGAAGATCTAGCTCATTTTTAAACTATTTTACTATAATCATTATATTTAAGAAATATATGGTATGTCTATTTCAACTGCATCAATTTCATGGTCAAAATAAAATCTTGCAGTATTCTTAAGAGTATGAATGTTACAATTAAAAAAAATTTTTTAATTTTTAACTGTAGTGAACAAATAATATATCAGTTTGAGGTGTGCAACATGTTTATTCAATAATTAAATACATTACAAAAGGCTCACCACAACATGTGTAGTTACCATCTGTCACCATAAAAAGTTATTGCAATATTATTGATTAGATTCCCTATTCTGTACTTTTCATCCCCATGACTTAATTATTTTATAACTTGAAGTTTGTACCTCTTAATCCATCATTCTCATATGCCTGTGAGTTTGATACTTGTAATTCACTTAGAGTCTATATTTTACCATTTAGTCCAAGCAAATGTTGATAAGCATTTTGATCTTAGTAATATGACTGCCCTTGCTTGTTATCTTGTTCACATTCATTTTACCAGGAAGAAATGTCCTTTTGCTTCATGACAACTTCTGGGTGAAACTGTGAATAAACTATTGGCCCTCCTTTTATTTTATTTTACAGGTGCATGACCTTCTCTTTTTCCTGTATATTCTATTTTTCTGTGTATATGCTTCTTTCTATGTCTGTGCTTCTTTTATCTCAGTTCTTTAAAAAATGGATACTCTATTTTAAAATATTGTAGCTAATGTTCCCAATTTAATGAAATAGAATGAATGACCCCTTTATATTCTTCAATCTGTATAAACTTCCAGAAGCAGTGGGATGAAAAGTATTATTCATTGAGTAATTACATACATTACTTTATTTGTTCTTCATAATAATACATATTACTGATTAGAATCTAGGGAACTTGCCTAAGAGTTCATAAGAGGTGCAGCAAAGATTCTGAACATAGATCTTTTGGCTTTAAGGAGAAAAAAATTTCAACATAATAGTCACTAGAATCTCATGTGAAGCAACCATATAATGTACATGTAAATATGACTTCCCATCACCTTTGCTATGTTTTCTTTTTGTGGTTAGAAGCAAGTCCCAGGTCCCACCCACACTCAAGGGAAAGGTCTCATATAAAACCAGGAGGCAGGCATCATTGGAAACACCTTAAGAGCCATCCTCCATGAGGGCTTTCCAGCTTCTCTGAACTAGGAATCCAGTTAGCTTCTAAGCTCTAACCTTCTGGAAGCTAAGGATCCAGCTTCTATGTTCAGGATTCTTCCCTCTGCCACAGTGGAAAGGAGGGATTGTGGTTGTTCCAAAGGGACTCATAGTGTGTTCACGTCTTTGATAATTCCAGTCTGACCTGAAGTTTTATTGGGCTATCCTTAATGCCAAATATCTATTCTCTTTTATCAGTTGTAAGCTATAAAGTCAAGGACTACATATCTGTATCTGTATCTATAACAGGAAAATTGGCTCTAGGGTCAAGTCATTGATAATTACATTGTACTATTCTCTCTGTATCTTATTTTAGAGTTGTTTCCATTTTAACCCTTTAAATTTTTCAAGAAAATAATAGGGCACAGAATTCCAAATAATGAATTTATACATCTAGAGGATTTTTGTGTGAATTTCCTATGAACTCAAAACAACACTAACAAGGTTTTCATAGTTTCATTTTTGTTTAATTTGTATATTTCTAAGCTGATAGCAAGATATAGGGAAAGGAAATCTAAATTGTGAAGTAGTAAAACTGGGATGTAGTCTTGGATATACTTAAATTAGCTACACCACCTTTGGCAGGGCACTGCAATGCTTGACAGGGAAATGTGGAGATACCAGAGGATTAGATTCATTATATGTAGTGGAGGGATGGCAGGTCTATAAATTCAATGATTCTATTTTTAGTTGGATAAGTTACAAGTAAACAAAATAAACACGACTTCTACACTAAAATGCCTACTCTATGTACACTTAATACTTGATTCACAGTAGAATATGGATATTAGTAATTGGCTAAATGTCAAGGTACTTACATCAATTTCTAAGGAAAAAGTTAAGGATGAAAGAAAAACAAAAAAACAAAACCTTTACATCTGAAATTTATACTTGTATGTCTATACCATGTTTGAAACATCATCTATAATATATCAGGATGTAAAACTAATAAAAAATAAAAGATATTGTTACTTAAGTAATAGGAGTGAAGTACACTTGAACAAAGCTGCCCATTTTGTAATGGTTTATTCCTTTGAGGTAAATAAAATATAAATTGTAAAGACTCACATAGTTTTGCAAAACAGTAGGCTTTTAATTTTTGTAAGTCTTTGTTTAATGACTATTGACCAAACTGGTGTCTTTTTTCCACCTTTAGTAAATATTGCATATGGTTAATATATCCCTAACATTCAAACACAGCACAATCAAAATTTGTGTTTTCTTTTGAAGCTTCTGGACTCACATATATTTCCTTCCCTATAAGAGTTTACCAAGTAGTTAACTAGATATGATATGAACATATACTTAGCTGAAATGTATAGTACATATCATTGTAAACCAAAAAAATGTGAAAAATCAAAGTAGAAAAACTCCTTCCGGGCAAGTCCTAGAAGGTTGTGATAAAGAAGAGGATTTAAGCATAAGAAGAGTTTTGTTTAGCTTGTTGATCTTGGAATCTGAATTCTACCCTGTAACAACTATATAATGGCCTTTTTTTGCTTTAACCTAACTGAAAAACTACCTATTAGCTACAGTTCACTTTTTATTCTTTTTTTAATTTATTTTAATCAAATAATGTACATTTGGAAACTTGGTTTTTGTTTGTAGAAGCAACATGCAAGAGAAACCAATAGAAGCTTCTGCCTATATAAAGTAGCTAAACATTCTTGGCTTAAACTGGGGAAAGATTGTTGCAAGAGATTTTATGCAATCTATTGTTATATACCTTTGAATAATTGCTTTATGGCAATAAGTAGCAGGATCTGTGCAAAGAGTGATTTTCTTTATTTTAATGTTTGGAATGAACTCAAGCAGTCAATTACTCCCTCTCTGTAGAACTTAACTCTTTCAGCTTCATTGAATTAAGTTAATTAGAAATGCAATAGATCCCTCTCCACTGCTATTTCCACACCATTTTAGAGAGTAATCCATTTGTGTTATAGCTGCCTATTTAAAGAAGAAAAAACTTTTGCAAGAAAACAGTAAGTATCCAATCATGCTGTATACCATATATATATACAAACATATACATATAAATACACACACACACACACACACATATATATATATATATAATTACATATATATATAATTACTACAGTATACATATATGTATGTGTATGTGTTTAGTTCTTACTAGAACCAGGCATGGGCTGGGAATGAATAAGAAGTCTGCAATCTAAAGATCACTTCTAGCATGAATTTGTTAAATAAGGCCTTATTGCCATCAAATCCAAATTGAGTTTCCAGAGAAAAGTCAAAATTGGATGAAATGAGGAAGTGGAAATTGTATCATTCCCTAGTGATCTCAGGCCTGAATGGATTGCCTATGATTGAAATGCTGCATAGGAAAACCTGGCCATTGAGACAAGGTGTTCTCTTTACAATTTTGTCTAGAATGAGCATTCTCTTCCTACTTTCTAACTTCCTAGAATGACTATTTTGGATTCAAATTTGAGTCCATATAAATTCTTCCAAACTACTTGCCACACCTATGAATTGGCAAAAATGAAAACCCTAGCTTTCTGACATGAATAGCAGACTGGTTTTGTAAAGTATTCTGGGACATAAGTCATTTTGATTTAGTTCATATGTTTCCCGTGCCAAAATGGAGTTAATAACATCAACAATAACCATAATTCATATATTTTAAGTCCTTATTCTGCATCAAAGACTGCAGTTGGCACTTCAGATATGTTATCTCATTTAGCCACCTAATGGCCTTCTCTGATGCAAATTACCTTATACATACTGGCTGGTGAGTAGGAGGATGAAGTTGGTATAATTAGGAAATTGTATTGATTCATAAGTTATTTTGAATTATATTTATGTTTGAAAATTCCAGACAAGCTTTTCTCATAAGGAAAAAGAAAGATTTAGTTATGTAAGAAGATGTTAAGAAAAAAGCTAAAAATATACTACAACACCTTTATTTAGTACAAGCAGGCTGCCTTAGTGGCTATAATTATAGTGTTAATCTGGAGAAGCTGTGGGTTCAGATTGAAGGAAGTCAAGTTATTTCTCTAAATGGAAACAGTAGATTAATGAAGAAGGCTAAATGCTGGATCAAGTTTTTAATTTTGGTTAAAAAGTTCTCTACGAGCAAATGACCCTCAATATTTATTTCTTTTTGGAATAAACACAAACCCAATCCTTAAGGTTATAAAAGATTGTGATGCTAGGTGAAAATATCAAATAGTTGACTGTGCTAGTATTTTTATTGTGATTGTGATTTTTTTTTTTTAGTTAGTGGTCTTGATACAAGAACACATGTTTTTTTCAGGTACATACATATTGCATTATAGTAGAAATACCTGTTCTTTTGTGGTGCCAATTTTGTAGAAGAGGAAGGTGAAGGTGAGAGGGGTTAAATGATCTATCCACTTTCACATACTGGTAAATTGTGGATCCAGGACTGAATTCACCAGTTGCAGACTCTAAACTTCAGTGAGATGACTATCAAACTGAGTTTAATTCCATTTTCCTGATTGCAGTCATTCTTTACTCTGACAAAAGGAAATTTTTATGGCAGAGGAATCCCATCTTGGGTACCACCTGTTCTGCGAGACAGGTATATTCAGGGTTAACACCTATTGATGAATTCATTCCTTTATTTTCATGAAATACGTCTCTTCACCTTTAGTAATAATTCTTGTTGTGCTTTACTTTCTAATGATAATAAAGACATCCAACTTTCTCATTAGTGTTGTGTAGTGTATATTATCCTTTTATTTTTTAATTTATCTGTGTCTTTATATTTAAAATGGAACCAGGGATGGGAATGGGTTTTAAATATCACATGGAAGAGATTAAACAAAAGGTTTTACTGAAGAAAGCAGAGGCTTGCAAAACAAGAGAGGAGGGAAAGGGACCACCTTTTTGCAATGTACCCCAATATTCTGCTGGGCAGCTGCTTACCAGCATTGTCTCAGATCATCAGTGCCCCAGATCTGGAAATTCCTGGGCCTTAGGGAAGATGCAGTCCTCACTCTTCCTGTGGCAATAGAAGGAGGAAATGCTCCCGGCTCAAAGCTCACCTCAGCTTGGATGTCATCTACTCTGCTGGGAGAAGGGTGGAGGACAGGGTTGTCAAGGCAAGCCAGACTAAACACTAATGTTCATTAAAAAAAAAAATGCTCCACTTATTTGTGCTCTTTTCTCTTTCTTCTCCAAACTTTTGTTCTAAAGTAATATAGCATATGAAATCTTGAGAGATTTTTGGCAAAGCGAATGAAATAATTTTGGTGAAGAAAAGCAAAGCTCTTTCTTCTTCAGCATACTAATTCTCGGAACAGTTCTGAGTCTCAGTCACAAAAGAACATTTGGGTGATGAGAGAGCAAGAAAAAATATATTTAGATCTCTGTGAAAATGTTAAAAAATCATAAAATAAAATGTAGGTCCAAATACAAATATAGGTTTTAGTTTCCCCATTCAAACAGTGGTTGCAATGACCATTACACTTCCCTGGTTATAATCCATCGCATTGCAAAGGAGAGCTCTTTGCTCCCCCAACTTTGAGTGCCTGCGTGGTGTGTACTACACCATAGAAAGGCCTGCTGTTATTGTTGCTTTGCACTGTTAAGTCAAAGCATAAATGGTAATGTTTTTGACCTACCAGTTTCTCTATTTTTTTCTTGATCAGAAAATAGAATCCTAAATAATTTCTTTATTACATGCCGAATACATGCAATAACTTTTTCAAAGGTTAGTTGTGCAAAGTACTTGTAAACACTTGTGTACTCAGTCCTGAACATATTCATAGATGAGAAAATCATTGTCTAATCTGTACTTTGGGATATATTACCTGTAGGTTATCTATTTGACATTTCAGTAAAATAATAGAAGAATGAGTTTCACTTAATATTTACATATATGTGGGCTAGCATGTGAAAACATAGAAGAAAATAACTGCCATTTAGTAAACTGAGTGTGTGAAAGTGCATGTATTTAAACAGCATTTAGATTTACTGTTACAAGATAAGAATGATTCCCTTCCATATCCCTGGGCAGATAAAGTTCATTAGTAATAATATGACAAGGAAATATTATGGATAATAATAGTAATAATTATTATTAATTTGCTGAGAAAATATTCCAAAGAGCCCCCACCTTTTATTTGTGATTATGTAATGACACATATTTAGGTCAATTTCATGCCTTAAGAAAATGCAGCAAATACATTTTGAATTGTTATTCAAGTTACATTTATATTTATGGATTATCTACATATTCTTGTATGCTATCCTAAGGCAATGAGGTCTGTAGATATATGCCATTTATTCTAATGTCTTTAGAAGGGTATGTTTTTATTTGCATAGCCACATCTCTTCTATATGCTATAAGTTTAATAAAATGGATCAGCTGGAAATGATTGCTCTAAGATAGAGTACATTATTGTTTAGCAATGGGATCATGGCTGTATGGGGGAAAAAATGAATTTGAATTGCATCCATTCTGTTTACATTCAACTTGTAAAATGCATGGAATCTCTAACAGAGTAGGAAAGATTGGAGGCGTATTCTCTTTCAACTCTTACTCAACAAATGTCTACAATGTAGCTGACTGAAAAAACAATGAGAAAGCAAGCACTGAAATGTTACATCAGAATAATGTGTTCTTCTAGTCAAGTACTCCAGACATCACTTAAAGAAGAATGGTTTCTATTGCATATCAGCGTACTAGTTTTGTCTTTCAAGTTAAGATTTATGTTTTATGGATTTGCTCTAAGGTAAAAGAAAAAGATGCAGTTTTCACCATGGGAGATTCTGCTACTTCTTTATCTCTTTTTCTTCCGTCTCTTATTTCCAGGTATCTCCTTTCACATCAGAAGTCTTACTGAATGTATTGAAGTATCAGGCTCTGTTATTACAGGCATTTCCTTTTGTTCAGGATAAAATTCTGTGGTAACCCCTGTGAGAACTGATGGACAGAGAGAGGAAGAGATTCATGTTGTTAAAGGGAACCAAGAAATGGATGTTGAAACTCACCGAGTGTTTGAATCTCTGCCTCCCACCGACATTTCCCCAAAAATATAACTTATAAATAGCATAATAAAGGTATTTTTGCCTTTTTGAAACGGCATTTTTTTTGCATCATACTAGATATAAAGTAGAATGTTTTCTGCTTTAAAACAGATATGCACATCAGCTAGGGTTTCAGCATGTGATCTTTGTTGAAGAAGGCATACACGTAGAATATGTTTTCAAATCACTTTTTCTGGTTTGCAGGTACAATTCTGGTGGATAACATGCTGATCAAAGGAACCGCTGGAGGACCAGACCCCACCATAGAACTCTCTTTAAAGGACAACATGGACTACTGGGTGTTGTTGGATCCTGTTAAACAAATGCTTTTCCTGAACAGCACAGGCAGAGTTCTGGATAGAGATGTTAGTAATTTTTTTTTCTTTGTCCCTGTGTTACAACTTTATTATAATTTAAATATCTGCATGCATTTGTTAATATATCAAAATTCCTTTACATAATTTGAGTTTATTTTCTGTGTTTATCAACAAAAGTTTTTTTTCACTCCTGAAAGAAGGCTGAGAAAGGAAGGGACCATCTGTGCCTGAGAAAACCACTGTATTTCCCTTCCATCATCCTGGAAGCTTCCCAGATTTCTGAATGAGGAGAGAATGGAGTGCTCAGAATGAAGGGCTGGTTACCTTGGAAAAGAATCATAAGCATGGCTATAATCCATGGTGAAATTTAAAAGTCCAACTAGGTGTTGGCTTGAGAACAGAGATTTTGGGGGAAATACTAACAGGAGGCTGCTGGTCCGAGGAGTAAGCATTGGTTGTGGGGTGAGGTGGTGGTGATGTTCTTGCAGAGCTGTAGGAAAACTAAAAGAAGGTGAGCACAGGTTTCTTGGCAATGTCCAGGGCAGTCACTGTCAGGCAGCATTTTGTACTTTGTAATTAAGAACACCTAAATTACCAAAGTCATTGAATGTCTCATTTCTGAAATGGTTGAAAAACTTGAGGAGATTTAAGTAGCTGTCAAAGGTTAACTTTATTCTCTCTATTTGCATTTCAGTCTTGAGAGTGGAGAAGAATGTGTGTGGGGGTGGGGACTAGTGAGTGGGCAGGAGGTGGTTTATAACCTGTAACTGCATGGGACCTTGGGAAAACTCAATGAGTACATCTAAACATGCCTACTCCCAAATTTCCAGTTTATGAAATCCAAATGTCGGATATTCACTAGTGAGCCTGAATCATCTCTCTACATTGCTCAGATTTATGATCCACTTTCAATATGATGTGAAGTAGATGATCCCTGATCTATTTCACATCCCAAAGTCAGAGTCTTTAAGATCTTTGTGGTGAGGGGGACAGTGCATAGGATTTTCCCACCTGCATGAGCTGCTTCTGAATACTTGGGAGGCCCATCATCCAGCTGACTGAACCTTGCTGGCAGTTGTGACTGAAGTCTGGGTAGCCGCAGAGCATAGGAATGGGGACTGTTGAGCTCAGTATAGGAAAAAAAGTCAGCTGTGATTCTGTCCCCATCCCCACCACTGTCATCTCATCACTGCAACATTCTTTACACTCCATAGTTTACAGTTTTGGCTGCGTGGCAAAAAAAGGGGGAAAATGGAATAAGGACAGTTGTTATCTTAGTATTTATCTTATCTTCATGTATCTTAAAATAAGTCTCACTTTTATGAAAGCAATCTGGATAACAGCACAAACTAGCAAGCTGCAAGGGTCCTCCATGGCTACATGAGTCACAGGCATCCTTTTCTGGCCTTAGTTAGGGACACATATCCAAGTCATATGAATTTTGTAATGTCATGTTAGGGTAATTATAGAATATTTATGTATTTTGTACCATTGTCATTTTATATATTATGTTTTTTTTAAATCATGCAATAGTTTAAAATAATGTACTGGTTTACTGGCAAATTCCTTTCTTTTTTGGAACCATGTTTTTTTCTTCATTTGAAATTAAAAGCACAGTTCTGGTTCTGAATTATACGTAGAGAGCAAGGACACCATTAGCATAAATAAACTGCATTCCATTGCTCAAGAATATAACATTGTTTTAATCACAATTATTTATCAAAAATTATTTTTACTTTTTAAGATAATTATTTTCTTCTGCTGCTGCTCTCCTCCTTCTCTTCTTCCTCCTTCTCCTTCTTCTTATTTACTTATTTTTATTTCTGAAAAGGGAAGCATTTATTGGGCTTTGGCTAAACTGGAACAGTGTCATGGAAATAAATTTAAGATCGATTTGACCAAAGAGAAGTAATTGCAAAAATGTGCCCAGGTATCACTTAAAGAACCATCCAGGCTAGTTCTTTAACACAATAATCAGAAATAATTTCCTTTCCATTTGAATGTTCTTTTGGATTAGGAATGCCAAGGTCAAGTTAAAGTTGAAAAGATAGTTTATAAATTAAAGTGTTGTCAGGGGACATCTAGCTGAAATTAGCTGAAGATGCTGAAAGGTATGACATCTAAAATTATTAAATGTTAAATGAATATTGCAAAGGGAAATCTGTAAGTACATAAACAAAACAGAACACATGCTCACATACTTGCAGTGTATTTACCGGCTGACAGATAAACTTGTTGCAATAATGACAAAACACTAAATAAAAGATGCTCTAAACTTTAGTGATATGTGAATTTGAGCTAAAGAATGTCAAGCCAAACATCTATCAGTGCCATCTTGTAAAAGTACACTCACATACTGGTGGGACTGAAAACCTGATTTAAAATAGACAGAGGACTTGAGCCAAAGGGGGCACTTTTAAGCTTTTCTTTCCTTTGTTCTTTCAAATAGAATCTGTGATCAGAGAGGAAGGAGTCACAGATAAACAGTGTGATGTTACGCCTTTATTTTCCTCCCTAGCAACATTAGTTGAGAAAGACTGAGGAGGAAGATGCTTTTAGTTCAGAACAATAAAATAGTGATGTTAAGAATGTTCTCAATATAGAAAATGGAAGTGTGAGGTTAAATGAATGTTGTAGGTTTCTCTTTAAAAATTAAGATGGTAGAGCCCTCATGGAAAGATAATTCAGGAAGAAGAGAGGAAGAGCCAGATGGTCATAACAAACCAAGGCAAGATTAACTAGACAAAGTGCGTATTTTTATTTAGTGGTATATTTAAAACTTGCTGAGTATAGATGCTTTACAGAATCACTGAATTTTGGAGCTGAAAGGAACCTTAAAGTTTTGCTAATTCACAATTTTTCCCCATAATATACTGTGCAGTACATTTAGAGAGAGCTAGTTTTTAAAATTCAGCACTTGTCTGTGGTGAAATAAGAAAAATATATCAGTGGAGTGATTTGTTTTTCTCCAAAGCCTAGTGTATTCATTTTATTCTGATATAATGCCCTTTTTACATTTTTTAGGCATTAAAAATACTTTTAATTTTTTAGCTTTGTAGATCATAGGTGACTGTTGCTTTGTAAAGGTCATTTCTTAGAGAAATAGATGGTTCTCTATCCCATGTTCACCTTCCCATGTTTTTTATTGTATTTAATTGTCGTTACATATTTTACTGGTCCACTGTTCTAGTGTTCTCTATGTTTGGATGAAGAAAGTTTGAACTGGAAACTATAAATGAAGTTCACACAGCTAACAGTAAGGAAGCCAGGTTGAATTAAATTGAGTGAGTTAAATTGAAGCAAAGGGAAGTGTAAAAGTGTAAACATAGTAAGTAAAGTAGCACAGAGAAAAAGTATAGAAGTAGTGTGGAAGAAGTGGCAAGTGTAACAAGAATACAAACAGTGAAATGGCATGAAGTGTAGCTCAGCTAGCTTACAATGGAGGCCACTGAGTTAAAGAGCTGTGCTAAAAGGAAAAAAAAAAAACAGGAAAAAGCCTAATGTAAAGAACCCGTCAAATCTCTATAATGTATCAGGAATGAATTGCATTGTGAAAACATGTTTCTTTGAAGGGACCCATTGTTATTCACCAGTATTAAATTTCCATGAGTCAAGGAAATAATAATAGGCTGAAATAATCATTTTTGACTTGGAGATTCTTCAGTAAGACTTCATCTTTGGGAGGTAGAGAACATAATCAGTATTCTGATGAAATCTATAGACTCATTTCTTAAGAGAAAAAGTTTATTTGCACATGAATAAATTACTTACAATCACATTCAAGAGTTTCAATAACTACCAAAGCTACATAGGCTGCAGGACATAGATCTAGACTTAAGTAAAATAATCTTCCAACTGTTTTTGTGTCAATTCTAAGAGAATTTAGCATCTCAAAATTATTAATTCTAAATAGAACTAAGAGAAAGTTTGATTATTTACCATTGTTCAAATCTGCTGTTTCTTTATTGATTCTCTGTTTGGATGATCTATCTGTTGTCAAGAGTTGGGTATTAAATTTCCCAACTATAATTGTATTATTGTTTATTTCTCCTTTTAGCTCTGTTAGTTTTTACTTTATATAGTTAGGTGCTCTCAATGCTGGACATATAAATACTTACAATTGTTATATCTTTTTGATGTATTGACCCTCTTATCATGATATAATGACCTTCTTTGTCTGTTTTTACCATATATAGTGGAAAGTCTATTTTGTCTGATATTGTAGTTACCCTGTTTTTTTTTTCTTTTGATTATTATTTGCTTGAAATGTCTTCTTCCATTCCTTCATTCTCAGTCTATGTGTGTCTTTAAGGGTAAAATTAGTCTTCTATTGGCAACATATTGTTGAGTTTTGTTTTGTTTTTTTAATCCATTCAGCAATTCTCTTTTTTGATTGGAGATTTTAATCCATTTGCTTTTAAAGTAATTGTTGATAGAAAAGGACTTAATATTGCCATTTTGTTAATTGTTTTCTGGTTGTTTTGTACATCCATTATTCCTTGTTTTTATCCTGATGTCTTTTTTGTGTGTGTTTTGATGTCTTTTTTGTTGTCACTATGTTCTGACTTCTTTATTGTGTTCTTTGTTTAATTACTATAAGATTTATCCTTGTGGTTACCATGAGGCTTACATAAAATATTTTAAACTCATAACACACTATTTCAAACTGATGTCAACTTAACATCAATAGAATTTTATGTACTTTACACTTTTACTTCTCTCCTTCACATTTTAGGTTATTGCTATTACAATTTACATGTTTTTTATAGTGTAAAACTAATAACAAATTATTATATCATGGTTATATTTTTGCTGTTTATTTTAACTTTTAAATTAGAATCATGAGCTATACACCACTGTTACCATATTGCTGCTCATTTCTTTCATATCATTGAGTCTACTTTTGAAACTCTCCATTGAATTCTTCAGTTCAATTACTATATTTTCCAGCTCTAGGATTTCTGTTTGGTGGTTTGAATGGTTGCTATTCCCTTATCAAAATTCTTGTTTTGTCCATGCCTTGTTTTCCTAATTTCATTAATTGTTTGTATTCTCTTATAGTTCACTATACTTGAGGATTATTGTGAGTTAAATTAATTTCTTTAGGGTCAGTTATTAGCTTTATTAGTTCTCTTTGGTGGTGTCATATTTAACCTGATTTGTGTGTGTCTGATCCTTCATCCCTTGGCATCTGCACATCGGAATCATGAGGCTCCTCCTCCAGACTTTACAGGTTTGCTTTGGGGGACAGTTCTTCAGTCAGCTCAGTGTGGGGTTCTCGGTGTGTGTGCTGGGAATGTCTTTGAGCAGGTGGGGCCTGCTGTTATGGTCTGCTTTGGGACAAGGCAATCATTTGAACTGTAAGGATGGGATGGGGGCGTTGTGCCACTAATTACAAACAGTTGGATAGGACTGCTAGCTTGGTTCCCTACCCAGGTGAGGCTGTAGGATGGGCTCAGTGGTTGGCTAAATTCTCAGGTCAGGCTTTCTAGATAGTCAGGATTAGGAACTGAATATCAGAAGTATATGGGCTATGAATTAGTTTTCCTACCCTCCCAGGGCAGCAGGGCAAGGCCCAGCACCTGTACAGCTCATTCTGGGGGTCCTGAATCAGGCTTGAGTGTTCACTGAGTTCCACAGTTAAGTGAGACCAGCAGTTTTGCTCTGTGGATGGGGGAAGCCATAGACGATGCTCTCTGTTCATGTGCACTGTAGATAGGGCTGTGAACGGGCGACACAGCTCCCTATATGCTCTGATTAGATCCCTTGGTTGGACAGGCTAAAAGCTGTAGTTGTCGATGGGCAGGACTACAAATTAGAATCCCTGCCCAGGTACTGAGAGAAGCAGTTCCAAAATGGGTAAAGCACCTTGTTTCTTGTCATAACTCAAACCAACCCATACTCCAAGTTCTCTAGCCTAACTGGGCCACTGGCTTTTCTCTGCAAACTATCAGTATGTCTACCCTTCTCTTGGCTCAAGTGCCATTGGATCATACAACTTTCAGATGTTTCCACTGGCCCTTCTGATCATATAGGGCCAAAAGACACTCTCCACAACAGGAGGGGCTAGGTCTTAGGCCCCTTGCCTGGATGGTGGAGGGAGGAGCTGTTCCAAAGTATTCAGAACTCCTCAAACAGTCTCTCTGATTGGAAGGACCTGGGAGACATCCCAGTCTTGTCTATGAACTAATTTCCTAGCCCGTACATAGCACAGAAAGCTGCCACACTGAGTACTGGCTGCTCTGGGCATGACCAGCTCTGCCCACCCACCCCTTAGCTTGAGAAACACTAGGTCCACACAGCTTCCAAGGGTTGTCACTCCCTCTTCTAGTCAGATGGAGTCGAAAGGCACTTTCCATGTGGGTAGGGCTGTGATTCAGTGCCTTACCTGAGTGTGGCCAAACTGGGGTCTAGGGCCAACAAAACTTCTCATTTGAGGACCTGAATCAGACAGCTCTGAACCGGCCAAGTTCCCTGGTCAGAATGTGCCCCAACCTGTTTCTACGGATGCACAAAGCTGCTGCTTGAGATCACTACCGGGGGCACTAGAGGTACGAAATCAGTCTGCAAAGATCCATGTGCTGGTTGATGCAAGCCCCACTCCCTTCTCCATCCCAGTGGCTGGTCACCACAGATTCCCCTGCAATTCCCGTAGTGCAAGATCAGAGTAGTGGTTCTCTCAAAGGGACCCACAGTGTTGTGGAGGCTGGTTGTCCTTTCTAGGTTTTCTTTTTCCACTGGAGAAACTGAGGAGCAAGACAGACCTGCATGGTTCTGTCCTGGAGTAGGAGAATGGTAGTCAACATGTACTGTTTCTCTTACCCTTCTAATACAGTCTGTCTTGGTCTCTGAAGTGCCAGGGGGGTGATTCAAACAACTCCTGTGGTTCTAGGATTCACTTAGTGGTGTCTTGTTCTTGACTAAATGTTAGTGGCTCTTCTTGTGAGGGGGAGGGAGGTCAGAAATGACCTATGTCATCATTTTGGTGACACCCAGTGCTCAATTCTGGAATTTATTTGCCCATTTCTCATCTGCTTTATGTGAAGCATAGACCATTGCTGCTAGAAAAGTAATGTGGTAAATCAGTGTTTTTTGTCCAAATCTAATCAGAACAGGAAATTATGACTTCATGTAACTGTAAAATAATATAAGCTTATGGTGAACATATCAGAAATATAAAGCATGTGTATGAAAATAAATGTATATCTAGGGAAATATTTAATAGTTATCCTGCCATATATTATTTAATGCATATATGTGTGTTGATATGTTTTTATAATACTTATAAAATTAGATCATACTGCACATAATGCTTTCAGCCCACTTAAAAAAAATAATTTGTAATATACATCTTTCCATGTGAATGAATGTATATTTATATGGTCATTTTTAATGTCAATATAGTGTTTTATTGGCTGAATAAATCAGTGTGATTTTTCAAACCAATCTGAATCATTATGCTGTACACTTGAAACAAATATAGTGTTATGTCAGTTATACCTGAATTTTTAAAAATGCAGTTCAGCTCTATATTTTATTTTGGGTATCAAGGTTGTTTTGCAGTTCTTGCTGCACTGAAAAATGTGTACATGCATATTTGTACAATTGTCCAGTTATTCTGTGCTGATAAACTCATCTTCATTAAATTACTGGGATACTGAGTATACGCATTTTACTAAACATTTATATATGAACTCACATACTTCCACATCAATACTGCTAAATATTATAATGTATGAAATAAAATAGTACATTTTAAACATTTTAAATGACTTTAGTCTTCTTGGAGAGCTGTTGCATTTACTTTGTTATTTTAACATTATTTATATTGATTAGAATAAGAATTTTTTCCTTGAGTATACTTCCCTATGCTGTTAGTTAATATTTAAAAAAAACAGATAAATCATTTGAAAAGTATAACTGGACATTTTATCATATAGATTGCATTTATAAATAATGTCATCCAGTATTAACTTATTAATATTGCAAATATAAATACAGGTATACATACCTGTATTTATAATGCTTTTCAATTTTATTTAATTTCAAACATGTTTCTACTCAAAAGCTAATAGTGACAAAATATACAGTATTGTTGAATAACTGTATTATTATATACTAATACCAAACATTTGTAGTTTCTTTTAAAATATAAAGCTGAACAGCATTTTAAAAAATTCAAGTATAATTGACATATAAAATTATGTTTCAAGTGTACAGCATAATGATTCAATATTTATATACACTACAAATTGATCACAAGAAGACTAGATAACATTTATCATCATACATTGTTACAAAACTTTTTTTGGTATGGTGAGAACATCTAAGATTTAACTTTCAAATATGCAGTACAGTATCATTAACTATAGTCACCATGTTCTATATTATATCACATGACTTACTTATTTTATAACTGGAAGTTTGTACATTTTGACCCTCTTCATCCATTTCACCTACCCATACCCCTCACCTCTGTCAACCTCCTTTCTGTTCCCCATATCTGTGTACTTAGTTTTTCAGGCTTTCTTTTGTTTCATTTTTAAATTCCACATATAAGTGAGATCATACAGTATTCATTTTTCTCTGTTTGATATTTTTCACTTAGCATAATGGCCTCAAGTTCCCTCCACATTTTTGCAAATGGTAAGATGTCATACTTTTTTATGGCCAAATACTATTCCATTGTGTTTATGTATGTGTGTATACATACACACACACATACAACATTTTATTTATCACCCATTGATGAACACTTAGGTTGTTTTCATACCATGGGCTGTTGTAAATAATGCTATAATGAGCATGAAGTTGCATTTATCTTTTTGAATTAGAGGGCTTTTAAAAAATGTTTATTATATTTTTTAATTCTGTGGGGTTTTTATTTAAAATTTTTACTGTATTTTGTTTTTTATTGGAATACAATTTACTTTTTATTTTGTATTTTTTATAGTTGATATACAATATATTGGTTTCAAATGTACAACATAGTGATTCTATAGTTATGTACATTACTAAATGCTCACCACAGTAAGTGTAGCTATAACATGTCACTATACCAAGATATTAGAGAAATATTGGTTATATTCTCTATGCTGTACTTCCATTCCTGTGACTAATTTATTTTATAATTTGAAGTTTGTACCTCTATCCCTTTCACTTATGTCACCCATCCCCCTATCCCCCATCCCTATGGTAACCAGCAGTTTGTTGTCAGTATTTATGGGTCTATTGAATTACTGCTTTAATTTATTTCATATAAATACACACAAGTGGGATTTTGGCTTTCTATTCTGTTTCATTGATGTGTGTCCTTTTTTTTAATGCAGATGCCATACTATTTTGATTATTATAGCTTTGTAATATCATTTGAAATAGGGAGCTTGTTTACCTCCATCTGTGCTCTACTTTCTCAAGATTACTTTGGCTATTCAGGGTCATTTTTGGTAACCATACAAACTTTAGGATTGTCTGTTCTATTTCTGTGAAAAATGTCATTGGAATTTTTATAGGCATTGCATTTGAATCTGTTGATTGCTTTAGGCCGTATGGATATTTTAACAATATTAATTCTTCCAATCCATGAACTTGGAATATCTTTCCATTTTTCTCTTCTTCAATTTCTTTCATTGATGCCATATAGTTTCAGTGTATAGGTCTTTCACCTCCTTGGTTAAATTTATTTCTAGGTATTTTCTTTTTTTGATGCTATTGTAAATGTTATCTTAATTTCTCTGATCTGTATTCATGTATAGAAATGCAACAGTTCTTTGTATATTGATTTTGTATCCTACAACTTTACTGAATTTGTTTTTTAGTTCTAACAGGTTATTTTGTTGTTGTTGGAGTCTCTAGGGTTTTCTATATATAGGATCGTTGTGATCTGTAAATAGTGACAGTTTTAACTTTTATTTTCCAATTTGTATGCCTTTTATTTCTTTTTCTTCCCTGATTTCTCTGGCTAGGACATCCAATAGTATATTGAACAAAAATGGTGAGAGTGGCTGCCTTGTCTTCTTTTTGATCTTAAAGGAGAAGCTCTCAGTTTTTCACCATTGACTATGATGTTCGCTAGGTGCTTGCCATATATAAACTTTATTATGTTGAGGTGCATTCCCTCAGTACCCAGTTTGTTGTCAGTTTTTAATCATAAATGGATTACGAATTTTGTCAAATGCTTTTTTTGCATTTACTTAAATGAAATGATTTTTATCCTTCATTTTATTAATATGCACATCACATTGATTGTTTGTGGCTCTTGAACCATCCTTGCATCCCTGGAATAAATTCCAGTTGATCACAGAGTATGATCCTTTTAAAGTATTGTCGAATTTTTGGTTTGCTAATATTTTCTTGAGGATATTTACATATGTGTTCATCAGGGATATTGGCCTGTAATTTTTTTTTGTGGTGCCTCTGGGTTTAACATCAGGGTGAAAAGATTCCCTCCTCTTCCAGTTTTTGGAAGAGTTAAAGAAGATTTTGCATTAATTCTTCTTTGATTGTTTAGTCTTTGATTGTTTGATTGTCCTGGACTTTTGTTTGTTGGGAGGTTTTTGATTACTGACTCAATCTCCTTACTAGTACTTAGTCGATTCAGATTTTCTATTTCTTCATGATTCAGTCTTGGTGGGTTGTCTGTTTCTAAGAATTTATCTGTTTTTTTTTTCTAGGTTATCAAATTTGTTTCATTATGATTGCTCATAGTAGTCACTTGTAATCCTTTGTATTTCTGTGATATCAGTTGTAATGTCTCCTCTTTAATTTCTGATATTATTTATTTGTGTTCTTTCCCTTTCTTTCTTAGTGAGTCTAGATACAGGTTTATCCATTTTGTTTATCTTTTCAAAGAATCAGCTCTTAGTTTTATTGATCATTTCTACTCTTTTTAATCTCTATTTCAGTTATTTCTTCTCTGATATTTGTTATTTCCTTCCTTCTACTAACTTCTGCTAACTCTACTTCCTTCCACTAACTTCCTTATACTAACTGCTGCTTTTACTGCATTTGGTATGTGAATTTTCATTTTCATTTGTCTCAAGGTATTTTTTAAAATTTCTCTCTTTACTTTGTCTTTGCCCCATTGATTGTTTAGTAGTATGTTGCTTAATCTGCATGTTTGTGAATTTTCCAGTTTTCTTCTTGTAACTGATATCTAGCACCATACAGTGTGATCATAAAAGATGTTGTATGATTTCAGTCTTCTTACATTTATTAAGACTTGTTATATGCACTAACATATGATCTATCTATCTAAAATGTATTTTTTCTGATATAAGTATAGCTACTTCCACTTTCTTTAGGTTTCCTGAAATGTAATTCTTTAGTGTTGCCAAACTTCTTTGAGTTGTTCACTTATGAATATAATGAATCATAATAAAAAATGTGAAGGCTCTGAATAGCAAAACAGAGCCAACAAACAGGGTTTCCTCCTGCTAACAATTGACAAAGCTCCGTATTATGGTCATTAGCTAGAATTTATTTATTCTTTCTGAGGAGAAAATTATCATGGAAATTTTTTCTTAGTTGAATTTCTTCCACTGAGTCTTTGGAGTACAATGATAATTTTCTAAGTGCCTTAGTCAACTTATGCTATAAAACAAAATACCACAGACTGGGTTGCTAATAAACAACAGAAATCTTTTTCTCACAGTTCTGGAGATGACAAGAATGAGATCAGGATGCCAGCATGGTTAGGGCAGGGCCCTTTTCCTGAGTCTAGACCACTCCTTGTTTCTTCACATGGTGGAAAGGGACAAGGGCATTCTCTCAGACGTTTTTTATAAGGACAACTAATCTCATTCATGAGTGCCCTGCCCTCATGACCTAATAATCAACTTTCAGATTTGTGTTGTTAAAGAAAAATAAGAAATAGATGATCAAACTCAGCAAGTGTTTGAATTTTTGCCTCCCACCTTCATCTTCCAAAAAATATTTTATAAATAGCATAATAAAGGCATTTTTGCCTTTTTGAAGCAGGATACTTTGTATATCATACAGATATAATGTTGAATATTTTCTACTTTGAAACATTTTTGAGGCGGTGAAAGGCACACCTCCTAATATCATCACATTAGTCATTAGAATTTGAATGCAGGAATTTTGGAGGGACACATATATTCAGAAAATTCATAAGAATATTCTAATTTTGATGACAGTTCTTTGGCTCATAAAGAAGGTACAAAATTGCTAAAGTCAAATAAGCTAAAGTCAAAGAGTAGAGATTATTAAAAATATCAATACCATAGAAAGGAAAAATTTGATTTTAGCAAAATTATAAATTCACTAGGGACAGAGGAAACAACTTGGTCTTGTACCACATGACTGCAAATTTATACCTTTCTCTTTGCCTGGTCCTGCTTTATTTATTTCCTCTCTATAGGTCAGATTCTTCTGTATGCTTAATTTTGCTCCTCTATTTCTTTGGTTTGCACTTGACTTTGACTCTTATTGATGTTCACTCCACCCCCGGTCCCTCTAAACTTTCAGTATAATGCCTACTACAGACTAACAATAGTCACTGTATTTTGTTTTGTTTTGTTTTCCTAATTAATGAGAGAGAGCATCTAAGTACTCACTGGCTTGAGTCAATTAGAGAGAGGGAAGTGGGGGTGAGGTCATGTGACAGATCTGTTTTCAATTTTAGCAGTTAGAAGAAAGTGTATATTTTCTATAGAAGGCATTCCAAATCATCTCTCCTACAGTTTGTTCATTGAAGCCGTATACTGTCTCTTAATGGAAACATTTGAACAACTATGAAAGCATAAAACTAAAAGAAAATTTAATATATGTAATGAATATTTTTACAATAAAATGTAAAAAAATAAGCTAATAAACTAATGATCTTCATGAAAGTTTCTGAGGACAGAAATAAAAAATAAAAATTTCCAAGCCCCAAATATTTATATTTAAATAGAAAAATTTTATATGACAGTGTATAATATTGTATAAACTCATTGTATGAGCTGTTGATAATTTACACTATTGGGCATGGGATAATAATGGTCATGATAATATCAATAATTAAAATAATAGAAAGAAAAATTTGAATCTGGCACAGTCCTGTTCTATATATTTCAAAACTCTAAGAACATGAACTTTTAAAAGCTTTGAATAGAAATTGTGTTCATGACAATCCCAAACGTCTTAATTTCTCTCCTTTCAGACTTTAATTGGTAGTTGGTAGCTGTACAAAGAACTTTTGAGTCCTCTTTCCAAGCCATATCCATTTGATTACTAAATTTCCTACTTTTATCTCCACAGTGTGTCTTTCATTTGCATCCATCAGCTTAACTCCAGTACAAGCCCTTTTAGATCTCCCTTGACTTTGTGACTATCTCCTAACAGTCCTCTTTACCATAGTTCACGACTCAACCTATTCTGTCATCAGTGCTCCAAAACACTTCTGACCTTGTCAGTAGATGACTTTTCATTTCAACTGGTTTGTTTGGCCTTAGATTCAGGCTACAGTCTATCTCATTTCCTTTTATTAGAAACATATAGACTCTAATTTAGGAAAACTGAAGCAATCGAACTTCCTGAAACAATCTATTTGTTTTTTTCTTATCAGACCTTCCCTAATACTCTTTTTGGTGTATTCTTTGAAATCACCTTCATCCATTGCAAAAAGTTGTATGTTATCAATTACTAGGACATACCTTAAATGTTGCTCTCTAATTAAAATATTTTCTAATGACAAGATTGGTATGTAATTTCTTGCTCTAAACTCCAAAACCTTCAAGACTCTTTTTTGACTTTCATTTTTCTTAACTTATGTTCATCCCATATCGATTGTATAGGGTTTGCTTAGTGCATAAGGACTATGTTATATTAACCCCAATCCATATTGAACTTTGCATATAAGTACAATTAAATAAGCTTAATGTTCTTAATAACTGATTATGAAAAGTCTGCAAATTTAAATATTTCATATGCCTAATTATATTTTCAAATTGGTACTTTCTTCTTTAGGCTACTTCTATAAATATACCATTTATTGTGAAAGTTCAGTTTATGAAGGACACTCATAACTCTGGCTAGCCATTTCCTTAAGTTTCATTATTTAAAGATCATTTCTACAACACACTATGTCTTTTTTTTTCTTTTCACTGCTTTCCAGCTTATTTGTGAAATAATGAAGATTTTTCATTTTGTAAAGGTAATAAGAACGTAAGAAGAAAAATCGTGACAAAAATCTTTTATTCCTGTGAGGATTGAATAAACATTGCTTAATGAAAAATAAAATCAGTTTCTTTACAGGTTTTCTGAAAATTTCTTTCCCCCTAAATCAGTAAGCCCTTCAATAATGTTGTTTCTAGGAAAAAACTTAATTCTCCTTAGACTGAAGATAAGCGCTATAATAGGCACTGTTCACATTAATAAATTCCTTATAAAAACTTCACTTTGCATGTTGAATCCTTGGTGATTGTTTAAATTATACAAAAGTTTGTATTTTTGTCTCTTTTCAAATTACCAAATTTATACATATTTGTTTGGAAATTGACTTCACTTTCTACTCTGAAGCCCACTTTTCAAAGATAACCTCCATAAACTGTTGGTATGGATCATTCCTAAACTATATACATATCAAACCTATACACACATATACAGTAACATATAAATATACAAATATGCATTCAGAATACTATGTTAAACTTTCATTTTTAAATTAGGAAAATAGTTTGCATGTCTAGGTATATACAGAATGCTGGTTGTTTTAAATGACTACCCCAAAGCAATTTATGCACAGCTTTTTTTTCTTCTTTGTTTTGTAAATAACACAATTTAAAAGAATTAGAGAAGATAAAATTACCATGATTTATCTTTGCCACCAATTATGAAAGATAAACAAAAATTTCTCTAGCGTATTCCTAAGCATGTTGTAGTCCCTGAACTCACACTAATAGACTTGCAAATGTACTTGATGTATTTATGACCTTCTTATATAGCAAAAGAGAATCTGTTCCAAGGAAAGATTACAATGTTTTATGTATCAGTCACAGGGAATTCTTGCCTTCAGTGTGATCATTATGGTTGAAATTTAATGCAAGCTAAGTACTACCATGCTACTAATAGTTGCATAGCGAGCTAAAGTTGAGAGTGACCAGAGTTCCAGGTGACCTGGTTATATCTAGTTTATGGGCACTTAGGAGGACAAAGTAGGGTGGTTCAGTGCACAGCAAACGGTGATCCTCTGCTTGGAAAGGTTGTTTCCTTTCTGTCCAGTGCTACCACTCAATATAAAATTATAAGTTGAGATAGAATATTTTTATAGGTCTCTCCTGAAATATTTAGAAGATAAATAACTTTAGAAGAGCATAATTCATGATTGTCTTCTCTAAGAGATGTTTCAAGAGCTAATTCTACAAGCATTTATTCTGTTTTTTACTTTTCAATTGAAATATGCAGGACTTTCCTTAAAAAGTCTATTAAAGCAAACACTTTAAAACTAGTGATAAAGATGGAGGTCATTTAATTCAAATTCTTTCCAGAAAACTTCTAAGATACAGTCTTCTCAAATGCTCTTTTAGACTAGATTTTTCTGTGATGAGGTTTGCTTTGTAGCATAGTCCATTCTATTCTGTGCCACTTTGAATTAATAGAAAACCTCTACTTATCTTGAAAACATACACTTTGTTACACTTTTTATTCATTGTTCTTATTTCTACTCTCTGGGACTACAAGGAATAAACTAATAGATCTTTTCTCAGCAATCATTCAGATATCTGACAAATACTGTGTTTTCAGCTTAAATATCCTCAAATTCAATAAAAAATTCTCAAGATGTTCAGACCTCACATCCCCCCCATAAAATGGTGTTTATTATAATCTACCTATCTCTGCATCTAATACTGTTAATGAATATGAAGTTTGAAATATTGTTCCAGCAGGCCCTTTAATGTTCACATGTAGACTCACCTTTTACTCATCAAAATTTCACAATTATGTTTTTACATTACTGTTTGTAGCCATTTATTAGACTTGAGTAGTTAACTTTTTTCCTAATACAAATAAAGTTGATTTCAATTTATTATTGTCAATGTAAATCATTTTTGTAACCTACTATTCTGAGTTATTAAAATGATTTTGAGCCTTTCCTTTTGTCATTAAACATTATATATCCTTCTGAGCTTTGTGACATTAAGAGATTTTATATACCTGACTTTAATGCCTTCATTTATGTCAGTGGTTGAGAATGGAATGGGGCAGATATTAGGAGATAGCGCTCTATGGGACTTCATAGATACCTTCCTCCTTATATTAACGATGCTTCATTTTATTCTTCCTAGCTACAATTATTTGTCCAGGTACAAATCAATTCAACTGCCTTTTTCTTTATTGGCCATGAAAATACCTTGAGATTAAGCATTGTTCCCTTCAGTTTAGATATAGTTTCTACAACATCCTTCTTACTTGAAATGCAGCATGTGATATTTTTAATGAATCTATTCTAGCTTCCTATAGTCATTGCTCTATCTTTAAATGTTTTAATGTAAATATTCAATAATTTATTTTATAATCCAATATTATCAGTTTGTATGTTATATATTCCATGGATTTCACTTCCTAAAAAAATTTAGCTTTATTTAAGTAAACAAAAGTTTATATCTACTATGTGTTAATGTGTGCCCTGCACACAGTAATCATGTAATAATTATGATTCTGTCATATCAGTGTTTATTATCATTATCTCCACTTTTACATGAACAAACTAAGCACAGAGAGATTTTGCATCTAGATCATAAAGTTGGAAGGTTACGGAACCGAGACTAGAGGCCAAGCAGTTAGCCTAGGGACTGAGCTGGTCACTGAGTAAGAGAGGGTTAATCAGAAGCAAAACATAACTCAGGGTTTCATGGACCTTTCAGGCTAGTGAAGGGAGACAAACTAAAACAAATATATAAAATGTGTAATATGCCAAGTGGTAGATGAGAGTAACTAATAAAAATAAACAGGAGGGGAGAAATAAAGGAAGAGAGCAGGCTAGAGGCATGATATTTTTATTTTAAATGGGGTGATCAGAATAAGTCATTCTGCTAAAATGACATAGAGGGAAAATTTTATGAGCTCGAACAGATTTTAGAATCACAAAGAAATAAGTTGTAGTGTTAAACACTTTGACTCCAGAGTCAGAGAGTTGGGTGTGTATCCCAATTCCGTAAGCCATGGGACCCGAGTAAATTTATGTCCCTTTGATTATGCCTTCCAGGAATTAATCAAATTTCAAGGAATTTATCATTAAAAATTAGGCAAGTTAGTACAAAGTTATGTGTAGTGTGTTTATTGTAGTATTCTTTATAAACACAAAAATTGACAACAAAAAGCATCTCATTATAACTTTTTACTTAGGTAGATTAAGCTATAGACTTATAATGGAATTCTGTTAAACCACATAGCTTCACATTAGTATACATCAAAATGCTATAATAAAGTTATATTTACAGACATAACAGGGATGATGTTCTGTGTGTGTGTGTGTGTGTGTGTGTGTGTGTGTGTGTGTGTGTGTAATACGTGTATATTTGGAGAGAAGAAAAGATCAGCAAAATAAGCATTTGAATATATAGAATAAATTTGGTTGAATTATGAATGGATTCTCTTCTTTTGATTCTATTTTACTTTTTATCAGATATGAACATATACTATTTTGGCAAAAATATAAATGAGTACAAATGTTATACAATCTCTTTTCTCCAAGGAGTTTATCACTAACTCATTGCTTTTTGTACATTAGAAGTTCATATCCTTGCTTCTTCAGAGGGACAAAAGGTGCTTCATTCCATAAATCTAAGCATTAATTTCGGGACCATATTCATAACCAGTCCTCTAATAGTAAACATAATGCTCCCTGAGACCCTATATTTTGGGGCACAAAGGTCAACAGTGAAGTAATCATGATTGCCTTCTCTTATCCTTGAAACAGCATGACAGATCATGTTTTTGTAAATTATCATTTAAAAATAAACATGCATGAGAAAAATTTTAAGAAACAAACCAGTGCTTTGACAGTAATTGAAAAGCTTCAGTTTCAATTTTTTTTTAAAGATGTAATTTCTGTATTTCAGCCACCAATGAACATACACTCCATCGTGGTGCAAGTCCAGTGCGTCAACAAGAAAGTGGGCACTGTTATCTACCATGAAGTTCGGATCGTGGTGAGAGACAGGAATGACAACTCACCCACATTCAAGCACGAGAGCTACTATGCCACAGTGAATGAGGTCAGGTTCTTTCTATTCTCTTTGGGTGCCTTTTATTGATATATGTAATTCAATCTATACTATCAATGCTTTGAAATGATTCCCTAACAATAACTGGCTTAACTCTTTAGAAATATCAAGAAAACATTTTAAGGAACAGAGCTTTAGAAGAAGTAAGTTCTGGATGACTTCTAGTATGATTTCAGGAATTCACTTTGCTTCAGGAAAATTTTGGCTTATCTATAATAATGACCAAAATATTGGTATTTTTTGTAATCTGGACAAATTAATGCTTGACTCTATATATATGCTTATTGAGGCTCAAGAAGAGCTATTTATTCTTGTTGTGAGGTGTTGAACTCAATTTTTTAAAAACCTCTGAGCTATATGTGGTGGTAGCATAATTAAATGCTGGAAGAAAGTATCTATTTGAGATTCTATTAATTAAAAATTATTTACTCAATTGTGAGATCAAGTTCTGGCATATTCAAAATATTTAAATATAAATTAAAACTAAATTTTTAAAAGAAAATGCTGGTCAAATTCTAACAAAAAAATTAAAGTGCTATTATTGCTTTTATTAGAACATCCTGTTTTGCAGTTTGTTGGTTTGCTTTAAATCTCATTTTCCCTGGGAGCCAAAATCCATGAGCCAAAACCCCGTTTTGTGTTATTTTTTCAAACAGTGCTTACTGTATTAATATTTCATTATTCCAATAAGTTAGGAAGTATTTCTAATGTGTCTCTATCATCACCTGTTATGTATACCTTAGACACACAAAAAAATGAACCACATTTTTAATAATACCTACTTCAGAAGATCAGTTACATCCACAGTTTTTTTATCTTAAAAAATACATACCTGCTTTATCATATGAAATCAATGTAATTTGAATATGAAACACATCATTGGGCCTTTAACCTTTACGTATTTGCTTTTGAAATGATTTAAAATGCATCTTATTTATCTCAACATTCTTCTATTCATAAAAAGTCTAAAGAAACGATGTTTCTCATAATCTGAGACTTCCAAGATTTTATTATTTTAAAAAATTCCTCTTTTAAATTTAGTAAGACTGCTTACTGTCAGTCGGTGCTTAACTTTGTTGAGCTACCTTTATTTTAGAGGTTTCTACTATAAAAAAAAGAAAAACAGATGCTATTTAATCATGTTGCATGATAATTGTTTTAGCATCTGAAACATACTCTGTGAATGAGATTTAGCTTTGTTTCTTTGAGTGCTAAGTTCATTTGGGTATAAACTGATAGATGAACTCTCTTAGGCAACAGTTCTAATTGTAAAATCCATTTTTGTACCATATTTACCTCTTCCTGGATTCACATCTCTTTAATTCATACATAAAGAAATTTATAGTGTTCAATCTGAATTTCAAAGTATCCTATGTGATTTGGCTATTTCCACTCCCCTTCTTATCTTTTCAGCACCTTGCTGAAAAATAACCTTTTCAAAAAGTATTTTAATCATGTCACTTTCCTATTCAAAAATTTCATAATTTTTCATTATTGTTAGGAAAAGGGTCATCTCCCTTGGCTGACTTTCAGGGCCTTCTATAATCTGACTTTTTGTCAATGTATTCTTAACTTTAAATTCTCTCTGATAACTCCTCACTCGGTTCAGATTAATTTCCTCGTCTCACAAATATTTCCATTTCTGGGGCTTTGCTCGCAATGTTTATTTTCTTAGAATAGGACCTTCCCTACCTGGCAAGTCTCCAATTTGTATTCATCTTTTAAAGTGTAGCTCAAAACCGGTTTCCATTTCCTATTTCTGTATTCCTCCTCGACTTTTCACATTCATTGATCTTCAATTTCTCTTAAACTCTAAACTCCTATAGCATCAATATAAATGTCAATTAGAGTGTAACATTTATAGAAAATTTAAACATTTTATCTTAAACATTATTTGGAGCAGCCCAGATTTCTTTTGTTTTTCTCTCATTTCCCTATAGTCAACTGAGGCAATCCTATCCCACTGATACTTTGGCCATATCTCTATGATTTGATTGTATAGAATGTGTAAATTGATGATCATATGTCCCCTTTTGATTTTGTTCTATTTTGCTCTATACCTATTTTCTCAAAAATAATCAAAATGTTACTTAAGCCATAAAATATAATCACAAGAAAAAAGTGAAATTTAGCTATTTGTCTCATCATTTGATAAGAATATATATGTATATCTCCCTGTCTTCAAATACAATGCTGCCTGTAAAATAAAGTGAAATATATTTTACTCTGTGCAAGACTGCAAGATATTCTCCATGCTATTTCTCCTTTTAGCATTAGACATGCAGTTAATGCAGTTAAGACTAGAAGGATCTAAATATTTTTCAAAAAAATCATTCAGGATTTAATAGATTGTTGGTGTCAAAATATTTTACACTTCATTAAATCCAAAGGTAAGTATGAAGTCATTATTAAAGATTTATAAAATAAGTTTCCAAAATTAAAGTCCTGATTGGTCACTCTACTTAGTCACTATGAGAAAACAGACTTGGAGCATGAATCAACTATGTTACACAACAAACTAGCCATGAAGCTGGGAATAAAACCCAAGTCCTTGGTTCAATCATCTCTTCACTGCTTATTAATAGACATCCTGTTATGCTAAATTATAACCACTTTTATGTAACTGATTTAAAAAATGAATATCAGGATTTATAATTATGGCATTATATCATAATCACAGCCAGTACTTTTATAAATGCACTGAAATGTCATTCCCTTACATTCTTTATAGACATGTGCTTCTATTAAGTGTTTCAAGAATTCACCAAAATATTAATGCCTGTATCTAAATGCTGGGTGAGGATTATAACAGTGTTTATAATTCCTAGTTTGTGAGGAAGATATAAGACATCGCAAGGGTTTATCTCCGCCTGGGTAATTGGAGACTCTCAATTAATTTAGGATGACTATATCATTAAGTAATTAGTCTGGTTGGTTTGAAGAACAAATTGCACAGTATAATTGTTGCCGATCATTCCCTTAAGCAGTTTTTGGAGGATAAATATTTTCTTTAGTAACGCATACATCACATCCCCAAAATTTCCTTTTGATATAATAAAAGTAAACAAGGGGAAGCCAAGGCAGACATAATGTTTTCTTTGGCCTGGAAGAATTAACATCAAGGTAATTTGGAGGTTATTGTTGTCCTTGTCTTTAATGATCTCTTCACAGATGGGACAATTTTTTAGTCAATATTAATTTGTTCCTTTTATCACCTTGAATATCACTTTCAATATTCTTTGCTGCTGTGATGTGATGGGATTTATTGGACATAATTTGTTGGTACTTTCTGGAAGAATGTGTCCTTGCATTTCTCTTGACAGGTAGTTGGTTTCTGAAAGGAAGGAAGAAAGGGAGAGGAAGGGAGGAAGGAAGAGAGGAGGGAGAGGAGGGAGGACTGATGGAAAGAGACGAGGAGAGGGAAAGAGGGAGAATTCAAATTTTGAGATATTTTGAATCTATAATCTGTAGTTTAGATAGCTTTACATTTACTTTGATTGGAAAATATGCTTACTGCAATATGTTTTGTAATTCTTCATAGTTTAAAAGTAGTACACAATTTCATTGTATTATATAGGGTATGCTTTATTGGAGTGATATTTTCTATCCTTTTATTTGTAATCTAATTATTTCTTGCTCTAGCTTCAGAAAGAAAAAGACTTAGTTCAGAGATTGCCTTGTTTTCTAGAAAATGTGTCTTTCTTCATATTTCACTATTCTTTATGTCATTTAGACTAACTGTGCTTTATTATTTTATGGCTTCATTTTAGTTAGATTATTTACTTAGGATCAAATATCAAAAATAGACTATGTAGTTTAAAAAATTAAGTACATTCTCTTAGTTTATTATTCTCTTACCATCTTTATTTTAATGATTTAGTCCTATATTCATTCCTTGAAACATGTCTTTTGATTATTTAGTCTTTTATGGTTTCTTAAATAATTACTTACAGAGTTACAATAAATCTTTGATTTACTATTTTTTATTCCAATAAATACCACAGGGGTAAGGGCCTAACTTTCAATAAATTTAAAAATTAGTAACAACTTTGCTTTGGATATTACTCTTAAAATATAAATAGTTGTATGTGTAGTGAATTGCATCATATTGGAACAACAGTGGTTACAGTTCTAGAATCATGTGATTCTAAAAATTTTTATGATTTTTGAAACTTTCATAAGAGGTGATATTTTGCCTAATGGATATACAAATTCCTAAGGATTGTGTTTTAATATAAAATATTTTGTTAAACTAGAGGCTTTAAGTTCAAAAGGTCTGTTTTTTCACTCTTGATCAGTGTTGAATAATGGTAGGGTAGCCTTTTGAGATTTACATTTTTAGGTAAACTACGCTCCACAAGTAAAAAATCTGGCCTTCCACTATCTGTTTTCATATGACACATGAAATCTCAGTGTCTGTAAAAAGAATGAGTTTGCAACAGAGCCATGTCCATTCATCATGTATTGTTGATAGGCTGCAGTACAGTTGAAAAGTTTCAAGAGAGTCGGTAAGACCCACAACGTAGGAAATATGTATAATATGGCTCAAAAAATTTTCTGCACCCCTGTTGTCACTCCACTTGAGATATGTTAAGAAGATATCAAATAGCTGTAGAGAATATATATCAGACTTGATACATTTACTTTAGAATGTATAGATAGCTTCTGAGTTGTATTTTTCCAAGTTTCTAATCCAAGAGTTACATACTGTTCAGAAGTAATTAAAAAGTTGAACTCAAGAAAATTGCCACTGTTCAACTATTTTGATCTATAACAATGGCAATCTAATAACATTCCATAAACAAAAATATGTTAAATAAAATTTGATGTCATTGTATTATAGCAATATTTATGTTGTAACCTGAGACTAATCAGAAATATGTACTCGTGTCTGCTGGTAGTGTTTTGGATTTATTTGGTCATCAGTTTCTATTATCACTTAATTTTTGTTTAATTTAGTAGACCTTATTTTTATTAATTGCCACTAACTTAATTATTAGGAATGCTGTATAACAAGCTTAAAATAAGAAAGGACAAAGCAGAGGGAGATGAAACTGAAGAGTAAGGTAGGGGACAGATTCTGAAAGGCACTGTCAGTTGTAAAGAGGAGTGGCAGGCAGTAAGGAACCAGTAAATGGCTTAAGGCAACAGAGACACATTAAGATTTGCCACTTTAAGACTTCATTCCCACAGCTGGTATGAGAATTCTTGGAAAAGGTGAGCCGAAAAGAGATGCAAGATCAAAGTCTTGAATTGCATGAAAATGGCCAAAGAGTGTATTTAGGAAGGATAGTTTGGTGTATAACTAAATGGGAAAGGATGAGTGGTTGTAGAGGGTAAGGGAAAAAAAAGATATTGACATTCTATACATTGTTTGGATTAACTTTCATCTTCTTCCTCAGGATATAGCCTTAGATCTTACTGAGAAAATATATTAGAGATGAGCACTTTGGAGAAGATTTGTAGTCTGGGGAGAATTTGATGATTTCCAATATCTGTGAGGTATTCAGCTGTGTCAACACAGCATGGAATGTTCTTTGATCTTGAAAGCTCCAGGTAGAGATAAAGATTTGTGAGTCATAAGTAAGTAAATCTAAACTAAGACCTATTGCATATGTAAGATGTTTTGTTTTATTTTGTTTTTTTATCTTGTAGGACATAACGTTGGTAGTATTTATTGAGAAAAAAATATAAATCATCTGTCAGATAGTAGCTACATTTGTGCATGTGCAATTTCCAGAAAAATAAGTTGTAGCTTTCATCAGATTGTCACAGGGATCTATACACTAATGAGGGTTAATGACCAGTGGCCCAAGATAATTTGGAAAGTAAGGAGACAAATCACATAGAGAATTCAACAGAATAACAGGCCAGAGGGGGAACAAGAGAATAAGAGAGCATTGTCAAAAAAGGAAAGTGCACTGAATTATAAAAAGTCAAGCCCTAGTTCAGTAAATTAGTAAAAGTATAAATCATATTTTGTTAAGTTAAGATGGGATTTGAAACGGAAGAAATAATAATACTCGACTGAAAGGGAAGGAGAGATAGAACAGTTAGGAGATAATGAAGGGATCAGCTTAAGGGATAAAACATATGATTATATTCATATCATGGTACCAACATATCAAATTTCACATTAAATTTAACATTACTTTGAGGCACTTAATATTATTATCACTTAAAATAAGCCAGTAAATAACCAAACTGAAAAATTCTGAGACTGGCAGTTATTTTCCCTTCCATTCTCAACTCTATTCCCTAATGTTAAGTGGTTGCTGGAACTGGAAGGTGAAGTCTAAGGCTCTGAGGAAATCTGCCTAGGGAGACTTGGAGTGGAGTTTTTCCACAACTCAGTAGACCCACCAAAATGCACAAATAGGATACCAGCTTCAGGAGTCCTTGAGGGGAGGAACTGAATGCTAGAGATCCTGAA
Organism: Smutsia gigantea; assembly: GCA_032199065.1. NCBI lineage: Eukaryota > Metazoa > Chordata > Mammalia > Pholidota > Manidae > Smutsia > Smutsia gigantea. Next base: position 832,235 of record JAVSCE010015400.1, read on the forward strand.
ATAAATCTATGGATCAAAGTTGGAGGTAAACAGCAACTACTTGTGTTTGCCTGGTCTTTATACCCCCTTCCTCCACCCCCGAGAATTGAGGAGAGGGAGGACAGGTGCACTGCAACGTACTACTCTTAAAGATGTAACTGAAGAAGGCCAAGAAAGAGATCTTCCTCCATGTACTTTCTTTAATCAGTGACTGTCAGTAGGTCTGCTGCTATGCCAGTTAATGGGGTAGAAAAAAAAAGTTTTACCTACAATCATACTGTGAACTTGCCAGTTTTTATCCAAAGATCCTAGAGAGTGAATGAAAATTGTGAACAATAATAATAGTGGATGTTTGATGTTTATTGAGCATCTATTTTATTCCAGATGTGTAAACATGTTCATATTTGACCCTTACAATAGTAGATCGACAGCCTCATATTACTACCTACATTTTACATAAAAGAAATTCAGGTTGGAGAATTTAAGTATTATCCATAGTTAAATGGATTTGGTAAATATGAGATTTAAAAGCAAGTCTCTTTATCTAAAATGACACTTGTAAAAACTGGACAGCTACATGCAAGAGAATGAAACTGGATTATTGTTTAATCCCATACACAAAAGTAAACTCAAAATGGATCAAGGACCTGAATGTAAGTCATGAAACCATAAAACTCTTAGAAGACAACATAGGCAAAAATCTCCTGAATATAAGCATGAGCAACTTCTTCCTGAACACATCTCCCCAAGCAAGGGAAACAAAAGCAAAAATGAATTCATGGGACTACATCAAACTTAGAAGTTTCTGTATGGCAAAGGACATCATCAACAGAACCAAAAGGCATCCTACAGTATGGGAGAATATATTTGTAAATGACATATCTGACAAGGGGTTAACATCCAAAATATATAGAGAACTTATAGTCCTTCACACCCAAAAAACAAATAACCCGATTAAAAAATGGGCAGAGGATATGAAGAGACAGTTCTCCAAAGAAGAAATTCAGATGGCTAACAGATGCATGAAAAGATGCTCCACATCACTAATCATCAGGGAAACATAAATTAAAACCACAATGAGATATCACCTCACACCAGTAAGGAAGGCCAGCATCCAAAAGACTAAGAACAACAAATGCTGGCAAGGATGCAGAGAAAGGGGAACCCTCCTACACTGCTGGTGGGAATGTGAGCTAGTTCAACCATTGTGGAAAGCAATATGGAGGTTCCTCAAAAAACTAAAAATACAAATACCATTTGACCTGGGAATCCCACTCCTTGGAATTTACCCAAAGAATACAACCTCCCAGATTCAAAAAGACGTATGCACCCTTATGTTTATTGCAGCACTTTTTACAATAGCCAAGATATGGAAGCAACCTAAGTGTCCATCAGTAGATGAATGGATAAAGAAGAGGTGGTACATATACACAATGGAATATTATTCAGCCATAAGAAGGAAACAAATCCTGCCATTTGCAACAACATGGATGGAGTTGGAGGATATTATGCTTAGTGAAATAAGCCAGGTAGAGAAGGACAAGTGCCAAATGATTTCCTTCATTTGTGGAGTATAACAAAGAAACAAAACTGAATGAACAAAATAGCAGCAGACTGAGACTCCAAGAAGTCACTAGTGGTTACCAAAGGGTAGGGGTGTGGGAGGGCGGGTGGGGAGGGTGAGAAAAGGGGATTGAGGGGTATTATGTTTAGTACACATGGTGTGGGGGGTCACGGGGAAAACAGTGTAGCACAGAGAAGGCAAATAGTGAATCTGTGGCATCTTACTACACTGAAGGACAGTTACTCATTGGGGTATGGGTGGGGACTTGATAATATGGGTAAAGGTAGTAACCACATTGTTTTTTCATGTGAAACCTTCGTAAGAGTATGTATCAATAATACCTTAATAAAAAAATAATAAATAAGAAATAAATAAAATAAAATAACAAATAAATAAATAAAACTTGTAAAATACCATGGTTTACTGGGAAATGTCAAAAACCAATCTGGTACCAGGAATAGCATTAAAAGACGCCTTTTTGAAAATGAATACATTCTTTTACTTCCAACAGCAGCCACTTCCCATAAAATATTATCATGCCAATTATAACCATTCAGTTCTTTGATCAAAAAACTGTGAGAAGCTAATTTTTGAGAATTATTGACAATGAGCTGACAAAAATAAAATTTCTTCCCCCCTTAAAAATATTTAAACATGTATTGTTTTGTGCAATTAAAGGACAACACAAAAAACACAATGAAATTAAAACACTCTTTCCTCCTGCCTAACTAACTTCAACATTTTTCTTTGTCATTGCTTTGGGAATCTTGTCACCCTATGAACAAAAATTGTATTAGAAGGGGGAAATGCTCAAATTGAAAGATGAAAGGTTTCACATTAGATTAAAAAAATGTAGGCTGTTGACACAAAACAAATCTAAGGATTTAGAAATCTTAAATATATAAAAATGGAAATAGATATGCAGTCATTTAACATACAAAAGCTGTTGTAGCTGTGCTATTATCAGACAGACTAGGCTTTCTGGCAAGAAATACTGGTAGAATAAAAAGTTTGCCATAATAATAGAGATTCAATTTACCAGAAAGTTATAACAATTATGAATTTAATTTCATTAACAACATGGCCCCAGAAATAATAAGCTATTCAAAGAATTAAAGGAGAAATAGAAAAATCCATTATCATAGAGGGATATTCTAAAACCTGTGGTGGTAGAATAATTATCCCCCAAAGATGTCCAGGCCTTAATCTCTGACAAAATAATTTTTGCAGACATGATTAAGATTATGGAAGTTAATCAGTAGATTATCCTGGCTTTTCCCGGTGGGCCCAATCTAATCACGTGAACTCTTAAAAGGAGAAAACTTTCTCTGGCTGGAGTAAGATAAAGTCAAGGGAAGAGGAAGTAGGAAATATGAAACAGAAAGGGAGGACGAAGAGAATCAAACAGTGAGAACTCAACCCAACGTTGCTGTCTTTGATGAGTGGAGCCATGAGCCAAAGAACACAAGCCCTTCCTGAGACATGAGGACAGCAGCTGAGAGCTACCAGGGAATCGGGTACCTCAGCCCTACAATGTCAAAAGCAAAAGCAATAAATTCAGTCAGTAACTTGAATGAGCTTGGAAATGAATCCATTCCCAGATTCTCCAGAAAGGAACCCAGCCCTGGAGACACCTTGATTTTCACCGAGTAATACCTGCCTCTGACTTGCGATTGATCTAAGTGTGAGATAATAAATAGATTCTAATTTAAGCCACTGAGTTTATAATAATTTATTATGGGAGAAAAAATAGACATTAATGTAAAACCACTCTCAGTAACTGAGAGATAGGTAGAGAAAAAATAACGGTGTAGGAACTAGAAGATTGGAACAATGGAATGATCAAAATTGACCTAGTAGGTTCTTACAGAATGAATACTGTACCCAACTGCAGTACTCATTCTTTTTAACACATGGGACATTTATAGGAATTTATCAAATGTTAGGCTATAAAGGAGTGACAACATACTCTTAATTACTAAAATGATACATGATGCATTTTCTAATCACAGTGCAATTGAGCTTAAAATCAATGAAAAAAAACAGAAACAAACTAGAAATTTCCCATATACTTATAAAATGATATATAAAGCTCTCATTATTCACAAATGGTATTATTGTATAAGTAGAAACTCAAAAATATTTACATAGAAATTACTATAGTTATAAATGAGCTTAGTAAGTTTGTTAGAGACAAGGTCACATTTTTTTAAAAAGAAGTATTTTTAAGAAACAAACAACAACCAATGAATTGTAATAAGTGATTCTTTGATCATAGCACCTCCCAAAGTGGAGTCTCAATTACATCTATTTATTAAAAAAATTTTTTTTTAATTTAAAATCTTGTGCCTTGGTAAAGATATGGAGTAAGCACAAATTTCACACACTATGGGTGGATAAGTAGGCACATTTACTTTGGAGGTTTGTTTGGAGTGTCTTCCACAGGTGAACAGGCAGTTACTCTCTGACTCAGCAATTCTGCTTTTGTGTGTATACTCATAACAAGTTAGTACATATGTCCACCAAAAAACAAGTACAAGAAGAGTAATTGAAGATTTTTCCATAATTGTAAGAAACTACAGACAGCCTAAATGTCCTGCAGATGCTAGAGGTGGTTTACCATTTGTTAGTTGTGTGTAACAACAAAAAAAAGTTAAACTTTTCTCCAGGCTTCCATTTCCTCATCTAAAAAATGGGAATGAGAATATTCGAACACCTACTTCATACAGTTTAATGAATACATGTAATAAATTTTAAAACAGAAAAGAAAAAAGCATAGCATTTAGTGTATAACATGTTACCTATTTTGTAACTATTTTAAGAGCCTGAAATGAGTTATCTTTGTTCTACTTATTTAAACCTCATATTATATATGTATTTATTTCTTTATTGTGTATCTACCCCCTGAGAACTGAATTGCTGAGAGCTGGTACCTTGTTTTGTTCACTGAGAGCAGTGTCTGGTACATTGTAAGAATTCTATAAATAGACTTATGAATTATGAATGGTATAATCATAAAACAGGAAAGTATGTTTTCTCTCTCTTTTTTTAATTGAAGTATAGTTGATATACAATCTTATACTGGTTTCAAGTATATAACAGTTACGCATACTATTAAACCTTTACCCCCACTACTGCAGTTACTATCTATCGATGCAGGAAGACGTTACAGAATCACTGGCTATATTCTCCATGCTGTACTGTCATCCCTGTGACCAACTTATAGTACGATTGGAAATTTTTGTTCCCCTTTATCCACCTCATGCTCCTGACCCACCCACCTCAGCCCCTCCCTGACGGTAGCCACCAGTCACCTCTCAGTGTCTATGCATCTACTGCTGTTGTGTTCATTTTGTTTTATTTTTAGATGAAACAGGGAAGTATTTTTAACATACATTTTCACTTTGATTTTTATTGAAATAAGAATGAGATTGACAGTAAGAGTTCATTTTGAGTGAAATTTGAAAAGAAGCTCATACGTGGTAAAATTTTCTTAAGAAAGAATAAAAGCGTTCCAGGTTATTGTGATAAATTATATAGGTTAGCACAATAGCAGCAAAAACAAAAGTAACCCACTTTTCCTTTTTACTTTTAACTCAGTAAATATAAGCTATGTGAATTATACTTCTTTTTATATAACTCTAGGAAGAAATTTTGTATTTATGTGAATTATAGCCCTTTTTATATAATTCCAAGGGGAAATTTTGTATTTATTCAGATATGACTATTATACTGCTTGAGAATCTCTACCCTACTTTTCATGTCCCAGAAAAACTAAAGTCATATTGATTAAATAACATTACTATGATTCCCCTTTGACCAAATATCCCTTTTTTTCTCTACAGGATATTCCTACATGCAAAGCTTTATGATTCCCAAGAGCATCACAGTCAATTTTATAAATCTGTATTTGATCAAGTTCCCTAAGTTATTAATAAGAGGAAACTTTAAAGGCTGCTCCATAATTCTAAATTGAAAATACATTTTGCAAGTTAGGGAGGTGAGGTCGGCCACTGAGATAACCTTGGGATTGAGAAACAATCAAGTTGTTTCATAATTATTGTCATTACAAGCACATTGTAAATTATGTCAGCTTGAATGTCTGTAAACTTTAGATTTATAATTATTTTAGTATTTTTTCATTCCTTTTATCATTAGGCACATTCATTAAGAATTAACTTCACACCAGATCAATTTTAAATTTCTTCTTATCCAAAATGTATTATAGTATGATATCCACATAGGTCTTCCTGTCAATTTAGTGGCATATCTCCTGAAGTTGAATGCAATAACGACAGATTGCATTACAAATATAAGTAGATAAAGTCTAACAATTATCATTTAAGTATGTTTATTAATGCTGTTGCCTATTAAACATCTCATTTAAAACTTATTCGTGCCTACACACAGACTCAAATTTTGTGTGCCTTGTTTCCATTTTACAGATAAGAAAGTGTAAAAAAGGAGAAGCATTTATTAATTTTCCCAAGATCTCACTGCTACTAAGTGGCAGAACTAAGCCAGGAACCAAGGCAGACTAAGTCCAAGTCTGAGTGCTTGATCACAGAATGTGCAAATGCACCAGGCAAGGAATGCTAGAGCTTAGAATTGTAAAAAAATTACATGCAATTTTTAAAATTCATTATTTCTTGCCCATGTCTTAAAATAAGTTTTTCTGAAAGAGAAAGGAATAAATGAGATCCTTAATGTAAATAATACTAACCTGAGAGAAGTTTCACTTGTTTGGTCTAAATATCATCTTTATTCACCGTTCAGTACAATAATCATGTGCTAGAAGGAGTGTTATAAGAAAAGAATGCAGCCTTTGGGATCACCATGACCTAGATTCTGATTTCAGGAAGACCACTTCGTTCTGTGATTCCTGAAAAATCACAGAAAATTGATTAAATCCCTGCTAGACTTAGTTTCCTTAATGGAAAAATATAATATTGTATTTAGTAGCTATTGAAGATTAAAGGATATCTAGAATATATAATGAAACCTATGGCCCTAGATACATTCTAAGCACTCATTGAATAGTAGAAACAGTGATGACAATAGGCTTCCTAATCATAACCAGCTGCCTCCACTTCCACCAATCACACTTCCCAAAACTTTATTCTCAACATAAAACATACCTGTTTATTTTCACTATGAAATGTTTTTTTGCTGAATGTTTTATTACACTTTATTTTCACTTTTAAACTTTTTAAGGATAATAATTGTATACATCATATCCAATCTAACATATATTGCTAGTAGTCCTATTTCTTAAATTAAGGAAAAAAATAGTATGGAATAATCAAACAATATGAAATAGACTAAATCCCATGTAAAACTGAGACTAGTAAATATAGTTTTATACTTCATTCTATTCACAGCTGGGCACTTTCCTTATATTTTTTTGAAGTTAAAATCAACAAATATTTTTTCCACTCTGTTCAAACTTTGTGAAATTAATAACCTTGGAAAATCCCTTAAATGTGTCATGAGGAGGCACTGTAAAATACCTTACTTATCAATAATGTAATAACTATAGAATAGAAAGTAGTTTGTAGGATGGTGAGAATTGTAGCATCAGGTTTTAACATTATATATTGCTTATGTGTATGTATACCATATAGTCATATGCATAATATATATTATATATCATATATAGATATATAGTCTTATACCAACAAAGAGAAAATTGCACATATGAAACCCCTTAAATTCTTAACACGTCATCATGCATTTCCTAGCTACAAGTACACTTTTCTCTATAGCTACATAACCATCAAAATCAGGAAATTACATTAATACAATATTAGTATAATGTTCAGACCCATTAAAATTTTGCCAGTTTTTTCCAGTCAAGTTCTTTATAGGTCAAAGTTTCAATCTAGTATCACACACCGTCTTTAGTTGCTATGGCTTTCTAGTCTTAATCTTAGTTCTTAATATTTCCTTGACTTTAGTGAACTTAATAATTTGTAGGAGTGGGACAGTTTATAGAATATTTCTCAATTTGGATTTACCTGATATTTTCTCATGATTATAGGTTTTGTTCATGAATACCATAAAAGTGATATTGTGTCCTTCATAATATGTTATAAAAGAGACATACAATATCAGGGTGTCCCATTACTAGCAATGCTAACTTTTATCACTTTGACTATGGGTCTGCCAGGTTTTTCTACTATATTTACTAATTATTTTGTATTTAATAATAAGTCATGAAAACTATTTTGTGGGGGAATGGCTTTAAGGTTTTGTAAATATCCTACTTCTTATCAAATTTCACCAAACATTTTTATTAGTGACTTATGAAACATTGATTTGTTGAAAACTATTGATGAAAATGAAAATTCAGCCAATACTGTGGTCGCTTGATACAGTTTCATCCTTCTTCTATTGAGTGCTTTTGTGACATCATGCAATAAACTAAAAACAAAGATTTGATTACAAATGAAAAGATTAGCATAAGGAAATGGTGAATTTGAGATTTTATGAAATAATTTGCTTGCTGAGAACCAACCTGTTTTCAATAGCAGTGATTATTTAATATGAATTTTCTAAAATGCAGGCACTAGCTGAGTTGACCTTCTTCTTCATCTTTCTGTAAAACATTGCGAAATTATTTTTCCTTAGGGACAAAGATAATTTAACTTTGATGGAATACATCGTCCAGATTGCATTATTTCAGATTATCTGTGTATCTAGAAATCTGTTATATATTTCAATTTCAGTGGAAACTGTGCATATTTTATTCAGCAAAATTAAAACTCACCATTAGTTGAACTTAAGTTCCCCTAAAAGCAGCTTAGCAACCATTTATTGCTAAATAACTATGCTTCTCAAGTGATGTATCAAAGTATTCAACCAACTAAATAGGTCCCTTGGACGATTTTAATCTTTACAGAAGCAGAACACAATATGGTTGTTTATCCATTTATATAAACTGTGTATATAAACAGACCATTTATACATATATATAATTTTTTTAAATACAGATCATTGATATTTATATATATTTTATATTTCTACATAAATATGTAAAACATTATAGTATATATTATATAATATATTTATATTTTATTATGTATATTTAATGAATAAATTAAAAACAGTATGTTAAGTGCCTTTGAAGTTAATATAGATAAGCCAGTATAATGTATTTTAACTGTAGGAGGAAACATAATTCCTATAATTACAGCTGTGACTGATTTGTGGGTGCCAATTAAAACATCATTTTCAACTCCAAGTATTTAACCAAGTGAGAAACTTACTCTGTAGTCAGTTAAGAAATAAAACACAGTTTTTCCCCCAATAAAGCTGAATTGAAATGAAATCAAAAAGGGCCTGCTGTTTTCTTTTTCCACCATTCCCTAAACCCACTCCAAATCTAAAACTCAAGATCTTTTGCTAGATCAAGCTGAAATTTTCTGAGAGAGCAATTTCCCATACATCCAATTCAAAAGAAAATGAGAAATAAAATCCATATATGAGCAACGAATGACTTTTACACTTACGCCTATGTAACACAATCATAAAATAGTGAACATAACACTGAAACTTGTAATCATATACAATCTTCTGGTCTAGGGCATTCCTCAAAATAACAAGATTTAACCACCAAATTACCTTCTTCCAGATGTCACATTAAGGCAGCAAGTATCCCTACTCCCAGTAAGAGTGCCTGAGATGCAGTAAGTACTTAATACATACAGGTTGGGAGTTATGCAACAAGGATAAAGACATATAAAGGAACACTTGGAAAGGTCAGATTTGAATTGGCACTTCAAACCTCCTAAAAGGCTTTCAGGAGATCCCAAATCAGCAACTGAATGAATCTCACTATCTTCAAGTCAGCCAGGAAAAATGAATTTGATGTTTAAGTAGGACTTTGGTGATTGAAGACTAGGCTGTAAAGTCATTTCGTGTAGATAGAGCACACACATGTGAGCAGGGGTACCTGGTACTGACAGTATAGTAGATGTTAGGCTATAAGAGGAGATAAATTTTAAGAAAATAGTCTAAATTGTTTTTTGAATAACAGATGAGAAATTTTAGCTTAATTTGTAAGTCATTTCTTCCATCTATTAAAAATGTATAAAAGGTTTAATAGTTTGTTACGATGTTTAGTTATTATTCAGTTATCATTATGAATAATGTCATTATTTATTTCTTTTAAACATTGTGATTTAGTTTAATTTTTCTACTGTCTAGGAAGAGAAATAATAGCTAGTATCTGAGGTTATTTATATTCAACCAATATCACCTCTTTTAAACCAAACGTTTTTAAAGATCTTTTCTTCATCACCAAAGAGAAGGTGAGAACTACTTTGTTCAGACAGCATTCCCCACAGGTTTAGGTTAGAGTTTGCCAATGAAAAACACTAATACAAGATTAGGAAGGTAGCAAAATGAGAAGCCATTATTTTCAGAGGTAGTTTTAACAGACTCATCAGCTTCCCGGTAAGCTGTTGAGATTCACTCAACATTGGTTGTTAAATGAGACAAACAGAATTTCCCATAGAGACTTTAGAAGTGTAGCAGCTTCCCAGTGAGCTGTTTGGGATCACATCCTTCTAAGCTCCTGGATGAGACAGTAGTGATGAATTCCCTAAATTTTGATCTCTCAACCTTTCAATATCTTTGTAAATCCCCAAATCCTTTTGAAGTCATTCTTGACCAAAGACTGTAAAATAGTATTATGGCTAGAAAATGGACACAAACTATTATAATCAAATGTTTACTAAAGCAATGTTTTAGGATTGTATATAATTCCCAAAATAACAAAAATGCTCCTTTAATATATTATATGCCACATACAACTATTTAATGTTCTTTAATTAAACTGTCATTCCAAACTTTTCCAAGTCTGAACGCTTGCAACTCATTCTGTGTTCCTTAACATTCAGTTCTTGAAAACTGAAACCTTATAGATTTGACATTTTTGTTTAATCTCTGCTAAATTCACCTGATATCCGAAGAATGAATAGAATCATACTTAATGAACAATTAGCATATGATAAAATGATGATTAATGTAACACATTTTCAGAGCTTTCCCTAAAATCTTCTGATAGGTCAAATAATATTTTAGCCCTTCCTCCCCCTTCTCCTCCTTTTCCTCCTGCCTCTATTCCTAGCTCTCTCTACATTGCTCTTTCTTAGAATCTTTTGGTCAAGACATTGACTGACTTATAGAGACAGGTTGACTTTTAACCGCTATGGAAATGTTGTCAGTATGTAACACAGTTATTGTTTACTTTTTGGCTCTTGTTCTCAATAGTGTGCATGTACATATACCAAATGCTTGCTTGTGAGTGTATATGTACATACACATACAGTGTATGGTCCATATTTAACAGTTCATTTATTAAAATCTTACCAATTACAAATGTTTAAAAGGTTAACTTTTACTTTTTTGATAAAACAGTCAATCTTTATTCCCCTCAGTTCTACCTCCTAGGAAATGTACAACTTGAGCACACTGAATTTAGTTATTAAATATTTAAAATAGTTAACATGATAGTGATTAATGCTCAGAATAAATGGATACATTTATAATCATCAATTCTTCAACTGCTCTTATATGATTTTATATTTCTTTGCAGAGATTGTGGAACAAATAAATATTTAATACTATAAATGAGATAGCAGCAAGCCATATATTCTGTTTCTGCTCATTGAAGCTAGAGTGTATTTTATGATAGAGTGTATTTTAAAGTGTAAGTATAGTCATGTATCTTATTGCCTTAAAATTCTTCATTGGTTCCTTGTCTTTCAGGATGAACTTAAAACATCTAAATAAAAGCTCTTACCTGGCTGCTTTGTGTTCCTCCCCTGCCACTTTACTCTTTTCAATGAACCACAACTATTGAGATGTTTTCTTACATGAAGACTATAGAATCCATTCAAATTATTTTAAAAAGAAAAGAAAGCTATTTTTAGAAGCTCCAAAATATAGACAAAGGGTCCTAGAAAAATAAGTATGGAAAAAATAAACCACAATCTTTCTCTCACATCATTTACAAAAGACAAAAGCAAAAACTCAATAGATCAGAGATCTGAATAAAATTCTAAAACTTCTTGGAAAAACTACAAAATAAAATCTTTGCAAACTTGATGTAGGCCAAATGTCTCAGGACACAAAAGCATAAGCAATGAAAGAAAAGACTGATAAACTTAACACAGTCAAAAGTAAAAAACAGACGAACATCTACTCTTCAAAGTCAGTGATAGAAAAATGGAAAGGCAAGAAAATAGTTGTTCCAACATGTAGCTGAGAAAGTCCCTGTATCTTAAATGTATAAATAATTATTTGAACTCAAATATAAATAGGCAACGATATAAAAAAATGCGCAAAGATTTGAGGAGTGCTTCACAAATATATACACATATAATGTGTGTGTATATATATATATTACATATATATTATATAATACGTAAGCATATGAAAAGATACTGAACATCATTAATGATGAAAGAAATGCAAATGATAAACCATAAAGATATACCATCACATGCTGATTAAAATGTCTAAAATTAAAAATTTGTTAGTACTAAGTGGTGAGAACGTGGAACAACCAGACCTTATTCATTGTTGATGGGAATATAAAATGTTACAATCAACAGGGGAAAATAGTTTATTAGTTTCTTATAAGGTTAAAAATACACTTATAAACAACTAGGAATTCAACTCCCAGATATTTACTTCAGAGTTATAAAAACTTATGTCCACACAAGGCCTATATCTACATAAAACTTATAAATCATACAATGGAAGAATCTCTGCTTTAGATCTGGAGGTCAGAGAAAGCTTCTGTAAAAATACATTTTAATCTGAAATTTGATTGGCAGGATGAAGCAACTCAAGTCAAGCTAGGAGAAAGCATTGGACACTAAAGGAGTAGCTGAACAAAGGTTCTGATACAGAAACAAGTTTAACCAGAAAGGTCAATATGTCTAGAGAAGCTGAGATGCTTAAGGCAAACATTGAAGGTTTAGAGAAACAAAAAAGCCATAATAAAGAGGAACTTAAAACCCTAATAAGAAATTAAAAATCAACTAATAATACTTCCAACAAGTTAAACAAATTAAAAACAGCAACTTTATTATGACTCCATAAATATTAAAACTGTGTTTTCATTTTAATTTTTTCTTGTGTATGACATAGACCTCCATATCTCAAAAGAGAACAATGATAGTATCAATACTGACTGAAGTAAATTGTCCTATATATGATTAATTGTTCAATATAATGCCGTATTATATTTTATTTTGTATTTAGGGTACATTTTTCTTTCTTTTTTTTTCCCTTGCTAGAGTTCTAATTTTTTTCTCAATAACCTTAGGATAATGCACCTTTACCATATTCTGATCATTTGGTGCATAGAACCTCTCTTTTTTCCCAAGGCTTCTCATGCTGCCCCATTCACAGTGAATGACTTCTACATGTTTGTGACATATTTTTATTACTGTGACTTGCCTTCTGTGAACTTTTGGATTACAGCTTCTCTTACAGATTCCTTCTTTGCAATTTTATCCCTTATTTTGTTATAATTCACTTTCAAATAACTTGTTTGGCTAAGGTATTTGAGGACAAAACTTTTGGAATTCTTGCACATGTGAAAAACTTTCTACTCTGCACCCACATATGTTTGTATAATATGTACAATGCTTTGCCCAGGTATTAAGAATTCAAAATTGCTCTCCTTCAGAAGCTTGATTCATGTCCTCTGGTATCCTGCCTGGCCTATTTAAATTCAAGTTATCAGCAGTAATATAAGTTTTGTCAGGTTTCATCATCCTTCACTGAGTTGTTTTCAGTTTAATTGTTTTGTCTGCATTTGCTAACACTACACAATGAAAATGCAAAGAATCATGTTGTAATTTCTTGTCAAGCTAAGTTAAAGACATTTATTTATAAGGAATCTTGGAAAGTGAAGAATGCAGACATGTTCTCTGATCAAAACAACTATCTCTGACTTACATTACTTCACAAAGCATTGGCCTGCATTTGAATTGAAGGCAACTTTTCAAAATAAATCCTAACAAATATCATTCTGTGTTCAAACTAAGACAAATAAATACATTTGTTTCCAGATCAATGACAAAGGCACCAAGAAATTCTGTAAAATATGATTCTGAACAATTGGTAAAAAGTAAATTCACATTGAACTTCCACCCCCTTACAATGGTAGATACTTCAGATCTTCAGTTTTGATAAAAAGTTTAAGCTTATATACTATAAGATCATATATTATAACTTTGGTTAGAAAATAACAGTTATAAATCTTGAGCAGTCAAGTCTAAACACTTGTTAATTTGGAGAAACTTAAACAAAGGTTTCAAATTCTATTGGTTGTTACTAATGCAAAGGTGAGTGGTTCCTCACAAGAGGCAAGGCTACTAGGATTTGGCCTACCTATATGCATCTAGGTGGAGCCTCTGCTCTTGAGTAGTTCAGTAAGAGAGGTCTTTCATTTCTTGAATTCTCAATGATATTTTTTCAAGTATTATAGGACCAAGACAATATTTTTGACTTTTAACACTGTTTTTCTTGTGTGTGTGGAGAGTTGTCTTAATAATTTTTTTTATTCATGACTAAATGATTTTGATTCATTCCTGTCTATATTCATTAATGTCAAAAATTTACTTGAAAGTTATAATTTTCTGTTGAGATAATAATAATTCCAGAATTAACCACTAATACAATTTTGCTTTGGAATATTACCAGCTCATATGTGATTATTTTTTAATTTAAATGAAATTTTTAAAATTTTGAATAGAATTCTTCAGTATATATTTGAAAATGCTCTCTCTAGATCCTAAATATTACAGATGATCATGGAGGCCTATAGCACATTGAAAAGCAAAGTTCAAGTTTATCATTACTATTTTTTTCATGGGGAAGTACACATATGTGCATACACACAATTTGTAATTAAAAAAATTAATTTAACATAATGATAGAAGTTGCAGAGTCTACTTACTAAAAAAAATCAAATCAAAAACAAAAACAATAATATCACTGATAAGATAGGATTGTATGTATGGACTATGAGCAACCAAAAATATTTGCATTTTCAAAATGTATTAGGAAAATAAAATATGAGTAAAGCTAACGGCTTGACAAAATGATTACTTTTATATAGAAAAAGTAAGTTTTAAAAGTAACAATGGAAAAAATAATTTTCTAGCTGCCTTTTTTGAAAACTGTATATAAACCTATATTGATCAGACAATATCTTTCCCTACTCAAGCCTCTCTATGCTGAGTAAAACATCAACAGATCTATTGCTACATTCTTTTCTTCAATAAAGATTTTAAGTAATTTCACTAGTTTCCTTAAAACAAATTGTAAGAAATTCCCATAGTGTTATGAAACTGCTTGAAATGGTGAATACAACCATGATATTTATGGGAGGTTGAGGTAAGAAGAATAATGTGTTCAAGTGCAAAACGGGAAAAAAATCAAATGGAAAGAAAATTGTAAGTGACATTTCAAATCTAAAAATGGCCTTTTTCTAGAGACCATAAATAATTCAGTTTATTTTGAAGTTTTAATATAGGAAGCCAGCTAGCACACACACAAATGACTTCCTCCTACATTTTCTCTTTCTCATTGCAGCAGCTATTTCAAAGAATTACACATTCAAACCAATTAAGAAGTTATATTTATTAGTCACTTTAAAATCACTTTAATCTGATATTAAAAAAAAAACTTAAGTAACCTATTAAAATAACTTAGGTAACATATAAACTTAGGGAAATTCATCACATGCTTGTTTACATGTTTATTTTCTTATACAGCATCTGTACCTAGTTAACTTCTAAGTGGTCTTAGAGAATATGCAAAACACACCCATATAACCAAGAATTTCAGGATAATGGGGTTTTCCACACATTGTGTTGAAAGGTGTTCTACCTTCTTTTAAAATCTCAGTCATTTAAATATATTTCAATAATCATATTTTTAATTATGACTATATATTCATATATTATAGGGAGAAGGGAATCATATCATACAGTAAACTAAGCGCCACATGAAAGAGGTTTACAAATATATATAAATACTATAAGCCTTTAAAATGTAGAACCTTTTTCTTTTTTACTGAAATATATTTGACAAATAGCATTGTGTATATTTAAAGTATACATGCTGATTTGATAATTTATATATTATGATTGCTATGGCAACAATAGTTCCTTTACCACATCACCTAATTATCATTTCATATTTTGTGGTTGGAATAATTAAGATCTAGTCTCTTAGCAAGTTGGATGATTATGACACAGTATTGTTCTCTATCTTTGCTGTACCACGCACTAAATCTCTAGGATTTATTTATGCCATTTTGCAAATTCATACCTTTAAAAAAAATTATTTCCTCACCCCCACCCTCTGGTAATCACCATTATACTTTTGTTTTTATGAATTTGGCTTTTTAGTCCCAACATAGAAATATTACCATAAAATATTTATCTTTCTTTGTCAGACTTACCTCACTTAGCATAATGTCCTCAGGATACATCCATGTTCTCACAAAAGGAAGGATTTCCTTCTTTGTTGACACTGAATAATATTCCATTGAGTTTATACACAACTTCTTTTTTTAATGAAGTGTCATTGATATACAAACTTATGTTGGTTTCAAGTATACAACACAGTGGTTCACCAGTTACCCATGTTATTAATTCCTCACCTTTCACCCCCACTAGTTCGGTAAAGTATCTGTTAACATAGGAAGATGTTAACAGAATCATTGGCTATATTCTCCATGTGGTACTACCATCCCTGTGACCAATTTATATTATAACAGAATATTTTTGCTCTTTTATCACCCTCACTCACTCCCCCTACCCCATAGTAACCACCAGTCACTTCTCAGTGTCTGTGAGTCTCAGTGTCTATTGCTGTTTTGTTTAACATTCCACAAATAAGTGAAATCATATGGTATTTGTCTTTCTCTACCTGGCTTATTTCACTTAGCATAATATCCTTTAAGTTTATCCATGTTATAGCAAATGGCAGGACTTTTTTATGGCTGAATAATATCCCATTGTGTATATGTACTACATCTCCTTTATCCATTCATCTGTTGATGGACACTTCCGTTGCTTCTACATATTGTAAATAATAAGGGTACATATATCTTTTCAAATCAGGGGCTTTATTTCCTTTGACTAAATTCCTAGAATTGGAATTACTGGGTGGATTAGTATTTCTATTTTTAGGTTTTTTGAGGAAACTCCATACTGCTTTCCACAGTAGGTACACCAATTTACATTCCCATCCACAGTAAAGGAGGTTCCCTCTTCTCCAAATCCTTGCCAAACCTTGTTATTCCTTGTCTTTTCGATAGTGGTCATTTTAACTGGTGTGAGGTGATATCTCATTATGGTTTTGATTTGCATGTCCATGATGACTAATGATAAGGAGCATCATTTCATGAGCCTGTTGACCATCTGTATTTCTTCTTTGGAAAAATGTCTATTTAGATCCAACTTTATCCGTTCATCCTTTGATGGGTATTTAGGTTGTTCCCATATATTGTCTATTGTGAATAATGCTGCAATAAATGTGGTAGTACATATATCTCTTCAATATCCTGTTTTGTTTTCTTTCATACCTAGAAATGCTAGGTCATATATCAAGAAGACAAGACATAACAAATGTTGGTGAGGATGTAGAGGAAAGGGAAATCTTGTATACTGTTGGTGAGAATGTAAATTGGTTCACCAACTGTGGAAACAATATAGAGGTTCTTCAAAAAATTAAAAATAGATCTATGATAATTAGAACCACATTTAAAATTTTCATTTTCTCTCTAATTTATCCATTTTATCACTTCATATGTCATTATTTCTGTATTTTATCCTTCTTTGTTTCCCTTTCATCTTCATGATAAATTCTGTCATCATTTATGTTTTAGTTCAGACATAGTTATTTTAGAATAACAATCCAGTCAGAATTGCAAGATCAATATATCCGTGCTTAGCACAAATACTGAAACAATGCTCCTTTATCTTTTCCTTGAATACTCAGTAGGTACCTACTATTTCAAACATTCTTAATAATATGGCTATGAGAACACTTGATAAATATTATTTGTACTGATCTTGGTCACATGACATGGTTCAAAAGCTGCTAACCTCACAACCTTGACCTTTGGAACACCCAGACCAGGCAAAAAGAACTCATCTCTCTTGACACAGGAGTGAGTAGTGTGAGCAGGTAAACAAATGGTTCAGTTACAATCCTTTTGGAGACAATTGTTATGATTCTGAAAAAGAGTGTTATCTTTTTTCCATTATCACAAGAACCAAAGATCATATAAAACTCTAAATTCTAGGATTTATCTGTTAGTTCAGCCAATATAAAAGAAATAAACATGTGAGATGGACAGGATCCATATTCCATTGTTTAAGTCTCTGGAAGAGCTAAGCCTGGATTCAGCTTACTAGAATTCCAGCATGTAGATAGAAAGCATAGCAGAGTGGTTCAGAGCACAGACTCTGTAATGGTCACCAAGCACTGGGTTATAATTTGTTAATTAAAGTCTATGTGATTGTTGAAAAATTTTAGGTTTTTGAGTGCTGTGTTCTGTATCTATCAAAGGGAAATAAAAAAGTTAAAATTGTTGAGAGGATTAAATATGTTAGTGTGTTTAAAACAGCATTCTGCTTAGTATACAAAGGACACAAATGTTGTTATTGTTATATGAGCCTATAAGACACGTTTGAGTTGGTCTTTTCCCACACTTCAATAAAAAAGAGCTTTATACAAAAACAACAAAATTGCACAGAGAGAAATGTTTATCTGCAATGAAGAGTGAAACACAGGTCTTAAGTGCAAAAAGGGGAGACAAGAATATATTATGATGCACAATAAGCCCTGATAGGTGGTTTTTCTTTTTTTGTAATGCAAGTACGTAAATTAGTTTGCTTTCATAGGTACCCACTTCAAAGAGGCATCCACTTAGAGGAAAGTTATTTCAAATAAACATATTGCCAGCCATGTGACTAGATACAGAGGCATGCCACCTTCTCAAAAGTGAACCCTAGGCCCATGCGCTCTTCTCTCTTTCCCCATTTCTCTCTCTCTCCCTACAACCTTGTTGTGTAGCCCCAAGCATGTTGCATAATTTCCAGGTTCTTTAAGTAAAAAACTTCTATTTTTTCAAGACTTCCTAGTGGCTATTGTTAAAAGGCATCTTATAATCATAAGAACCACAAGAGCCAGTTCAGCGACCACAATGCTTATTCATAGGCTTAGACCGGCACAAAGCATGGCAAACGAGAAACAAATCAGGAGGTTAACACCTTAGAGAGAGAGAATAAGATAAAGTCATTCACATCCCCAGATTTTTAGTTATCATGAGATCAATAATTCACATGGAAAAAAAATTTTATGGATTGATTGAGTCTGAAGCTATACTTTCACAAGAAAGGAATAGTGGTGTGGAAATGAGTACAAAAGGAATCATTCAGAAAATTAATCTGAGAAAGGGAGGAGACAGTATAGTAACTATAGCTGATTAAGGGAACAAAGGAGATTCTTTTTTGTCGGTTCCTCCCTGCTTCTGACCCGCAGACATGGGGGGGAGACACCATGAGATATCGAAGATGTGGAAGGACCAGCCAGGGGACTCGAGACTTAACTGCACAAGACCAATGCTGAAAAGGTACTTTTCATATTTATTGAGCAAATGAACTTAAACATTTTAGTTCAACTTAAATTAGCATTAATGCTTAATATCTTCTATTAGAATTTTCTGGAAGTTTTAGAATGCCCAATTTTCACAAGCACTTGTCTTTTTTTTTTAAGGTATTATTGATATACACTCCTATGAAGGTCTCACATGAAAAAACAATGTGGTTACTACATTCACCCACATTATCAAGCCCCCACCCATACCCCAGTACAGTCACTGTCCATCAGTGTAGTAAGATGCCACAGATTCAGTTTGCCTTCTCTGTGCTACACTGTTTTCCCCGTGATCCCCACACCATGTGTACTAAACATAATACACCACAATCCCCTTCTCCCACCCACCCCACCCACCGTCCCACACCCCTCCCCTTTGGTAACCACCAGTTCCTTCTTGGAGTCTCTGAGTCTGCTACTATTTTGTTCCTTCAGTTTTGCTTTGTTGTTATACTTCATAAATGAGGGAAATCATTTGGCACGTGTCTTTCTCAACCTGGCTTACTTCACTGAGCATAATAACCTCCAGCTCCATCCATGTTGTTGAAAATGGCAGGATTTGTTTCCTGCTTATGGCTGAATAGTATTCCATTGTGTATATGTACCACACCTTCTTTATTCATTCATCTACTGATGGACACTTAGGTTGTTTCCATATCTTGGCTATTGTAAAAAGTGCTGCAGAAAACACAGGGGTGTATATGTCTTTTTGAATCTGAGAAGTTGTATTCTTCGGGTAAATTCCAAGGAGTTGGATTCCCGGGTCAAATTGTATTTGTATTTTTAGTTTTTTGAGGAACCTCCATATTGCTTTCCACAATGGTTGAACTAGCTTACATTCCCACCAGCAGTGTAGGAGGGTTTCTCTTTCTCGACATCCTCACCAGCATTTGTTGTTCTTAGTCTTTTGGATGCTGGCCATCCTTACTGGTGTGAGGTGATATCTCATTGTGGTTTTAATTTGCATTTCCCTGATGATTAGTGATGTGGAGCATCTTTTCATGTGTCTGTTGGCCATCTGAATTTCTTCTTTGGAGAACTGTCTCTTCATATCCTCTGCCCATTTTTTAATTGGGTTAATTGACAAGCACTTGTCTTTAAATCAATTTTTATTAATACCATCCAGAGGTAGAAAAACATTTTTCATTTACACACTTAGACACACAAACATACAGATGAGATGTAATGACTACAGTTAGCAACACTTTTCATAAAAGAACATATACACAGATAAACTGATACAAAGATTTGAGTTACTAATATTCAATTGCCTTCTTTCTTTTTATCTTACTTGATTAAAAGTATCTCAATTTTTAAGAATACACTCCAAGGGTGAGTAGTTTACATAACTGGGTTAAGGTTTAGATGGCTCCAGACTAAAAGGGCCAATGATGGTTCTGAACTGATAGGGACTGTGTGTGTCCAGGGGGCTGTATATGAAATGCAAGTATAATTCTAGCACCAGTCATTTAAAGCCAGGTTGTATTGTAAAAGATAAATTTCTTCCATCTCAGGGAGTCTAGTTTAAACTTCCTAATTTTCAAAGATAATGATGAACCCAATAAGTAGAATAGATTTTCACTAAAAGAATTTAGAAAACTAGTTCTATATTGTAGTAGTTCATGGGACTTTTGACTATTTTCTTTCCTTGTGGCAAAATATATTTAGCCGTATAACATTATATTGCATACTTCTTTCAGGGTCCAAGCCTCTCTAATCAGAGAGTTTGTATTGAGGCCAGGCTTGTGTGCAGAAGATAAGATACTTCTTTTTTAAAGCTTAGGGATCAAATTGATCCCAGTTAGTTTTCCTATTTTTCTCTGCATGAGTTTAGTCATTCCTTGAGAGCCCCCTGCCTGTCTGATAAGTGCAGGGACTGTGTGACCTCTCGCTGCTGGAACCTTTATCTGAGTCACAAGCCTGTTTCGCTTCCCTGGGGCTGCAGAGAAGGAAATGCCATAGCCCTGGGACGACTGCCTCTAAGGAAAGGAGTTAATAGAATAGAGCCATTTATTGGTCTGAGGTTTCAGCTTGATTACTTTACAGACTTCATTTACATTACACAGGAGAAAGTGGTGCAGGCCTAGGAGGACTGCTTTGAATGGGGAGCAAGGGAACCTTTTGGCAAGGCCAGAGATAAAATTCAGAGACTGCCACGGACATTTATGGGGGATCTATACTCTTAAACATCAGTTTCTCCCACTGCCTGGGAATTATCCTGCTAGTCACCCACTAGGAGAAATCTGATCTGTGAGACAAGAAGTCGGGGGACACCTGCGTCTCTCACATAGGCAGCAGCCTAGCCCGGCTAGTCCCACTGAAGTGGCTGACGAGTGCCTGATGTTGTGTGCCAATGACCGCTTCCTTCTATAAGAACAGTGAAAGAAAAGGCAGGCTCAGAAGCCGACACTCACTTCTGAAGTTATTCCGGAGGAGCCTCCGAAAATTATGCCGGGGTTCTTGTTTGCGGAGTTGAAGAATGAACTTAGCAAACAGTCAAGGTAGGAGAGCTAAGGAGAGGCTTTTATTAGAGATAAAGTGAAAGGACAGACACAGCTCCTGGCTTATGCCAGGAGGGGACAAGAGAGCCCTGTGCACATAATTTTGATTAATTGTAGGGCTGTTTAACATCCCTTGAGGAAGTACTTTCTATTGGAATGTTTCTGAAGGAGCTTGTGAATTTAAGGAGGGTACAGTAAAAGTGAAATTTTCCCTATCTGCCAAAGCTAAAGGAATTGCAAAAAAAAAAAAACAATCTTTAAGATCAATGCTAACCATGTCCCAGTCTTTCGGAATCATAGCTGGAGAAGGGAGGCCTTCTTGTAAAGGACCCATAGGTTTAAGGACTATATTAATTTGTCTTAAGTAATGTAAGAGTCTCCATTTTCCGGATGCCTTTTTTATGATGAATCCTGGGGAATTCCACGGGCTTGTGGAAAATTCTAATCTATTTAGCTGAAGATGTTCTTTTTTTTTTTTTTTAAAGCTTTTAATACATATAAGTGAGGGTTCAAATTTTTTTTCTTTTTTTTTGCAAATATTTTTTTTATTGTGAAATGATTATCACAGTAAGTTTAGTTAACATCCTTCAACCTACATAGTTACAAATTATTTTTTCTTGCAATGTGAACTTTTGAGGTTTTTTCTCTTTTAACAACTTTCAATGCACAAGACATTATTGCTCACCATGCAACGAACAAGTTCCAATACTGTGAACAAGCTCCCACAAGGTGAACAATGCAAGGAACACAGTGAACAAGTTCTCACAAGGTGAACAATGCAGAGGCAGTCATATCAGAGAAACTAATTCAGTTACTATAATCAATCAAGTCAACTATGATTATTCATATGATTTTTATACTTAAATTATAAGTGAATCCCACATTTCCCCCTTTTTTGTTTTAATTGACACAAATGCATATGCATATATTTGTGGAAGGTTCCAGAATAATGATTAGCTGGGCTTGGCCTGTGACATAGCTTGTCACAGGCAATGTCTTTCTCATCTGGAGGGGTGAGGTTCTATGCCTCACCTCAGTTGGCCCCCACGTTGCTCACCTGAGGTCCCTTGCGACTGTGCCTGTCTTAGGTTGTTCCTCCCATGAGGAATCTTACCCGTCTCTGGCTAACCAGCCATCTCCTGGGACCAAACATGGAGATAAAATACGAAAGTGAGGACAGCCAGCAGCTATAATTCTGGATAAAATCACAATATACATGATTATTTTCTTGCAGCAAATGCAGGTGGGGAATCAATATATGATTTCACAAAGTAGTTTATAAGGAATCACTTATTTCTTGAAGTTAAATCTTGAGAAGTAGCATATGCTTGTATTGGTTTTAAAAGACCAACAACTGCCTTCGACACATACACTAGGAGAACAGGAATACAAATGCATAACAGTATTAGACCTACAATTATAGGCCATATCCACTGAAACAAAGAAAACCAATTTAACAATCCAGGCATTTGTGAAAACTTGTCAATACCATGATGAATGTTGTCTATTTAATCTTGAATAGTATGCAAAAAATCATCCAAATTAAAACAACACATCCCTGGAAATTGTTCACATCCCATAGTTGTACAGCCCTCCATATGCCCCCCCAACATTACGTCTGCAATCATAATGCTCCTTTTTCCCTCTTATCCCTCCCATCCCACCCATCTTCCCCAGTCCCTTTCCCTTTGGTAACTATTAGTCCGTTCTTGGGTTCTGTGAGTCTGCTGCTGTTTTGTTCCTTCAGTTTTTTTCTTTGTTCTTATACTCCACATATGAGTGAAATCATTTGATACTTGTCTTTTTCGGCTTGGCTTATTTCACTGAGCATAATAGCCTCTAGCTCCATCCATGTTGTTGCAAATGGTAGGATTTGTTTTCTTCTTATGGCTGAATAATATTCCATTGTATATATGTACCACATCTTCTTTATCCATTCATCTACTGATGGACACTTAGGTTGCTTCCATTTCTTGGCTATTGTAAATAGTGCTGCAATAAACATAGGGTGCATCTGTCCTTTTCAAATTGGGCTGCTGCATTCTTAGGGTAAATTCCTAGGAGTGGAATTCTGGGTCAAATGGTATTTCTATTTTGAGTTTTTTGAGGAACCTCCATACTGCTTTCCACAATGGTTGAACTAATTTGCAGTCCCACCAGCAGTGTAGGAGGGTTCCCTTTTTTCCACATCCTTGCCAACATTTGTTGTTGTTTGTGTTTTGGATGTTGGCCATCCTCACTGGTGTGAGGTGATATCTCATTGTGGTTTTAATCTGCATTTCTGATGATTAGCGATGTGGAGCATCTTTTCATGTGCCTGTTGGCCATCTGAATTTCTTCTTTAGAGAAGTGTCTATTCATGTCCTCTGCCCATTTCTTAATTGGATTATTTGCTTTTTGTTTGTTAAGGTGCATGAGTTCTTTATATATTTTGGATGTCAACCCCTTATCGGATACGCCATTTATGAATATATTCTCCCATACTGTAGGATGTCTTTTTGTTCTACTGATGGTGTCCTTTGCTGTACAGAAGCTTTTCAGCTTGATATAGTCCCACTTGTTCATTTTTAGCTGAAGCTGTTCTTGAACTAATGTGTGTAAGGCTGCCAGTTTTTCTTTATTGAGGGGTCATTGATCCACCCAAACAGGGACAGGGATAATGTTTCCATGTCTGAGCCTTTTTGAAATCTCTTAATACATTACTCCAATCAGCTTGTCTGAGAGTCCCTTGTGGCAGCAACCAGTAACAATGTTTTTTAATATATTTGTGAAGTTGAACAAAGCCCTTTTTAGAAGTTTTCACTCTTGGTATTTTCAGGAGGGCATTTTTAAATAATCCTCCAGTTTAGCTGCTTTAGTTTCATTTTGGCCCATTATAGTGTCCCTGACGTCTTGACCCTATCCCTACGTACGCTTTCCCAGGAGTCTTACCGGATCGACAATCTTCGGAGCTTCCCACCGAGTTTCAGTGTTCCTGTTTGGGCGCCACTTGCCGGTCCCTCCCTGCTTCTGACCCGCAGACAAGGGGGGAGATACAATGAGATAGCGAAGATCTGAAAGGACCAGCCAGGGGACTTGAAGCTTAACTGTGCAAGAGCAATGCTGAAAAGGCGCTTCTCATATTTATTGAGCAAATGAACCTAAAATAAACTTAAACATCATTATCTAGCCTTGAGTCTAGTCCAAGGACGCAACGCTTCTCAAGGATGCTGAAACCATGCGAGGGTGGCCCCGAGCTGTGAGACCTGTTCTGGTTCTCATCATTCTGTTTTTGATCACACATCAAGATTTGTAGGAAAAACAATCAAGTCATGTGTATTTGTACATTTGATTTCCATATTACTTGATTTATGTATTAATCCCATTAATCCCACACTTTTTTATTTAAATGGGGTTTAAAAATCATCTTTAAAGATGGGAGAAACATATCTGATCAATTAATAAAATTGTTGAGAGGATTAAACATGTTAGCATGTGTAAAACACTAACATACACATAAAACAGTGTATATTCTCTGAGTGGGAGAGAGAAGTTTAATAAATAAGAGAAAGGACAAACTTCACACGGCATATCCAATAGAAATATAACATAAGCCACATATTTCTATATTCTAGTAATATTCAATTGAGTGAATTCGGAAAGCTAATTGGCCTTGTTCAATGATTCAGGAATCAGGCAGCACCCCTTCTAGTAAATAGGCACTCCAGAGAGCTGTACAAAACAGGTTTTTATAGGCAAAAGGACAGTGGGGCAAGGAACTTTTCAGCAAAAGGAAAGAAAAGATTGTTTCAGGCCTTGTCATCTTCATTTTGGGTGGAAAGTGATGGCAGGGTTCTTATAGGTAGATTACCTCACTAGTGATGCTTAGGACGTTTCAGATTGACCTTTTAAAGGTCATATTTCTGGGAGAGGTTCAAACAACAATTAAATCTTGGTTTGCTGTCATGGGGGCAAAATGACTCCATTTTGGGCCTGGTGTTTACTTTCCAACAAGTCACATTAAACAAAGTTACAAAAACAATGTAAAATTAATTTATTGACCTTAACTAAACCCAATATATCTAAAATATCATTTCAACATATAATTAATATAAAAAGTTGAGATATTTTGCATTAATTTTAAACTAACTTTTAAAACCCAGTGTATAATTTATTCTTCTAATACATCTCAATTTGAAGTTAACAAATACAACATATTTTTTGGAATTTTAAGAAGTATATGTTTAATTTTGCTTTTCTTTTCTAAGAGCAATTGTAAGTATGTTGGATATCTTTTGTGTTTTTTTATCTATATTTTAAAAAATCTCCCTTAAACTCTTTTTTCTTTTTAGTACAACTGTGCTGAAGTCTGATGAGACTGTCCTCTGTGACCCAGCCTGTATTTTGAACAGCATCTATTCCTTTTTTTTTTTTTACAATTTTGGACACAGACTTCTTCTACTTGTTGGTTTCACTTTTCTTTTTTTCCCTCTGATCTTTGTAAATTTGTGTTTTATCTTTTCCTTTCCTAACATTTTGTCTCCAAGTACTTTTATTTTTTTATTTTAGCAAACTATCATGACAGCCACATTTCATTTAATTTTTAAAATTATTGTATAGAAAGCTATTTTAATTACTTAGTGACCTATCTTTCTTCTTAGCCCTTTCTTGATCATAAACACTTTCCCTTTATTTTTATTTTTAGCACATTTTGGAATTGTTTCAGGGCCTTCTGTGTGATTCTTAGCCATGATTGCAGTTCATTCTGCCCGACCTATTTGTGGAATATTGTGGATTAGTCCCCTATTTTTATTGGACATACATTATGCTTGAGTTGTTTTCTCTAAATAACTTCCTCATCAACTGTGGTACCTGCAGATATAACTGAAAGACAATCTTACAAGGGATTTTTATTTACTAATATTACTATCAACCTCTACTCTGATGGGTTGCCTTCTCTAAAGGCCCTTGACGAATCTCACTAAAAGTGGACATCACCCCAATTTCCATTGAATTAGTTAATTCAAAACTTTGTGACCAAGTGGGGTCATAGCTCATTAAGTTAACCAAAATTATACCCAAAAACAATCTATAAGTTTATTCGTTGTCTGTATAATCTTTGGTTGATTGAAGTAGTCATAAGGCATTCAAAGTTTCATTATCTGGCTAGAATGTAACAGAACAAACACAAAAGAAATTCTTTATCTGGGAGCAAAAGTACATCTTAAAGAATGATCTTTGTTTGAGGAAATACATTACTGGTCCTTTTGTTTATTGGTTTTGCTCCTAGGTCATGGTCAAAATGGGGTAGGAAGTACCCCTAGATGTAGCTAAATTGAAGTAGAAATTTGAGAAAATAAAATTTGGAGAGAGAGTGAAAATAGCTGAAAAGACAGCAAAAATTACTAAAGAAAAAGGAAAAGCAAAGGATGAGTCAAGTGATTAAAAAATAAGTATTAGGTACAAACTTCCAATTACAAAATAAAGTCACAAGGATGAAAAGTACAGCATAGTCAATAATATTTAATATTGTAATAGTATAATTATTAATAATATTAATAATCTAATAATGTAGTCAACAATATAATAATTAATTTTTATAATGACAAATTATATCTACATATATTGTGGAGAGCATTTTGTGATGTAGTTTTTGAATCACTATGTTATACACCTGAAAACAATATAATATTGTATATCAACTATACATCAATAAAAATGTATTAGTAAAAATCCTTCAGTCAAAGGCAGGGTTCTAGTTCTGTGGTTTAAGATTTACAATCCCCAGTTATGGTAAAATCTCCACAGTTTTCTTTAGGAGAAATTGAGATCACATACTCTCTTTCACATTTGTGTTGGAATAGTGTAATAGTATAAAACTAAGGTTAAGAACTTCATGATATGAAAGATAATGAGACTTTAAAGGAACTAGGAAATTGATGTCAAATATGAGTAACTAATATCTGCCACTTCTCAAGAAACAGTGATTATAATGGAAGAGGCACAAATATAGATAAAGATCATTAGATTCCAGAATGACAGTCAGCTTGTTGGGTATATAACCAGTTTATTAAAAGAACAAGAAAGATTGTCTGAGAGTGATAGGAAGAATTAGTTTTTCCCCCAAAGAAAGTTATAAATGACATCACAAGAAAATATCTTTCTCAGATAAGGTTTTTGTTAATTTTTCTTTAACAAGTGTATTTTTTCCAGAACAGTTAAAAAACTTTAATTTTTTCTGAAATGATTTCTTACATTGGGAGAGTAATTTTCTTTTAGTAAGCACATAACTGGAACGAGTTTGTGCACTAAAACAAAGGTTTATCTTACAGGCAACAATCACTGCAGAGCCAGCTAATATGACATTAAGCGACAGTGCTATAGTTTGCTAGTGTTTTCTCCATTTTCTCATCCCATGACTTCAAATCATTTTCTTTGTCTGTTCTAAGATTCACTGTAAGAGGCTATTAAATTGTATCCTTCTACTTAAATTTTCTAGTGTTTTTTTATAGGGCCAATTTGTATAGGTGAGAGTAATTAGTAATCACTAGTCTTCAATCAGCAATTAGCTCCAATTATCACTTCACAGCTGCTCAGTCAGGCTTACGCTGACTTACTTCAGCTGCTTTAAGCACTGAAGCCTGATCACAACACAGGCAAAAATTTTAAGAATCATTCATATCTCCACATTCTGACGGATAACCTTTTTGATTGTTTCCTACTATTAAAGCAACTTACTTACCTTGTGGAATCTCTGATACATGCTGTCTTGCCAATGGGTTTCAGCCCTGGGCAGGTTCACTATGGATTCAATGTGACCAAAGAAATGACAGCAAAACGCTCTTGGGGTGAAAGGGTTATACCCACTTTATTTCCTGGTGGCAGGTCAGTCACTAAAATCCCCCTCACTCAGAGCAAGTTTGCATGCAGCAAGCCAGTCTCTGCCGCTGGGCCCCTCTGTCTGTAAAGCCATTCTCTGGGCCCCGCTGTCCACACAGCCATCCTCTGGGCCTCTCTGCCTGCATAGCCGTCCCACATAGCTGTCCTCTGGGGCTCCCTGCACAGTCGTCCTGAACAACTGTCTTCTGGGCCTTTGTCTTCAGTGCTGCTACCACTCCAGTCTCCGCTGTGCAGCCTTACAGCCATGCCACCATGTCACGAGCAGAGCACCTGGCAGAGCTCTTTATATAGAGTCAACAGGAATGTATTGCCCACAGGTGTGCAGTGAGCTAGTCAACCAGGGCCAGGTGAGAATCCTGGCCACAGGAACTATCATTTTATCCACACATGCAGCTGTAAGTACATCAGAATCCAAGTGGCAAAAATGAAATATAGAAGAGGATGGTGTAAATAAGCTATCAAAAAGAACAAAAGTTATGGCAAATGTCACACATTCATAATGTAACATAGAAATTTTGAAGAAGTGCAGGCTATATCCAAATGAATTTTCTTGTTAAGGTTTTCAAAGTGAATAAATATGAGAACACAAAAATTCATGGATAATAATGTATAATCAAAATAATGATTAAGGAAATATAATGAAAATGCAATAGTCATGTTGATTTATCTCATCCAAATGGGCAAACAGGTAGGAAAAAAGGCAAAAGGAAAGAAGGAAGAAACTAAGCAAGGAAGAAATAATGGAAGAAGAGGGAGAGTGAATACTCAATGTTAATATTAGTGTGGTAACTGAAATCTCATGCAACACTGGTGAGAATATAAGAAGTTCAGCCTTTCTAGAATGCTGTTTACTAATGTGTAATAAGAGATTAAAATGCTAGTATCTTTCAAATAACTTATAAAATTTTCTAAAGATCTACCCTAAGGAAAAAGAGATAAGCACAAAATTTTATACAAATATTTTATATTGCAAAAAGAACATTTCACTGAACCTTTCTTTCTCCCTACCTATAATTCTCATTAACTAGTGTTAACTAAATTCAATTTTATTAGTTCTTTTTCTGGTAAGTATATCTATATTTCTAAATATTGTAACTCTACTTATATGCACTTTTTTCAGTTTTGAAGGGAAATAGTGTCAAATCAATGAAGATTGTAAATGAGTGTTTTTAATAATTCTGGGTTTTTAAAAGACCCAAATGAACCTCCAGATCAAACGGGTTGCTTCGTTGGTGACTTCTATTTAAGTGATAGAGACTATATCAGATGGAGCAAAATTAGTCATTTTCCAGTATGTGCTAATGAGATTATTCCTTGTAGAGTGTACTACAAGTGATTAGAAACTGTGGCTCCTGAACTGCATAATCAGCCTCATCAGGGAACTTAGCAGAAAAATCAATTGTCAGCTTCATTCCAGACCTACTGATGGTGGAACCAGCACTCTCTAATTTAGCAAGCCTTCTTTGGACTGCTAAAACAAGCAAAAGTTGAGAACCACTGTGCCACAATGCACAGTTAAGATATGGGCTCAGCAACTCTAACAGACACAAAATAACAGATCAAACAAGAGGACGTCTTTTTCTTTTGTATTAGTATGTCGATTTTGTATCTCTGGTGGTTCTGCCTGTCTCAATATATAACTTTTATTTAATGGTGCTAGATTCTGCTCCAGTTCCCAGAAACCTGTCTTTATTCCATCCAGCAGTAAAGGAGAATAGGAAGGCAGAGTTTTCTTCTCCTTTTAAAGTATGGCTTGAAAGTTGCACACATCACTTTTGCTTGATGTTATTGACTGGAAATTAGTCACATGCCCACACCTAAATCCTGGAGATGAGGTCTCCAGTCAGACTAGTGCTAAAAGAATATTTATCTATCAACAATTGTATATTTTATGAAAATTAAAAAATAATTCTGGTGACAATTTAAACCCTCTGCCTTAAGTATCCATCACTAACATCCCCAAACTTGTGAGAAAGGAATGTATAATAAATATCTTCAAATTATCTTATCTCACATTTACCTAGTTGTTCGTCTATTTCCTTGCTTTTTCTCTGGCTGCAATGGTCTCTAGACTTCCTGCACAAATGTCTGCCTTCAGATTTTATTTACTTCTTTTCTGTGTTAGTTCATCTTTTCCTTTATTCTATGTCTTCACCTTTGTGTTACTCACTGATGATCTACATTTTGATATCACATCTGGAATTATTGATGTTTTTCCAAATAATTTCTCCTCAATGGGTATTTTCTTGTCTCTCAGGTCAAGTGAGTAAAGTATACATGAAGTTACACAAACTTTAGGAGGGTTATATTGTATAAGAGTTCCATCTAAATCTAACAGGGTAATTTGATTGCATTCTTCACATACAAGAGTGATAACATAGTAAAATAGTTACCTACCTGAAATTTTTAAAGACCAATCTTATGATTTTGAGATCCTTATATGTGTGAAATGTAATGTTTGTTTAAACTTAAGAAAAATACATAGTTAAGTATAAACTATTAACACACAGAATTACAAAATTTGTCAGTAATTCAAAAGAAATCAATACAGAATAATCAATTATATTCACAGAAAATATATACTTATATTTTTAATGCTAATCAACTAAATGAGATTATTAGTTGGATAGGGCAAGGCCAGTTCATCTACCCTAAAATCTCAACTAGGCACAATGACCAATAAGACGTAGAAAACAAAATGTGCAAATGCAAATGTAGCAGTGTATCCCTATGAGATAGTAACACAGAAGCTTATGTGTTGAGATGATCCCTCTCAATTTTCTCAGCTCAGTGATTTAAAAGGCAGTTATTGCCAGTTTCATGCCTTTTTGACCTAAAGTATTCCAAGTTTATGCAGGATTCATTCATCATAAAAATCCAGATTTGTCTCTGAATCACAAGGGAGATATTAGGTATGTGTTCTTGATACCATTAAAGCCTTGGCACTGCTTGGCTTCTTTAATAGGAAACTGAAGCAAAAGCAACCTTGAATAGAGAGAGGTTCATATTTTCTTTTTCTTTTTCTATCTTTATATATTTCATTCTCTATCATTAGTTTGCTACTTTAAAGTCTACAGCATACTAATACCTTATAAATGGCTTCATATTCTTTAATTAAAGAATATTTAATATTCTTTAATATGTCCCACAAATTATTTATGCAATTGTGAACAGTCAATAACTTTGATAAATTATTTGACTATCATATATTTAACTTGACTAGCCATTTTAAAGCACAAACTCTATTGATTAGAGATACAGTGGTAATGAAAACAGCATAATAACACATTTAAGTTAAGTATGTGCTTTAATATTTTTACCTTTCACACTAAGTGACCCATATTCAGAACACAAATTTGAAATCTTAAGAGTAGTTAAAAATCCCTAGATACTTGAATAAGAGTCAGTAGGTGCAATTTCAAACAACTTGGAACTTTGGTTAAGTAACTATTTATACAAGCTACACTTTCCTCCACTGTAAGATGGGGTATAATGTAATATAATAAGGGCAGGGTAAAGTGCATATACTCTTGGCGAAGAGAAGAAAAAACAATTTATCTATAGCTGGCAAATCATAGAACACTTAAATAAAAAGGTGGAATTATCTAAAACAATCCCACAGAACCTCTGAAATGGTATTAAAAATGTGTGTATTATCCTGGAGTGATAAGTCATTTCCTTGATCTTTCATTATATTCTCAAAGAGATTGACATTCAGGGAAAAAATAAGTAGTGATCACTTTTCAGATCTGAATAGGCAATATTTAAATAATGTTTTTATTATTTATAAATACTAGCAGCTCTAGAATTCCTTTTCTTTCATCTTTATCATCGATCTCAATGTGAAGAGGTACTAATTTCAAAATATCACAATACTTCTCTCCCATCATTCTCTTTCCTCTGATCACACTCTACTTTCCCTCCCTCCAGTGTGGCCCAAGAAGCAGAGAATCTGTAGGATTCCAGAGAAGTAATACCTTCTTGGCAAGTACATCTAATCAGGGATGAAGGAATATTTCCTGAAATTTCAGTGTCCAGACATTGGTTAGAACTAGAAAAATGGTCCCACTGAAAGAACAGAAGGAGACATTTGATCTTAAAAGGGGATCAAGCAGATAAATGGACATCTCAGCAGTGACTTGACTGGGGTGAGAAACCTGGACTCATACTTACAGTCACTGATGAAAATGGTGAGTTGAGGGCAATCAAGTTCAACCATGCCTCCAGAATGGAAATTCTAATAAAAATTAAACATGTTTTAGAAAAATAAAACATCATATATCTTGCATAACTAACTTTTGGACTGTGAGTTGTCTGACCCTCATGATGGAATAAAATCTTGCCTTTGTATAGTTCTTAAAATTGTTTCTTTTCCATTTTTCTTACCATTTTCAAAAACCTTTCCTGTACATTCACTTACAGAATTTTTTAAGCAACCATAAAAAGTGTATATTAGGAATCCATTATTACTAACTCTACTTTTAAAGATGGGCATAGGATCACATAAATTTGTGTTAGATAAGGGAGCATGTAGTGATACATAGAAACTCATGCTAATAATAATAGATAAGAAGACTAACTGATCTTTATGTGAAAGTCAAGCTCACTTGACTTTCATAACAAGCCATATTAATTTGCTGTATCTTGCTTATTGAAACATCCCTAACATTTTAGTTTCCACAAGAATGTTTGGTTACAGTTAGCAGAAATTATGAATATATATTCTAAGGAAAATGAAGCAAAACAAAATTTAAGTGCACTGTTATCAAGAAATGTTATTTTCAGGAAAAATGACTAAATTAATAAATATCACACATTTTGGTCCAAATAATGCTAGAATGTGAATTCTAGATTATGTTTATCCAAGATGAAGCAAATTGACTCTGTCTAATTGGTATGTGGTAAATTAGCCTCTTTTAAATTGTTTGTAATTAGAGATGAACACACATTGATAAAGATTCAGAAAAGTATGGAATAATGATAAATTTATGATGTACCAAACAATTTTATTATAGTAATAAATATTGTTAAATCTCAATGCTTGTGATTGTGAGGTATTATTATATTCCCTGTTATACAGTGAAGGGAGCTAAATCTTGTATAAATAAAGTAACTTAACCAAAGTTGCCAACTAGTTTGTAATTGTAACTCTTGATTCTGATTCCAGTGATAGGTAACTATGATTTCATAATTAATACCTTCCAAGTAAGAAAACACCTGACTCAAATAGTTTGACTGGTGAATATTACACAACATTAAATGAAGAAGTGATATTAATTCTTCTTAGTCTCTTCCAGAAAAAGGAAGTGCAGAGAACATTTACTGATCCCATTAGGCCAACATTATCCTAGTATCAAATACAGATACAGATATTAGAAGGATGGGAAACTATTAGCCAGAAGCTATCATGAATATTGATGCAAAAGTACCTAAAAATACATCAGCAAATTGAATTCAACCATATATAAAAATAATTATACACACAAGCTAGTGTAATTTATTCCTAGTATGCAAGGCTAATTTACATTTTAAAATTCATTGTAATACACCATATCAGCATGCTGAGGAAGAATAATCATGTAACATCAATTGATTTTTTAAAGTGTTATGAAATCCAACACCCATTTATGAAAAACAAAACAAAATAAACTATCAACAAACTAAAAATAAAGGGAACATTTTTCAGCTTCATAAAGAATGCTTGCCAAAAAATTCATAATTAATGGTCAGAAGTGAAATACTTTACCCATAATATTAGGAAGAAGCCAAGGACATACTCTCTTACTACTATTTAATAATGCACTGGGAGGCCTAGCTAGTGCAAGATGACAAGAAAAGAAAAATATAGTACACATATTGGGAAGGAAGAAAAAAATTATTTCTTTATAGATGACAGTATATGGAAAACCTAAAGAAATGAATTAATAAATGAATATAGCAAATCACATGATACAAGCTTTATATACAAAAGTCAGTTGCTTTCTAATACACTAGTAATGAATAACTGGAATTTTATATTTTTAAAAATTTACAACAGCTGCACACAAAAGGAACGTTAAGCATAAATCTAACAATATGTGCATAGGATACATACGCAGGAAACTATACAACTGTAATGAAAGAAATCAAAGAATATCTAAATAAAAAGAAGATACTTCATTCATAGAACAGGATAGTCAATATTGTCCTAATTTCAATTCTCCCAACTTTATGTATAGAGTCAACACTATCTCATTAAAAACCCATCAAGATATATATTTTGATGCACACATATCTGTAGATAAACTGATTCTGAAGTTTATAAGGAAAGTCAAAAACCTAGTGGAGTTAACACAATACTAGAGAACACCAAGTTGGGGGGCATGCTCTACCTGATTTCAAGACCTACTATAAAGCTACAGCAATCAGGATAGCATTATATGAATGAAAAGATACATATATAGAACAATGAAACAGGATAGAGAGCTAGATACCTATACCTATAAAAACAAAGTTAACTGATTTTTGAAAAAGAAGCACAGGCATTTCAATGGAAAAAGGATGGTCATTTCAACAAATGTTTTGGGAGCTACTGGAACTCCATATGCAAAAAGAAAGAAGCTAGACACAGATCTTGTGCTTTTCTTTAAAATTAAAATTAAGCCACAATGGATTATTGATTTAAATGTAAACACAAAATTTTCGTATTTTAGAAAAACATGGGAGAAAATCTAGGTAGATCTAGATTTTAAATTTTAAAATACATTTCTAAAAAAAGGGAAAGCAAGAACTATACTTGGATTTTAAATTCTTAGATTTCTTGGCAAAAATAGGGAGTAAATGTAACCATAGACACAAGTGCTGGATATCTTTGTCAATTCAAAACCATTGAGACTTAAGGTAGAGGGTTTTCAATGTGAATTCTGTAGGCTTTCCAGCCACAGCAAAATGCATGTAATTTTGTTTTCCTAAAATAACTTCTAATTTCTTGAATGAAAAAACATGTATCTCTAAAACTGAAAATCATGAGAAAAATTATAAACGTACTTCACTAAATTAAAAAATCTGCTCTGCCAAAAACAGTACTAAGAGAATAAAAAGAAAATTACAAGGGATATTTTAAGGGGATTTTTTATTGAGGTACAGACCATAAAATGAACAAATTTTAGTACATAGCTTGATGAATTTTGATGTGTATATACTCATGTAACCATCACCAAGATCAAGATGTCAAACATCTTCACTTACTTTACTTTTGCCCTTTACCTATTTCATGCATCACCACCCATTGCCCTATGGCAATCATTAATCTGTTATCTGTATCTATGAGTCTATTTACATTCTGTTCATTTCTTTGTTTTTGAGATTCCACATTTAAGTGAAATCATATGGTATTTGTCTTTGTCTGACTTAACTGACTTAGCATAATAACCTCTGAGTCTATCTGTGTTGTCCCAAATGGCAAGATTTTGTTTTCCTTTATGATTGAGTAGTATTTCCTTTTATATATGTACCACATCTTTTTTATCCATTAATCTCTCAGTAGACATTAAGGTTGACAATACTTTGGCATTAAGACAATATTTTGGCTATTGTGAATTATGCTGCAATAACCAAAGGAATGCACGTATCTTTTCTAATTAGTGATTTTTGTTCTCTTTGGGTAAATTCCCAGAAGCAGAAATGTTGGGTCATATAGTATTTCTATTTTTAGTTTTTTGAGGAACCTCCATACTGCTTTCCATACTGTGTGCACCAATTTACAACCCCATAAGCATTGTACAAGGGTTCAAAAGGAAAAGATTTTCAAAACATGTATCTAATAAAGGACTTGATTTAAAATGTACATAGAATTCTTAGAACTCAATTAAAAACAACAAAAATCCAATTATGAAATGGGCAAAGATCTGAATAGGCACCCCACCAGAGAAGATAAACAGAAAATAAGTGTATAAGTGATAATCAAAGTCATTTATCATCAGGGAATTGCAAATGAAAACTATAGTGAGATTCTAGTGCACAC
Source organism: Smutsia gigantea (assembly GCA_032199065.1). NCBI lineage: Eukaryota > Metazoa > Chordata > Mammalia > Pholidota > Manidae > Smutsia > Smutsia gigantea. The sequence continues at coordinate 868,860 of JAVSCE010015400.1, forward strand.
CTATTAAAAGAGCTAAAACAAAATAAAAATGCACTGACAATACTATTTTTTGGCCAGGATGCAGAACGACAGGGAATCTCAATCATTTCTGGTGGGAATGCAAACTGGGGCAGCCTCTTAAGACAACAGTTTGGCAATTTCTCACCAAGCTACATATATTCTTGCCATAGGATCCAATAGTCATGTGTCTAGGTTTTTACCCAAATTATTTGAAAATTATCTCCATGTGAAACCTGCTTGTGAATGTTTATAGCAGCTTTAGTGATAATCACCAAAACCTGGAAGTAATCAAGATAGTCTTCAATAGGTTAATGGATAAACAAACTGTTATACATACCATAAAATGAAATGTTGTTCTGCAATAATAAGTAATGATCCTCAAGCCAAACAAAAAAAAAATGGATCTTGGATGTCTATTGTTAAGTGAATGAAGGCAGTGTAAAAAGGCTACAGATGATATAATTTCAGTTACATGACTTTAAGAAATAGGCAAAACTGCAGTAATAATAAAAATATCAATGTTTGTCAGGGACATGAGGAAAAGAGAGGATTGAATAGTTAAGCACAGGGAATTTTTTACTGGTCTACAAATATTGTTTATGATACTATAATGGTGTTTACAAGACACTATGCATTTATCAAAATGCACAGAAAATTACAGCAAAAAGACTTCACGGTAATGTATGCAAATTTTAATATCATTTAAGAAGCTGGAGATCCCAGGCAGGAATGTAGACTGTGACATTAGTGTATACAGATATGTGAAACTGCAGACCTAAGTAATTTTGTAAATGAATGTAAGTCTGTAGAACTTAAAGCAAAAACAACTGAAGAGAAGCATTATAATCTAGTTGATAACAATTCTTATGCTGCTAAAATTTACACTGGAATTGAATAATGAAGTAAATGAATGGCAAATGGTTGCAGCCAGATTTTTTACTGCTGAGTGGAAGTTTATAGATAAGCGAGGAAAGGACCTAAATTAATCCAGGTTATTAGCAATCTATTCATAATAATAGGTTAGAGCTGGAGGCAACAACATAAACTGCTGTTTAGCTTAATATAGATATGGATGGGAAGATGGAGATTCAAGATGGCGGCAAGAGAGGTGAGACAGAGAATTCCTCCCAAACCCACATATAGTATGAAAATATAGTTAATACAACTAGCCCCAAAACAGCAACAGGAAAGAAGGCTGCACCAGACTGCATATAGACCTCATGAACACAGCAGACCTCACAAAACAGGGTAACATATGAAAGTCATGATCTGGCAGGACCCAAGCCCTTCCCCTATCTCAGCTCATTGGCAGGGGAAGAGAAACAGAGCAGGGAGTGGGTGGAAGCCTGGGACTGCTGAACACCGAACCCTGGAAGTCAGCTTTGGAGTACAAACATACATTATGTGGTGCACTGGAGGCTGATGCATTTGGGGAGCTGGGACAGGCAGAGTGCTTGAGAGACTAAGATTCTGGCCATTTATGGAGGATGGGGATCCACATCCGGCTGCTCTGGGGTAAAGGAAATACGGGAGGTCTGAGAGGCATCCTAGCAGCAAGAGGGCTGCTGAAGAGGCAGGGTTTGCATGGAGCTTGCTGCACGGAAGAAGGAATGGTGGACAAGGTTGTCTGGGTGCACTCTGCACACGTGGTTGGGAACTTTGAGGAGTTTCAGGTGCTCCATCCCCCTGGCTGCCTGCTCAGCTCCAAGGCCCCTCACTGTGACATGCAGCCTGCTGCACCTTCTGCCTTGCCTGCCGGCACCTGCTCGCATACCAGCAGTCACTGCGCTGTCATCAGACAAGTCAGAGGGAGGCCCTGCCTACAACAGTTAGAGATGCCAAGCACAGAGGCTTACACCTGTGTGCTCAGCCCACTGGCTCTGATACTGGAGACAGGCACTGCAGCCAGGAATAAGGAAACAGCTCTTTCCTTCCCCAGGAGCCAGCACCACTCCCGTAGGACCCCAAACCTCACCCAAGGGGCTAAGGAGCTCCAAAGACTTGAGCTTCTGGGCACTAGAGGGCACCACATAGAATTACAAAACGTCAAAGGAACATGATTCAGTCCAAAATCTCACAAACCCCAGAAAAAGGACCAATGAAACTGAACTCAACAATCTTCCTGAAAGAGAGGTTAAAATAAAAATCATAAACATGCTCCTGGAGGTACAGAAAAATATTCAAGAACTCAGGAACAAATTTAAGACAGATATTCAATTATTAAGAAATTCCATATCTGAAATGAAACATATAATGGAGGGATTTAAAAGCAGATTAGATGTAGTAGAAGAGACATTAAATTGAATAGAAATTAGAGAAGAGGAATACAAAGAAGCTGAGGCACAGAGAGAAAAAAGAATCTCTAAGAATGAAAGAATATTGAGAGAACTCTGTGACCAATCCAAAGAGAAAAATATATGCATTATAGGGATACCAGAGTAAGAAGAAAAAGAAAAAGGGATACAAAGAGTTATTGAGGAGGTAATTGCTGAAAACTTCCCCAGTCTGGGGAAGGAGATAGTCTCTCAGGCCATGGAGATGCACAGATCTCCCAACACAAGGTACCCAAGGAAGACAACACCAAGACATATAGTAAATAAAATGGCAAAGATCAAGGATAAGGACCGACTATTAAAAACAGCCAGAGAAAGAAAAAAGATTACATACAAAGGAAAACCCATCAGACTATCATCAGACTTCTCAGCAGAAACCTTACCAGCCAGAAGGGAGTGGCATGATATATTTAATGCAATGAAGCAGAAGGGTCTTGAACCAAGAATATGCTACCCAACAAGGTTATCATTTAAATTTGAAGGAGGGATTAAACAATATTTAAATAAGCAAAAGCTGAGAGAATTTACCTCCCACAAAACACCTCTACAGTGCATTTTGGAGGGACTGCTATAGATGGAAGTATTACTAAGGCTAAAGATGTCACATGAGGGATAGACAAAAAGTACAGAATATGATACCTAACATATAAAGAATGGAGGAGGAAGAAAAAGAAGGAGAAAAAAAAAAGAACTTTTATGTTGTGTTTGTAATAGCATACGAAGTGAGTTAAATTAGACTGTTAGATAGTAAGGGAATTACCCTTGAACCTTTGATAACCATGAATCTAAAACTTGCAATGGCAATAAGTACATACCTATCAATAATCACCAAAAGGTAAATGGTTGAAAGCACCAATCAAAAGACATAGAGTCACTGAAAGGATACAAAAAACAAGACCTGTCTATATGCTGTGTGCAAGAGACTAACTTCAAACCCAAAGACATACACAGACTGAAAGTAAAGGGATGGAAAAGATGTTTCATGCAACTAATAGGGATAAAAAAGCAGGAGTTGCAGTACTTGTATCAGACAAAATAGACTTCAAAACAAAGAAAGTAACAAGAGACAAAGAAGGACCTTACATAATGATAAAGGGGTCATTCCAAGAAGAGGATATAACTATTACATATATCTATGCACCCAACACATGGTCACCTACATATGTGAAACAAATACTAACAGAACTAAAGGGGGAAATAGAATGCAATGCATTCATTTTAGGAGACTTCAACACACTACTCACTCCAAAGGACAGATCAACAAGACAGAAAATAAGTAAAGCGACAGAGGCACTGAACAATGTAGTATAACAGATGGACCTAACGGACATTGGACATCTACAGAACACTTCATTCAAAAGCAGCAGGATACACATTCTTCTCAAGTGCACATGGAACATTTTCAATAATAGATCATATCCTAGGCCACAAAAAGAGCTTCAGTAAATTAAAAGAGATTGAAATTGTACTAACCAGCTTGTCAGATCACAAAGGTATGAAACTACAAATAAATTACTCAAAGAAAATGAAAAAGCCCACAAACACATGGAGGCTTAATAAGAGGCTCCTAAATAATCAATGGATCAATGACCAAATACAAGGATCAAGCAATATATGGAAACAAATGATAACAATAATTCAACACTGCAAAATCTGTGGGATGCAAAGAAGGCTGTGCTAAGAGGGAAGTATATTGCAATACAGGCCAACCTCAGGAAAGAAGAACAGACCCATATGAAAAGTCAAAACTAACAATTAACCAAACTAGAAAAGGAAGAACAAATGAGGCCCAAAGTCAGTAGAAGGAAGGACATAATAAAGATTAGAGCAGAAATAAATAAATTTGAGAAGAATAAAACAATAGAAAGAATCGAAGAAATGAGGAACTGGTTCTTTGAGTAAATAAGCAAAATGATAAACCTCTAGCCAGAATTATCAAGAAAAAAAGAGAGTCTGCACACATAACAGAATCAGAACTGAGAAAGGAAAAATCACTATGGACACCACAGAAATACAAAGAATTATGAGAAAACACTATGAAAAATTGTATGGTAACAAACTGGATAACATAGAAGAAATGGACAACTTTCTAGGAAAATACAACCTCCCAAGGCTGACCCAGGAAGAAACAGAAAATCTCAACAGACCAATTACCAGCAAAGAAATTGAATTGGTAATCAAAAAACTATGTAAGAAAAAAAAACCCTGAACCAGATGGTTTCACTGCAGGATTTTATCAAACATTTAGTGAAGACCTAATACCCATCCTCCTTAAAGTTTTCCAGAAAGGAGAAGAGGAGGGAATACACCAAACTCATTCTATGAGACCAACATCAGTCTAATACCAAAACCAGGCAAAGGCACCACAAAAAAAGAAAATTACAGACCAATATCCCTGATGAACATAGATGCAAAAATACTCAACAAAATATTAGCCAACTGAATTAAGAAATACATCGAGAAGATCATCCATCATGATCAAGTGGGATTAATCCCAGGGATGCAAGGAGGATACAACATTCAAAAATCCATCATCACCATTCACCACATCAACAAAAAGAAGGTAAAAAAAACACATGATCATCTCCATAGATGCTGAAAAAGCATTCGACAAAATTGAACATCCATTCATGATCAAAACTCTCAACAAAATGGGTATAGAGTGCAAGTACCTTAACATAATAAAGGCCATATATGTCAAACCACAGCCAACATTATACTTAAGAGTGAGAAGCTGAAAGGTTTTCCTTTAAGCTTGGTAACAAGACAAGGATGCCTACTCTACCCAGTTTTATTCAACATAGTTCTGGAGGTCCTAGTCATAGCAATCAGATAACAGAAAGAAATAAAAGGCATCCAGATCAGTAAGGAAGAAGTCAGACTGTCCCTGTTTGCAGATGACATGATATTGTATATAAAAAATCCTAAAGAATCCACTCCAAAATACTAGATCTACTATCAGAATTCAGCAAAGTTGTGGGATACAAAATTAATGCACAGTAATCTGTTGCATTCCTATACACTAATGATGAATCAGAAGACAGGGAAATCAGGAAAACAATTCCACTCACAATTGCATCAAAGAGAATAAAATACCTAGGAATAAACCTAACCAAATAAGTGGAAGACCTATACTCTGAAAACTACAAGACACTCATGAGAGAAATTAAGAGACCAATAAATGGAAACACATGCTGTGCTCATGGATAGGAAGAATTAATATTGTCAAAATGGCCATCCTGCCTAAAGCAATCTATAGATTCAATGCAATTCCTATCAAAATACCAAGAGTATGCTTCAGTTAACTAAAGCAAACAGTTCAAAAATTCATATGGAAACACAAAAGACCCCGAATAGTCAAAGCAATCATCAGAAGGAAGAATAAAGCAGGGGGAATTATGCTCCCTGACTACAAGCTCTACTACAAAGCCACAGTAATAAAGACAAGATTACTGGCACAAGAACACACCCAAAAAAATAATGGAACAGACTAGAGAGCCCAGATATAAACCCAAGCATATATGGTCTATTAATATACGGTAAAGGAACCATGATATACAATGGGAAAATGAGAGCCTCTTTAACAGGTCGTGTTGGCAAAATTGGACAGCTACATGAAAGAGAATGAAACTGGATTACTGTCTAACCCCATACACAAAAGTAAACTCAAAATGGATCAAAGATCTGAATGTAAATCCAGAAACCATAAAACTCTTAGAAAAAAACATAGGCAAAAATCTCTTGGACATAAACATGAGCAACTTCTTCATGAACATATGTCCCCAGGCAAGGGACAGAAAAGCAAAAATGAACAAGTGGGGCTATATCAAGCTGAAAAGCTTCTGTACAGCAAAGGACACCATCAGTAGAACAAAAAGACATCCTACAGTATGGGAGAGTATATTCATAAATGACATATCCGATAAGGGGTTGACATCCAAATTATATAAAGAGCTCATGCACCTCAACAAACAAAAAGCAAATAAGCCAATTAAAAAATGGACAGAGGAGCTGAACAGACACTTCTCCAAAGAAGAAATTCAGATGGCCAGCAGGCACATGAAAAGATGTTCCAAATCGCTAATCATCAGAGAAATGGAAATTAAAACCACAATGAGATATCACCTCACACCAGTTAGAGTGGCCACCATCCAAAAGACAAACAACAACAAATGTTGGTGAGGATGTGGAGAAAGGAGAACCCTCCTACACTGCTGGTAGGAATGTAAATTAGTTCAGCTATTGTGGAAAGCAGTATGGAGGTTCCTAAATAAACTGAAAATTGAAATACCATTTGACCCAGGAATTTCAGTCCTAGGAATTTACCCTAAGAGTGCAGCAGCCCAGTTTGAAAAAGACATATGCACCCCTATGTTTATCGCAGCACTATTTACAATAGCCAAGAAATGGAAGCAACCTAAGTGTCCATCAGTAGATGAATGGATAAAGGAGATGTGGTACATATACAGAATGGAATATTATTCAGCCATAAGAAGAAAACAAATCCTACCATTTGCAGCAACAACATGGATGAAGCTAGAGGATAGTATGCTCAGTGAAATAAGCCAGCCAGAAATAGACAAGTATCAAATGATTTCACTTCATCTGTGGAGTATAAGAACAAAGAAAAAGACTGAAGGAACAAAACAGCAGCAGACTCACAGAACCCAAGAATGGACTAACATTTACCAAAGGAAAGGGACTGGGAAAGATGGGTGGGAAGGGGGGGATAAGGGGGAAAAAGGGCTATTAAAATTAGCACACATAATGTAGTGGCAGGGCAGGGGTAATACGTGGAAGGCAATATAACACAGAGAAGACAAGTAGTGATTCTATAGCATTTTACTATGCTGATGGACAGTGACTGTAATGGGGTATATGGTGGGGATTTGATAATAGGTGGAGTCTAGTAACCATAATGTTGTTCATGTAATTGTACATTAATGATAGCAAAATAAAAAAAATACAGATATGGATGGTTCCATATAGACATATTTATAAAAATGTATATCTACATGAGTTATAGCACACACATGCATTTCCTTCCTTGGTCTGTTGAGAAGGTTTAGACAAAAGGCTACTCCTATAGCAATGAGCACACTAATACACAGTTCTTAGTTTCTAATACTATTTATCAAAAAAAAAAAGAACCATGGCTTCTTAGAGAAATGGCTAATTCTAGGACTGGGGCTAGAAGTAAAAACGATGAGACTGGAGCACTATATGATGCTAGAAAGTAAAAAAGGGATTTTAAAAATATACCCATACTCATGAGAGCACATCAAAAGGAGACAGGGACCAACTGAAAGAGCAGTCTGTCACCAATGCTGGAATAATTTGAGTCACAATAAAAAATTAAAGTAGTATTAGATTCTAACCCAAAGCATAAAACAAAAATGTGTTATCCATACAGATATAAATGATTGAATACATAAATAAATGGAGGGAAGATACAAATCACATGTGCAGAAGTATTCTAAATAATTTATAGAAATCCACCTTAAGGAGCTGAAGTAGAATTCTCCTGTTCTTGTATGTGGGTTGTACATAGTGTCTGCCTTCCAGAAAGTACAGTATGGAAACAGGGAATAAATGTAACTCTAAAGTAGAGAAACATAACATACTGTACCTCCATAAGGTGATCAAAATCCACATCACCAATCATCAATCACTGATATGTCTACAAAATACCTGTCCTGTACTCCAAACTGTCAAAGTTATCAAAAAAAAGGAAAATCTGAAAAATTGTCACAACCAAAGAATGGAGCCTAAGGAGATATGACAACTAAATTGAATGTGGTATTTTGGCTGTGATCCTGGAACAGGAAAAGGACATTAGGTTAAAACTAAAGGGGTAAAAAAAACAAACGAATTTGAATAGTGTGTGGATTTTATTTTTCAAAAAGTATCAGTAATGTTTTGCTAATTATATCAAATGTGCCATGCTACTGTAAGACCTGAATCATAGAGGAGATGGAGTAGTATGTATGAGAACTCTCTGAAATATCTACACAATTTTGCTGTAAATCTTAAATTGCTCTAAAATCTTTTTTAAAAATCCATGTTAAGAATTATTATTCTCAAAAATCAAATGAAAAAGTATGTTGATATCACATGCTATATTTCATAGTTCTGTTTAAGCCATATTATAGCAAATTAAGGACATTTTTCACTATTATCATTTCATTTAGTGCTTACAAGAATACTGTTAAGAGAAAGGACTAATGGATAGGTTAACAATGTAGCAATGGAGCATAAATCCTTATTTTGGGCTCTTCTAAGCTACATTGTTTAAGATAGGATAGAGTATCATATAAAACTGTTATTTGCATCTCCTTATAATTTATTTAAAAAATTTAAAAATAAATAATTACTCTGATACACAATGAAGTGTAATATCAACACACAGTGTTAAATGGGTTAATCAATTTTTCCAATAATAGGTTATTAGTATTAACATTTTGCCAGAACTTTTCAGTACTTTGGGGCCAATTATTAGTTTATTTTGGGTTACAATGCCGTTTTCCTTCTAATTCTTTCTCTCTTTTTTTTTTACAGAAAGATATTTATTGAGCTATATGGTTCTATCATTTTCATAATGAAAAATACCATCAAAGCCATGCTTGATACAAGTTCCTAAAGTTACAGAAAGCAAGATTAAACTTACATCTATTATAATACAGATCATTTGGTTATTCTTTAGGTAAATTATGGTTTATTGTTAAGAGAGTAGATCTTAAAAGTTCTCATCACCCACAAAAAAGTATAACTGTGTATGTTGGATGCTAACTAAACTTATAATGTAACAATTTTGCAGTATTTACATATATCAAATCATGTTGTACACCTAAAACTAAAACAATTCTATATGTCAGTTAAATCTCAATAATAAAAGTAAAACAAAGTGGGAATAAATTATTCACAGCTCACATTAAAATAAAGTCATACTTTCTAAAATATAAAGAGCTCCTATACCAGAAAAAACAAAAAATAGAAATCTCATTTGACCAAGGAATTCTACTCCTAGGGACTTACCCGAAGAAAACAAGATCTCTGATTCAAAAAGACATATGCACCCCTATGTTTATCACAGCACCATTTACTACAGCCAAGACATGGAAGCAACCTATGTGTCCATCAGTAGATGAATGGATAAAGAAATTGTGGTATATATACACAGTGGAATATTATTCAGCTTTAAAAATAAAAACAAATCCTACCATTTGCAACAATATGGGTGGAGCTATAGGGTATTATGCTCAGTAAAATAAGCCAGGTAGAGAAAGACAAGTACCAAATGATTTCACTCATTTGTGGATTGTAGCAACAAAGCAAAACTGAAGGAACAAAATGGCAGCAGACTCACAGACTCCAAGAAGGTACTAGCGGTTACCAAAGGGGAGGTGTTGGGGAAGGTGGGTTTAGAGGGGGGGAGAAGAGGTTTAAGGGGTATTATAATCAGCACACATAATATAGGCAGGCCATGGAGAAGGCAGTATAGCATGGAAAAGACAAGTAATGATTCTACAGCATCTTACTACACTATGGATAGTGATTGCAATGGTGCGTGTGTGTGGGGTCTTGATAAAATGAGTAAATGTTGAAACCACAATGTTGCTCATGTGAAACCTTCATAAGGTTGTATATCAATGATATCTTAATAAAAATAAATAAATAAAGAGCTCCTCTAAACACAAGATGAAAAACTAGAAAAATTTACAAGGGTTCATTCACACAAAACGAATTTTAAATGGCCCATAGAATATGAAAAGATGATCATCTTCACCCATAATAAGAGAAATAAAAATTCAATCTCACTCTGACATTTTTTCACATAGAAGATTAACAAATATTTAAAAATTTATATCTGTGTTGGTAAAATAATAGGGAAATAAGCACTCTCAATGCTCAATGGAGGGCAGCCTGGTTAAGCCAATCAGAAATAAAAATACATATATTTTTAGTCAGAAATTTCACTTCCAAATTTTTTTCCTATAGATATATGCATACATGTGAAAGTACTTATAAGTAATAATATTCTCTTCAGCATTATTTTAATGGGTAAATATTTTTAAAGGTATATTTCAGCAGAAGACAGGTTAAGTAGATCTATAAACTGGCATACTACACAGCAGTGAAAAATGAGTGGGGCTTATGTACTTAGTTTGTGAACCGAAATGAAAAATATATTTATTTAAAACAGACACACAAAAGGATATGCAATATGTGTATTACTTATATATTTCTATGTAATGAACCACTCAAAACAAAAAAGCATCCATTTTTTAAAGAAAGTGGTTAAATTTTTTATTAATGACACATTTTTATCTGAAATTGTTACATTTCTGCATGTGTGTGTCTATGTGCATCCTCACTGAATTGGGTAATGGAAGGAAGAACACATAGATATATAAAAGAGTTCTATTCCAATATATTCATAAGAATTACATTCCTACATTTTCATTATAAATGCTGAATGAATTCTTTCAAAATTTATTTGAAAACTCCTCAACCCCTGAGTTATTATTGTGGCTGGCTGGGTTACATTTTGAAATATTTTTAAATAGATCATACATATTTTTGTCTGGCAAGCGTTACATTGTTTCTAAAATCCAAAACTTATATTTTCATTTTTAATGAATTTACAACATATTTTGGTTGTGTGTGTCAAACAAGATACTATACTTGGAATTACCCTGTTTACAGTAATTATTCACCATTGTTTGTGTTCATCACTATATTTCTGGTGCCTACCATAATGCTTAAACATTTTAGAATAAGTAAATAATGGTTTAACAAAGGCATAACAAGATTGGTTATTGTTAAGTAATTTATGTTAATGGAAAATACTTCAATTATTTTTTTTAGTCTCTAGTACCTTCATCATAAGGAATAAATAGTTTCAATGCTTGTAAATTCAGTTTCAAATCAATGTTTTATATAGATTTTTAAGCCCATTTGTGACTGAGGATAGGAAAATTCAAATTAGAATTTCAAATATTCATTGAGATGTGTTGTCGCTGACATATTATAAATAATTGTTCCTCTAACATTTGATGGTCCAATTACAGAGAACAGTCTTCTCTTATGGGAGTGATATAACTCTCTTACTTAGATTTTTGGTTTTTATTATATTTGAAACTGGTAGCAAATTAGAATCAGGGTGAATTCTAAAAACTTGGAGTTCAAGCAAGTATCAGGCTATTATATTCCTGGCAACAAAAATGGCTTTATCAAGAATTTAAATTAAAGCTAACTATGCATAAAAACCATGACTCTCTCCCAATCTCAAAAGACCCATAACATGACCCACTGTTATTTTCTCAAGCACACCAAGCTTTTCCTCTCATTAGTCATTGGGATCTTCACATGACATTATTCTTCAGTAGCACATTCCTCTGCTGACTCAGTTTTTGGTGAACCACTTGTACTTCTGAGTTCATTTTCTATTGCTATAATAATGCTACGTTACAAACCACCTTAAAAACTAGTGCTTTACAACAGTTATCTTTATAAACAAACCTGCAGTGCATGATGAGGTAACAATGACATGGGCTGGACTCAGCTGATCTTGGCTGGGCTCACTCGAGCATTTGCAAGAACTTGGCCATTTGGCATAGGCTGCCTTCTTTAGGATGACCTAGCTGGTATGATTCCCCATGTTGATCGCATTCCTTCAACAGTCTACTCAGCCTGTTCTCGTGGTGGTGAAATGGAGTGCTAAAGAGAGAGTTAAAACACAAAAGTGCTTTCCTAATTTTCTGCCTGGTTGAAGAAATTCACTCACTAAGCCCAGAATTAGTGTGGGAGGATGTCAAATTGTATAGATCTGGGTGGAATGAAAGCAGGGGGTTATTCAGGCAGTGACTCTATCACAGTGTATCTCTATGTACATCTTTTATATGTTATCAGTACTTATACATTTATTTATATATATACTTTAATTTGATTTTCAAGGCAAGATAATGTAATGGCAAAAGCAGGTATTATTTTGTTCCTATTATGACATTTTATGCATTTATTGATTACATGACAATAAAATTCTTAATGATTATATAATATGAAATCCATATTTTTCTACACAATTCACATTTAATAGCCTGATGGACTTCTCCCTTTCATTATGCATTTTTTTCTGAGTACTGTTTATTATTAAAGTATAGTTGATATATAATCTTATATGAGCTTCAAGTGTACAACACAATGGTGCACCAGCAGAATAAGGGAATGTGCATTATTTTAAATATCAAATATCTCTTGTATCATTCCTTCCCCATTCCTTATTTATTAAAATCCCTAGAAAATTAGTTTCCCCCTCTTTAAATTTCATATGAATTTAAACTAGTTTCTATATCATTACAATTATTTGTTTAGAAGATTGATTTTCTTCTTCCTATTATCCAATAGACTATGCATCTCTTAAATGTAAGTAAATTTCTATTTCTCCATTACTATTATATGCTCATTAATATTAGATATTATCATTATTAGTGCTAATATTATTATTGTTATATTGATATTTATGATCAACCAGTTTTGTGAGGAAGAAAAATTTTGTGAAGTGCAACCAGTTTTGTCAGAATCAAATGTGAGGTTTGGGGGAAGGGCATCTTCAGGGTTTCAGTTCACCAAATTCTCACTGTATCCTTACCTGGTAGATCATGGCAAGGGATCCCTCTGATCTCTTTGTTATAAGGACACTAATCTTATCCATGAGGGCTCCCTTTTGACCTAATGACTTCCCAAATGCACCGCCCCTTAATAACATCACCTTGGGGGTTAGTTTCCAACATACATATTTGGGGGACACAATTGTTCGGACTGCAGAAGTTGTTATAGTCTGAATTGTGTCCCCTGAAAATTCATATGATAAAGCTTTAATCCCCACAGTGACTATTTGGAGACAGGGCCTTTAAAGAGGTAATTATGGTTAAATGAAGCTATAAGGATGGGGATAGAATATCTAACAAGACTGGTGTCATTTAAGATGAGAAAAAGCCATCATAGATGCAAAGACACATCCATCTGCAAGCTGAAGAGAAAGGTCCCAGGAGAAACCCAGCCTGCTGAGACCTTGATCTTGGACTTCCAGACTCCAGAACAGTGAGAAATAAGTTTTTTGTTGTTTAAGCCTCCTAGTCTGTAGTATTCTGTTATGAAGCCCTAGGAAACTAATACATTTGTATATGAAACTACTCAAGATTTAGTAGTTTCAATCAACAACTATATTATTTGCTCATGATTCTTTGGTTAGGAATTTGAGTAAGGCATTATGAGGATAAATCCTTTCTGCTCCATCTGATGTCAGTCCAAGATGGTTGCTTTATTCACAGATCTGGTGTGTCAGCTAGAATGGTTTGAATATGTGGGAGCTCACCAGGATCTGTTTTCAAGATGGCACAGTCATACTGCGGAAATCTGGTGCAAGGTGTTGGTTGGGGTTTCAACCAAGACTCAGTCAGGGACTAGGGTTTGCTCTGTCCCTGGGATCTTCAGTTATCTTTCATGTGGTTTATTCATGTGGTATTGTCAACTATCTGAGGCTTCCTTAAAGCATGATGGTTTCAGAGCTATTTATTTTCATGGCTAGACAAATTGTAAAAGTGTCCTAAAGTTTTAGCCCTAAACTGGCACAGCATCAATTTTTGCCACACTGTTTTGGTTAAAGAAGATCACAGAGCCAGCCCAGATTGAAGAGAAGGAGGTATGTTTTATTGGGAAGTACCAGTGGGCAATAATCATTCAAATATTGAGAAACTTCCATTTAAAGCAACTCTGAATTTTTGGCAATAAATGTAGTACAGAAAAGAAGTGCAGTTTGGGAGCATTTAAAAAAACCTGTGAAGTTTGAGATGGAAAATAATGTAGCATGTGGGAAAAAGCTCTAATGATTGGGTAGTTGGAGAGTATAAAGATACAAAGAAAACCTGGCTAATTATTAATTCTAAAGGACAAGGCTGTTCTTTCCAAGTATAATTTTCATATCTTGAATAAAAGAGCTAGGTTACTTTGCTCTTTATTTATTGTTTTATTGTTATGTTGTGTTTCAGGCAATACAACAGGATGTTTTATTTGTATTAGATCAAATTCTGGGTATCTCTCTCAATGTCAACTCCTTGCTAATTCTCATTAACCAAAGTAACTCTGTAATGGGAGAAATCATAATAGTAGTCTGAAATCCCTAATCTTTATGAATTTAGCCATTACAGTGAACAAATACCTAAACATATTATTTGAAAGAAACTGAAATATCCCTTGACTTTTCATTTAATTCTAATTACACTCAAATTTTATCACATGTCACTACAAAAAACCTAAATTGTTTTATAGAGCAAGAAAAATTAAAGAATAGCAATTTTAATCCTCTTGTGTACCTATTAATTCTCTAGTCCAGTCCTGTCAATAAAAGTTTCTGTCAAGATAGAAATGTCTATAAATTTGCATTCTCGACTTCTCGGAAGATGGTGGCATGAGCAGGATGGAGAAAATCTCCTCCAAAACCATATACATTTGTGAAAATACAACAAATACAACTATTCCTAAAAAAGAGACCAGAAGATACAGTACACCAGCCAGGCTACAGCTACACCTGAGAGAACTCAGCACCTCATGAAGCGGATAAGATACAAAGCTGCGACCCAGCAGGACCTGAGCACTCCCCCACCCCAGTACACCAGTGGGAGGAAAGTATTCAGAGTGGGGAGGGAGTGAAAGCACAGGCCTGCCAAATAACCAGCCCTGGTGATCAGTGCCGGGAGCACTGACACACATCACATGGTGTATTGCAGATTAGAGAAACAGAAGGGCAGGATCAGAGACAGACACTGCAAGCGAGTCCACTCATCAAGCTCCCTGGGACAAAAGAAAAGTGGCTGCTTTTTTTTTTTTTAAGTCTTAAAGAGACAAGGGCCCAACAGCAGAACAAAATAGTCTCAGCATACACAGCCTAGCAGGCTGGGAGTCTTGGGGAATTTCGGACCCCCTGGGCAGTGGCCGGGCAAAGCAGCTGTGCCAAAGCTTCACAAAGAGATCAGTAGCCTGCCATTCGTTAACCCCCCCTTGGCCAGAGCCACAAAGGGTCTGGGATCTGCCACTGCTGTGGAACAGGGGAGAAGCGGCCCCACCCACAGCAACCTCACAGAATCTACTCCCAGCTAGTGTGCAGCTAATTGGGAAGGACCCCAGAACCCACAACAAGGGGTGGAAAGCACCAAGGGGACCAGAAAGCACCCAGCAAGACATCAAAACCCCGCAGTGCTATAGGCTAGGCTGAGGGCGACCTCGCACACAGGCAGCTCTGGGTATTATCACAGAGACAGTCTCCTGGTGTGCAAGAAAGCAGTTCAGGCCCTGGAGAAGGTCAAGGAGAACAACAAGCAGGAAGGGACATTGTTGTCCCAGCTGATGCACATAGCATCTACCAGCAACCACTTCTATCACCATGAAAAGACTGAGGAATATGGTACACAAAGATTACACAGACAACATCAGAGAGAGGGCCTGATGGAATAGACTTCACAATCTTCCTGAAAAAGAATTTAGAATAAAAGTCATAACCATGCTGATGGTTCTACACAGAAATATGCAAGATCTAAGCGAGGAAGTGAGGAAAGACAGTGCAGAAATCAGACAAGCGATTGACGGGCTTAAGAGCAGAATGGATGAGGTGCAAGAGACTGTTAATGGAACAGAAATCAGAGAACAGGAATACAGAGAAGCTGAGGCAGAGAGAGATAAAAGGATCTCTAGGAATGAAAGAATATTAAGAGAACTGTGTGACCAATCCAAATGGAACAATATTTGCATTATATGAGTACCAGAAGAAGAGAGAGCAAAAGGGATAGAAAGTGTCTTTGAAGAAATAATTGCTGAAAACTTCCCCAAGCTGGGGAAGGAAATAGTTTGTCAGTCCACAGAAGCCCACAGATCTCCCAACACAAGGGACCCAAGGAAGACAACACCAATACATATAATAATTAAAATGGCAAAGATCAAGGATAAGGACAGACTTTTAAAAGCAGCTAGAGAGAGAAAAAAGATCAGCTACAAAGGAAAACCCATCAGACTATCATCAAACTTCTCAACAGAAACCTTATAGGCCAGAAGAGAAGGGCACAATATACTAACATAATGAAACAGAAGGGGCTTGAACCAAGAATACTGTATCCAGCACGATTATCATTTAAATTTGAGGGAGGGATTAAAGAATTCCCAGACAAGTGAAAGCTGAGGGAATTTGCCTCCCAGAAACCACCTCTACAGGATATCTTAAAGGGACTGCTCTAGATGGAAGCACTCCTAAGGCTAAAAATATGTCACCAGAGAAAATAAAATCATAGCAAAGAAAGCAGACCATCCAAATACTAACTAAAGGCAAAAAGTAAAATCAACTACCCATAAAAACAGTCAAAGGAAATGTAAAAGAGTACAGAATAAAACACCTAGTATATAAAAAATGGAGGAGGAAGAAGAAGAAGAGAGAGAAATAAAGAACCATCAGACTGTGTTTATAATAGCTTAACAAGAGAGTTAAGTTAGACTGTTAGATGGTAAAGAAACTACCCTTGAATCTTTGGTAACCACGAATCTAAAGCCAGCAATGGCAATTAGTACATATCTATCGGTAATCACCATAAATGTAAATGGACTGAATGCACCAATCAAAAGACACAGAGTAATAGAATGGATAAAAAAGCAAGACCAATGTATACGCTGTTTGCAAGAGACTCACCTCAAACCCAAAAATATACACAGACTAAAGGAGAAGGGATGGAAAAAGATCTTTCACGGAAACAACAAGGAGAAAAAGGGAGGTGTTGCAGTACCTGTACCGGGCAAAATAGACTTCAAAACAAAGAAAATAGCAATAGATAAAGAAGAGTATTATAAAATGGTAAAGGGGTCATTCCAACAAGAGAGTATAACCGTTATCAATATATATACACCCAACACAGGAGCACCATCATAGGTGAAACAAATACTAACAGAATTAAGGGAGGAAATAGAATGCAATGCATTCATTTTAGGAGACTTCAACACCTCACTCACTTCAAAGGACAGATCAACAAGACTGAAAATAAGTAAAGACACAGAGGCACTGAACAACACACTAAAACACATGGACCTAACAGACATCTACAGAACTCTGCACCCCAAAGCAGCAGGATACACATTCTTCTCAAGTGCACATGGAACATTTTCCATAACAGACCACATACTAGGCCACAAAAAGAACCACAGTAAATTAAAAAATATTGAAATTCTACCAACCAACTTCTCAGATCACAAAGGTACAAAACTAGAAATAAATTGTAAAAAGAATACAAAAAGGCTCACAAATACATGGAGGCTTTATAACATGCTCCTAAAAATCAATGGGTCCACGACCAAATTAAAACAGAGATCAAAGAAAATATGGAGACAAATGACAACAGCAACACAAAGCCACAATTCCTGTGGGACGCAGCAAAGGCAGTTCTAAGAGGGTAGTATATTGCAACCAAGGCCTATTTAAAGAAGGAAGAACAATCCCAAATGAATAGTGTAAAGACACAATTATTGAAATTGGAAAAAGACAAACAAATGAGGCCCAAAGTAACCAAAAGGAGGGACATAATAAAGATTAGAGAAGAAATAAATAAAATTGAGAATAAAACAATAGAAGAAATCAATGAAACCAAGAGCTGTTTTTTTGAAAAAATAAAACAAAACTGATAAACCCCTAGCCAGGATTATTAAGAGAAAAGGAGAATCTACACACATAAACAGAATCAGAAATGAGAAAGGAAAAATCATGATGGACCCCACAGAAATACAAAGAAATATAAGAGAATACTATGAAAATCTATATGCTAACAAGCTGGAAAACCCAGAAGAAATGGACAACTTCTTTGAAAAATACAACCTTCCAAGACTGACAAAGCAAGAAACAGAAAACCTAAACAGGCCAATTACCAGCAATGAAATTGAATCGGTAACCAAAAACCTATCTAAGAACAAAACCCCCAGGCCAGATGGATTCACCTCTGAATTTTACCAGAAATAAA
This sequence comes from Smutsia gigantea, assembly GCA_032199065.1. Classification (NCBI taxonomy): domain Eukaryota; kingdom Metazoa; phylum Chordata; class Mammalia; order Pholidota; family Manidae; genus Smutsia; species Smutsia gigantea. The sequence goes on from JAVSCE010015400.1 coordinate 887,239, forward strand.
GAGAAGAAGTAACACCCATTTTCCTTAAAGTTTTCCAAAAAGTAGAAGAGGAGGGAATACTTGCAAACTCACTCAATGAAGCCAGCATCACTCTAATACCAAAACCAGCCAAGGATTTCACTGAAAAAGAAAATTACAGACCAATATCCCTGATGAACATAAATGCAAAAATACTCAACAAAATATTGGCAAACCGAGTTCAAAAATACAAGAATCATACACCATGATCAAGTGGGATTCATCTCAGGGATGCAAGAATGGTACAACATTCAAAAATCCATCAACATCATCTACCACATCAACAAAAAGAAGAACAAAAACCACATGATCCTCTCCATAGATGCAGAAAAAGCATTTGACAAAATTCAACATCCATTCATGATAAAAACTCAACAAAATGGGTATAGAGGGCAAGTACCTCAACATAATAAAGGCCATATATGACAAAACCACAGCCAACATCATACTTAACAATGAGAAGCTGAAAGTTTTTCATCTAAGATCGGGAACAAGACAGGGATGCCCACTCTCCCCACTGTTATTCAACATAGTACTGGAGGTCCTAGCCACGGCAATCAGACAATACAAAGAAATACAAGGCATCCAGATTGGTAAAGAAGAAGTCAAATTGTCACTGTTTGCAGATGACGTGATATTGTACATAAAAAAACCCTAAAGTCTCCACTCCAAAACTACTAAAACTAATATCTGAATTCAACAAAGTTGTGGGAAACAAAATTAACACACAGAAATCTGTTGCTTTCCTATACACTAAAGATGAACTAGCAGAAAGAGAAATCAGGAAAATAATTCCACTCACAACCAAATCAAAAAGAATAAAATACCTATGAATAAACCTAACGAAGGAATTGAAAGCTCTATACTCTGAAAACTACAAGACACTCCTAAGAGAAATTAAAGAGGACTCTAAAAATGGAAATTCATCCCATGCTCTAGGCTAAGAAGAATAAATATTGTCAAAATGGCTATACTCTCTAAAGCAATCTACAGATTCAGTGCAATCCCCATAAAAATACCAACAGCTTTCTTCAATGAACTGGAACAAACAGTTTTAAATTCATATGGAACCACAAAAACCCCGAATAGCCAAAGCAATCCTGAGAAGGAAGAATAAAATGGGGAATTATGCTCCGAAACTTCAATTTCTACTACAAAGCTACAGTAATCAAGACAATTTGGTATTGGCACAAGAACAGACCTACAGACCAGTGGAACAGAATAGAAAATCCAGACATTAACCCAAACATATACATTCAAATAATATATGATAAAGGAGCCTTGGATATACAATGGGGAGATGACAACCTCTTCAGTAGCTGGTGTTTGCAAAACTGGACAGCTACATGTAAGAGAGTGAAACTGGACTACTGTCTAACCCCATACACAAAAGTAAACTCAAAATGGATCAAAGACTTGAATGTAAGTCATGAAACCATAAAACTCTTAGTTAAAAACATAGACAAAAATCTCTTGGACATAAACATCAGCGACTTCTTCATGAACATATCTCCCCGGGCAAGGGAAACAAAAGCAAAAATGAACAAGTGGGACTATATGAAGCTGAAAAGCTTCTGTGCAGCAAAGGACACCATCAGTAGAACAAAAAGACATCCTACAGTATGGGAGTATATATTCATAAATGACGTATCCGATAAGGGGTTGACATCAAAAATATATAAAGAACTCACACCCCTCAACAAACAAAAAGCAAATAATCCAATTAAGAAATGGGCAGAGGATATGAATAGACACTTCTCCAAAGAAGAAATTCAGATGGCCAACAGGCACATGAAAAGATGTTCCAAATCGCTAATCATCAAAGAATTGGAAATTAAAACCACAATGAGATATCACCTCACACGAGTAAGGATGGCCACATCCAAAACACAAACAACAACAAATGTTGGTGAATATATGGAGAAAAGGGAACCCTCCTACACTGCTGGTGGGAATGCAAATTAGTTCAATCATTGTGGAAAGCTGTATGGAGGTCCTCAAAACTCTCAAAATAAAAATACCATTTGACCCAGGTATCCCACTCCTAGGAATTTACCCTAAGAATGGTACAGCCCAGTTTCAAAAAGACAATGCACCCCTATGTTTATTGCAGCACTATTTAAAATAGCCAAGAAATGGAAGTAACCTAAGTGTCCATCAGTAGATGAATGGATAAAGAAGAAGTCGTACATATACACAATGGAATATTATTCAGTCATAAGAAGAAAACAAATCCTACCATTTGCAACAACATGGATGGAGCTAGAGGGTATTATGCTCAGTGAAATAAGCCAAGAAGAGAAAGACAAGTATCAAATGATTTCACTCATATGTGGAGCATAAGAGCAAAGAAAAAAACTGAAAGAAAAAAATAGCAGCAGACTCACAGAACCCAAAAATGGACTAAGAGTTACCAAAGGTAAAGGGACTGGGGAGGATGGGTGGGAAGGGAGGGACAAGGGGGAAATAGGGGCATTACGATTAGCAGATGTAATGTTGGGGGGGGCACGGGGAGGGCTGTACAACTCAGAGAAGACAAGTGGTGATTCTATAGCATCTCACTACGCTGATGGACAGTGACTGTAATGGGGTAAGTGGGGGCACCTGATGAAGTGGGGAGTTTAGTAACCACAATGTTGCACATTTAACTGTAGATTCATGATTCCAAAAAAAAAATTTGCATTCACCATATTAAGTAATAGTCTTATTTAACTCATAAGTAATTGAAATGGGGCAAGGGTGACTGAATAACTGAAATTTTAATTGCATTTTGTGTTAAACTAAATTTACATTTACATAGCCAAATGTGGCTAGTGACTACGTAAGTTACCCACTAAGGTCATAGCATAATTTCCTTAAATACATTTCATCAACAGGCCGGGGTGCCTGATCATTAGCCGTGCTGGCTAACATCAGGTAGACTCACATGTGTAAACTGCTGATTATACAAGTTATCTAAAGAGGGAAAACAGTGAATGCAACCTACAGTAGTTTCTTCAGGGTACCATAACAAAGTACACAGACTATAAGGCTTAAACAGATTTTTCCTTACAGTTCTGGAGGCCAAAAAAAAGTGTTGTTTGTATGGTTGGTTTCATTCTGAGTCCTCTCTCCTTGGCAAACAGATGGTTGTCTTCTTATTGCTTCCCATGGTCCCTGTGTATGTGTCTGTGTCCTAATTAGCTTGCCTTATTAAGACACTAGTCATATAAGATTTGGGTCCTCTGCAATTTCTTAATTTTATTTTAATTACCTTTTTAATGGCCAAATACAGTAACATTCTGAGTTAGAATATAGATAGGGCTTTAACATATGAATTTTGAACAGTTGATCCCATAACAAACTGTATCAGTTAGCTATTGCAGTATAACAAGCCACAAAACATAAAACATAAGAATCACTTATTATTAGAGAAGTGTCTGAATTCTCAGTAATCTAGGATGAGCTTAGCCTGACATTTCTGCTTCTCACTGAAGGTCTGCAGGTTACCCTCTTTAAGCTTGTAGAAGCTGGAATCAGTTTGGCTCCGCATTTCTATCATCCTCTTCTTGGGATAATGACTCTACATGGGAAATTCTTTTCTGGTTATAGAGTACATTTAGGAAGACAAATAAAAATGCACAAAGCCTCCTAAAGCCTGGGATCAGAATGGCACACTGTCATTTCTGTACATTTCTCATTGGCCAAACCAAGTCCCATGGCTTAGCCCAAAGACAAGTGAAAGAGGAGCATATTCCATCTCTGATGAACATATAGAATGGGTATCAGTTAAGAGCAGCATAAAGGATCGAGAGCACAAACACAATATACCACAGAAGCCTTTATTTTTGTTAAGAATGGATGGTCAAAGTCAGAAAAGCTAATTCTCACCATCAAATAAAAACTTAACATGGATGTGAAAAGAAAGGTAATTTCCATGGATCACATTGCAAATGAGTATTGAGCAAAATCAAGCAGATCCCAGAGTAATTGCTATAAAAATATTCACCTAGCAGATACACATGTTGGACACTGATAATGCCAGAAAGGATTAGTATAATTAAAGGGTCTGGATTTGGAGAGTGTGGAATAGCACTTGATTTGGAGCACTTTGTGGATTCCAGTTCATTTCTGTCATTCATACAAATAACGAATAATTCAATGTTTTTTTATTGACAGATTGTTTTAGGTCACTTCTATTTGAGATTGTTTTACAAATCTAAAAATACAAAGGACATTTTTATTTTATATTGAGGAAAAGTAGCTATGTTTGAGGCCTTTTGCAATCATGCATATCCCTGATATTTATGAATTAGGTGGCACAGAATATTTGCATAAGACTATATTTATGATGCTTCCTTATGCCTGTATTTGTTTTTCATTAATTATGTAAAATCTCCCCAAACCGCCTAAATCCAAATGTGCTGCAGGTTGCATTTCAAAATTTTATTTTTATGCATAAGGTGCACAATGGGGAAGACTGATCCTGAGGGAAGTACTTAATTCAGTTCTAGTGATTCAGAAAACACTATTTCTCCGAGTCTCTTCTGCCTTTTCTATTGCTGAAATCTCATTATCATTGTCTCCAAATTCAGTGTTAATTACACTTTATTAGTATACACAAGGCTATTAGTATTTGTCAGAGTCTAAAATAAATGTAGGAATAAGGTGGACTATCTTAAACTACTTCTTTTCTTTTTCAAGACTTCTTTTTTCTTTTCTTAAGGAAATTTATGGGCAATATTCCAAATTTCCCTAAAATAAGACCTATTTTTTTGTAAGCCATACTTTAGGTTTACTTATAACTATCTTACATATAAAATTATATTTATTTTAAAACTTGATATGGATAGTGCTGTCAGCTGAACTGTGTCCCTCCCAAATTCATATGTTGAAGTCCTAACTCCTAGTGTCTAGAATATGAATTAAATTAGAGATAAAGACTTTTAAAGAGGTAATTAAAGTTAAATGAGGTCATTAGGGTGGGGCCTAAACCAATATTACTTGTGTCCCCATAGGAAGAGGACATGTGGACACAAATATGTGTGTGTGCAGAGATGAATCCATGAATACACAGAGAGAAGATGGTCATCTGCAAGCCAAATAGAAAGACCTCAGAATGAAGTCATGCTTAAACTTTGATATTGGACTTCCAGCCTTCCTTACTGTACAAAAATAAATTTCTTGATTTATGCCTTCTAGTCTGTGGTACATTGTTATGGCAACCCTAAAAATCTAATACAGATAGTAATATCAATAACATCACAGTAGGAAGGAGAAAAGGTGCCTCTAGTAATCATTTCTCCATTCTAAAACAAATCAAAGAAACTAAAAAACATAAACCGTATTATAGATTAAACAAAACCAATACAACATATATATTCCATAGTTAGGAGAAACTGTCCTAAATGGCCATGTTTTGTACAAAGGAATCCTAACCCCTGGTGAGTACCCAGTGTATTAATTTGGCAGTAGGATTTCCACACAGTGATGATACCAAATATTTCAGTTTTTCTCTGGATAATTTGAATTTAGAAATGAAAGTAATTACCTATTGGTTTATAGGGACATAGTGAGTTGAAAAATGCTCTGAAGTATGTCATAGGATGGCAGTAGCAAGAGGGGTATACACAAATTACTGCTCTGAACAATTACACATTTTAAACTAACTGAAGCAATGAACAAAAAATTCTACAAGGAAGGCAGATCGTTGGTAATTATCAAAGAAGTAGAAACAGAAAAATAGAAACAGTTTGGAAGTTGGGATATTTAAGTCATCATATTAAAATAAATCAACAAAACCCTATCACTAAAAGACACAAGAAAATACTTTAGTGATTGAGGCTTTGGCAATTTTTTCAGTACTTAAAATGTCGCAGTTCTTGACAGAGCCAACTGAGTGGCAGTTTCAAGCTATGCATGAAATTTTGGACACCTTTATCTCTTTTACTAAAACCCCATGGTTTGATGGAAAATGAATGGTTCAAAGACTAAAGGTTCACAGAATCATGCAAAAAGACCTACCTCAATTAGAGGGCACAGTGTCTCTATATCTATTTTGGGAATGTTGGGAATACATGGAAATGATTTTAGAAAATGCAATACACTAGATATTAACAAACCATTATATCAACATCAGAATGTGATACAGACATTATTACCTGTACTTTAAAAGTGAGTTTCCCTTAAGATAATAGGAGATTATAAAAATATTAGGTTTTCCAATCCATGAACATGGGCTAGCTTTCCATTTGTTTATCTTGTTAATTTCTTTCAATGCTTTGTAGCTTTTAGTGCACAAGTCTTTCACCTGTTTGGTTAAGTTTACCCCTAAATATTTTATTTTTATTTATGCAACTGAAAATTGGACTTTTACAAAATTTCCTTTCTTAAATGTATTTATTTGTTCATGTACAGAAATGCAACTGATTTTTGTATGATGATTTTATATCCTGCAACATTACTGAATTTATTTATTAGTTATAAGTTTTTTATATGGAGTCTTTGGGATTTTTCTCTGTATAAGATTATGCCTTCTGTAAAGAGAGATAATTCTACTTCTTTTCCACGTTTGATATATTTTATTTATATAACTTCTGTATAACATAGTGACTTCCAGTACTATGTTGTACAATAGTAGCAAGAGTGGGCATTCTTGCATTGTTCTTGGTCATAGAGGAAAAAATGCTTTTCACTATTAAGTTATGATGTTGTATGTGGGTTTTTCATACAATGTCCCTATTACCCACAGCTTCCATAGATTCAATGCAATTCCAATGAAAAATCTAATGGCTTTTTTTATAGAAATACAAAAAAACCTTAAAATTCATATAGAACCACAAAACACCTTGAATAGCGAATGCAATTTTATGTGGAGGCATCAGACTTCCTGGCTTCAAAATATATTACAAGGCTATAGTAACTAACACAGTATGACACTGGCATAAAAATAGACATATAGACAAATAGAATAGCATACAGCTACCAGAAATAAAACCTCGCTTATAATCTGTAACTCTGATAAAGGTGCCAAGAATACAAAACAGTCTCTTAAACAATGTTGAGAAAGCTAGATATTGAAATGTAGGATAATAAAACTGAATAAGATTCTACAACATACACAAAAATCAACTCAAAATAGATTGAAAATTTAAACATAATACCTGAAAGTTTAAAACTCCTAAAAGACAGGCGGAAGTTTCCTTTTTTAGATATGATTTGTTAGATATGACATCAAAAGCACAGGCAATTAAAACAAAATTAGGCAAGTGGGACTACATCAAACTAACAAACATCTGTGCAGCAGAGGTAGCAATCAACACAGTGAAAAGTTAACATGGGAATCAGAGAAAATATTTGCAAACTGTATATCTGACAAGGGGTTAATATCTGAAATATAAAAAAAACTCATAATTCAATAGCAAAAAGCACAACCCACTGTCGAAATGGCCCAATAATTTGAATATGTATTTCCCCAAAGAAATACAAAAATTTCTGTGGCCATACAAATGGCCAACACATATATGAAAAGATGACCAAAATCTCGAATAATTAGAGAAATGGAAAATTAACACCATAATGACATATCACCTCAAACCTATTAGAGTGGATATATAAAAGACAACAACAACAAAAAAAGTGTTGGAGAGCATGTGGGAAACTGGAACTCTTTTACACCATTTGCTGGAATTTAAAATGATGCAGCAGCTACAGAAAATATTATAGATGTTCCTCAAAAAAATAAAAACAGAACTGCTATATGATCCGGCAAACCCAGTTCTGGGAATGTATCCAAAATAATTAAAATGAGGAACTTGAATAGATATAAGAACTCTCATGTTCATTCAGTATTATTCACTTGCCAATATATGGAAATAACCTAAATGTCTGTTGATGGATAAGAGGATAAAGCACATTTGGTATCAACATATATACATACATGAATATTGAATATTCACCATTTAAAAAGAAGGAAGCGACTTCTGGGAAGATGGCGGCATGAGCAGGGTGGCAGAAATCTCCCAAAACCATATATACTGGTGAAAATACAACAAATACAACTATTCCTAAAAAAGAGACCAGAAGATACAGAACAACAACCAGGCTACAGCTACACCTGCGAGAACTCAGTGCCTCATGAAGCAGGTAAAATACAAAGCCACGACACAGTGGGACCCGAGCATTCCCCCACCCCATCACACCGGCAGGAGGAAAAGATTCAGAGTGGGGAGGGAGTGGAAGCACAGGCCAGCCAAATAACCAGCCCTGGTGATCTACGCTGGGAGCACTGACACACATCGCGTGGTGCATCAGAGATAAGAGAAACAGATGGGCAGGATCTGAGTCAGAGACAAGTGGGTCCCCTCAGTCGGCCCCCAGGGACAAAAGAAATACGGACGCCATTTTTGTTGTTGTTGTTGCTGTTGTTGTTTTATTTTTTGTTTTGCTTTTTGTTCTTTTTTTTGCTTTCTTTTGTTTTTTTGTTTTTTATATTTGGTTAAAGTCTTAAAGAGACAAGAGCCCAACAGCAGAACAAAATCGTCCCAGCGCACTCAACTCAGCAGGCTGGGAGTGTTGGGGAATTTCAGACCGCCTGGACAGCTGCTGGGCAAAGCAGCCACACCGAGGTTTACCACAGTGATCAGCAGCCTCCCATTCGTTCCCCCCCAGCCCCCGGCGGTGCCACAAAAGGTCCAGAAGCCTCCACTGTGGTGGAACAGAGGAGAAGCAGCCCCGCGCACAGCATCCTCACAGAATCAATTTCCGGCAGGCACGGAGCTAAGCGGGAAGGACCCCAGAACCCACATCAAGGGCTGGAAAGCACCAAGGGGAACAGAAGGTACCCAGCAAGACTTCAAAACCCGCAGAGCTATAGGCTAGGCTGAGGGTGACCCCACACACAGGCAGCTCAGGGGTTATCCCAGAGACTGCCTCCCGGTGTGCGAGAAACCAGTTCAGGCCCCAGGAAAGGGCAAGGAGAACAACAAGCAGGAAGGGACTTTGTTCTCCCAGCTGACCCTCATGGCACCTACCAGCAACCACTTCTATCACCATGAAAAGACAGAGCAATATGGTACACACAAAGATTACCCAAAGAACCCCAGAGAGAGGGCCTGATGGGATAGATTTATACAATCTTCCTGAAAAAGAATTCAGAATAAAAGCCATAAACCATGCTGATGGATCCACAGAGAAATATGCAAGAGCTAAGGGAGGAAGTGAGGAAAGACAGTGCAGATATCAGACAAGTGATAGACAAGCTTAAGAGCAGAATGGACAAGGTGCAAGAGACTGTTAATGGAATAGAAATCAGAGAACAGAAATACAGAGAAGCTGAGGCAGACAGAGACAAAAGGATCTCTAAGAATGAAAGAATATTAAGAGAACTGTGTGACCAATCCAAACCGAACAGTATTCACATTATTGGAGTACCAGCAGAAGAAGGGAGAGAAAAAAGGGATAGAAAGTGTCTTTGAAGAAATAATTGCTGAAAACTTCCCCATGCTGGGGAAGGAAATAGTTTGTCAGTCCACGGAAGCCCGCAGATCTCCCAACACAAGGGACCCAAGAAAGACAACACCAAGACACATAATAATTAAAATGGCAAAGATCAAAGATATGGACAGAGTATTAAAGGCAGCTAGAGAGAGAAAAAAGATCACCTACAAAGGAAAACCCATCAGACTATCATCAGACTTCTCAACAGAAACCTTCCATGCCAGAAGAGAATGGCATGATATATTTAACGTAATGAAACAGAAGTGGCTTGAAGAAAGAATACTGTATCCAGCACGATTATCATTTAAATTTGAGGGAGGGATTAAAGAAATCCCAGACAAGTGAAAGCTGAGGGAATTTGCCTCCCAGAAACCACCTCTACAGGATATCTTAAAGGGACTGCTCTAGATGGAAGCACTCCTAAGGCTAAAAAGATGTCATCAGAGAAAATAAAATCATAGCAAAGAAAGCAGACCATCCAAATACTAAGTAAAGGCAAAAAGTAAAATCAACTATCCACAAAAACAATCAAAGGAAATGTAAAAGAGTACAGAATAAAACACCTAGTATATAAAGAATGGAGGAGGAAGAAGAAGAAGAGAGAGAAATAAAGAATGATCAGACTGTGTTTATAATAGCTTAACAAGAGAGTTAAGTTAGACTGTTAGATGGTAAAGAAACTACCTTTGAATCTTTGGTAACCACGAATCTAAAGCCGGCAATGGCAATAAGTACATATCTATTGGTAATCACGCTAAATGTAAACAGACTGAATGCACCAATCAAAACACACAAAGTAATAGAATGGATAAAAAAGCAAGACCCAACTATATGTGTTCACAAGAGACTGTACATCAAGAGGATCATACACCATGATCAAGTGGGATTCATCCCAGGGATGCAAGGATGGTACAACATTCGAAAATCCATCAACATCATCCACCACATCAACAAAAAGAACAAAAACCACATGATCATCTCCAGAGATGCTGAAAAAACATTTGACAAAATTCGACATCCATTCATGATAAAAACTCTCAACAAAATGGGTATAGAGGGCAAATACCTCAACATCAAAAGCCATATATGACAAAACCACAGCTAACATCATACTTAACAGTGAGAAGCTGAAAGCTTTTCATCTAAGATCGGGAACAAGACAGGGATGTCCACTCTCTCCACTGTTATTCAACATAGCACTGGAGGTCCTAGCCACGGCAATCAGACAAAACAAAGAAATACAAGGCATCCAGATGAGTAAAAAAGAAGTCAAATTATCACTATTTGCAGATGAGATGATATTGTACATAAAAAACCCTAAAGACTCCACTCCAAAACTACTAGAACTAATATCTGAATTCAGCAAAGTTGCAGGATACAAAATTAACACACAGAAACCTGTTGCTTTCCTATACACTAACGATGAACTAACAGAAAGAGAAATCAGAAAAACAATTCCATTCACAATTGCATCAAAAAGAATAAAATACCTAGGAATAAACCTAACGAAGGAAGTGAAAGACCTGTACTCTGAAAACTACAAGAAACTCCTAAGAGAAATTAAAGAGGACACTAACAAATGGAAATGCATCCCATGCTCTTGGCTAGGAAGAATAAATATTGCCAAAATGGCTACACTACCTAAAGCAATCTACAGATTCAATGCAATCCCTATCAAAATACCAACAGCTTTCTTCACTGAACTGGAACAAATAATTCTAAAATTCATGTGGAACCACAAAAGACCCCGAATAGCCAAAGCAATCCTGAGAAGGAGGAATAAAACAGAGGGAATTACGCTTCCTGACTTCAAGCTCTACTACAAAGCCACAGTAATCAAGACAATTTGGTATTGGCACAAAAATAGACCCACAGACCAGTGGAACAGAATAGAAATTCCAGACATTTACCCAAACATATACGGTCAATTAATATATGATAAACAAGCCTTGGATATACAATGGGGAGATGACAGCCTCTTCAGCAGCTGGTGTTGGCAAAACTGGACAGCTAAATGTTAGAGAATGAAACTGGATGACTGTCTAGCCCCATACACAAAAGTCAACTCAAAATTCATCAAAGACCTGAATGTAAGTCATGAAACGATAAATCTCTTAGAAAAAGACATAGGCAAAAATCTCTTGTACATAAACCTGAACGACTTCTTCATTTACATATCTCCCCGGGTAAGGAGAACAAAAGCAAAAATGAACAAGTGGGAGTATATGAAGCTGAAAAGCTTCTGTGCAGCAAAGGACACCATCAGTAGAACAAAATGACATCCTAGAGTATGGGAGTATATATTCATAAATGACATATCTGATAAGGGGTTGACATCCAAAATATATAAAGAATCACATACCTCAACAAACAAAAAGCAAATAATCCAATTAAGAAATGGGCAGAGAATATGAATAGACACTTCTCCAAAGAAGAAATTCAGATGGCCAACAGGCACCTGAAAAGATGTTCCAGATTGCTAATCATCAGGGAAATGCAGGTTAAAACCACAATGAGATATCACCTCACACCAGTAAGGATCGCCAACATCCAAAACACAAACAACAGCAAATGTTGATGAGGATGTGGAGAAAAGGGAATCCTTCTACACTACTGGTGGGAATGCAAATTAGTTCAACCACTGTGGAAAGCAGTATGGAGGTTCCTCCAAAATCTCAAAATAAAAATACCATTTGACCCAGGAATTCCCCTCTTTGGAATTTATCCTAAGAATGCAGCAGCCCAGTTTCAAAAAGACAATGCACTCCTATGTTTATTGCAGCACTATTTACAATAGTCAAGAAATGGAAGCAACCTAAGTGTCCATCAGTAGATGAATGGATAAAGAAGATGTGGTACATATACACAATGGAATATTATTCAGCCATAAGAAGAAAACAAATCCTACCATTTGCAACAACATGGATGGAGCTAGAAGGTATTATGCTCAGTGAAATAAGCCAAGTGGAGAAAGACAGGTATCAAATGATTTTACTCATATGTGGGATATACGAACAAAGAAAAAAAAATACTGAAGGAACAAAACAGCAGCAGACTCACAGAACCCAAAAATGGACTAACAGTTACCAAAGGTAAAGGGACTGGGGAGGATGGGTGGAAAGGGAGGGACAAGGGCGAAAAAGGGGCAGTACGATTAGCGGATGTAATGTGTGTATGGGCACGGGGAGGGCATTACAACTCAGAGAAGACAAGTAGTGACTCTATAGCATCTCACTACACTGATGGACAGTAACTGTAATGGGGTAAGTGGGGGGGACCTGATGAAGTGGGGAGTTTAGTAACCACAATATTGTACATGTAACTGTAGATTAATGATACCAAAATAACAATAAATAAATAAATAATAAGAAAAAAGTTCTGCCATATGGGACAGCATTGATTTAATTGGAGGTGATTATGTTAAGTGAAGTAATACAGTCGTATAAGGACAAATACGGAATGATTCCACTTATGTGAGTCCTTTAAGTAGTAAAACAAATAGAAGTAGAGTAAAATGGTGGTTTTCATGCCTGCAGTGATGAGGAAATGGAGAGTTCCTGTTCAACAGGTACACAAGTTTAGTTCTGTAAGAAGAAATGAGTCTCAAGGGGGACGGTGGTGATAGTTACACAACAGTGTGAATGTGCTCAATACCACTGATCTGTACACCTAAAAATTGTTAAAATAGTAAATTTTATGTAATGTACATTAACCAAAAATTTTCTTTTTAGAAAGTGAGTTTCTGAAAGGTTAAACAAACTTCCTGAGCTTACAGACCTATGCAATGCTAGAGTGAGAACACAAATCTAATTTATCTTATTCTAATTACTAGGGACTTATCAAACCTATTTAATAACTACATAGGTCCTGCAGTGAAATAAAAATATATGATGAAACTGTGAATGCACTTTGTTATGTAGAGTGATATTTTTCTATCTATCATTGTATATTAATTTATAACAATCTCATGTGAACTTACTTTAAGGAAATTCAAATCAAATTCAGGTATACAACATTTACCAACAGGCAGAGTCATCTCATCATCTATTTATGGACACTTTTCTTTACAGTGTAAATAATGCATAGATGTTAAGGATCATCACCTACTTATAGTCTGTAAATCCAGATGAAAAGACATAGTTGTCACTTTGATCTTAACAGAAGGCTGAAATGTCAGACTGTTCAGCGTCCAATTCTTTATTGGCTAAAATGTCACCTCATCTATGGAAGAAATATATTTATTGCCTTTATAATCCACTGATTATAAGGAACCCAAAATTGTCCTTGAGTTGATGTAATTAAATGCTTATTTAGAAATACAGCATATAAATTTATGATGCTGATAATTATCTCTCTTTAACATGCATCATGAACACTTGAGGCACTTAAAGGAAGAATAATTCCTTTAAAAACATACAACCATTTTCAGGTGTTTTGTTCAGTTTAATCAATATTGGCATTTTGACATGAGCTTATTTTTTCTACAAGGAGGCATAAAAGTATGTGTGTGTGTCTTATTTACACTAGGCAGATAAATTTAATTAGCATTGAATTAAACTGCCATATCAGTATTAACCATGTATTTGCAATTTAATTGGATAAAACTAAAGGATTTGTTCATCAAATTTGCTATGCTATATATACATCATTCTGCAAAAAGTGAGGTTAAAAAATAGCAATCACAGAAATCATGGCTCTATCCTCACAAGTGGAAAATGTCTCAATTCAACAGATTTTCAATTGCTGTGGTCTCCACAACAGTGTGAATTATATTTAGCAAGGAAACACTAAGAACAATTTAAACATTATTCAGGTACTATTTAAGACATTTTTGGATATAATTTGAACATACGATTTACAGGGTAAAGTCTAGATACACCAATAAATTATTCTTCAGGCATTCACTAGGTGAACAAGGTTTATGAAATGGATTTAGTACTCAGCACTGGGGTTTTAAGAGAGATAGGTGTATATAGAAAATGTTCTTTGCTATTGTACAAGTTATTTTTCATTCCTTCTTTGTTGCCAGGACTCTGACTTCATTAAGTGCATAAACCCAGGCACAAAAGATGATTTTTTTGCACCAGTCAGGACAATCATCCACTTGTAAGGTTTCCAGACTCCCTTGCAACTACAGATACCCAATTAAGCACATTCTAGCCAACAGGATATAAGATCAGGAATGCTTGTGTGATTCAGGTAGGATACATATTTTTAACTAACGAACAAAGAAAAAAGAAAGGAGAAAGACTTTTATTCATGTGCACCTTTTTCTGTTTGGGACAAGTGTTTGTGAGGAGCTTCAGTTATTTTACAACTCTCATTAATTTATATTTCCTTGACATTGGAATCCAAACCAAGGAACTAAGAGTTATTTGACAGAGCATGATTTGGAATTGGGTAGGAAAACCTGGCATCTGGCACTGGCTAAGATTTGGATTTGACAAGTCATTTTACCTGGTTTCCCCATCTGTTCCATGAGAGAATGAGGCAAAGATATTTTCACAGGAAGAATCTGTTTCCTAAATCTGTGGTTAAACTAACCTCAAAGAGTGAATACTTTGAGAATACATCAAATAGACCACCACCATATGGCTAAAAAGAAAAGAACAAAAAAAAACATAACTATTTAAATTTATCATATAGTTCAACCCAAATATCTTGTGACTAATTTGAACTTGAAAGATAACTAATAAATTTAAACTGAGTATATTTGTAAAGGATAGTGCAACCTACATTTAGTAGAACTGTTATCCTTGCCCACTCTCAGAGAAATATCTGAGTCTAAAAAGTCCTTTTTTGATTCCTTTTTAAAAGAATATTCTTAGCAAAATAAAGAAAAAAGATATATGAATCAAAATGATCTGCTGCCCAAAGTTACAATTTAACTACTTATTTTAACAAACATTTCAGCTTATTAAAGATACAATGTTAAAACAGTTTTCAGTTTAAATTTTCCTAGACATAGTTTTCTTGAGCATGAAAATATCTGTCTTTCTTTAATATGAAGAAACCAAAAAGTTATTTAAAAAGTATTATTCTAATACCATGATCAATGCTTCTTTTAATATATAATCATTTATTATTTGAGCAATATGATGCTAAAGTAACCTTCTTTATTTTTCCTAGAGCTTCCTAATTATTTACACAACAAACATATCTCTGCAGTGTTTAATTTTATGTGTCAATTTGACTGGTCTAAGGGACATGCAGGTAACTGGTAAACATTTTTCTGGGTGCGTCTGTGAGGTGCTACTGGAAAAGATCAGCCTTTGATTCAGTAGACTAAGTAGAGAAGACTGCTCTCACCAATGTGAGTGGCTGCCATCCAATCCCATGAGAACCCAAGTAGAGAAAAAAGTCAGAGGAAGAACCACACTAATCCTCTTTGTAGTTTTGATTTGCATTTCCCTGATGATTAGCAATGTGGAGCATCTTTTCATGTGTCTGCTAGACATCTGTACTTCTTTGGAAAATGTCTGTTCATGTCCTCTGCCCATTTTTTAATTGGGTTAATTGTATTTTTTGGTGTTGAGACATTCAAAATATTCCTGAAATATTTTACTAAATTATTTAAATATTTTGGATGGTAAACCCTTATCTGATAAATCATTTATGAATATATTCTCCCATATTGTAGATTGCCTTTTTGTTCTGTTGAAGGTGTCCTTTGCTCTGCAGAAGCTTTTTAGTTTGATGTAGTCCATTTGTTCATATTTTATTTGGTTTGTCTTGCCCAGTGAGATGTGCCCAGAAAAAAACTGCTCATGCTTATGTTCAAGAGAATTTTGCCTATGTTTCCTTCTAAGAGTTTCATGGTTTCATGTCTTACATTTAGGTTTTTAATCCATTTTGAGTTTATATTTGTGTATGGAGTTAAACAGTAATCCAGTTTCATTCTCTTTCAAGTAGCTGTTGAAGTTTCCCAACCCCATTTCCTGAAAACAGTTTTTTCCCTATTGTGTATTTATGGCTCTTTTAATTGTACATTAATTGATCATAAATGCATGGGTTTATATCTGGGCTCTCTATTCTGTTCCACTGATCTGTGCATCTGTTCTTGTACCAGTACCTTACTGCTTTAATTACTATAGCTCTGTAGTATAGCTTACAACAAGGAAGCATACCTCCAGCTTTGTTCTTCTTTCTCAGGACTGCTTTGGCTGTTCAGGGTCTTTTGTGGTTCCCTATGAGTTTTAGGATTATTTGCTCTAGTTCATTGAAAATGTTGGTATTTTGATAGGGATTGCATTGAATCTGTAAATACTTTGGTCAGGCTGGCCATTTTGACAATATTCTCTCTATATATGAGCATGGTATATCATTCCATTTACTTGTGTCTTCAATTTCTCTCATGAGTGTCTTGTAGTTTCCAGACTACAGGTCTTTCACCTCCTTGTTTAGGTTTATTCCTAGGTATTTTTTTTTTGATGCACTTGTAAATGGAATTGTTTTTCTGATTTCTCTATCTGCTAGTTTCTTATTAAGAATGCAAAAAAATTCTGTGTATTAATTTGTAACCTGTAAGTTTTCTGAATCTAGTTATTCTAATAGTTTTTTGGCAGAGTCATTAGGGTTGTCTATGTATAGTATCATGTCATCTGCAAATAGTGACAGTTTTACTTCTTCCTCACCAATTTGGATGCCTTTTATCTCTTTATCTTGTTTGATTGTTGTGGCTCGGATTTCCAGGACTATTTTAAATAAAGGTGGTGAGAGTAAGCAACCTTGTCTTGTCCTGATCTCAGAGGAAAATATTTCAGCTTTTCACCACTATGATGTTAGCTGTGAATTTGTCATATATGTTCTTTATTATGTTAGGTACCCTCTATACCTATTTTGTTTAGAGTTCTTATCATGAATGTATGTTGAATTTTGTCAGTACTTTTTCGGCATCTATTGAGATGATCATATTGTTTTTACCCTTCCTTCTGTTAATGTGGTGTATGACAGTGTTGATTTATGAATACTGACCATCCCTGCATCCCTGGAAAAAATCCCACTTGGTCATGATGGGTGACCCTTTTCATATATTTTTAATTCAGTTTGCTAATATTTTGTTGAGGATTTGTGCATCTAAGTTCATTAGTGATGTTGGTTTATAATCTTTTTTTTTTGTAGTGTCTTTGGTTTTGGTATTAGAGTGATGCTGGCCTCACAGAGTGAGTTTAGAAGTATTCCCTTCTCTTTTTTTTGAAATACTTTAAGAAGGATAGGTATTAGCTCTTCTTTGCACACTTGGTAGAATTTAGCCATGAAGCCATCTGGTAATGGACTTTCATTTCTTGGGAGTTGTTTTATTGTTAATTCAATTTCATAGATGATAATTGGTCTGTTCAGATTTTCTGTTTTTTCCTAGGTCATTCTTGGAAGGTTGGACTTTCTAGAAATTTGTACATTTCTTCTAGTTTGTTCAATTTATTGGCAATAATTTTTCATAGAATTCTCTAATAATTCTTTGTATTTCTGTGGTATCCATTGTGACTATGTGGTTTTCATTTTTGATTCTGTGTATTTGTTTACTCTCTTTTCTTCTTGATATGTCCGGTGAGGGGTTTGTCTATATTGTTTATTTTCTCAAAGAACCAGCTCTTGGTTTCATTGTCTTTTCTTTTTTGTATTGTTTTGTTTTTCTCTATTTTATTTATTTCTGCTCTGATCTTTATTATGTCCCTCCTTCTACTAACTTGGAGTCTCATTTGTTCTTTTTCTAGTTTCTTTAGTTGTAAGTTTAGGCAGTTTATTTGGGATTGTTCTTATTTCTCGAGGTAAGCCTGTATTACTATCTACTTCCCTCTTCAAACTGCTTTTGCATCCCACAAATTTTGCAGTGTTGCATTTTTGTTTTTGTTTTTCTCCATGCATTGCTGTTTTGATTTGTTTGTTGATCCATGGATTCTTTAGAAGCATGTTGTTTAGTCTCCATGTGTTTGTAAGCTTTTCTGTTTTCTTCATGTTATTTCTAGTTTCATAACATTGTGTTCACAAAAGATGCTTGATATTTCAATCTATTTCAATATATTAAGGCTTTTTCTGTGTTCTAATATGTGATCTATTCTGGGCAATGTTCCATGTGCACTTGAGTTAAATGTCTATACTGCTGCTTTTTGATGGAGTGTCCTTTAGATACCTGTTAAATCCATACGATCTAATGTGTTATTTAGTGCCTCTGTTTACTTATTTACTTTCTGTCTGGTGTATCTGTCTATTTATGTGAGTGGTGTGTTAAAGTCTCCTAAAATTAACGAATTCCAGTCTATTTCCCCTTTTAATTCTCTTGTTATATATATATATATTTACATATTTAGGTGCTGTGTTGGGTGCATAGATATTTATGACATATTCTCTTGTTAGACTGATCCATTATTATAAGTCCTTTGTCTCTTGTAACTTTCTTTGTTTTAAAGTTTATTTTGTCTGATATAATTGTTACTACTCCGGCTTTTTTCTCTGTTATTTGCATGAAATAGCTTTTTCCATCCCTTCACTTTCAGTCTATGTATGTCTTTCAGTCTGATATGAGTCTTTTGTGAGCACCATATAGATGGGGCTTGTTTCCTTATCCATTCTGCTACCCTATGTCTTTTGATTGGCACATTCAATTTACATTTAAGGTAGTTACTGATAAGTATGTGATCATTGCCATTTTATTAATTGTTTTCTGGTTGTTCTTGTAGTTCCTTTTTTCCTCTCTTATATTCTTCTCTTGTTATTTGATGTTTTTTTTAGTGTGCATTTCTTTAAAAATTTTTTTTGTGTATCTATTATAGGCTTTAGGTTTGTAGTTACCATAAGATTTATAGATAGTTTCGTAAATATGTAACAGCATATATTAAGTTGATGGTCACTCTATTTAGAACACAATTTAAAAGTATTTCTTTGTTCTTCTTCTTCCTCTGCCACACTTTGTGTTAGATGTCATAATCTAGTTTTTTTTTGTATCCTTTGACTGATTTTGTGTATAACTGATTTCACTTATTTTTTAACTTCATGTTTGCTTAGTAATTGGTCTACTACATTTACTGTGGGTTTCATTTCAATAATGAAAAATATTTAAGCTTAAGAATATTTCTATCTCTGGTAGGTCCTTTAATATATCCTGTAAGGCTGGTTTAGTGATGGTGATTTCTTTTAACTTTCATTTATCTGGAAAACTTTTCACCTCTCCTTCATTTATGAATGTTAACCTTGTTGGGTAGAGGATTCTCAGTTCTAGATTCAAGTTTTTGCTGACATATTTTCTGATAGCCTTATAGGGTTTTCCTTATAGGTAACTGTCTGCTTTTCTCTTGTTGCTTTTAAAATTCTGTCTTTATCTTTAATCTTTGCCATTGGAATTACTGTAGGTCTTGGTGTTGTCTTCCTGGGGGTCCTTTTATTAGGGATTTTCTGTGCTTTGAAGATGTGGATGTCTACTTCCTTCCCCAGATTTGGGAAGTTTTCAGCAATTATTTCTTCAAAGAGACTTTGTATCCCTTTGCCTCTTATCCTTTGGAACACCTACTATGCAAAAATTGTCTCATTTGGAGTTGTCATACAGCTCTCAGCATCCTCTCACTTTTAGAAATTTTTCCTTCTTTTCCTCAGCTTTGTTGTTTTCCCAGAGCTCTAATTTCCATCTCTTGCAACAATGTATTAGTCATTCCATCCACTGTATTTTTCATGATAGTTACATATTTTTCAGCTCTGAGTGGCTCTTTTTGAAATATTCTATATCTTTGTTGATATTCTCACTGAGATCATCAATTCTTTTCTGCAGGTCAGTGAACATATTTATGACTATTACTTTGAAATCTTTAACAAGAAGATTGATGATCTCCATTTCATTTAGCCCTCTTTCTGATTTCTTATTCTACTCTTTTGTTTGGAACATATTCCTCTGCCTCCTCATTTTTCCTGAGTTTCTGTTTCTCCCTTTGTGTTAGATAAATCCATTATGCCTCCTGGTCTAGAGAGTAATGGCTTTGTGAAAAAAATGTCCTGTTTTGGCCAATAACTCAAGACTCTTTGCTCACCAGTGCCTGACTCTTCTTTGTGGTTGAGTCACAATTGCCTTTGGTGGGCTATGGGCAAGGCCACCTTCCTGTCTTTCACAGGCAGGAGCTGATCAAGGTCAGCAGAGGCTGACCGCTTCCTCTGTGCCCTTTGTGAGCTGTGTGGTGGCACATCTGCTAGGACAGTTGTGGCTGGGTCTCCCCTCTGCCTGATGGGCAGCAATGGTGGCATTTCTGGGCTGCTGGTGCAGGCAAGGCTGGTGCACAGGGAAACACACTGTGGGGTTGAACCACTGGTAAAGGGGATAGAATGTTTAGAGCGTGGTCATATGACCTCCTAACCAGCTGGGCTGAGGAAGGGCCTAAGAAGCATTGTCAACTTGCCCTTACTACTCTGGTGAGAGCTCCCTCCAATTCTAACCCCTCTGGAACCCTTCCCAATGTCTGCAAATCTTTCAGACTTCTGCCTCTCTGTTGGGTCTCACTGGGACCAATGGAATGTGCCTGTTCTCCATGAGCACCAGGAATTTAAGCCTCTGAAAGTGCTCCAACTCTCCCTGGTATCCAGCCCTATCAATCACCAAAGCCAATGCAATGTGGACTCATGTTCTCAGAGCAGATCTCTAGGGACAGGTGTGCAGAGTACTTGTGTACTTATGCCATCCCTATTGCATCACTCTCCCTCCCACTTGTGGACTGAGATGGTGCAAGGGCTTCAGTCCTGATTCATTGTGGCTCTCTTCCACTTTGCCTTTCTCTGTGTGGTCTCCTCTTCTTCACCAGGTGCAGTCGGTCTGCTCTGCAGTCTCCAGGTCATTTCAGGGTTAGTTGTATTTGTTGTAGTTGCTTCTTTGGTTTGTAGTTGGGAGGAAGTTTCTGTCTTGCCTTCCTACTCTGCTACCTGCTTGGGAGATTGATGTGATCTTTTTCTATAACATCAGTTGTGAATTTTAAAGAATTTCCAAGAGATGAGACCAAAATTCTGCTTGAAGTGTCACAGGTGACTTGGATAATTTATTTTTAAATAGTATAATGCTGTATTTTGCTTTTCCTACAGTATTCATTTACCTACAGTGAGGAAGAGTTGCAATTTTTTAACCACGATTTTTCTAAAAGACAAAATAAATGCTCAAGTCTTGATGTAAGTATACATAATCCAAGGTTTGTAGAAGTCACAATCATTGAGATTCCTTAAGCCAAGGCATTAATTTTGTTCTACAAATTCAGTGTATCTTCTCTGATGATAAAGCTCAGTTTCTGTGAAGCTATATGAAGATATTCCTCAGTAATACCTGGCCAATCTCCTGGAGAGAAACATGCTGGAGAGTGACATTATGTGCCAATACACCTTGGCCTGAGCTGAGCATACCTTGACCTTGGCATTTTAGTTTTCAGCATAAGAGAAGCAGTCAAACATTTCAGCATCATTCATTTGGATATATGGTGACTTAATGGAAAGTAACAAATGCATTTAAAATTTTGATAGCTGTTTCCTGAAACAGGTGATATATATAAAAGGCCTTTTAACAATGAATTCATAAAATAAATTGGACATGTGAGAATGAAAAAAACATGATGAGGGATGACTGATGAGGTGATCACAATCTTTTCCTTAGGAAACTAGGTGTAGGATAGACAAATCACTAGAGCCTGATATGTTCCAATTAAAGTAGCTAAATCCTCCAACTCTAGAAATCTAAGAGTTAATGTGTGACAAACTTTATGAATGCACAAAGTTAAAAATTATTATTCTTTTCTTCTACCAATAAAAGAGATATTGCATTTATACTTTTTAAGAGTATAAAATAACCAGTCCTTGGGGAACCTAATAGTTAAAAATATCAAAATTATCCAGAGTTTTTTGTTACAAACGCAATCTTCAAAATATCAATAATTTATTTTTTATTTTATAAAATGGTCAAAAATTACATAAGATTGAGAAATAAGAAAAAAAATTAGTGAATTGTGTTAACTGTTGAACAATTAGAATAAATTTTTTTCCATGCATATATTTTCTAGAATAGAGAGTTGTGAAGTTAGCACAATACAAATTGAAGAGCTAGGCCAGTGAATTTTTCAACTTGTTTCATAACACAAATTGTATTCCTATGCAGAATAAGAGCAATAAAAAAAATCTGTCATTATAGCTTAATTACCATACTAACACTCAGTGATACATGTGTGTGTGTGAATCAGCTGTTAAAAGAGGCCTTAACAGGCTCCATGAATATGAAGCATTTATTCACTCATGTATTCAGAAATATTTATTTAGAACTTCCATGTATTTAAAAAATTTTTTTAAGTTTATTAATAAATTAAAATATGATTATATTTGGTAAACATTTTCAAAGCCAGTGTTGGGACAAATGTCTACTATGAATTGCCAAGTGGGACCAAGAATATGTAATGCTTCAGCCTTTTCTAAAGGGGATTGCTAGCAATTAATGCTTTTCATAGCAAAGTTCTGGGAAGGACTTTAGATGAATTAATCCTTATAATAAGTGTTAGAAGATTGGTAGTATCATTATTCGACTGTTTTGATAAAGTAATTTAGTTTAGAAGATAAACTTGCCCATTTTCATTCATGCATTCATGAGTAACAGAACTGGGACTTGTGCCCTGGACCTCCAACTCTACATCTTCTATACGCCTCACTACACAACAATGGCCTACAGACTGACAACTTAAGTATCTACCATATAAAGACAGTTATGAAAGTAGAAACTTCCTACATTCAGCTTAAAGTAGCCATAATTGACATATCAAGATTGGTATTAATTCTAAACACCTGAATATTTATTGAAGTTTTGGAGCTTTCCACTCTTTAAGTAATGATTAATTTCTCCAAGCTTGTCAGAACTGATATGCCAACCATGCATACATTCAGTATCAGCTGAGAGTGGAGCCTTAGGTGGTTGGTATCACATATACTTTATCTCATTATAACCTGATTTCTTTTTACTCTCTGCCTAATTTACTCCACTTTAATCATGTTGATTTCTTTGTCATGTATCATTTTACCCAAAGGCTTAGATGTAAATCTTCATGATATGGTGGTGAGCAATACATCAACAATGATATCTGTCTCTAACTACCACCTTCCTCCCCTCAAGTATGAGGTAAGTAATACAACTCAGCTGTGAAAAGGGAGGAAGGAGCACGTAGTAAATTCACTGGTCACTTATAACATCTCCTAGATAGACATTACGAAGCCATCTTTTTTTAATGTTGGAGTAATTTCTTTAAAAGTACTTGACTCCACTCTATGAGAAGATCTCTTGTCTACTATGCACACATCTAAAATTAGCAATGGAGATTATATCTTCCTTGGTGTGGCAGAGTTTTAAAACACCCTGTTGGTTCAGGTTTTCAGACTCAGGCATGCCTGAGGAACTGCACAACCACATGCTTTGAAGCTAAAGTATTTGGGGCAAAACAATTTCCTTAAAAATTCCAAGGATTCTCTTTTATTTGCTTCCATTCAGTTTCACATTAAAGAAATTTAAATACAACCAAACATCTACTGGGACTAGTTCTTAAACCTGGATGACTTTTTTGTATTTACTGACATTTGTACTTCTTTTAATGGCAGCTACCTCAAGGCCATCTGAAATAACAGGTTGAGTGAACAGACAATATACATAATCTTATCTTTGCAGCTGGGTTGGCTACCATTTTATGTCCAAGCACCTTGATGTGAAGGCTCTATAAACTTATCAATTGCTGCTCAGTAGACAGAAGCAGTTGGCTTTTATAACCCTGCAGTTCTCCACGTTAGTGGCTTCTCAGTCAATTTAGATTGCAGCTGCAGTCAGAGAAAGCCTCTTTAGTAGAGTGCCCTCTCTCTCTGCTCTGGTTTGTTAACATGGCTTAAACTATCTTGCTAAAGCATGGAAGAGTTTAAAATAAATACCAATATTTAGACATTGTTTTGCAGGCTTCATACATACCTTATCTCCCTCGGTATTTCAGGATAGTGATTTGTCATGGCAGTGTAATATATGACAAAATCTTTTAGTTCACTTATAGTTTCAGTTCTGGTTACTTTAAGTACTGTGTTGTAACAAAGGCATTCAGTGTTTCAAACAAGCTAGGCATTGATTTATTGTGTGAAAATTTCACAATATAGATGCTAGCACAGAGAAGGAAGATTGTCCTTGTTTATACAGTCATCTATGGACCTTTTTACCTTGTGACTCCATCATTTCACAGGCTTTCTCTCAGCCACAGTTGAAGGCTATTTCCACTGTGACATCTGTATTCCAATTAAGGGAATGGGAAAAGAGAAAGAGAGAGGAAAAAAGAGAAAAAAAGCTTCTATTTCAAGAAGTTGTCCCATAACTTACATGTTACTTCTATTCACATCTCCTTGTCAAGACCCCTCAGTCTCATGACTATACATAGATACAACAATGGCTGGGGCCTCTGCATGAATAATCATGATTTGTCTGAGACACTGAATTTGGTGGTTTCAGTTACAGAAAGTACAAATGGGAAAATTGATACTGGGGAGAAATGGGCCATGATTGGCAGTTTTTGCCATAGACGATGAGAACACTATTATCCACTCATATTTTCCACTCCATAAATAAGTGGCTAATTCTGTTCGTTTTTCTGAAAGGTTCATACTTTTAATAATTTGTAGGGGTACTTTAGGTAGTTACAGATGATAGGCAGATAGGTAATCTTAGTATCTATCTCATATATGATCCAAATGTCTCCTCACTTGAAAGAGATACACACCTCATATAAATAGTTTTTAAAAATAGTTATTGATTTTAATGTAATGCATCTTTCAAAATTATCCTTCCTAGTTACATTTTTGGTGTTCATTTAAGAAACCATTTACTTTGATATAAGACACTCTATGTTAACTTTAAGGTTTTAAAATTTTGCTTTTCACAGTTGTCTTTAATTCATCTGGACAATACATTTTTAAGGTACAGAAATATTGAGAAATCCCATTTAATTTTTGTTTCCACATGGATAAACAATTGCCCTCAGCAACACATCATTTCACCTAGTATGCAATACCATCTTTCTAAATTAAGGTTCCTAATTTCATGAATTTCTGTTTATTTGTTTAACAGATCTGTCTTAATCACAATAGATTTATAACAATTCTTGATATCTGCTAGGCCAACTACTGCCACATGACATTCTATTTCAGCTATGAGATATTCATGGTATTGATCTTCCATAGATATCTTCAAATTACATTGTAAATCTCCATGAAACCTGGAGATTTTTAGAGATAATGAAGCTATTGAACACTGGAAGTAATTTGTTTATTTATTTATTTTGTTTATTCATTGAGGCTTCTGTTTATTAGCAAAGGTATATCTATTTTTAAGTTTTCAATAAAATTGTATTGATTTATTAATGTTTTAAGTATATTTTGTTATATTTATCCTCTATGTATTATATGTTTATATGTTAGTTGTATTTTTTGTTTCTTTTATTAAAAACTTCTACATTAAAAAAAATTTACATTAATAGTAATATATTTTACCTTTGGAAATTGTCCTTTCTCTGTAGTTGTCCTAGTAGTATATGAATATTTCCACTTTTGAAATTAAACAAATTTATGATAATAGGAGGATCTGTCATCATATTTTTTCTCTCATACTGCTGGGAGTCTCATGTACTATTTATGAATTTTATTTTAAAGCAAATTCTTCTTGGACCTAAAGGTATTCATTCTTATTAAAAAAAACAAGCACATTTTGATGTGGATGGCTTTGAGTTTTTAGCTGACTATTAAAAGTGGAAGGGAGTAAGATGTATATTATTACTTGGTTCCTCTGAAATGTTAGAATCACTCTACTTTTTAAAATTCTATCTTGGTTTTCCTTATTAGGTTTTTTTAAATATGGTGTTATAAATTGATTGATTTTCAAATGTTGAATCAACATTGTTTCCATTAAAGAAAACCAAAATAACACCTAGCGAGAGAAACAAATCAAACATAAATTAAGTAGAAGGAAATAAAATGGTAAATAATGAGTAGACATAAATGAAACTGAAAAAAGAACAAAAAGGAAACTATAAAGAATTACAGGAAACCAAAACCTGGTCCTTTGAAAGGATGGCTAAATTACTAAGTTTCTAGTCAAGCTAATGAATAAAAAAAGAGAGGACACATAAAGTACCAATAGTAGAAATGTAAGAAGTAACACAACTGATCCCAAATGTTACAAAGGTAAAAAGGAAATACTACTAGCAACTTGACACCCATAAGCTCAATGGATGAATTCCTTCAAAGACATAAACTACCTAAACAATTCATTCTCGAAGATAAAGATGACTTGAATAGCCTATTAGAGAACTTAAATTACTCATTAAAAAACACTTTTTGTAAGAAGGGAAAGAAACACATCTTTAGATCAATTCACTTGTGTATCCCACAAGTTTAAGGAGGAAATTATATCAATTTTACATGATTTCTTCTAAAAAATAGAAAAAAGAAAGCACATTCCAATTCATTTTCTGAAATTAGTGTTACCCTAATACCAAACTGAAGGATATACCAAAAAATAAAACTATAGGCTCATACCTTGCACAAAGAAAAACATAAAAATCTTCAACAAAATATGAGCAAGTGAAAACCAGAATGATATAGAATTGAAAAAATATGATCACATGGGGTTCATCCCAGGACCACAAAGCTGGCTCAACATTCAAAAGTTAATAAATGTAGTTCACATATAAACATACTATTTTTTTAATTATATGATATTAATAGATGCAGAAAAATATTCAATAGATTCAATAATTATTCATGATTAAAATCTCTCAGAAAACTAGGAGTATAAAATAGCATTTCAACTTAATAAAGACTATGTATGGAAAACATATTGCTGCTATCATTCCTAATGGTGAGAGATGGAATGTCATCAGAGATGTCCTCTCTCACTATTTCTATTCAACATTGTACTGGAAGATTTAAACAGTTCAATAAGACAAGTAAAATAAAATCAATGAAGATTAGAAATAAGGAAATAAAACTTCACAAACAACATGATTGTATATTTAGAAAACATTAAAATATCTATAAAAACGAATACATTTAGCAAAGTCATAAGATAAAAGGTACTACACAAAACTCATTTCTATTACTTTATACAAGCAATAAATAAATTGGAGTTTGACATTTAAAAATATCATTTATAATATAGTGTAGAACATTGCAGAAATAGACACATAAAATTGTAGTCAATCACACCAGTTAGGATGGCTGCCATCCAAAAGACAAACAACAACAAATGTTGGCGAGGATGTGGAGAAAGGGGAACCCTCCTACACTGCTGGTGGGAATGTAAATTAGTACAACCATTGTGGAAAGCAGTATGGAGGTTCCTCAAAAACAAAATAGAAATACCATTTGACCCAGGAATTCCACTCCTAGGAATTTACTGTAAGAGTGCAGCAGCCCAGTTTGAAAAACACATATGCACCCCTATGTTTATCGCAGCACTATTTACAATAGCCAAGAAATGGAAGCAACCTATAGGTGAATGGATAAAGAAGATGTGGTATATATACACAATGGAATATTATTCAGCCATAAGAAGAAAACAAATCCTACCATTTGCAACAACATTAATGGAGCTAGAGGCTATTATGCTCAGTGAAATAAGCCAGGTGGAGAAAGGCAAGTATCAAATGATTTCACTCATCTGTGGAGTATAAGAACAAAGCAAAAACTGAAGGAACAAAACAGCAGCAGACTCACAGAACCCAAGAATGGACTAACAGTTACGAAAGGGAAAGTGACTGGGGAAGAGGGGTGGGAAGGGAGGGATAAGGGGGAAAAAGGGCTATTACAATTAGCACACATAATGTAGCAGGGTAGGGGTGGGGTGGGGGGATATGGGGAAGGTAGTATAACACAGAGAAGACAAGTAGTGATTCTATAACATCCTACTATGCTGATGGACAGTGACTGCAGTGGGGTATGTTGTGGCAGTTGATAATAGGTGGAGTCTAGTAACCCTAATGTTGCTCATGTAGTTGTATATTAATATTAGCAAAAAATAATTGTAGTCAACTAACCATTGTAATAGGAATAACAACAATTCAATGGAGACAGACAGGATAGTCTTTACAACAAATGGTGCTAGAAAAGTTGGTGGTCTATATGAAAATTAAATGAATCTGGAACAAACTTTACAGCTTTCACAAAAAATAACGCAAAATCAATTGTATACCTAAGTAAAAAAGTTACATTATGAAACCACTAGAAGAAAAAATAGTAAAAAATCTATGTGACCTCATGTTTGGCAATGTGTTCTTGGGTAAAATACCAAAAGTGCAATCAATGAAAAAATAAAGATAAATTGGACGCATTAACTGTAAGTACTTCTGCTTTTTGAAGGACACAAATAAGAGAATTTAAAAAAAGCCATAGACATAAAGAAAATATTTGCACAACCCCTATCTGATAAAGGATTGTACCTAAAATATACAAATAGCATTGAAAGCTCAATAATTAGAAAACAAACAACCCAGTAAAAAAAATTGACTAAAGATCTGAACAAATGGCACACCATAAAAGATATACAGATGACCAGTAACCATATAAAAAGTTATTAAACATCATTTGTCATTAAGGAATCACAAATTTAAAACAAGAATGAGATACCAACATACATATTTGAATGGCTAAAATCCATTAAACTGGCAATACCAAAAGCTTAATTTATTGCTGATGAAAATGCAAAGTGGTCTAAACTGTTTGGAAGACATATTAGCAGATTGTTAGACTGATGAACTAGTCATACCAATCTTGCTTCCAGGTATTTACCCAACTGATTTTAAAACTTATGTCTTATCCATAATTGCAAAACAGTAGAAGAAACCAAAATATCTTTCAATAGATGAGTAGATAAAGTAGATGATAAATCCAGACAATGGAATATTATTCAGTAATAAAAGGAAATGAGTTATGAAGCAACATACAAAAAAGAAAAACCATGGAGACATCTACAACAGATATTGATAAGTGAAAGATGCCATTCAGAAAAGGCTACATGTTTTATAATTCCAATTATTTGATATTCTACAAAAAGCAAAATTATAGAGACAGTAAAAATATCAGTGATTTCTTAGAGTGTGGGGGGAAGAAGATAAGGATAAATAGAGAATAGGGGATATTTAGGGGAGCAAAATTACGTGCTATTATAATGTTGAAAACATGGCATTATGTTTGTTAAAACTCATAGACCTTATAGAATAAACTCAAAGACCTTATAGTGAACCTTGATGTATGAAGTTTAAGCAATATTTTAAGGGGGTTGGGGACCCCAGGAAGCAATGCAGATTGTAGTAAGAGGATGTCATTGTATTTATAAATGTATGAAACAATTTAAGTGAGGGGGCATGGGATTAGGGTTGGGAAAGTGCTGGGCTAAGTAACTTTCAAAATGAGGGTCATATATCAGGTCATAAAAGGACTGTACTCTAGCTAACAAACTTTTTCCCATGGGGATACTGGTTAACAATTATGATGTTTCTGTACGTATATACTGGAATTGAAAAATGAAGTAAATGGATAACAAATGGGAAAAGCCAAGTTTCTCTGTTGGAGAAGAAATTTACATAAAATGAGCAGGAGGCTAAGAATGATTTTTGTGGTGATGGATTTGAGTTGAAAACATCACTAAGACATAGAGTTGGAGACCACCATACAATTACCTTAATATTGATACAGGTTGTTTTTCATATATATTATTTTATGTAAATGTATGCAGATTACTATATGCACCTTTATTTCTTTGATATATTTGCTCAGAGAGCCTAACGGAAATGACACTTAAGTAGAACTTGTAAAATTAACATCTAGATCTTATTTTCTAAATAGATCTTATTTTCTAACACTGTTTTCCAATAAAAGGAACCAGAGCTCCCTGGATAAATGGCTGATTCTAGGACTGGGTCTAGAAATATACAAGATGAACCTAGAGCTTCTTGTAGTGCCAGAGAATAAAGTCTCAAAAATACTTAAAAAAATACCAACACTGATGGAGATACATCTCAGGGGCACAAGAGACCACTGTAGGAGTTCCAAGTGGTCAATTGAAACAATCTGAACAAGAAAATAAAATAGGGTTGTACTGAATTGTAATCCAAAGTATAAACTAAATATCATGAGCCCATACTGATATAAATAAGTTATCCTATGAATAAATAACTAAATAAGAGAAAGAGAGAAGATACAAATTTTCCATGTAGAAGAATTCCAAGTGACTTACATGGATTCTCTGTCATCAAGGAAGGAGAACAGAAATCTCCACTCTTATGTGTTTGTTGCACATAATGACTTCCTTTCAGAGTACAATATGGAAAGAGGAAGGTGACAACAGTAACTTTACAGTAGAAGAACCTTAAAAACAATAGCTAAGCCAGGAAAACAAGGTCAACATCAGTAGTAATTAATCATCTTGATAGTATGCTCCCTTTAATGATGTGATTAAAAGGAAAGTTAACATCTGTGGTCTCCCTCCCCAAAATACATAACTGCATTATAGTCATGAGTAAAACATCAGATAAATTTCAACAGAATACCTGACCTATAGTTCTCAAACCTTTCAATGTCACCAAGAATGTCTGAGAGATGTCTGAGATGTTGGTCAGAGGGTACAAATTTCCAGTTATAAGATGCATCAGTTCAGTGGAGCTAATGTATAGCATGGTGACTATAGTTAGAATACCATATTGTATATTTGCAATATGTTAAGAGAGTAAATATTAAATATTCTCATCACCATCACTGCCACTACCACAACAGAAAAAATGGTAATTATGTGAGGTGAAGAATGTGTTAACTAACCTTATTGTGGTAATTATTTAACAATATATCTGTGCATCAAATCATCACATTATGCACCTTACACTTATACAATGTTGTCAATTCTATCTCAATAAAGCTGAATAAAAAAAGAAAAGCATTTTTATTTATTTAAGGTCAGGCTCCTACCACTAGCACATAAGAAACATGTTGGGAAGAATCTGACTGTTACTCACTGCTGTATATGCAGAATTTAAGAGCACTTGGCCTATGTTTGGCATTCAATACATAAATAATGATTTGTGCAATAGGCTGATGAATGTATATAGAATGTCTATAAATAAATATTACTATATCTAAATATATGTGGAAAGACTGTCTTATAGCAAAACTTTTAATATTAACTTTCTCCTTGTTTGTCCTTAATTTCCATGAATTTTGCAGAGTTTAAGTTTACATTTTATATCTGTGCAACACTTTATAATACTTCCATTATGACAGCTGCACTAGGCATAATGCTGTTTGCAGCACAGTGTGAATCACAATCTGGAATATATTATGTTTAAACCTCTGACTGAACTGGAATATATAATTTAGCAATGTAGTAAAAAATGTGCATGAACTTGGCATTAAAAATGACAATAAAATATTATTACCAAGCAGACTTCTGGAATTCTTCTTTGAGACTTCTTGAGTGTGTACAAGAAAGGAAATGCTTTGCCAATACTCAGTTCATGAACTTTACTATCAAAAAAATTGACAATTGGGTTACATAGTGGTGTCACAATTTGGATATAATATCAAAAACCTGGAGGATGTGAGATATGAGAAATAAAATACTAAATATGCTTCCTACAGAGTATTCAAATCAAGTCTGTTTTAAACACAAAATGAACCCATAAAATTCCATTTTAATTTTCTCCCAACTGCATAAGAAATGCTGGAGAAATGCTGTGCTATAGATTGAATGTGCTGAAATTATTCATGGCAGAGACTAAGATGTAAAACAAGTGATCTGGAAACACCCATTATTGAGAGACATATTTAAACAATGAAAAGCAAGATACATGTGACTTTAAAGTATTATCATGAACATTGACTCCTTGCAACTAACATATTCACAGGACAAAAGAAAAAAAAACCTCTCACAATGTTGAACAACCATTGTTCTTCAAACGCATCACAACCACCTGATATTACTACACTCGTGTATTCATTAATATATTTACTGCTTTCCAGTTTCAGAAAAAATCTCAGGCTCTAGATTTGGGAAGTTCCAGGTGTTGTAAATTATTCAATGTTTTGTATATAGTTAATTAAGTCTTGGTTAGAAGATAATAAATTGGTCATTGGATAAATATTACCATTGTTCAAGAACTATTGATGGAATATCTACTATATTCATTTAAAGGAAATACTATTAGTCAATAAATATTCATTGGACATTGTAACTTCAAGGAGAAAATCCTGGGGGCAAAATACCTCTAAAACCGAAATCAAAGGGGAAATAAAGTTAAGAAGCCAGTTTATTTCTTACAAGCAGTCGTCCTGTCTCTCTCTTGACCAGGCTGCAGCAGCAGAGAGCTCCACCAAGCCTCCTCACACGCCTGTGTAATTACCTATTGATATGTAGATGAACTAATTCTCTCCACCCTTTGGAAACACCTATTGATATGCAGATGCACTTAAGCCGAGCGAGAGATTCTGGAAATATTGCAATTTTACCCACAGACATCTACTCAATTAAAGGAAATCTCACAAACCAAAAGTTAGAGAATTGGTATCCGTTAATGTAAAACTACAGTAAACAGTATTAGGAACTTCTATGGACTGAAAAAGCTTGGAGAAGAGACAAAAGAGTAAAAGACCAAGAAGAAGGGGATCAAAAATGACAGGAATGGGTTGGAAGAGAGCTTCTGGCTAATTTTCTTCTCTTTCTCCTGTATTACCCTGGATATACTAATACTTGCCCTGTCAGGACTATGAATATTTAGTGTGGTAGTTTTAAAATGTATCCACAATTTCCTTGATGCTCCAAGCATCAAAAGGCAGAGTCAAATTCCCCTCATCTTAAGTATGACTGGATTTGGTACCATCTTCAGACAAATTCAGTAATGTGGAAGTGATGATATGCAACTTCAGAAACTAGGTCACTAACAGTACTGTGGCTTCCTCTCCCTGGGATTATTACTCTGGGGAAGTTGGTGTCATGTGATGAGGACAGATAAGCAGCCTACAGATAGGCATAATTAACGAGCAATTTGGAGTCACCTGCAAAAAGTCATGGACTATCTAAGGCCTTCTGCCTATAGCCATGTTGAGATAGAGCAGGGACATGGAACAGGCATCATGATTAACTTTTCCTGCCTATGATGAAAAATGCTGAGATATAAACAGTATAATAAGAACAGGAGGGACTCCATCTTAAGGATAAGATTCCATTTTAATATCCAGAAAGTTAGGTGGTAAGATTCCTAACATATCCTTTGGTAATCAGGCAATAACCTATCTTAAGGTGGGGCAAGAAGTCCTAATTGATATGTTCCCAGTGCTTGAGGAGAACCACTGTCTTGAAGAAGAACAGGATCAATAAATTCCTTGTATTAAGTTTATCTTACATCATTATCTAGAGGACTGACTGTGGATGGTGACATAATGTCTCTCACTGGAGAGAGACATCATGAGACCACATGTCAAGCCTACACTTCTCCCACCACCCTTTGCCCCATTCTTAAAAGCTTTAAAAGACAGAATTCTAAGTCCTTTAGTATGCCTCCTCTCTGAGGTTGCCCACACTCCCATTTCTTCGAGTGTGTACTTTTTGCCTTAAATAAAGACCTCTCACTGCTCAACTTAGTGTATTTTGTCTCTGTACTCTTCCAGTGGTAAGCATTTTAGTTACTTTGCTATTCCATTCTATTTTCTAGACTTAAGCACAAGTTTTCTTTCTCTCTGTCTTACTTCAGGCAAGTAGGGAAGTGGCAAAACATCTCTAATTTGGGCTTGCAAGTTCCTGTCACCTGGATCACCTCGACAGGGCTGCAGCTGTATGATCATGCTCTTAGTAGCCTAACCAAAAATCTCCTTTCTTTGCCTTTGGGGAGTTCTCAGAACATAATCATACTCTATCCAGTGTTCTGCAATGCCCCCAAATCCTAGGGTGGTAGGAGCTTAGTCCCCAGACCGTGCAGATCCAATTGTACACTTGATGCCAGGTGACCCTGGCTTTAGGAGTTGGCAAGAGATTTTCTCTATGCTGAGCAGGATCTCAGCAGGCTTCCCTTTCCTTCCTCTGCTCTTCCTTGGTCTCTGCTGCCTGCATGGCAGCTGTCATTTGTTGCTCCTCTCACTTTAATGAATTCCTTCCTTACCTGTCTGACATGCTCGAGAATTCTTTCTCATTCAGAGTCAAGAACCCTCCCCTGTGCAGGCTGAAGTTTCACCTAGTGTGCCAAGACTGACCTTTTCGGATGCAGCTGCCTGGCAACAATGTGAGTAAGCCATGGGGCAACAACAGACCGCTCAGACCTTACCAACATTCTTCCTGCAATCAAGTGAGATACCTTGAACCAGGATCGCATTTCTAAGATGCTCCTAAATCTATGAGCCACAGAAACCCTCAGAAACTAAATGTTTTTTTTAAGCCACTAAATGTTGAGGTAATTTTTACATAGCAACAGATGATTATTTTCCTTTTTATGGAATTATGAATTCTCTGTAAATTAGTTTGGTCCACATGATCAAACCCTATCATTTACAAAGAACAGATATTTTTCTAATTTATTTTGCTCCTGTGACTTTGTTTAAGGTATCTGTTGTCAAAATACCCTGCAAAGTTGAATGTATTTAATATTTGTGTCTTTTATTTAAGAGTTTCATTGTATTGTCTTGAGACAAATGGGCAGAATTCAGTGGAATAACATAGGTCAATGAATAGCAGAGAGTTGAAGACAATCAGTTTCAAGTTATGATTTAGAGTAATTTAATAGAGAAACAGATGCAAAGTTTTTACATTTTTATTGGAGTTGGCTAAGGAGTCTTAAGGAAGGGGCTCTTTTAGAAGCTTTCTTATACCAATCACATAAATGAAGTACATTAGCATCGTTGCACGTTTGTGATTTTAAAAATCTCTTTTCCATTCAAATGAACATTGTTTTTCAGATCAAAAGTTGCAATTATAATTCTAAATTATCTTTGGTAAAAGTATGCAATTTAGACAAACATATGGATGAGAATTACACTGTCAGCTCATAAAAGAAGCAGGTGTGGCCCAGATGACAGACTAAAAACTCTCGAGCATCTGACATGTTCAGGACGCGTGTTGCTTATACAACTAATCTATCCAGTCATAATTTGATGGTTTACTTTCTCCAGTGGCAGAGGCAGGAAATGTTCCATCCCAATGAAAAGGATTGGGGAAACAATTTTTTTAGGCCTAGGTTATCTCAAACAAAATAAATATTACTGAGGAAAAGTTCTCGTGTTTTTGTTTTTTTATATTTACTTTACTTTTTAAAGGATGGGATAAACAGTGCATTATGTTTTTATTTCAAGTGTGACATGTGATCCTATACTCTCTACAAACAAATCTGTAAAATACAATATCCCTTATTTCTTAACAAATCTCATGTACACCTTCCAAAAGAATAAAGGGAAACTAGGTTTCTGCCTTTTGAAACATTGTTAAGTCCTGAGCTCATTTTTCCTCATGCCTATACAATGCACATATTCAGTTCTAGAATTCCTACCTCAGTAAATCACATACCTGCAGGCTTCTTGCAATAGAACACTATATTTCTACAAATTCAAGCATTTTTCTTTCTTTACTATAATTAATTTTCTTTGAAGTTTGAATAGGAGCAAAAAACATTTTATGCTATTATTTTCCAGCTCAATCCTTAAAGGTTATCCGAAAATGACTGGGTAAGATATTTAGATCAGGCCAGAGTAGCATATTAATAAGTGCCAAAATGATCAAAGCCAAACTGTTAGATAATTGAACTTTGGAATCCTGGATTTTTTTTTTACCAGGTTCTTTAGCTCATGGGCACAGAACAAATTCTCCTTGCCATGAGTTTATTGACAGCAAGGAGAAAAGCAACCGGACTTTGTTCTCCATTTGTCAGCTCAGGAGGCTCATACTTGAGTTACATGCATTCTCCAAACCTACTTTTTAAATCTTTTTTTCCATGCTGAGTGGCAGAATTTATGTGAGGAGTTTGGGGGCAATTCATGCCCAAGCAGTTGAGAAGGCATAGGTAAACCCACAGGAGGGTTTTATTGGTAAAGGAGTTAGAAAAATGTGGCCTTTATTAGATCAAAATTATCAATCTAATAAGAACTTTCAGAGCAATAATAATATTTACTGAAATAAACTGGAAAATTAAGCAAATGTAAGTACACTTTACAGAAAGCGTCCAAGGAAATAACAAAGAGTGGCAAAACTTAATGATAGCATGTACTATAATTTTGACTTCTTCAAAGCCTTAGGAAAAAGTAGAGTAGGGAAAAGTTAGTTGGGTGAAAATACTCTTCCAGCTTCCAAAAGCCAGAAGCCCTGGACCAACATCAGATCATTATGATATTAGTTACATATTCTTCCTCAAGAGATTTATAGTTCTCAAGACTTTCTTCTTATTAGGTTTGCTCATTTGTGAAAATAGTCATTCACATGTAGCACCAACACTGGAAGTTCATCAAGTCTCCCAAACTTGGGTTATTACAAGAAATAAAAACAAGATGAGCTTTATTTTGGCCAGAAAGCCGTTCAATATAAGTCAGCCCAGGGATTTATTCTTCGGTCCTGGACCTCTAGAATAGACTTCAAATAAACCTGGATAGCAGTGTAGAAGTAGATGAAGCTTTGTAACCTGAGTTGGTTGTCTGGGGTAGAAAAGAAAGCAATTTGATGTAGATCAGGAGTTTTTCAAAACTACTTTTGCAAAGGTATGTTTATGTTCCTTGGTTCAAGAGTTTTTAGGAAATGAGCCCCACATGGAGGTCCCTGCTGGTTCTGTATCAGTTGGGCCATGGAACTGGAAGATACATTGATGCCTCTCATAAGGTTTCAGTAGGCAGCCTAAGGCAAGGTTGTCCTAAAAGACTTGGTGAATCTCTATATAACAAGAATTTCGGGCTGGCTTGATATATGGCTTATTAGACACTAAAGCTGACCATTTCTTTAGAAACTTTTCTTACAGATTCACATTAAAAACTGAGAAGTTCAGATAAACAGTTTTTAGAATAAAGAGTCTGACCCTAGGTTTTGATGTTTGACTGCTGACAGCTTTTAAGTCTCACCTCTCTCTCTTCCCTTCTCCCTGTGGACTCCCATCTTTGACACTAGTGGGAAATTTCAATGAAGCCTTCCTAGACAGAATTCCTAATCACAATAAAACCCCAAGTCAGTCTCTGTTCCCTGTTCTCTCAAGGTATCTTTTGACCAGATTGGAAAGTCAGCCTTGTTCTTTCTAAAAAATTCTTGTTATGTGAGTAATGATCTTTCAGGCCATCTTGATGTGTGTGTATGTGTGTGTGTGTGTGTGTGTGTGTGTGTGTGTGTGTGTCTCATTCTGTTTTAATATCTGAACCAAAGTTTGTGTGGGAGTCCATGCTGTTTCTGTGGGATAGTCACAGTGATAGTAGTTTTCATTAAGAATATAAGCTTTCAAATATAATCAACGACTCCCTAAAGGAGGGTTATAATCTGTAAGAAACAAAATCAACTCAGTATTTGAAAGACTGATGAAAAAAAATCAGAGCTCAGATCTATTGTGAAACTTGCTTCAACCCTGAAAGCAGGGAGGAGCTCATGTTTAGATCAAGGATCCTTAGGAGATTAAATTGTTTCTGAATGGCAGCAAAGGTTTCTCTATTGGGTGTCACTGTGATTACCAGTATTATTGATGGCCTACACTCTCATATATCACCAGAACAACCTGTTTGTCAAAAAAAGAGAGATAATTTTATTAAATATATTGCACCATAGGAGAACACCATCTTTATAATTAATATTAATTACTGTAAAGATCTAAAATATATGACTATAGACACAGCTAGATAAAGAGAGAAAAATAGAGGTAGAGATAGAGACAGGGATAGAGTTAGGAACAGGAGATAGATATGTATAGAGATACCTAAAATTACACGTCAGAAAATTAACAAGCAATATATATATATATTTAATTTATAAAATAAATAGTGAGATGTTGTTTTTCCCTCGTTGGAGTTGCAAACATTGAGAATCTGAATGGTACTAAGTAGTTTGAGGATGTGGAAAAGATGATTTGTCAATCATGTCTCATTAAAGCTGACCGAAAAAGAATACTGCTCCTTGAACTTCTATATGCCCACATCCTTAAAGTATTATTTACATTTTTTTCTGAATAGTAGATGATTTGGGGATGAATAGGTGAAACTCTTATTCTCTGAATAACAGATGATTTTTAATTTCTAATCATATAGTAGTTAGTGTTTTCAGTTTCTTTTCTAAGTTTTGTTCTTATTTTTTAACATTTTTGTTATAGTCAATTTTTACAACATAATTAATCATTAGATTCATCACAAATAAAAAAGATTATGATACCTTAAATTTAAGGGTTTTATGATTCAATGATATTCTCATATATTTTGCAAATTTAGAAAATGTCCTATAAGATGGAAATGTTTCTCTATTTTCTTCCTAAGATTCTAACCTTTAAATGGCAAAGTTTCAGCTGTCAAAATATATGCTGAGATGCTGGTGACCTATTAACCTAGAATGAAAATAATTGCCATTGGCTCAAGATCAACAGCAGGAAGTGTGGGTCACACTTCTAGCACCTTTGACTTCCTGCAGTAAACTAAGAGCCAAAAAGCCTATGTGTACCTTAAATGTGAAAATGACAATATTCTTTATGTTTCACTTTTAAAAGAAACAGAGAAGAACTTAAAAAATATATTCTAAAACAGGTTACAAAACGTTTAAGCAATATGTTTATTATTGTATTAGCCTTTTCATGATCAATTTGTTTAATATAACAAATTGATAGGCTAATATTTTAGAAGCCATATATACAACAAATAGAATGAACTTAATTTTATCTTTAGAAGTTATTAACATAATCTTATTTATATAACTGAATGATTGATTAGTGTGACTTTTTATATTCTGTGACTTTTATCAAATAATACAAGAGTAAAGGCCTATAAATATTTTTAATAATTCATGCTCTGTTTACACAAGTGTAAATCAGTGAATTAACTAACTTGGTTATGTAGAATTAACTAGGTCAGTGGCTTTAAAACACTAACATTAACTCATTTTTCTCCTGCCAGTAGTAATAATTTTGTTATCATTAGATGGCTCAACCACTGGAACATAAAGAATGAATAGTTTTCTTTGCAAGACTTCTAACCAATTCAAAATTATGCCTAATTTACAGTGTAATTCCTGAATCTTAATGGTTATATTTAATTTTACTAATCTCTTGTTAAAATTGGAAAAATATGGTAAATATAAATGCACAATGGCTTGCAATATTTTTTTCATACTTATTCTCCATTTGAATACAAATTTACTTTCACAAAACTATGAAGTAGTTTATATTTTTTATTTTGTATTTCTGGCACCTAGGATCATTCCTAAGAAAAGTATATGTCCAATAAATAGCTGTTGCTTTAATGAAAAATAGTAAAAGCACATATTTAAATATTTAGCTTGATCTACAATGTAATTGCATATTAAAATTAAGAAAAAATAACGGTCTTTTCATTAATCAACTCCCAGTAAAGGTAAAATTGATTCAGAACTAATGGTTCACTATAAATACATATCATTATTTCAAGAATTGCAATTAAATTTATTAGTGGAGAATATCCATCAACTAGCTTCAGAGGGAGTGCCAGCCACATGAAAGAGTTGCAGTAAAACTCTGGTTCAGAATTCACTGGGCTGAAATTTAGGGCAGAAAGATATACAAAGTGGAAAATAACTGAGGGGTTTATTTTCTTTCTGTCTGTTCTCACTGAAGACTCAGGTACTAAACATGGCAGTAGATTACTTTAGAAAGCCTTGTAAACAATGTACATCCAGGAGTGTAAGTTCTAAGAATACTGGGAAAGGAAAGTGATCTGATGTCCTTGCATGCTTTTGGTTCTCTTTTTTTTTTAATCAAGAGAAATTGTATGAATTCCTTAGGAAAATTTAAAGTAGTTAAGTATATACTAATAAGAGGCTGTAGCATAATAAATTCTTACATGACTCTTCTAAGATTGCTACTCCCAGAAATCTCTACTTTGCAAAGGGATAGGACCTGATTAATTGCATGAAAGTCCAGGGTTCTTTAAGTGGAAACAGGATACTATACAAAATCCTTTGTCCTGGAATTAAATGTTGGCTTAGAACTGGATGCTTTGCTCACCACTCAGGCACAGTGTTAGAGTTGGGAAACAGATCTCCTAAAATAAAATTACCAAAGAAAAGGGATAATGTAAATTGTTGATTCTAGGTTAAGAAAGGAGTCAAGGATCCGAGAAGAATGACAAGTTGCACAAGGGAAATAGTTGTTACTGAAAACTTATTCCAACCTTATCACATCAGGGAATCCTTGTGTTTAGAACAATGGTTGAGCGTGGAAGAGTACCAAAGCATGGAAAATCCTGCTCTGACTTTGGTGCTAAGGGTTAGGATTGTTCTCCTTCAAATAATTATAGCCCTCTGTGCAGGGGACATGCAATTGTGAGATATCATTGCAGAGTAAACTGGAATTGTGTACAGGAATGCATCCCAACAGTTAAGATATGCAGCAGTGAGCAGGAAGTTCAGAAATACAGTATAGAGACCTCAGCATTATTTCAGTTGCAAATAACAGAAGCTGATATCACCTCTTGAAATTAAAAATATATATGTGAACTGTACTAGACATCTCACAAATTATAAGAAAGTGTTGAATTACCAAGACTCAAGATTGGAAGGATCAGGAATGCTTAAGGAAACTTGAGTTGCAGTGTTTCTGAAGTTTATTCTAAAACATTAGAGGATATAATTTTTTCATGACACATTATATTTTATCTAACAATAGAAATTGGTCATACTATAATAACACATATCAAAACAGTCAAAATTTACATCTATCCATTAATTGATTTTTTAATTAGCTTTCAGAATTTTAAATAAATTCTATTTAATAACAAATTTATACCAAATTGAGATATAATTCATATGCCATAAAATACATCCTTTCAAAATGTACAATTCAGTGATTTTCAGTATAGTCACACACAGAGTTATGTACCTGTGACTACTCTCTAAGTTTAGAGTATTTGTATCACCTGAAAAAGAAACCCTCTCCCCATTAGCAATTACTCCCCATTCCCTTCAAATCCCAGACCTTGGCAAGCAATAGTCAACTTTCTGTCTGTATGGATTTTCTCATTCTGGTAATTTTATATAAATGGATTCATCAGTATGTGTCCATTGGGCCTGGCCTCTTTAAATTAGCATAGTATTTTCAAGGTTCATCCATGTTTTTGCATGCATTGATATATTATTTTTTTTGATAAATATTATATTATACAGAGATGCTGTGTTTTGTTATTAACCCATTAATCAATTGATGGACACTGGGGTTGTTTCTACTTTTTTCCTTATTATGAAAAATAATGACATGAACATTTATATATGATTTTTGGACATGT
Organism: Smutsia gigantea; assembly: GCA_032199065.1. Lineage (NCBI taxonomy): Eukaryota > Metazoa > Chordata > Mammalia > Pholidota > Manidae > Smutsia > Smutsia gigantea. The sequence continues at coordinate 929,194 of JAVSCE010015400.1, forward strand.
ATTTCTCTTCAGTGTAAACCTAACAGCGGAATTGCTGGATCACAAAACTCTGCTTAATACTTCAAAGAAACTTCAGTTTTTGAGAGTTTTTGAAAGTGATTGTACCATTTTAAAATCCCCCAGCAATGTATGAGGGTTAAAATTCCCCGCATCTTCATCAAAACTTGTTAATATCTGTCTTTTTATAATTTAGCCATCCAGCAGCTTTGAAGTAGAAACACACTGTGGTTTTGGTTTGCATTTCTCTAACGGTTAATGATGTTGAACATCTTTTCACATGTTTATTGGCTAATTGTGAATCTTCTTTGGAGAAATGTCTAACACCTTTGCTTACATTTAATTGGATTATTTGTCTTTTTATTATTGATTTAGAAGGTTTAATTTTACATTCTGGAGACAGATCACTAATAGGTATTTAAAATAATTATTTAATTTCATCTTTTCTAGTTTGTAATTTTGTGGTCACAACTAAGAATCTGTTGGTGATCCCAAGTTCATGAAGATTTACTCTAATTTTCTTTTAATAGTTCTGGATATGATATTATGGACTTTGATCTTTTTTACTGAAGTATAGTTGATATACAATCTTATATTGGTATCAAGTATACAGCACAGTGGGACTTTGGTATATTGTGAGTCATTTTTTTTGTTTACGGTGTGAGGTAGTGTTTAAACTTCATTTTTTGCCTGTTGGTATTCAGTTGTCCAAGAGCTATTTCTTGTAAAGACATTTTACATTCACTGAATTGTCTTGGCAGCCTTGTTAAAAATCATGACCATGATTGGAATGGTTTATTTATGTATTCTCATTTCTATTCCATTTTCTTATGTCAGTACTACACTGATTTCATAAATGTAGGATGCCCCACTGAGGATGTGCCACACAAAGCAGGAGATGAGCATCTCTGTGGCCTCAGCACAGAGCACAGTCTTTGCAATAAGTTGTGACACTGTGGAGTGTGACTACAACTTCTTTCTATTTCTTGAAGATAATACTGGCTCTTCTAGTATAATTGAATCTAGTTCTAGTATCCACTATAATTTTAAGATTAGCCTACCAATATTTTTAAAAACGCCACCTTGGATTTTTTTTTTGTAAGAACAGGAAAAATGCTTTAATGGAGGCAAAATTTTACATGAGATCAGAAATCTATGATCTGTCCATGTTCCAGCTGATAAAAACTGCAAGATTCATCACAAGGCATGTGCAATTAGTCCTCAGTTTTTAAACAGCAATGAAGATCTGTGATGCAGCCTCAGGCACTACACTATTTTCTATTCTCTGCACTACACTTTACTTCTGTCAGTGTCCACTCCAGCTTTACCTCATAGGCAGCCAACTTGTGGACTGCATTTGAAAGCTTCTCCAGGGCCACCGAGCCCTTGTAGTGCAGCCATCAGAATGACTTTTTATCCAGGTGGATTTTCAGTTCACTGGTATAGTCTGCCTTGGCATAGAACACAAACGCTGGCTTGGCAAGCTCCCTGATAGCTCTCTTAAGAACTTGGACAAGATGGTGAGCAAGTTGCAGCCTGCCAGCACTTTGATCTTGTAGGCATTGCACAGGGAGGCATCCATGACCTTGTAGCTGCACTTCTCATAGTAGTTGTAGATTTTGATGACATTCCTTACTCAGTGGTCCTCTGGGAACTCATATAATTTCTTGTCCATGTTTGTCACATGCCAATAGAACATGTGCCACACAAAACAGGACATGAGTATCTCTGAGGACTCAGCCAGAGCTCTGCCTGGTAAAGAAGCAGTGCAGCATCCCCTTGTAGCGCACACTGGACTGTTCCTCGTGCTCCTTTCCAGCCTGAATTCCTTGAAACATTGACGGCAGTTTTATAAGAATTAGGTCCTTGGTGATTCCAGTTTCTTTGCAAAGCTCCTTGAGTGCCTGTCTCAGGCCACTACCATCTGGTTCTTATCAAAAGAGAGCCTGAAAATCTGAATCTTCCTCAGAACTTTTGCTCTACACAGCATGAAAATGTTTAGCAACAAATTTTTAAACCTCTTTTCTTTCGTGATCTGTCTGGCTTCTTGAGGTAGGCTATGGTTTCCTCCACCAGCTCCTGGCAGGCTTGCATCTGCACAGTGGCCAGATCAGTGACTTTGTGGCCGCATCCTGTGGCTTATATTCTTGGATGGCTTGGAAGTCACCCATGTGGGTCACCACCAGGTGAACTGCCTGTGCTGGTGTGGATAAAATTGCAATATTGCCAGAATCTCTTGTCTGCCTTTAGTGCATGTCCGTACAGTAGGTGTTTCCAGGGGGTGGAGAAGAGTAGTCCATCTCCATAGGAGTAGGTAATTAATTACAAGGGTGAGTGTGGGCTTATCTGGACTGGAGAGGTTGGTTGGGGGCCTCTTCTTCTGAAGCCTGGTCATGAGAGACACAGAGGAGCAGGAGTGGAGGGCTGCTTGTAAGAAATAAGCTTTATTTCTCCCTTTGACTGATTTCAGTTTCAAAGGTATTTGCTCAGGATTTCCCCCACTGAATTACTGCTGGTCTATATTTTGATGCTTTGCCCTGGAGCCTTACATGGGGGGTCCTGGAGAGCTTGGAGGGGTTGAGACCTGTTGGCAAAGGGGATTTTTATAGAGACTGCACTGAATCTTTAGATCAGTTTTGGTAATACCACCATTTCAACAATATTAAGTCTTCCAATCCATCAACTTGGGGCATTTTCCATTTATATCTTTTAAAGTTTCTTTAAAAATGTTTTATAGTGTTCAATGTACAAGTCTTGTAATTCTTTAAATTATTTCTAATTCTCTTATTTGTATTGCTTTTAAAATTGGAATTATTTTCTTAATTTCATTCTTTTAGATTGTTCATTCCTATAATATACTCTATATGTTATATAGAAATATAATTTTTATATTGCTTGTAACTTGCAACTTTGCTTAACTTGATTTTTTAGTTCTCATAGATTTTGTGGGGTTTCTTAAACTTTTCTATATACCATATCATGTCATCGGCAAATCTAATTTTACTCCTTACCACTCTGAAATATTTTTTCTTTCCTTTTACTTGATTAATTGCCCTATCATATAGTACATGTTGAAAAGAAATGGTGAGAACTGTGTCTTTGTCTTTTTACTGATTTTAGGTGGAAAACATTCAGCATTTCACCATTAAGTATGATGTTAACTATGAGTTTTTGTAGATGCTTTTGATCAGGCTGAGGAAATTCACTTCTATTCCTTTTTTGTTAAATGATTTTATCAGAAGACAGTGGTAGGTTTGTCAAATGTTTTTTCTATGATTTTACTAAGAGAGTTATGTGTTTTTAAATCTTTTACTATTGATATGGTATATTACGTTAATTACTTTTGAATATTAATCAAGCTTACATACTTGCAATAAATTCACTTGGCCATTACGTGTAATCCTTTTTTATTTTTATGTTCCTGTGTTTGTTTTGCTAGAATTTTGTGGGTATTTTTTATACTTATATTCATAAGATATATTTTTTGTGTGTCTTTTTCTTGTTAGGCTTTGATTTGATCTTAGGTTAATACTGGCCTCATCAAAGGTCTTGGGAGTTTTCCTCCTTTCTTCTATTTGTTACGTAGAATTTGCAGAGTTAGTATTAATTTGTCTTTACATGTTTGTCAGAATTCACAAGTGAAGTCATTAAGGGCTAGGATATTAATGGAATATTTTTTATTTTGAATTCAATTTCTTTACTTGTAGGTAAGATTTTCTATTTATTTTTGAGTCAGTTTTGGAAGTTTCTGTCTTTACAGAAATTTTTCATTTCACTAAGTTATTGAATTTGTTAACATATATTTGTTAATAGTGTCCATTATAATGTTTTCTCTTTTACTTCTGTAAGCTCAGTGATGTTCTTTTTCATATCTGAAATATTTTGGAGTGTTCGGATTCTTGATCAGTGTTAGTAGATTTTCGCAAAATTGTTGATCTATGCAAATAACAAGCTCTTAGTTTGATTTTCTCTATTGTTTTCTTTCTCCTTTTTTTGTTGATTTCTGTTTTAGTAATTATTTTTTCCTTCCTTCTGCTAGCTTTGGGTTTAGATTGCTCTTTCCTTTTTCATTTCTTAAGGTAGACGATTAAGTCACTGATTTAAGACATTTCTTCTTTTATTAAGGTAATATTTACATAACAATAATTTAACGTGTCAACAATTTAAAAGTATAAAATGCAGTGTTTTTAGTATATTCATAGCAGTGAGCAACTTTCAACACTGTTTAATTACAGAACCTTCCATCAACAACAAAAGAAACCTTATACCTCTCAGCAGTCATTCCCCACCACTTTACTCACATCCTTTTGCCAACATTAATATACTTTATGTCTTTGTGAATTTGCCTACTTGGGGCATCTGACATAAATATAATCACACAGTAGAGAGCTTATGTACCTGGCTTCTTTCAGTTAGCATAGTATTTTGGGGATTCATCCATGTTTTAGCATGCATCATGTTTCACTCCTCTTTATGACTAATATCCTATTGCATGTATGAACCATGAATTCATGTTGCTAATTTAGTCTTCTTTTGATGGGCATTTCAGTTGTTTACATTTTGGGGGCTATTATTAAGACTACTGCTATGAACATTTGTATAAAAAATTCTGTGTGAACATATGTTTTCAGATCACCTGGGAATATACTTAGGAGTGGAATTTTCAGGTCAAATGGTAATTCTATGCTTATTACTTAAGGAAGTGCCAGAATGATTTGGGAAGTGGCTGAGTCATTTTACACTTCCATCAGCAATGAACGAGGGTTTCAGTTATGCCACCTCTTTGCTAATGCCTTTTTCTTTTAATTATAGCAATTTGAGATTTGAAATGGTATCTCTTTGCGTTTTTTACTTGCATTTCCCTAATAGCTATTGGTGTTGAGCATTTTTTCATATGCTATTGCCTATTTCTGTATATTCTTGGGGAAATGTCTATTTAAGTCCTATGCACATTTTTAAAATTGGTTGGTCTTCTAGCTGTTGAGTTGTAAGCACACCTTATATATTCTAGATACTAGAGCTTTATAATATACATGATTTGCCAGTATTTTTAACATTCTGTTGGTTGTCTTTTTACTTCCTTGATAATACTCTTTGACACGTTTGTTTAACTTTGATGAATTCCAATTTATCTACTTTTTTCTTTTGTTGCCCCTGCTTTTGGTATCATACACAAGAGCCACTGTCAAATCTAAGGTTATAAAGATTTACTCCTATGTATTCTTATAATAGTTTTCTAGTTTTAGCCCTTAGATTTAGGTTTTTGATTCATTTTAGTTAATTTTTGTATGTGGCAGAAGATAGGGTCAAAATTCAGTTTTTTAGGTGTGGATATCCAGCATCATTTGCTGAAGAGACTAGTCTTTCATTGATTTGTTTTGAGATCCTCATCAGAAATAAATTACTTTAGTTATATAGATTGATTTTTGAACTCTCAATTCTAGTTCATAAATCCATCTGCCATTTTCCTTTTTTTTTTTTTTGCCAATACTACACTGCTTTGTTTAGTGTAGCTTTATAATCAGTTTGGAAATTAAGAAGTATAAACCCTCCAAATTATTCTTTTGGATGCTATTTTAATGATATTGTTTTTCTAATTTCATTTTTGGATTATTCATTGCTTTTGTATGTAAAAAACAACCAATTTTTGTGTGTTGAACTTACAACCTACAACTTTGCTGAGTTCATTTATTAGCTCTTCTGGATTTTTGTGGATTCTTTGGGATTTTTTATATATAAGTTCATGTGATCTGTGAATACAAATAGTTCTATTATTCACTCTTAAGTCAGAGATGTTTTATTTCTTTTTCTTTTCTACATACTTTGTCTAAAACTTCCAATATATTGTTGAATAACACTAATGAAAGCATCCTTATCTTTCTCCTTAAGAGGAAAGGTTTCAGTCTTTACCATTGAGCATGATACTGGCTGGGAGTTTTTCATAAATCTTTGTTCTGTGAGGAATTCCTTTATCTCCTATTATTCTGAGTGTTTTTGTCACAAAAAGTGTTGAATTTTGTTACATCCTTTTTCTACCTCAATTGGGATGATCACTCCCCCCCTGTCCTTCTACTCATGTAGTATATTGCATTGATTGTTCTTAAACTGACCCTGTGTGGAATTTCTGGAATACATCTCATCTGATCATGGTGTATATTTCCTTTAATAAGTTATTGCATTTGGTGCACTAGTGTTTTGTTGGAGATTTTTGCTTTCATATTCTTCAATGGTATTGGTATGTAATTTTCTTCCTGGGTGGTGTCTGCCTGATTTTGGTATCAGGGTAATGCTGGCTTCATAAAAAGAAATAGGAAGTATTCCCTTCTCTCCTATTCTTTTTCCCAAGAGTTTAGGAGTGATTGGTGCAATTCCTTAAATATTTGGAATTTGCCAGTGAAGTCTTCTGATCCTGGGCTTTTCTGTTTGGAGACTTTTTTTAAAATTGAAGTATAGTTGATATACAATCTTATAATTGTTTCAAGTATACAACACTGTGGTTCAACAGTTACCCATATTATTACAGATTAAATCTCTTTATATGTTATATATCTGTTGAGGTAATTTATTTCTCCATCAGTTAGATAATTTGCTTTTAAGATTTTTTTCCCATTTCTTTTGAATATTCATTTCTTGGAATGAAATTGTTTCAGAGCATTCTCTTGTAATCCTCTTTAAAAAATTTTGTAAAACTGGTAGAAAACTCAAAAGAATTGACAAAGTAAATCCTTCTGAAATAAGTGATTACAGCAAAATTGGAAGTTATAAAGTCAATATAAAACTCAGTCATTTTCTTATGCATCTACATTGAACAAATGTAACTTGAAACAAAAAGTAATAATGATAACATTTACATTAGAACCCCCCAAAATAAAATGTTTAGGTATAAGTCTAACAAAATATGTACAAAGACCTATATAAGGAAAACTATAAAGCTCTCATGGAAGAAATTAAAGAGGACCTAAACAAATGGAGATATTCCATGATCATGGATAAGAAGACTACATATTGTTAAGATGTCAGTTTTTTCCAACTTGATTCACCAAAACCCTGATCAAAATTCCAATGAATTATTTCATAACTATCAACAAACTTCTAAAATTTATGCAGATGGGAAAAAAACAGAATAGTCAACATAACATTCAAGGAAAAAGAGCAAAGTTGGAGGACTGACACTGCTTGACTTCAAGATTTACTCTAAATCAACAGATTCAAGATAGCGTGATACTGGTGCTAGAATTGACAAATACAGATATTCCTTGACTCATGATGTCGTTATATCCTGACAAACCTGTCATAAATTGAAAATATCATGAATCAAATATGCATTTAATACAACCAACCTACTGAACACCATAGCTTAGTCTGGCTTAACCAAAATATTCTCAGAACTCTTACATTATCCTACATTTGGGGAAAATATTATAACATGAATCCTATTTTATAATAAAAATGTGAGTGTCTCATGTAATTTATTGAGTACTTCACTGAAAATGAAAAAACAGAATGGTTGTATGAGTACAGAATGATTGTAAGTGTGCAACCTATTGACTCTTGTGATTTCCTCGCTGACTGGGAGCTGCAACAGGTGGCTGCCCAGAATCATGGCAGAATATCATATGAGATATCATTGACCTGGGAGAAGATCAAAATAAAAAATTTGAAGTACAGTTTTCACTGAATGCACATCACTTTTGTACCATCATAAAGTAAAAAATATTCCAAGTTGAACCATCATAAGTCAGAGATGATCTGTAGCCAGTGGAACAAAATAAAGAACCCAGAAATAGGTTTACATAACTATAGTCTACTGGCCTTTGAAAAAAAGAGTAAAAGCAATATAATGTAGAAAAAACTGTCTTTTCAACAAATGGTGCTGGAACAAGTGGACATCCACATGCAAACAAAAAAGAAACAAGTGTTTATACACAGACCTTACACACTTCACAAAAATTATGTCAAAATCAGTACCAGACTTATATGTAAAATGCAGAACTATAAGCCTATAGAGATAGGAGAAAACCTAGGTAACTGACTTTAATAATATCTTGTTAGATACACCAAAAGAATGACCCATGAATGAAAGAATCAATAAGCTAAACTTCATTAAAATTAACAACTTCTCTGAGAAATACATTGACAAGAGATGAGAAGAGAAGTCACAGAATGGAGTATATTATATCCAAAATATACAAGAACTCTTAAAACTCAACAATAAGAAAGCAAACAACTCAGTTAAAGACTGGGTCAAAAACCTTAATAGACACCTAACCAGAGAAGATATACAGATGGCAAATAAGCATATGAAAAGATATCCCAATCATATTTCACCAGGGAAATGCAAATTGAAACAGTGAGATCCTACTACACACCTATTGGAATGGCAAAGGCAACACTAAATGATGAAGAGGATGTGAAGCAACAGGAGCTCTCATTCACTGCTTGTGGGAAAGCACAACGGTACAGTCACTTTGGAAAACAGTTTGGAGATTTCGTAAAAAAACGACACATACTACTTTACCATACAAACTAGCAATCATGCTCCTTGATATTTACCCAAAAGACTTGAAAACTTTCATGTATACAGAAACCTGGACACAGTCTTTACTGCAGCTTTATTTGTAACTGCCAAAACTTGAAAGCAACTAATAACGTCCTTCAAACAATGACATATTATTCAGTACAAAAATAAATGAGCTAAATGGAGTAAACTTAAATGCATTTTAGTAAATGAAAGAAGTCAATCTGAAAAGGCTATATCCTATATGATTCCAACTATGTGAAGTTCTGGAAAATACAAAACTATGGAGAAAATGAAAGATCAAGAGTTCTTGGGGGTTTGAGGGGGGAGGAATGAGTAGTCAGAGCACAGAAAATTTAAGACTGCACTGTAGGATTCTGTAAGAGTGGATGTATGCCTTTTATACATTTGTACGAACCCATAGGATATATAACACCAAGAAGGAAGCATAATGTAAACTGTGGACTATCAGTGATTTTACATCAGTGTAGGTTCATCAATTGTAACAAATGTACAACTTTGATGGGAGATGCTGGTAATGGGGAAGTTTATGCATGAATGGGGTCAATGTGTAAATGGGAAATCTCTGTACATTCTGCTCAGTTTTACTGTGAAGGTAAAACTGCTCTAAAAGTTTATTTTAAAAATTACAATATCAATAGAGTAAAAATGTAACCTACAAAATGGGAGAAAATATATAAAAATCATATATCTGATAAGATTTTAAGATCCAAACAAAACAAATAGACAAAATAAACAAACAAAACAAGTAAAAAACCCAATTCAAAAATAAGCAAAGGACTTGAGTACACATTTCTTCAAAGATGATATCACTAATTATTGGGAAAATGCAAATTAAATACCAAAATGAGATACCATCTCATATCCATTAAGTTGGCTACTATTTAAAAAAAAAAACAAGTGTTGTTGAGGATATGGTAATAATTGGAATTCTCATGCCTGTTGGGGGGAATTAAAATAATACAGCCATTGTGGAAAATAGTATGGTGGCTTCTCAAAAAATTAAAAATATAATTACTATATTATCAAGTAAATCCAATTCTGGGTATATACTGAAAAGAGTTGAGAGCAGGATCACACCAGTTCATAATAGCACTAATTGTGGTTGCCAGCGGCTGGCGGAAACTGAATTATGGGAGGCTATTATTTAATGGGTATACATTGCAGTTTTACAAAATGAAAAGACTGGCAATGGGTGGTGGTGAGGGTAGCACAACATTATGAATCTTAAGTGTGCACATAAAAGTGGTTTAGATGGTAAATTTTGTTATGTGTATTTTACCGTAATAAAAAATTAGAAAAATAGTTGACAAAATTTCATTGATAAAAACTAGAAAAACATAAATATTTAAAAATTACTAGACAATATATGATAAAAATTTTGATGAACTAGAAATTCAACTAGGAATAAAAAACTTAGAGAAGATGTGCTTATTAAATTTGGAAAGTGTTCTCACTGAGATTTGGGAAAAATGTCAAGAATGTCCATTATCCTCATTTCTGTTTAGGTCAAACAAAGTATAAGGCAGTCTAAAGCTGAGGTATGAAGAAAAAATAGACTTTCATTTTCATGGATATAAGTATGTAATTTAAATTAAGAAATGTAAAAGGAGTCTATGAAAATCTGTTGGAATTAATAAATCAATTTTGAAAAATACCTGGATAAAGATCAATGATTCCAAGTAATCTCACTACTATATACCAGCAACAACCAATAAGAAAATGAATGATATTATTTACTTTCCAATTATGGAAAAATGTTAACAACTAAGAATAAACAATGAAATATATGCAAGATCACTACATAAAACAAAACCAAATGTATGCAAGATCTGTAGAGTTACAAGACACTATTAAGATAAACGGGAGATGATAGTCTCATGGAGCAAAGCAACAGAAACTTGTATCTAGGATACATAATGAAAGAGTAAAGACCTATCTAGAACTAAGAGAGTGAAAATCAACTAGGGCTGAAAAAGAGGAAAAGCAGCCCTGCCATGAATCACACTGGGAGAACAGACACAGATAAAGCCAGCTGCAAAATTAACTCTAAGCGCTGTTTCCCCAAGGCTGTGCTGCAGTTCTGAAATACCATAATCACCTCTTCCTTTAATGACCATTGCTTTCTTATCAATGACTCCCTAGCATCACTTTGCCAGTATTACTGGTGATACCTAATCACTAAACAGTCCTTATCACATGACAGCATCCAATCCTTAGTTAATCACTGCTTCTAAACCTACCTCAGAGATATGAAACAATCCAGAAGTGACTCCCGCTTCCCTTAGACTCTCCTAAAAATCGTCTGATGAGAAATCAGACCTTGGAGAAGATGCTTCCCCCATCTCTCTTGTGGAGAGATTTTATGGTTCCCTTTGAGTTTTGAGTTCTCTGCCTTGCTCTGTTGGGTCAGTAAATCTGACTTTGTCAAGCTTTGGGCTATTTTCCGGTGCTCATTTATTGATTAGGCTTTAGCAAATAATTGTCACTAATAATAATTTTAAAAATATAGATGGATAGTTGGCGGTAGGCATAAGGGAAAAAGTAGTAGTGCAGGCAACAAAAAATTTCAGATGGCTAGAAAGCAGGTGAGAAGGTGCTAAACATCATTATTTCTTAGGAAGTATACATTAAATCTACAGTAAGATACAACTACATTCTCCCTAGAACAGTTTTAAAAGCTGGAAATACCAAGATTTGGAACAATCTAACATTCTGTTGGTGGGAATGGGAATCGTTATATCTTTTATGAAAATTGATAAGCAGTATGTATCAAAATAGAACATAGGTATAACACATGACCAATCAGTTCTAACCCACGGTGTACACCTAAACAAAATCCAAATGCATGTGCAAAATACATGCATGCAAAAGAATTTCCTGACAGCTTCATTAATAAAAGCCTCAAGCTGAAGCAATCCAAATGTCCATCAAGAGAAAGGACAAATAGCACTCTGGAATATTCCTGTAATGGGAAACTATACAGAAAAAAAAAATGAACTGCTGCTGCTTTCAACATCATTGATGGATTTCCCAAATACATTGTAGAGTAAGAAAGGCAAAAACTAAGGAACCCAGTGTATATTTCCATAAATATAAAGTTGGTAAAAATAAAGCATATTTGTGGGTGATTGATGTTTGATTCAATGATTGTGAGTGGCAAGCATTACATATGGTTGCTGATAAAAATCTGTAACTCGATCTAGGGCATTGTAATAATGCTGTGTTTACTTAGTGACAACTCTTTAAGGTCTACATGTAAAATTTGTGCATTTAATTTTTTTATATATTATAATTGAGTAAAAATAAAACTAAAGAAAGATTTTTAAATTGTTAGATGGCAACTACCTACTTGGGTAATCAAAATATTTTGGAGTGTCGTAAATTCTGGAAATTGAGTTGTTTTCTTTTTAATCAGAAGTTTCACTCATACTATATTATAGCAGATATTAACATTAGTATGTATAATACATAGAAAGTAGAGGTCAGGATGAAGTTATCTTTTATCCACAAAGAAAATGGATAGAAGTTATTTTTAAAAGGTCTTATTTCAATTACATAAAATATTAAAGGTAAGATTAAATTTATGTTAATTTGCTGTAATTCACTTTATCAGGAAATTACAAGGCAAAATTTGAAAACACCAAACTTTAATCCTTATTATCATAGCCATTAATGTTTGTGAATCTGTAATTTAACTTAAAAATAATAGTGTTGTATATATTTGTTTTATTTACATGAGAGTAATTAATACATCATTTATATTAAATCTATTAAAATATTAAATATTAAACCTATATTTTAAAACAACAACATGACACAATGTTTTAGCAAAAATATTTTGGTAGCAAAATGGAAGGAATTCATTTTTATATTTTACAATATGGAATATAATCTAGATGTCTTTCTTATTTAAAAGCAAACAAATTAAGCTTTTATATCAACCTACATTTTCAGAAGGAACATATTAAATATTAAGCCATTTCTTTAAGAACTTTCATGTTAATTGCTTTGTTCAAATAAATTTTCAATTCTAGCAGTACATATTCTTATTATTCTAGTTTTACAGATGAAAAACATGAGACTTGTAGTACAATGACAGACATTTCACAAGATCCTATTCCCAGTAATTTTGGAGCATGGATTTCTACCGGAACAGTGTAATTTCAGAATCTGTGCATTTAATTAGTATATGATTATTTTTTCCCCTGAAATTTCTTATATTCCAAATTTCCTATAATTAAATGAGATGACAAATCGTAACTGCTATTTAAGAAAATTCCCAAGTAAGAAATGTCACCTACTACAATATCTTTTTCTACATAGTAAGTAATGATTTATGGCTCCCATGACATTTAGCTCACTATCAAATAAAACTGAACAATAATAAGCATTGCTTTAGGCAGGTAATGTTCTTTTTCTTTATGTTGATAATCTCATTAAAAATGGTATTTTCAACATCATTGTTCAACTTTCGAGCTCACATTTTTGAAGAATTCATTTCTAAATTGTAGTATAATCCAATTGTGAGAAGACTTTTACATATTTTGTAAAATATTTTTAAAATATATTATAAAAATATATCTTTTGTTGAAGAAATTTAGTGGTTATCAATTAACTAAAAGTTACATGTTCACTCTATATTGAAAATTGTTACTTTATATACATAGAGTCCAAAGTATATTCTGCATAATAGTCTAAAAAAACTATTTTAGGTTTAGAAAATTGGAGATGGAGTAATTATGTCATTGTTAACTTCTGTATGAACAACTCACATATACTTTTTGAGCCTCAGTTTCCTCATTCGTTTATTTAAGAACTCTGTCATTTATACATATTCTAATGATTATGTTTATATATGCTGATAATTAACATATTTTAGAGCATATCATCTGAACTTTTTATATGTATTACTATATTTAATCATCACAAGCAGCTGAGAGACTCAGTCTTCCAATATAATATATAACCTTCTTAATGAGAGGTAAATATTGAATTGCCTAGGACCTAAAAATGCCTGTTATCCTAGAAGAGGAACTGGCATTCTCTAAAGCTCAATGGAAATTGGGTATAGTTCAAAGCTTAAAGTGATTATCCCTGGCCAATTCTAAGGACTGGGCAACTTTCGGTCTTGAATCCCATTATTTCTCCATTTGATCGTAATAAAGGGTCAAGATGAAGTATCTAGGAATGCCAGAATGGACAATTTTGTCTGTGTTAGACATACCATAAAGCTGTAATTGCAAGGCCCATAATCACACCCATTGGCTATGTGCGGGGAGGGCCTGTGCAGTCAGCTGCTATGGTGGGATGAACTGGCACCCGGGCTGGGACTTCTCTACTCAGGCAGCTCATGTCCCTGTCAATCCTCAAGTCAATGCACGAGTTCCAGAGGAGAATGGAGACCACAGAGAATAAGATTTTTTTTGTTTTTATTAACAGCTTTGGACAGAGTAACTAAGAGTAACCATAAAATTAGTCTATTTCCTGATAAAATTTTGGGTCAAAACAGAAACCTGGTGAACCCTCCCTTGTCATAACTGCAGGCTTTGCTGCATCACTATAACATCTTTACAGTGAGAATAGAAAGAATAGTAGAAGAGGGCACAGATCAACCACAAGAGGATAATATGAATCCCGAAATTTTACTCCTTCCTTATCTGGTTAGAAAAATGGAAGTGTTATCAAGTGTAGTACAGCCTCCAGGGTCTTGCTAGTTGAACATCCCCTGAAATAACAGTTATCTGGTGATTCGGGTAAGATATTCAAAATTCACTCAGTCTGACACTAAAATACTCTCACAGTTCAGGAACTATTGTCAAGCAGTTCTGCACATAATATGTTGGGAATCCAATGTCTCCTCTACTTTAGCAGTTCTGCAGTGTTTCCATAACAATGTCCATGACTAGCCTCATAGCAGGTATGTGTTAAAATGGTAGAGTTTACTGAAGGTGCAGTGATGATGTTTATTCATGCCTGGTATTCAGGTCCATGAACTTAGGAATTATGATCAATTTGTCATAATTCTTTGTTAATCAGCTTGTCAAAAATTTCTTGCTGTCTGGTCTTCCAAAAAAAAAAAAGGGCTGGCTTTCTGCAAAGTTCAGTGATAACTTTCTGTGGATCATAATAAATCTCATTCATCTTTAAGGCCTCTATGCATGGCCTCTATAATGCAGGACTATGGTGCTTCTCTAACCCTAAACACTGTTGTATTCCAATCTACTTGTTATAGCTGATGCATAAAGGCTTTGTCACCAGCCATCTCATCATGACAGGGAAGCAATTAAAGGTAATACAATAAATATTGAGAGAACAGGATAATCATGAAGCCACAGTTTTGCCACCTATATTATAAGTATATTTTAACTACAGATTCCTTAATCATTGAACTTAAAACCCTTGTGTTAGATACCTTCCCATGCTGAAACTCTTTCTTTCCTTAGAGTGGATAAGTAACTGTGTTCTCACACATGTGCTGATGTTCTCACTATGAGTTTTCTGGAATGAACATAAGGCTTGATATGTGTAACACATGATCAGTTTCTGTTTAATTTTCATGACTCAAAGGCATAAAACTAGAGAATGACAAGCAGAGACCGTGACTTTCCTACCATTCTCCATCTCCCCTTTTTCCTTATTAATAGAACTTTTATTTTCTGAATCAGTTCTGTATGATGGTAAAACTGCAATTGTTTTACCTGTCCTACAGTTAAAGGTGACCATGTAACACAGCTCTGGCTAGTACAGTATAAAGCAGGAATCATTTCATTAGAATCCTGGGAAGGAGACTCACATGACACTGTTTTTGCACTTGCTCTTCCCCTTTCCAGCTGCCTGGAATATGGCAGTGCTCCAGGCAGCCGTGGCAGACATCTGGAGTGCACGGGATAAGGTTCGACTCTAGAAATCTACGACAGTAGGTCTCAGATGGGAACATGCCACTCTGGATTTTATGATTTCTTTTAATACAAAAATAAATCTTAAATATTTTCTTAGCTCATGATTTTTTTTTAACTTCCTAGCATCTGTAGCTGAACTTGATTCTAATAGAGTAGTATAATAAGGGCAAGATGTAAATCCTGGTCATATGGCTTATCTTTGCCTATGTTCTTAACCACCAAGTTATACTACAAGGATTGTTCTGACATTGAAATGAAGAAATATTCGTGATATTTTAAAATATGTAAATGTTTGGCATTGTTTCCATATGTAAGTTATGGACATAAAATAATGAGACAATAGTCACAACTATAGAACTTGCATTTTACTTAAGAACCACACAGTGTATTATACAAGAATAATATACATTGAATTGAAATATTAATAAAGTGCCCTAAAAAATGTCAATTTTAAAATTCTCATAGATTAGATTTCTTCATAAACTCACTTTATTAGTCAGATTTTACAGATTTAACCTCTCATTATAAATGAAACGGTGAAATAAAAAACTTAGTAACTATAACATTGATTTTATGGATAATGTTTTCCTAATACCCCCTGATTTTGTTTATTTTCCCCATTAAATATTGCAAACTCTTACTGACTGAGAAGTCCCAGAGAGCTTACTTTATATATATAAATCACATAGTTCATATTCTAAAGTGCATATAAGATTGGAAAGATAAAATAATTTAGGGTTATATTAGTCTAGCTTTGTGTCTCATTAGAGGCACTGCTCTGACACCAAAATAGCCAGTTTCTCATTTGCAAAATAAGGATAAGCCCTACCAAGTGAGGTAAAAAATAGACATAATATATATAATTTAGCTGTCTACATCAGTGCTTAGCATTTGGTAAGTGATTATTATTGCTTATATGATATTACTGGATGAATACATATATGAGAATGAGTGAAAGTATGAAAATCTCAAATAATATGTTTCAAAGAAAAATAGTGCATGAAGTAGATGAGGAAATTTGAGATTTCTTACTCAGTCATAATGTTTTAAATGAAAAATTCTTTCTCAAATATTTCAGTAAGATATTTCAGTTCACAGATTTTAAAGATTGATCAGTCTGATCAAATATCTAATATGACTGAATTGTAGCAATAGCTCAATTCATTTGACCCTTATGCTACATCAGGGATTTAAAAGAAATAATCTCACTTTAGGTGTTTGGTTTGGAATTTATAGTAATTATTTGCATACACACCCTTTCCCATTGCCTGTAGCACATATTTCATTCATGTAACTTTACATTTTCTCCATTACTACAGTTGTTTAGGCAGATATTATTCAGATATTAATCCTTAATGGCAGAAAACATGTTATTTATTGTTATATTATTGCTGACCAGCAAAGTGTCTCACACCTGGTCAATAATTAATAAACCTGTTTTTTATTGTATGAATCAGTGGCAAGAAGTTGGTAACTTATCCAATTAGAATCTTACATCCAGTTAGAATTTTATAGTCAACAGTGCTAACTTATTTGGTATCATGTCCTTCTGTGTTTTTTGCTTCCAAGGTAGTATAAAGTAACAAATGCTAATGCTATTATTTACAAAAAATTTAAGAACTTATAGACACTTTGAAAGCACACAACTGTTCAATTATTACAATAATGCTTTATGGAATAAGTTAATATATGGCTGTTTTATTGTCTTATTGTTTAAATTATATGACTGATATTTAGGATAGTTTGCTATTATATTCTCAATCATTTTTAAAATTAAATAGCATAAGATTAAAACTTCTTCCTTATTTTATGTGTCTGTGCATTTGGCTTAAAAG
This sequence comes from Smutsia gigantea, assembly GCA_032199065.1. NCBI lineage: Eukaryota > Metazoa > Chordata > Mammalia > Pholidota > Manidae > Smutsia > Smutsia gigantea. Next base: position 946,467 of record JAVSCE010015400.1, read on the forward strand.
CACACATTATACTGAACTCCTTTAAACATACCTATGGCACCTATTATGGGAAAGGCATGGACCTTCTGCCATTCTTTAATCATGAACTGAATTACCTTTCTTAAATTAGCTATTTATTTTGATATAATTATAGATTTCATATCAACTGTAAAAAATATTACACAGAGATCCAATTTATCCTTTAACATCTGGCAGAACTTACAGTAAAATATCAATATCACAATGAGGATACTGATGTTGAAGATAGAAAACATTTCCATGATCACAAGGATTCTTCATACTGCTTTTCTGATAACCACATCAACTTCTCTTCCATCCCATTATCCCATTATTCTTTGCCAACCATTAGTCTGTTTTCCACTTCTGTAATGTTGTCATTTCAAGAAGGTTATATAAATGGAATCATTCAATATGTAATCTTTGAGGACTGGCTTTTTTTGCTGAGCATAATTCTCTGGAGAATCATCCAAGTTGCTTCATGTGTCAATAGCCTACCCCTCTGTGTTGCTGCATATATTCCATGGCAGCAGTGGAGCACCACCGTCCTACTCGTTCATCCACTGGAGGACGTGACAGAGTTTCCTGTTTTTTACTATTACAGATACAGTTGCTTTAAATATCTATGTACAGGTTTTTGTGTGAATGTAATTCTTCGTTTCTTTGGAGTAAATTCCCAGGACTGTAATTGCTGATTTTATAAAGAACAAAAAGTATTTTTAAATACTCCTATGTAGTCTTTTACATTCTTCTTTTTATTTTTATTTTTTGTCATTGGTATTATCTACCCTTTTACCTATAATTAATATATTTCAAGGATTTTTCACTCAGGATCTAACAGTTACAATGAAATAGTTGGTTATGCCAACAGGAGAATATCATTTATTATTATATCTGAATTTAATAATTTTCTCTGTTGATGAAATCATACTGTATTTGACACCAGAAACCTTGTTCAATACCATATCATTTCTCAGTATGCCTATCAATGGATAAATTTTAACTCTAAGTACTCTGTTAATTGCCATTTTAGACACAACTTTAATATTTTATTTTATGGTCTATTTTTGTCCTGGATAAAAATATACATCAAATATGTAATTGCAAGTTGAATGTTTAATGCTTTTCCTTTAAAGGAGCATGTGGTCTTCTTTTCTTTTATGCACACAACTTAGTTGAACATACTGCTATGTCTTTCAAAGTAAATAAACATATTTCAAGTCAAACATAGATTGAGAAAGACCTTGGTGTGTTATTAACATGTTATGGTAAAAACTAAGGGAAAGGAGAGGATGAAGGGAGCAAACAGGTAAAAGGGGGAAAGCTCCTTTCAACCTAATTACGAAAATGTGGTATATGACTGTGCTTCAGCCAGTTCCTTATATATCCTTCACTGGCATCCCTGAGTGAGCTTATAGCATAACATGGAACAAGTCAACAGAATGCAGACATATATAGGTTATGTATAATAAAGGAGACATGCCAGTACAGTATACACTGTGATCATGTAGAAGACACTTAGTACAGGCTGGGATGCCTAAGATAAGTCAGAGTTGCCAAAAGGCTCCTGAGAATCAGAAATGATGAGCTGAGAGTAGGAGGACAGGATGAGAGAGCCCAGCGAAGAGATTAAAAACTCTCCAGAGAGATGCAAAAACAGAAACAAACTGAGCCAAAGAAAAACAGGTGTGTTTTGAAAATTTTAGTAGTTTTGCATTACTATAATAACTCTAAGAACTAGAAAAGCCAAAATAACCAGTTGGAAAATTAAAATTAATTCATCATATAATATCTGAAGAAATACATATGAGAACCTCTAAATACTTAGGTGTAGCACATTCATGATTAGGAGGGAAATATACTGTATCTGTACGTAGAAATGCAATTTTATATTTCTTAGAATCTATGTTAAAATCAACAAGGAAAATTCAAAACATACAGAATAAATATAAATTTTACTTAAAAGAATATTATGGTAATATTAGATCTTTGTAATATATGTAGATCGTAACATTCAAGTTGATCTTTCATTGCAAATATCACTGCAATGGCATTACCTGTATGTGTGCTTTCCCACGGGAGATGGTGTCATTAAAACACACAAAATATGAGGCAAAATTCTCAGTTAAATCAGATAGACCTTTGATGTATCATGTATGTACATATGTGTGTGTATATCTATACAAATATATACACATGTATTTACGTATATCGATATATAGACACACATGTATATTTTAGATCTACTTATATGTGAATGCAAACGTTTATTGTAATTTTGGAAATAAAATTTGCAAGTATTTATTGTATTCTGAGGGATAAAATTTTTTTTTCATTCATATGTAACAGCAGAATAAAAATAAAACTTAAGGAAAAATATGATGAATAGAGGAAGAATAAAATAGTTTATTAATTAAATTTATACTAATTCCTGATTGCTAGTTATATGAAAGTAGAAAATTATCACATATCACAGAATATGTCAACAAAAATGACAAGTATTTTTTACACATAAGAATTAAAAATAATTTTCTGACAAAATGCTGTGTTTACAAATAAATGAAAACATTTTAGTTGATTGAATAATTTTGTATTTTGAAAATGTTAATTTCTATTAGGAATAGACATTAGGTCATGAATTAAACTTCTTCCCTTTAACTAGTACCTTTATTTTTAGTTGCATCCTGGAAAGAACAAACAAGATTATGAAGGATCATGACACATTATTTTAAAAAATTTAAATAGTTTAAAAGGATCATTTTAGTAAAGATTGTAAAACTCAATGAATAATTCTATTAAATGTAATAGATGTTATTGAAGAGCAAGTCCCCCTTTTGGTACTAGAGTTTACCTTACCAGATGTGCAAGGTTACATTTTCATGATTCAGATTTGTTTTCAAGATCTTAGCTGACAGCATCACTCTTAACGACTTAAAATAAAAAGAAAATATAGATATACTAAAGAGACTAATTTGCATTGATAAAGCATTCAGTATCATTCTCATTACATCAAAGTTTTACTTGACTGTTTCAGCTTTCAAAAGCGTATGCTTTATTTGAAGTCTCTTCTGGTAGATCCTGTTAATTAAATCTTTATCTCTAAAAGTATTAAGAAAGTACCATGAACAACAGGAAAAAAGCTACTTTTTATTTAGGTGAATATTAACTTCATTCTTCCTTCACCACGCCCTGGTAAGATTCTGGATAGCGGTGAGATTAGATGAATTTAATAGGTGACTGAGTCTCTGTTTCCCTTAGTAGGTCACTTCCAAAGGGCTTTACTAAATTGCGAGGCAGGGCTAAAACCTTCAAGTGCGTTTTTTACATTTTGGTAATCCCCAACTTCTTTTCTCCTAACAAATCTTTCTCTAAATATATGTCCATTATTTCATAGATATCAATTAGGATATATTAAATAAATATTTCAAAGGAAAAGATAATAGCAACTAAAGATAATGATAATAAAATTGACTTAAAAATATTAGTGAGTTTCTCACTGGTCACTAAATGACTTTTAATGAGTTTATATCTATCTATGGTATGAAACTACCAATGTTTTTGAAGGAAAATATCTTTTTTGGCTTTGTAATTGATTTGCTCTGTACAGCTCCTATTAAATAAAACATATTTTTAAATAAGTAATTTCATACATCCTTCTCTTTTAAAAGTAAAGCTAAGAAACAAAAAATGGCATTTATAATTTGAAATGAAGGCATGTTGTGAGGGTATGATAGGAATATTAGTAAATAAAGATTTATATTATGTTAAGAAATATGTTCATATTATTTCACATGTTCATAATACTCCACAATGTTCTATCAATGGAAATGTTATAAATTCCATTGTAAGGACATATTTCTCATGGGTGTATTACTTTTCTTTTCCTAATTAAAAAGTGGTATGTCTCTGGAATACTGGACTAAATGTAATCTGTAGTAATTTATTTTTTGACAATTCTGAACACAATTAGATCTCAAATAAACACCTAAGAGCTACAGCCGTGCATGCCTTTTAGTATTCAATTTTCTCCAAATATTCAATAGTTAGTAGGTAGCTCTAAAAATCTAAATATATGATGGAAGAGAGTTTTGTGTTAAAACACCTGCTAAGGATAATTAAAGATCTTGGTATAATATGTGAATATTCATGATTTTTAAAAATATCAGTGCAAATGGCCCAGATGCTACCTCATAATGATTTACTTTGGCCATATTGTGGGTTACATAGAAAGACAAATCTTGTGTTTAAATCAAGTGTTCAAAAAAAAAATTACAGACATTGATGGTTATGCCCTGACCATATGTCTTAGAAGAGAAACTTTCCCTGATGCCAAACTCTAAATTGCCACCTATTCCTTTGTTCAAAAATCCCTTAATAAGTGACTACTATGTGGCAAGCACCACTGTAATCATTGTAAATACAACAGTAAGCAAAATAATTAAGATCTCTCATACAGCTTATATTCTAGTGAGGTGACACAGATAATACAAAACTAATGATATAATGGATAAGAGTGGTGATAATGTATATGTGGTGTAATTAGTCTATCAACAGATAAAGAATAGATTTCAGGAGAGTTATTTCTGTAATGGTGGAATTTAAGGAGAGAGATGAATGAAATCAGAAATTGAGCCAGATGGAGATCTAGAAAAAGAGCATTAAAGAGACAGAGAAAACAAGATATCTAAAGTTCCTGAGTCAGGAAAAATAAATAAATTATGTGTGTAAGGAAATGGGGAATGGTGCAGCCAGAATTCAGTGGGTGATGGGAAGGGTAATAGGCAAATGACTCACATGTCTAAGATGCTGGGGACCATGGTTAAGAGTCAGATGTTATTTTGACTATGAGCAAGTTACTGATTCACTTTACAGCAAGTTTTAAACTGCATGTCCTTAGGAAATAGATTTCTAGTTCTCTAATTTGTTCCCATAATATCCACTATGAGGCCCTTTATCTTACTAGACTATTTACTGATTTATCACTTTCCTCAAATCCATTCAGAAATATATGAGAATTTCAATTGTCCCACATGCCCTCCAACATTTAATATTTCAGTAGGTGTAATTTTAGTCATTCTTTTGTAATGGTGTATCATTATGGTTTTCATTCATAATTCCCTGATGACTAATAGGGCTGCACAAGTTTTCATGTGCATGTTGGCTATTGGGTGTCTTCACTGAAGTGCCTGTCCAAGATTTTTGTCATTTTTCCTATTACTTATTAATATTAGTAGTAGTATTTTGTTATTGATTAATAAAGGTTAATTATATATTCTAGATACATATCTGTCATATCTGTATGTATCTTTCTTACACACACACAAATATTTGAGAACTTTTCTTCAACTTATCACATTTAATTTTATTATGTTTAATATTTTTGTGTTTTCTTCATAAAATCTTTGTTTATGTTCTGGTTGCAAAATATTTTATTTTCTTTTGTAGAAATATACTTTCAGCTTTATGTGTAGATACATCTTGAATTAATTTTTGTGACTAGTCTAAGGTAAATATTGCAGTGGACTTTTTCATAAATATTTGCAGTTATTTCACCTGCAAAGACTTTTATTTACCCATTGAATAGCCTTTACATTCTTGTCAAAATTATCTGACCATAAACTGTGGGCTTCTTTCTTGTTATCTTTTCTTGATAAAATTTTTCTATTCTTTCACCAATAATACATTGTTATTTTTATTAAAGTTTTCTGTAAACCTTGAACACAGGGAGTTCTGTTTTTCTGAGGATTGTTTGTCTATTCTAGGCTCTTTACTGTACCATATAAATATTAGAATGATTTTGTTAATATGTACGCCCAAAAAAGCTTTTTGAGACACTAAACTTGTACTGAGCCAATTGATCAATGTTGGTAGTTTTTATATTATATGTATTTCATTTTTCCAATTCATGAATTTGACATATCTCCTCTGTATAACTGGATCTCATTTTAGCTTCTCTCAGTAGTTTTCTAATTTTCAGTGAAGAGCTCTTGCATGATTTTTGATCAGTTTAATACTAAGTGTCTTTGTTGTTTTGTAAATGAAATTGTTAGCTTTTTAAACTGAAAATCAATAGCTTTCTTGAAGCCCAAGAGCTGTAGACATCTATTGTACCTCATTAGTAAGACTATGTGATGCATAGTCACCCAGAGAGGAGGGAAACAGCAATGTGTTCTTTTTCTCCAGGACATGTTCACTCTGAGTCATATGGTGTTTCTTATACTAAAAATATAAAATTAAGGTGTACCAGATAGATGACTTTCAAGGTGTGGCACATCATCTCTTAATGTCCCATTCAATTCCTACATCTTTCCGAAGGCCACTCCATTGCAATTAATTTTCCACCTTTCACCCCATTTCTATGACACTATTTACCACCAAAATCTCATTTTTGCACAATGTTTGCTAGTTTTCTTTAAAAGAAGGGCATCTTGTTGTAATGAATATCTTAATTCACACATCTTCTATAAAATTTATTATCTAATAAATATTAATATAGAATTGAATTAACTTACTACATCTGTTAGCATTAGTATTTCTACATTACAATTATTTTGTTAATATGGCTCAAGTAAATCACTTATTGTTTCTTAACTTGTAATAGAGCTATAGCATCCTAGTCATGATCCTATGCTCAAGTACAATATGTGTTATAATTTTAATTTATGAGTGGATTTTCTAACCAAATTATCATGATTTTATTTATCTTTGCCCTTTGGTAATGCCTTCATACATTGAGTCTGGACTTGTCCATGTGACTTGTTTCGGCTAATGGTACAAAAGAAAATTTAAGTCAAGTAGGTCCTTTGTAAAACACTAGCATCCTTTCATTTCTTCTCTCATTCCTCTTTGCTATGATAGTTAGCCTACTGGGGAAATATGAGAAACATAGGCATAGAAAAGTTTCCTCAGTTGAGGTCATCCTATACCAGACAAACCCTAGCCAATCTTCCAGCTGATCACAGTTGTATCAGCAAGCACAGATATGATTAGACAAATTTGGCTATGATCATCAGAACATATAATTGACTGGTTATTATCTTAAGCCATTTGCTTTTGGAATAATCTGTCACCTAGCATTAATGGTGTGGCAGATAACTGATACAATAAAATTGAATGATCCATGGACTAACTCCGGATCATGGATCACACTTAGAGTAGCATTGCCCCAAATAATCCAAATGTATTTATTTTTCCTTGAATATCCTAGGAAAACTACATCCTCTGCTTTTTTTCTTTTTCATTCACAGTAGTCAATTAAACCTTTTAACAGGCTATACAATTAATTTATTATGTTGGGTTCTATTTCTAATTGCCCCTATCCAAGTTTATACTCTAGGGGCAGAGATTTTTGTTATGCTTATTAATATATACCAAGCACATAAAACAAAGTCAACACAAAGGAAATCTTCAGTAAATATTTCTTGAATTAATTAATATTTTCTTAAATCATCTAAATGAAGAATATGGAATGAATAAATTATATTCAGGAAGTCAGATTGTGTAGAATATTTAGCTGTCAAGAGGCTTTTATGACGAAAGTCAGTGACTAAAATAGCAATTTGCAAGCCCTTGATAGGTCCCTATAAATAAATATCCTGTAGTAAAGACTGATAATAGAATAGGAAAAATTCTGTAGTAATGAATAATTTTGATCTCTTTGCTGATAAACTACCTAATCTCTAACAAAACTCTGAGGGCAAATATGAAAGAAATTAAATCATACATACCAAAGATTGTGTGATACATGTATTTGTGTGTACCATTTACAAGTACTTTTTGAATTTTTCTTGAAATTACCAAATTATTGATATAATTTTAAATATAAAAATAACAACAGAAATTGCCAAATTATTGATATAATTTTAAATATACAAATAACAACAGAAAAGATGAATAAACTTTATATTATAAGAATTAAGTATATTAAATATACATGTACATTCATGAAAAGAAATAAACACATCTGCACTTAAGGCAAATATGAGCTCTTGAAATAATATGTGGAAACATAGAGAAGGATACATGACATCTTCAAACAAAATATATGTACTCTGGAATACAGAGTACATTTTTTATTAGTTTGTACAGAATTAGAAATATATTTTTTATAGCTACTGGGAACTATTTGGACATTTTTCTGAGTTTTATAGCTTGAAATGGAAACAATTTATGTAAACCAATGTTAATAAACATCAGAAAGCTCATTAGCAGTGCCATAGTGTTAGTGCATAAATTATTAATTCCAAAAATATGATTAAAATAAACACTTTAACTATATTCTAAATTTTAATTTAAAAACTTTGAAACATGACAATGAATATTTCTGCTACTAATTTTTTTTTGGCAAACAGACACCAATAAAAACAAAGACACTTTTAAAAATGTAAGAAAGACTTCATTTCCAACATGACTACAAAATATTATCTATGAAAATAAACAGTAATGATATACAAATGGATATATGGAAACATATTACTTTATATAAATATATATGTATCTAAATAGACATAGATATAGATAAAATGGAATGTATGTATCAAAACATACATGACAGACACATAGATGGACAGACAGATAATGGGATATAATGGTAAAACAATAGTGGCTTATCACTACTGTTGAATCAGACATCTTAAAAATCATAATGCTAAAACAACTTTGAATAATAAATCTGAATGTTAAAATGCATGAATAACTAAAATGTGGCTTGTCAAAATTACTCAAGAACAATAACAGATGAATAAAGCAATAATTAATAAATTGAATTTCAAATCAGAATCAATTTACTGCTATCCCTGCTCCAAATAATCCAAGCCCAGATAATTTACTGTTAAATGATACCTAAAGCCATCAAATAATCCTAATATTATGCACACAGTTTATGGGACAGAAAAAGAGGAAAAACTGATTGACTTTTAGCATGAGGAAAATGAAACCATTTTTCACAACCAGAAAAAACATTAATAATGCTTACTTACAAATAGAGATATAAAAATTTCAAATAATCTGTGTAGAAGTTGAATTCAGCAGTGTGTGCATGTGTATATACAGAAAAAGAATCAAGTAATGTTTGATATAATCAAGAATTAAAGATGGTTTGATATAACATTTAAAAAATAGAAGAAAATAATATGATTAATTCAACAGATGCTAATGAAAACATTTAATTAATTTCCAATCATGAATATAATTGTCATTTAGGGATATAAATGAATCCATCAAAGTATACTTAAAATCTATTAGTTAACATCCCTACTGAAGTCAGGAAAAACATAAAAGTGGTCCTTAAAATTGTTCAACTTAAATATTGTACTAGTGATTGTAGCTGATCTATTCAGACAAAAATGAATGCATAATTGAATAATATATCAACTGATAAAGAGTCAAGACCACACTTACTTGAAAATAAAAAAAGATTATAATAAAATCTAAATGAATATATACACAGATGTTAGTAATAGGAAAATTTTATTGTTACTTGGTTAAAGATCAGCATAAAATTATGTAGGATATTATGTATCCTTCACAATCAAACATAATGCACAGTACAACAGAAGTGATAATCAAATACTTAATATTCTAAGTGCACACTGACTAATCATAACTGACAATATTATCACAGGAGTAGAGTCCTTGGCCATTGTTATGTTGCAAGTGAGACACCTTGGAGAAAAACAAGAATTTAGAGGTTGGATGGTGGTGGTATTTACAAGTTCACCATAGTAGCTCATTTTCACCTACTCTAGAAGAAGCCCAATACTTTTTTAGAGCTAAGATAAATATACCCATCATCTGAATGTCAACATGTACAAAGAATATTTAATAATTATTGAGTATTTGCTATGTGGCACGTGACATTCTAAGCAATTTACATTTATTAACTCATTCAATCATTACAACAAACTTATGAGGAGGTATATTTATTATTTCTATTTTTATAAGTGAGCAAAATATTGTTCAGTGATTTTACATTTTCCAAAGTGGTGGAGTTAAGAGTTGTATACAGACATTGTAAACAGGATCCAGAATCTCTACTTTTGATTTTACCATCACAGCATAAGCATAAAATTTTAAAGTTGTCAAAAGTCTATGAGGAAAATTATTTTGCTTATCAAATTATATATTTTAAATGAATAAAAAGAGATATAGCATTATTATGGAGTGTCATCCTTAGTGTTTTAAAGATTTTAGTTAAACATTTAACACAAATTCACACTAAGTGGAATCTCACAAAACTTTTAAGCCACATGAAAGCACAAGGGAAACAAATAACAAAGACAATTTTTGATATGGAGGAAAAGATGGTGGGATTTAATCCATCAAAGAACACTATAAAGTTAGAGCATGTAAGTCTAGTACTACTAACACAGGAATACATACTTAAACAACTGGAAAAAAATGAAGCACCCTGAAACAGACTAACATGCATACAATACTTGATTCATTTCCAAAAAGTAGCATTATAAATCCATAGGTAAATTTAGAGAATTTGTTATACTTCTAAGTTGTGCTGAGACAACTATTCATATAAAATAATTAAATTAGCTCCCTATTTTTCAACAACCCCAACTATAAATTGCAGGTATATTGAAGAAACTTAAAAGGAAAATGCAAATCCAAATAAAATGCATGAAAATAGCTTTGACTATGAGATAAGCAAGGATTTCTTAGGCAAATCATCAAGAATCCAAAAAACAAAACAGAAACATTGTTAATATATTTACCATAAAACTAAACTATTCTGCAAAGCAAGATGTTATGCAAAACATTATAAATAAAAGACAAGACAGAATTTCAGAGCAGCTGTTAGCAATGTTTTCCACCAACAAAGTATTACCCAGAATATTAAAGATCTCTTAAAAGAACAAAAAATAAATGATCCAAGCATATGACTTAGAGCTATTCCTTGGGAGAAAAATTATATGCAAATAATACAATAACATAAAGGATTACATCACCAGTAATCAGGGAAATGTTAATTTTAAAAGCAGCAGATTGTCATTTAACCTCTATTATGTAGGCAAAATTAAAATCTAATAAAGAGATGAGAAACAAAAGGAACTTATAGTACTCTAAACTGGTACAACCACTTTCAAAAACAATTTGATAAAGTCTAAAAAATGTTGAAGGCAAAAATGCACATAGAGGGAAGGAAAAAATGACACATGCACCATGATACTATTTCCATATTATGGAAAAATATGCAAGAGAGCACTCTATATTATATGGCTGCAGAAATGTGAATTAAACTTATAAACACATACAAAGAAGGAGAAACATAATATTAATGTTGGTATTTTTCACTAAGGACAGAGGCAGTTAGATGCTATGGGGCAGGTATGCCCAGCAGGTTTAACACCCTTTACACCTGATATGAAGGTTCATAGAGGTGAGTAAATTTGTTGTCTTGCTATTTATGCATACATTCATGTGAAAATATTTAAGCATAATTACTTTTCAAAAGTAGACATTATTTTATTAATTCAAGAAAAATTTTTGAGCCCCCAATTTGTCCCAGTTATGTCTTAGGTTCTGGGGATATAGAAGTATACAAAATAGCCAACTGTTTTTCCTACATGGCAGCATGCTAGGTTCGAGAGAGTGGGAAATGGTGTCTGGTAAGTTGACAGGCTATAAAAAAATATATATATAGACTATATTAGGCAGTAAGTGAAATATAAAACCAAGATAAGGAGATAGTTTGTAATGAAGAACATTGTAAAGAAACGGTTCAGGGAAAGTGTTTGTGGTAAAAATGACATTTTCATAAGTGAAGATGGAAGCAAGGGACAGGCTTGGGGAAATGGTTTAAATGAAGAGAACAGCAATTACGATGATACTGGGAAGGATGTGTTTGGCACATTCAATAAACAGGAATTTGAAAGAGGCCAGTGTTGCTGGAATGACTTCATGCCACATTTTAGAAATCACATTGTATCATCATTAATGAACAAACACAAGCACATTTTAATTTTTGTAAAAAAATAAATAATAGGAACATAAAATATACAGCTTAATGTAAACAGAAGGATTTTCATTTTGTGAAACAATTTCATATTTCATTTTCCCCAACACTAAATAAGAAGTGTTTTAAAGTGTTTTCACTGTATTTTTATGTAACATATAAGTTAGAAAAAATTTTTTTCAAATACACCATTTAATTTTAGTAAGTTAGCTATCCAACCAAATTTTCCCATAAAAATATAACTAATGTGTGCTGATAGTGCTAATGAAAATTCATCAAAAATTAGTTTGTGTGCTGAAAATGCTAATGAAATTCATCAAAAATTAGTTTGTGGGGAATTCTGGGAAGATGGCGACGTGAGCAGGGTGGTGGAAATTTCCTCCCAAAACCATATACATTTGTGAAAATACAACAAATACAACTATTCCTAAAAGAGAGACCAGAAGACACAGTACAACAGCCAGGCTACAGCTACATCTGCGAGAACTCAGTGCCTCACAAAGCGGGTAAGATACAAAGCCATGACCCGACAGTACCCAAGCACTCCCCCACCCCAGCTCACTAGCAGGAGGAAAAGAATCAGAGTGGGAATGGAATGGAAGCACAGAACTGCTAAATAACCACCCCTGGTGATCTGCATCGGGAGGACAGACACGCATAGCATGGTGTGTTGGAGATTAGAGAAACGGAAGGGCAGGATCCAAGACAGAGACTGCAAGTGGGTCCCCACAGCTGGCTACTCTGGGACAAAAGAAAAGTGGGCACTTTTTTAAAAGTCTTAAAGACACAAGGGCCCAATAGTGGAACAAAATCATTCCAGCACACTCAGCCCAGCAGGCTGGGAATCTTGAGGAATTTCGGGTCCCCTAACTGGCTGCCGGGTAAAGCAACTCCGCCAAAGCCTTCAAGGTGCTAAGCAACCTGCCATTTTTTCCCCTGGGCCGGTACAACAAACAGTCTGGAAGATCCACCACAACTGCAGATCAGCGGGAGAGTGGCCCTGCCCACATCAGCCACACAGAATCTCCTCCCAGTGGGCATGCAGCTAACCGGGAACGGCTGTGGAAGCCAGAGCAAAGTCTGGAAAGCACCAAGAGGCGAAGAATAAACCTGGAGTGGCTAAAAATCCCCACAGTGCTCTAGGCTAGCCTGAGGGCAGCCCCGCACATGACAGCTCAGATTGTCCAATAAACAGCTTCCTGGTGTGCAGGTAACCAGCAATGGCTGCAGAGAATGGCAAGGAGAACAACAGGCAGGAAGGGACTTTGTTTTCCCAGCTGACACACGTGGCACCTGCCTGTGACCACTTCTACGGTCATGAAAAGACAGAAGAATCGGTCCAGTCAAGTATTACCCAGACAACACCAGAGAGAGGCCCTGGTGGGATAGATTTAAACAATCTTCCTGAAAAAGAATTCAGAATAAAAGTCATAACCATGCTGATGGATCTACAGAGAAATATGCAAGAGCTAAGGGAGGAAGTCAGGAGAGACATTACGGAAATGAAACAATCTACTGACAGACTCAAGAGCAGACTGGACGAGGTGAAAGAGACTGTTAATGGAATAGAAATCAGAGAACAGGAATACAGAGAATCTGAGTCAGAGAGAGATAAAAGGATGTCTAGGAATGAAAGAATATTAAGAGAACTGTGTGACCAATCCAAACAGAACAATATTCGCATTACAGGAGTACCAGAAGAAGAAGAGAGAGAAAAGGGGATAGAAAGTGTCTTTGAAGACATAACTGAGGAAAACTTCCCAAGCTGGGAAAGGAAATAGTTTCTCAGGCCATGGAAGCCCATAGATCTCCCAACACGAGGGACCCAAGGAAGACAACACCAAGACATATAATAATTAAAATGGCAAAGATCAAAGACAAGGACAGAGTATTAAAGGCAGCTAGAGATAGAAAAAAGATCACCTTCAAAGGAAAACCCATCAGACTATTATCAGACTTCTCAACAGAAACCTTACAGGCCAGAAGAGAATGGCATGATATATTTAATGCAATGAAACAGAAGGGCCTTGAACAAAGAATACTCTATCCAGCATGATTATCATTTAAATTTGAGGGCAGGATTAAACAATTCCCAGACAAGTGAAAGTTGAGGGAATTTGCTTCCCACAAACCAACTCTACAGGATGTCTTAAAGGAACTGCTCTAGATGGAAGCACTACTAAGGCTAAAAAGATGTTGCCAGAGAAAATAAAATCATAGCAAAAAAAGCAGACCATCCAAGTACTAACTAAAGGACAAAAATAAAATCAACTGCCCACAAAAACATTCAAAGGAAACGTAAAAGAGCACAGAATAAAATACATAGCATATAAAGAATGGAGGAGGAAGAATAAGAAGGGAGAGAAATAAAGAATCATCAGACTGTGTTTATAATAGCTTAACAAGAGAGTTAAGTTAGACTGTTAGATAGTAAAGAAGCTACCCTTAAACCTTTTGTAACCATGAATCTAAAGCCAGCAATGGCAATAAGTACATATCTATGGATAATCACCCTAAATGTAAATAGACTGAATGCACCAATAAAAAGGCACAGAGTAACAGAATGGATAAAAAATCAAGACCCATCTATATGCTGCTTACAAGAGACTCACCTGAAACTCAAAGATATGCACAGACTAAAAGTGAAGGGATGGAAAAAGATATTTCATGCAAACAACAGGAAGAAAAAAGCAGGTGCTGCAGTACTTATATCAGACAAAATAGACCTCAAAACAAAGAAAGTAAAAAGAGATGAAGAAGGACATTACATAATGATAAAGGGGTCAGTCCAGGAAGAGGATATAACAATAATAAATATATATGCACCCAATGGACTTCCAGGAAGATGGCGGCATGAGCAGGGCAGTGGAAATATCCTCCCCAAACCATATATATTTATGAAAATACAACACATAAAACTATTCCTAAAAGAGAGACCAGAATATACAGGACAACACCCAGGTGGCAGCTACACCTAAGAGGACTCGGTACCTCACGAAGCAGGTATGATATGTAGCCACAACCTGGTGGAACCCGAGCACTCCCCCACACCAGTGCACCAGTGGGAAGGGAGGATTCAGAGCCGAGAGGGAGTGGAATCACAGGCCCGCCAAATAACCAGCCCTGGTGATCTGCGCCGGGAGCACTGACAAAAATTGCGTGCTGTATCAGAGATTGAAGAGACAGAGGTGCAGGATCCAAGATGGCAGGTCCCCTCAGCTGGCTCTCTGGGACCAAAGAAAACTGCACACTTTTTTAGGGGTCTTAAAGAGACAGGGTCCCAACGGAGGAGCAGGATCGTCCCAGCACACTAAGCTAAGCATGCTGGGATTCCTGGGGAATATTGGACACCATGATTGCTGGTGGGGAAAAGCAGCCACACCAAGACTTCCCACACAGATCAGCACCATCCCATTCGTTCCCTCCCTGGCCAGAGACACAAAGGGCCCGGCGTAGCAGCCATGGCTGCAGAATTGTGGAGAAGCAGCGCCACCTACAGAATCCTCACAGATTCTATTTCTGGCAAGCATTTTTTTTCTTTTTCTTTTTAAAAGTCTTAAAGAGCCCAGTTTACATACGTGGCACCTACCAGCGACCACTTCTTTTGCCATGAAAAGACAGAGGAATATGGTACAAACAAAGCTTAGACAGACAACCCCAGAGAGGGAGCCTGATGGGATGGACATGCACAACCTTCCTGTAAAAGAATTCAGAATAAAAGTCATAACCATACAGATGGATCTACAGAGAAATACGCAAGAGCTAAGGGAGGAAGTGAGGGAAGTAAGGAAAGACAATGCAGAAATGAGACAAGCGATCGATGGGCTTAGCAGCAGACTGGACGAGATGCAAGAGACTGTTAATGGAATAGAAATCAGAGAACAGGAATACAGAGAAGCTGAGGCAGAGAGAGATAAAAGGATCTCTAGGAATAAAGGAATATTAAGAGAACTGTGTGACCAATCCAAACGGAACAATATTTGCATTATAGGAGTACCAGGGGAAGGAGATAGAAAAAGGAATACAAAGTGTCCTTGAAGAAATAATTGCTGAAAACATCCCCAAGCTGGGAAAGGAAATAGTCTCTCAGACCATGGAAGCCCACAGATATCCTGACACAAGGGAAACAAGGAAGACAACACCAAGACACATAATAATTAAAATGGCAAAGATCAAAGATAAGGACAGAGTATTAAAGGCAGCTAGAGAGAGAAAAAAGATTAACCTACAAAGGAAAATTCATCAGACTTCTCAACAGAATTCTTACAGGCCAGAAGAGAATGGCATGATATATTTAATGTAATGAAGCAGAAGGGCCTTGAACCAAGAATATTGTATCCAGCATGATTATCATTTAAATTTGAGGGAGGGATTAAAGAATTTCCAGACAAGCAAAAGCTGAGGGAATTTGCCTCCCATAAACCTCCTCTACAGGATATGTAAAAGGGACTGCTATAGATGGAAGCATTCCTAAGGCTAAAAAGAGGTCACCAGAGAAAATAAAATCATAGCAAAGAAGGCAGACCATCCAAACACTAACTATAGGCAAAGAATAAAACACTTAGTATATAAAGAATGGAGGGGGAAGAATAAGAAGGGAGAGAAATAAAGAATTATCAGAGTGTGCTTACAATAACTTAACAGGATAGTTAAGTCAGACTGTTTGATAGTAAAAAAGCTACCCTTGAACCTTTGGTAAACACGAATCTAAAGCCAGCAATGGCAATAAGTACATACCTATGGATAATCTCCCTAAATGTAAATGAACCAAATGCACCAATCAAAAGACACAGAGTAACAGAATGGATAAAAAAGCAAGACCCATCTATATCCTGCTTACAAGAGACTCACTTCAAACCCAAAGATATACACAGACTAAAGGTGAAGGGATGGAAAAAGATATTTCATGCAAACAGCAAGGAGAAAAAAGCAGGTGTGGCAGTACTTGTATGAGACAAAATAGACTTCAAAATGAAAAAGGAGGAAAAGATAAAGAAGGTCATTACATAATGATAAAGGCGTCAGTCCAAGAAGAGGACATAACCATTTAAAATATATATGCACCCAACACAGGACTGCCAATATATGTGAAACAAATACTAACAAAATTAAAGGAGGAAATACAAAGCAATGCATTCATTTTAGGAGACTTCAACACACTACTCACTCCAAAGGAAAGATAAAAAAAACACAGAAAATATGTAAAGACACAGGCACTGAACAACACATTAGAGCAGATGGACCTAACAGACATCTACAGAATTCTACACCCAAAATAACAGGATACACAATCTTCTCAAGTGCACATGGAACATTTTCCAGAATAGACCACATACTAGGCTACAAAAAGAACCTCAGTAAATTTAAAAATATTGAAATTCTACCAACCAAGTTCCCAGATCACAAAGGTATAAAACTAGAAATAAATTGTAGAAAGAAAACAAAAAGGCTAACAAATACATGGAGACTGAACAACATTTTCCTAAATAATCAATGGGTCAATGACCAAATTAAAACAGAGTTCAAAGAATATATGATAACAAAAACACAAAGCTACAACTTCTGTGGGACACAGTAAAGGCAGTTCTAAGAGGAAAGTATATTTCAATCCAGGCCTATTTAAAGAAGGAAGAACAATCCCAAATGATTAGTCTAAAGACACAATTACTGAAATTGGAAAAAGAGGAACAAATAAGGCGCAAAGTCAGCAGAAGGAGGGCGATAATAAAGATCAGAGAATAAATAAATAAAATTGAGAAGAATAAAATAAAAGAAAAAACAACAATGAAACCAAGAGCTGGTTCTTTGAAAAAATAAAATAAATAAATAAACCCCAAGCCAGACTTATTAAGAGAAAAAGAGAATCTACACACATAAACAGAATCAGAAATGAGAAAGGAAAAATAATGACGGACCCCACAGAAATGCAAAGAATTATAAGAGAGTACTATGAGAATCTATATGCTAAAAAGCTGGAAAACCTAGAAGAAATGGACAACTTCTAAGAAAAATACAACCTTCCAAGACTGACCAAGGAAGAAACAGAAAAACTAAACAGACCAATCACCAGCAACAAAATTGAATTGGTAATCAAGAAACTACCCAAGAACAAAACCTCTGGACCAGATGGATTCACCTCTAAATTCTACCAGACATATAGAAAAGAAATAACACCCATTCTCCTTAAAGTTTACCAAAAAATCGAAGAGGAGGGAATACTTCCAAATTCATTCTATGAAGCCAGTATCACTCTAATACCAAAACCTGGCAAAGACCTCACCAAAAAACAAAATTAGAGACCAATATCCCTGATGAATGTAGATGGAAAAATACTCAACAAAATATTAGCAAACCGAATTCAAAAATACATCAAGAGGATCATTCACCATGATCAAGTGGGAATCATCTCAGGGATGGTGGGTTGGTACAAAATTCGAAAATCTATCAACATCATCCACCACATCAACTAAAAGAACAAAAACCACATAATCATCTCCATAGATGCTGAAAAAGCATTTGACAAAATTCAACATCCATTCATGAAAAAATGCTCAACAAAATGGGTATAGAGGGCAAGTACCTCAACATAATAAAGGCCATATATGACAAACCCACAGCCAACATCATACTTAACAGTGAGAAGCTAAAAGCTTTTCATCTAACATGAGGAATAAGACAGGGATGCCCACTCTCCCCACTGTTATTCAATATAGTTCTAGAGGTCCTAGCCATGGTAGTCAGACAAAATGAAGAAATTCAAGGCATCAAGATTGGTAAAGAAGAAGACAAGTTGTCACTATTTGCAGATGACATGACATTGTACATAAAAAATGCTAAAGAAACCACTCCAAAACTGCTAGAACTAATATCTGAATTTAGGAAACTTGCAGGATACAAAATTAACACACAGAAATCTGTTGCTTTCCTATACAATAACGATGAGTTTACAGAAAGAAAAATCAGGAAAACAATTCCATTCACAATTGCATCAAAAAGAATAAAATACCTAGGAATAAACCTAATGAAGGAAGTGAAAAACCTATACCATGAAAACTACAAGACACTCCTAAGAGAAATTAAAGTGGACACTAACAAATGGAAATGCATCCCATGCTCTTGGCTAGGAAGAATAAATATTGTCAAAATGGCTATACTACTTAAGCAATCTACAGAGTCAATGCAAACCCTATCAAAATACCAACAGCATTCTTCAATGAACTTGAACAAATAGTTCTACAATTCACATGGAACCAGAAAAGACCCTGAAGAGCCAAAGCAATCCTGAGAAGGAAGAATAAAACAGGGGGAATTACTCTCCCAGACTTCTAGCTCTACTACAAAGCCACAGTAATCAATACAATCTGGTATGGCACAAGAACAGACCTACAGACCAGTGGAACAGAATAGAGAGTCCCGACATTAACCCAAACGTATAAGGTCAATTAATATATGATAAAGGAGCAATGGATATACAATGGGGAAATAACAGCCTCTTCAACAGCTGGTGTTGGCAAAACTGGACAGCTACATGTAAGAGAGTGAAACTGGATTACTGTCCAACCCCATACACAAAAGTAAACACAAAATGAATCAAAGACCTGAATGTAAGTCATGAAACCATAAAACTCTTAGAGAAAACATAGGAAAAGTATCTTGGACATAAACATGGGTGACTTCTTCAAGAACATATCTCCCCGGGCAAGGGAAACAAAAGCAAAAATGAACAAATGGGACTATTTCAAGCTTAAAAGCTTCTGTACAGCAAAGGACACCACCAGTAGAACAAAAAGAGATCCTACAGTATAGGAGAATATATTCATAAATGACGTATCTGATAAGGGGTTGACATCCGAAATATATAAAGAACTCACGCACCTTAACAAACAAAAAGCAAATAATCCAATTAAGAAATGGGTAGAGAACCTGAATAGACACTTCTCTAAAGAAGAAATTTAGATGGCCAACAGGCACATGAAAAGATGCTCCACATCATTAATCATTAGAGAAATGCAGAATAAAACCACAATGAGATATCACCTCACAGCAGTGAGAATGGCCAACATCCAAAACACAAACAACAACAAATGTTGGCGAGGATGTGGAGAAAAGGGAATCCTCCTACACTGCTGGTGGGAATGCAAATTAGTTCAACCATTGTGGAAAGCAGTATGGAGGTTTCTCAAAAAACTCAAAGTAGAAATACCATTTGACTCAGGAATTCCACTCCTAGGAATTTACCCTAAGACTGCAGCAGCCCAGTTTGAAAAAGACATATGCACCCCTATGTTTATCACAGCACTATTTACAATAGCCAAGAATGGAAGCAACCTAAGTGTCCATCAGTAGAAGAATGGATAAAGAAGATGTGGTACATATACACAATGGAATATTATTCAGCCGTAAGAATAAAACAAATCTAGACATTTGTAACAACATGGATGGAGCTAGAGGATATTATGCTCAGTGAAATAACCCAGGCAGAAAAACACAAGTATCAAATGATTTCACTCATATGTGGAGTATAAGAACAAAGAAAAAAACTAAAGGAACAAAACAGCAGCAGACTCACAAAACCCAATTATGGACTAATAGTTACCAAAGGTAAAGGGACTGGGGAAGATGGGTCGGAAGGGAGGTATAAGAGGAAAAAAGAGGCATTATGATTAGCAGATGTAATGATAGGGGGGCATGGGGAGGGCTGTACAACTCAGAGAAGACAAGTAGTGATTCTATAGCATCTCACCACGCTGATGGACAGTGACTGTAATGGGGTTGGTGGGGGGAACCTGATGAAGGGGGTTAATTTAATAACCAAAGTATTGCACATGTAATTGTAGAATAATGATACCAAAATAAATTATATTAAAAAAAAGAATTGCAAACACAGTCTTGAAAAACAACAAATTTGATGGGACTTTTACTCCCAAATATTAAGATATATTATAAATGACTGTAACTGGACATATATAAATGAGGCTTCTGGAGTTCTGGTGAGGTTCTACAGCCGTATGTAGCAGGTAGATACAGGGCAGAGTTTGTTTTGCAGAAGTTCATCTGACCATATGATTTAAGATTTGTCTATTTTGTTGCATATGCATTGTATTTCAATGAGTATATCTGAAGCTAATATGGCAAAATATTAAAATTTAACATGGCTGTGTTTGGAAAAAAAAATCTCTTGGACATAAACATGAGCAAATTCTTCATGAACATATCTCCCCAGGCAAGGGAAACAAAAGCAAAAATGAACAAGTGGGACTATATTAAACTGAAAAGCCTCTGTACAGCAAAGGACACGATCTGTAGAACAAAAAGACACCCTACAGTATGGGAGAATATATTCATAAATGACATATCCGATAAGGGGTTGACATCCAAAATATATAAAGAACTCACGCACCTTAACAAACAGAAATAATCCAATAAAAAAATGGACAGAGGATCTCAATAGACACTTCTCCAAAGAAGAATTCAGATGGCCAACAGGCACAGGAAAAGATGCTCCACATCGCTAATCACCAGAGAAATGCAAATTAAAACCACAATTAGATATCACCTCACACCTGTAATGATGGCCAACATCCAAAACACAAACAACAACAAATGTTGGTGAGGATGTGGAGAAAAGGGAACCCTCCTACACTGCTGGTGGGAATGCAAATTAGTTCAACCATTGTGGAAAGCAGTATGGAGGTTCCTCAAAAAACTCAAAATAGAAATACCATTTGACCAAGGAATCTCACTCCTAGGAATTTACCCTAAGAATATAGCAGCCCAGTTTGAAAAAGACATATGAACCCCTATGTTTATCGCCGCACTATTTACAATAGCCAAGAAATGGAAGCAACCTAAGTGTCCATCAGTAGATGAATGGATAAGGAAGATATGGTACATATACACAATGGAATATTATTCAGCCATAAGAATAAAACAAATCTGGACATTTGCAACAATGTGGATGGAGCTAGAGGGTATTATGCTCAGTGAAATAAGCCAAGCCGAAAAAGATAAGTATCAAATGATTTCACTCATATGTGGAGTATAAAAACAAAGAAAAAAACTAAAGGAACAAAACTGCAGCAGACTTACAGAACCCAAGAATGGACTAACAGTTACCAATGGAAAAGGGACTGGGGAGGACGGGTGGGAATGGAGGGACAAAGGGGAGAATGGGACATTACAATTAGCAGACACAATATGGGGGTGGGGCATGGGGAGGGCTTACAACTCAGAGAAGACAGGTAGTGATTCTATAGCATCTCACTATGCTGATGGACAGTGACTGTAATGGGGTATGTGGGGGTGACTCGATGAAGTGGGGAGTTTAGTAACTATATTATTGCACATGTAATTGTAGATTAATGATACCAAAAAATAATTAGTTTGTATATTAGTGAAATGAAGTGGTGCTGAACTTTGCTTATCTTTTCCATGTAAATATATTTTAACTCATATATGCGCTGCAGAGTTTGAAGTATGTTTCAAGTACATTTAGAAGAATGAAGAATAGTGTACTGGAGAGACCAATATTGAGATGTAAATAAACACAGTACCTTTGATCTCCTAAGGATTTGAGAGCTGTTAATGATGAGGCAGTTGAAAACTATCATTGAAAACTGAAGATGAGACAGAACAAAACAACACTGAAATTCTAGATGGACACAATGATAACAGGAAAACATCTAAATATCTTACAGATAAAAACAAACTAGTATGAGGCCAATGTATTAATCTTTCTTGCCCTCAAATATTACTTTTCTGTCCAAAAAAAAAATAAAAGGAGAGAGAGAGAATTAGATGGAGCTCTTTACCAGAAACAAGGGTATTTACTAAAAATGTGTATGTATGTATATATATATAAATTGTTTTAAATAGTAGTTTTCCATGTTGTCTGTACCTTTTCTACTTTTGCTTATGAATTGTGGTCCTTGGTGTTAGACTGTGTTCGATTCTCAGCTTTGTGTAAATTAGAAATACAAGCATACCTCATTTTATTGTGCTTCAGTTTATTGCACTTTGCAGATACTGTGTTTTTACAAATTGAAGGTGTGAAAGAGAATGTTTTGTGGTTCCCCATGGGTGGTTCCATAGGCAATCAGAGCTGTGGAATCCGGAGAGGGCTCAAGTCAGCCAGGCCAGCTCACTCTGTGCTGCGAAGATGTCCTACAGACACCCTTACCCGTGTCACAAGCTCATAGCCCCTCACCCCTCATCCGTGACCAGAAAAAAAGTCAACTTGGAATGTCCAACTGAAGATAAACTAGTGTGGTTCTTGTGTCCCTACGAGAATCCTTTAGGAGAATAATTAGCAAGCTTAATCATTGCTTTCTCTCACACGTAGATGGTATCAGAGTATTTATTATCTGCTCTTTGGGATACTGCCTGAGGTACTGATTGACATAACCTCTTCCCTGAAGCCGCCCTCTGTTGTAAAAAAATATTTAAGATGCTCTCAAATGGAAGACTTTGGAGTAATTAATCAGAACACACTAATAGACTGACTTCCAGGTATGATCCACAGTAATACTCTGAATAAACTTTTCTTAAACAAAATTACAGTATTGATTTCAATTGGCAAAGGTTTATGGCAACAAGGCATCAAGCAAGTCTATTGATAACATTTTTCCAACAGCATTTGCTCACTTTGTGTCTCTGTCACATTTTGTTAATTATTACAATATTTAAAACTTTTTCATTATCTTTTTATTTGTTTTGCTGACCTGTGCTCAGTGACAATGACTTGCTGGAAGCTCATATGCTGGTTAACATTATTTAGCAATAAAGTATTTTTTAATTAAGGTATGTACATTTTTTAAACATAATGCTATTGCATACTTAATAGACTACAGTTTAGTGTAAATGTAACTTCTGTATGCACTGGGAAATCAAAAAAAATCATTTGGCTCACTCTGTTTCAGTACTCACTTTATTGTGGTGGTCTGGAACTGAACCCATAATATCTCTGAAGTATGCCTGCAATATGCAAGTATATTGTATCCTTGTGGCTTTTAGTAGACATTTTGTAACAAATTATCACAAACAGAAATTTAGTATCTCACAGTTCTGGAGGCTGGACTTCCAGAAAAAAATCACTCTCAGTGGGACAAAATCAAGGTGTCTGCAGACCCATACTCTCTCTGGAATAGCTTGTACCTCTATCAGTAGCTTTTGGAACACTGTTTAATATGGTCATACGAGCTTCTAGTGACTATTTTGGGCAAGCATAAGGATATAATTATCCTTCTTTATCTCAGAAGCAGTATTCCAAAGGCCCAGTGCTTTTCCTATCTGTGCTACAGAATGTGGAGCATGCTATAGTCATTTTCAAAGGCATAGGGGAGAATCCAATGCTCGCCTTTTCCAGGTTCTGTTGGCTGTATGCAATCTCAGCTTCTAGTTCCATTCTTCCAGTTTCTGTCTTTATTTCTGTTTTTACATTACTTTCTCCTCCTCTGTCTGTCTAGTCTCCCTTAGCCTGCCATAGGCATTGTGATCACATTTAAGGCCTGGCTGGATAATCGAGGATAATCTTTTCACCTCAAGATCCTTAATTTAATCATATTTTCAAAGCTTATTTTTCCTTATAAGTTAATATTTACAGGTACCAGAGATTAGGAATTAATATCTCCGTGGGACTATCATTCTGCCTACCATGGCAACTAAGAAGAAACCTCACTGCAACTGGTAAAACCAGACAAAAACAGGTACAAAATATTTCCCACCAAAATTAAGAAGGGATATGTTGAATGTCCTAACGAATCCGGAGGAAGGCTGGCTGCAGTCCAAGTGACTGAGGCCAGTGGTGTCATCGAGTGGCAAATCTGTATGGAGGTGATTCTCTCCACTCTGCTTTGTCAGGTGAGACAATTTTATCCACAGGCTTCCTGCCATACTAAAGAAAAGAAAAAAAGAACAGACAAAGGAAAAAGCAAATACACTGTAACGGTTCCCAACCACACAGCATAGTCTTGCCAGTCACCTCAGTCTTCTTTGGATTAAATTGGGAAATAAACCCAAACCAGAAAAAAAACCAATCAATGGGAACTTGGCTTAGTCACTAGGGCTTCCCCTGTGATCAGAGGTAGATTAATCATACCTAAATCAAAGCCAAAAGTAGTAAAGATTAATTTGGATCAACGTAAAACCTGTTTGTTATCAGAGGGGAGAAATGAAAGATTGATACTACTGTACCAACCATTAATTGCTAAGCCACCAAGCTTTAATTTCTTCCTCTTAAGTCATTGACCAGTCCTCACTAGTAATTAATCTGTCAGCTAAGGCATTATTGCTTTTTACCTACTAGAGGACAACTATTTCTTGGAATAATTGATGAAAGCTGCTTGATAAACTGATAAGACACTAGTTTTATACATAATTAAGACAGGCAATATTGCATATTAGATGATCCAATTTGATATCAATAAATATCTGTAGTAAATGCATTTTTATGACTACAGAAAGCACTGGAATCTTGTCCCACTGATCAGTTGACTTGGAATAGCTTGTAGATACCTCTATCAGTAGCTTTTGGAAATTTGTTTAATACAGTCAACTGAGCTTCTAGTGATTTTTTGGGGCCAGCAATAAAGGTATAATTACCCTTCCTCTTTATTTCAGAAGTGGTATTCAACAAGCCCTGTGATTTTCATATTTCTGCTAGAGAATTTGGAGCTTGCTGCAAGCATGGAGAATGATATAAGGGGAGAATTATATGAATGTATAAATAAACACAGTAACTTTTTAAATAACAAGACAGTAAGAAAAATTATTACTTATATTTTAACAAGAAAATTTTAATACTTCCACAATTTTTCTTAAAAATAAAATGGAGGTGTTAATATAAATTAAAAATTATAAAATTTCAAATGAAAATCTATTCATTCATTAAAAAATATAAAAATCGGCAGATTTTCTTATTTTAGAATAGAGGTATTTTACCTCAAATTGTTATATCTTTCTATCCCAAATGCTAGTTAAAATAAGCAATTGCATATGAAACAATAGGAGAAAATACTCATTGAAATAAGAAGTGAGGATTTTACACATTTATATTGCACAAACAGTAAGAAGATTAACAACAGATTGAATAAAGCAGCAAGGATGAATCCATATCTATCCTTCCTGAAACAATATAGTTTCATGAAAAGTAATTAGCAAGTAACATTTACTGATTGCATTTTGAGTACTTAAATGGTTGTAGTATTGCCTAATGCAAAAATTAAGGTACAAGGAGAGTAAGGAGCTTACCGCGGTCATGTGACCAGTAAGAGGCTGAGCTACCAATACAAATTCAAAAAGTTGAATTCTAAAGTCTTCACTTTTAATCATTGTAGCATATGCCCTCTATAATAAGTTAGAGTTTGGTCAAAACAGAATGTTATAGGTGATATGGAGGAAGGACTTATGGGAATGATTATACATTAGGCAATCGTGGGAGCTATTAAGTAATTCTATTGAATACTTTCACATCTGGGTCTGAAATCCCTATAGGTTAGTGGAGGTAATTACATGGGCTGAAGATTTGGATGTGAAGGAAGTATGAAGTCAAATGGGCACCTATAACACAATGAAAACCGCATCAATCTCTCCCTGACTCGACCCTTGCCTCTAAGGGGACTAGTAGAAGGAGCTGGCAGCCTTTGTCCTGGAGCTCCACATGCTTCTGTGTTATAACTCACAGGAAGCTGAAGCAGATTTTTTTGAGCTAGGAAGGCTGAGGGTTCAGCTGCTGGCTCATGCCTACAAGATAAGCCAGGAGAGCTCTGACAGTGTGTGCACGTCTCACCACTGCTTGGCGTCCCACATGGTCACTGCTTCACCCTCATCTCCTGAATTCCATGCAAAGATTTCTCGTGGCCTATGCTAACCTAAAACTATGCCCAAAAAAGTTACTCCTCACTAATGTAATTCCATTTTTAGCTAAGCTGTAACAATACAAAATTGCTATGCTATCTATAAGTAACAGACTCTGGACAAAACACGATGATAATACTTAATTTGAGGAAATGAGCATAAACGTATTGGACGTATTTGGAGGATTCCCATTAGAATCCCTTCACTAAAGCAGAGCATTGGAATTTGAAAGTCACTACCTAGGATGCCCCAGACTTGGGAAGAAAATAACAAATCAGCTAAAAAAGTGACAACGCACCTACCCCATCTAGTAGAGTTCTTCCATTGTTTCCAGGGCCCTAGAGTAAGACCAGAAATAGTAATGCAGTCATACCTGAATCTGCAGGTTATTCAAAAAAGAAAGTTTCATGAGGAAAAGTGACCCTACATTAAGCTGCTTTATTAAACAGAAGATATTATGAAGAAATAGTTCCACAGTACTGAGATATAAGATCACAGAACTGGAAATTTAAATGTTGGTGGTCCAGACTTCCATTTTAAACATGAAAGGACTAGTCTAACATAACCAAGAATATTTAGGGAAGTAAAAATTACCAATTTTGAAGCAAAATTCTCATTATTTTGATAATTTTAAGATAAGACATTCTAGAGAGAACCAAGGATAGAAGATTTAAAAAGCTGGTTTACGACGGAAATCTCGAGGAACATTTAGAAGAGTTTTAGTAGGTAGAAAATTATGAAGTATTACCTATAAGCAGTTACTTTTCCTAAACCTCTAGAAACATTTTCCTCACTGCTTTTCCAGCTTTCTTAAAGTCCACACACTGCCTTTTAGCTTGGGCTTGTTTCCAAGCTCAAAACCCAAAGTCAATGTTTTAGAATTTTGTTATGGCAGCACCTCAATTCTGCATTGTAATTTATGTGTCAATTTCATACTGATGAATAGCAAACCACCAAACAGTTAGTAGCTTAAAACAATAGTAATTTACATTTTCCACATTTCTTTGGATTGGCTCCTGTCAGCTGGACAGTATTTCTGCTCCACTGGGGTCACCTATATGTTTTTATTCAACTGGGACATCACCTTGGATTGACTGTTAGCTGAAGCACCTGAGTTCTACTCCAAATGGTCTCTGAAACAGAATAACCTAGTATTCTCTGTGCATCAGAAATCCAAGAGAATGAAAGCAAAAGTTGTCAATCTTTTTTAATGTCCATTGTCACGTTCACTGTGTCTTACTGGTTAAAGGAAATCACCAGACCAGACCAGGAAATGTCAAGGAAATGTGAAGCAGGCTCATCTTGAAAGGGGAAAAAGCATGTTCCTACAGAGACAATAAGTGCAGTTGGTAAGCATTTCTGTAGATTGGAGCCACAATATTTTTCATAAAGGACTAGATAGTAAATGTAGGTTTGTAGGCATCTGGTTTCTGTCACTCACAACTACTTAATTGTGCTGTTATGACACAAAAACAGCCATAGATCCATGGATGAACAGATGTGGCTTTGTTCCAGTGAAATGCTCACAAAAAACAGGTGGTATGCCCATGAGCTGTGGGTGCCTGCCCTGTTACTATATCAAAGCATGAGTGCTTAAATTTAATTAATTTATCCTTAAGTAATAAAGAATATGTAGAAATATTTATCTTTTTTTGTAGCAATGAAAAGACAGAGTCATCTTAAATATTCATTGCCAAAAATAAGTCAAATAAATTGTGTAAAACTGACTAATGGGGTTTTATTTGTTTTTGATTTTTAAGTGAATATTCTTCCCATTCCTACTCTAATAGTGAGTACTTGGGTATAATCTCTCTGACCAATAAATGTGGGAGTGACACTATGTCCATTCTGAACAGAGATTTAAAAGACAATTCATGTTTTTCTTCCCCCTCATGAGCAACTTCAAAATACCCTGAGAAAAACCTGTGGGTAGCTACTCCTCAGACTGAACTTCAGAATAAAGAGACATGTGTGACAGATATAAGCAGACCTGACTCACAGCCTACAGTTGAGCCTCGCTCAAGTTCATATGATCCACAGATTTGGGAGCAAATAATAAGTATTTATATTTTTAAGCCACTGAATTTTAGAGATTTTGTTAAGCCATATTATTACAGAAAAATCTTACAAGTATGCTAGGGAACTATTAAAATATATGTTGTAGAAATATATTGATGGGAAATAAATTTTGATTGAAAATTAATTTTGAAACATATTTTGTGATCTCACTTATTAAAAATAATATATTGTATCATAATGGTCATAATGGTTATCTTTGGGTAAATGGGATAATATGTGCTACCTGAGAAAGATAAGAAAGATATTAGAAGCATCAGTGTCTGGCAGAGTAAAGCTCAATTGATAATAATTTTGGTGAGCATAATGATAATAATTATATGAATAATCTGTCATGTAATGTCTGATAAATAGTTTTAAATTAACCAAATAATAATATTCTATTTGGGATCTTCTAGTAATTTGAGGGAGTACTGTATGAAAATCATGTTTTTTGTTACTAAAAGGTTTAATTTGTAGTTTCTATAAAACATCATATGGACAAAAAAAGCCCATCAGAACTAAATAAAGTAGACGTCAGTTGGATTCTTCTGAAGTAAAAGGCTGGTAGACATCTATGGCATGACACAGCATAACAATATAAAAAATCATGGCTTTTGCATACTAAGTAGTATATCTATATGCGCTAATAATACTATCCCAACATAAAGAATTAAAATAAGATATAAAGTAATAAAGCATAACGTCTATCTATAGAGGTATCTATTAAGGTCTGGATACTTATAAACATTATCTCTAATATGCATAAAACCTTCACAAATTTGCTTTATTCTCCATCTTTACCATAAAGAAAAATGGTTTCAAAGACAAATAACCATATCAAGTAAATCCAAGTAGAGAAGCAAAATCTGTCTGATTCTACAGTACATCCACAGAGTAATATAATATGCAGCTTCTAAATATTTCTTAATTGTACAAGGTAAAACAAATACAGTAAAGTTCCTGTTTGTTGCCTTCTTTAAAGCAAAACCTAATGAAAATTTGACATACACTATGAGTATTCTATTAGAGTAATTGCATTGATGTACCTAATTAATACTCTGTGTATCCATATTTCTTGTCTGATAACTTTGCAGTCCTTTCCCATTCCCACACTGGGGTGAACTTGGGGCTTAGGCCAGAAGAATGCTACAGAAGTGATGCCATGCTAGTTCTGGGCCTGAATCTCAAGATGATTTTTGTTCTTCTGTTTCTACTATTACTGATTCTCATGATAGACTTACCTCTGCCATGAGAACAGCCTTGGGCTAATCTGTTGAAGGATAAGTAGCCACATGGAGAGGAGCCAAAGCATTCAAGCAAACAGCTGGACAATCCTGAATAGTGGAACTGCCTATAACTCCTCCTACAGCTTAATCACAGACATGAAGGGGCTCAGGGTTTAAGCCATATGAACTGTCCTGATAAACCCAACTTAAATATAAACCTCTGCAAATCATGGAATGATGTCACCAAGAAGGTGACATAGGTCATTCTTTACTTCGGTCCTTGTCACTAAAAGATCAGTTAGCTATTACCCATAGAAAACTGAAAATCCCAGAACACAAGAGTGAGTCTGAAGCACCTCCTTGAACCACAGAAACTGAAAAGGATAAGAGGAATGGCATTAGAAGGATAAGAGGTTTAATTTGGGTCTGACACAACTATTTAATTCTGCTAACCATATTTTGCCCCACTCCCAGACTATCACAGTGCCACACTGAGAAGGCCACCTGGGCTTCCTGTTTCTCTAGTGGGAAACAGAGAGTCTAAGATGGACATTTATCTCTCCTAACATTGAGGGATCTGAAAAGACTGACCATGGGGACCGGACTGGCATGGAGAAGGGGGATGGGGCTTACTGCAACCAGCATTTGGACCTTAGCAAACCACTTTTCTCCATCTAGCAATGCTGGAGCAGAGATCCCAACCAATGTTTTGTCTTACTGTAGAGCTAAACTAATGGCCCTGCTTGGCCAAGGAACTCAGGAGATAGTTCTATTTGATTCAGGTTTACAGCCAAAGAGCTGTACTAGCCTTGGAGCCTGTTCTACTACCCTCCCTGGGTATGGAAGCAAATTTGTAGCCCTGTCTACTGCAGATATAGCCCCCAGCTTAGTTTGACAAATAGTCTAGCCAGAGAACCTGAGAAGCTATGTAGCCCATCCTACAACCATGGGCACAGTAGCACCTGAGCAAGAAGCCTAGCCAATGGATATTTATACATGTAGAGCTGAGCTAGTGTCTGTGTTTGGTCAGGGAGCTCAGTGGGAATTTCTGCCCAATTCAGGTTCCCAAACAATGAGCCAAACTGGTTGTACAGTTAGTTCTGCAGGCCTTCCAGGGAAGGGAAACAGATTGAAAACTCTATTTACTGCTTAAAAACCCCCAGTCCAATCTGGCCAAATATGCCTTTCTGGAGCATGTGGGAGGCTGACTGGGTTATCCTGCAATCCTTACAAATGGCACCTGAGTAGAAAGCACAGCCAGTGGCTCTGTCCACCTATAGCACTTTGTCTAGCTCAGAACTCAGTGGGTAGTTCTGCCTGATTTGGGTCCCAGCCAAGAGCCATGCCACCTTGGAACCTCTTTTCCTACCTTGCTAAGGCAGGGAATTAGACCTGCCTGACTTGGGTCCTCAGGCAATGAACCTTAACATCCATGAAGCCAGTTCTATGACCCTTCTGGGATTGGGAATCAAATTTATATAAACTAAATATAGATTCCAGCCCTGCCTGACCAGGAAACCTAACTAGAGCACTTGGTAAGCTGTGCATCTCATCTTACACTCCCATTTACTATGGGACAAAAAGAGAGCCCTGCCAGTAGATAAGTCAGCAGTCCAACCCAACTCTTTCTAGCAAATGGCACCTCCCGAAACTCTGAGCTCAGGCAATGATCTGACCCAAAGAGAGACTCCAATAGCAAGCTGCAGCAAGCTAAACCTTCCCCAGATGCTACAAGCTGATCCATGCACTATCCCAAGCTGATCTGACTGGTTAAGGACTGTCTCACCAAAGCAAAGCTGTAAAGTGTGTAAGAGGAAACTGTTTACTCAAGTGTATGGATATCAACACAAGGAATCAAGAATCATGAAAATCAGGTAAACATGACACCACCAGAGGAAACTAAGCTCTAATAATTGACCCCAAAGAAATGGAGATCTACAAACTGTCTAACAAAGAATTCAGAATAATCCATTTAAAGAAGTTATGAATTAGAAGAACACACAGACAAAACAAAATTAATAAAACAATGCATGAACAAACTAAGTAGTGCCATCAAAAATTAGAAACCATTAAAAACAAAAAGAAACACTCAACTGAACAATGCGATGGTTGAACTGAAGAATTCATTAGAGAGCTTCAAAGACGTACTTGACCAAGCTGAAGAACCAGTGAACTCAAAGATAGGTCATTTGAAATAATTCATTCAAAGGAGCAAAAACTGAAAACAAAAGAATGAAAAAAATGTGACAAAAGCCTATGGGACTTATGGGACACAAATAAAGGAAACAATGAATTCATTACGGGAATCCCAGAAAGAGAATTAAAAAGAAAAGAGACAGGAAAGATATTTGAAGCAGTAATGGCTGAAAACATCCCAAATGAGGAGAGAAATGGACATTCAAATACATGAGGCTGAAAAGACCCCAAATAGGTTGTACCAAAACAGGGCTACATTGAAATATATTAAATTAAACTGTCAAAAGTCGAAGACAAAGACAGGCTAATATGCTAAGTGAAATAATTCAGAGGGAGAAAGACTAATACTTAATAATAGGTATGTTATCACCTATATGTAGAATATAAAAAAGTCAAATTTATAGAGCAGAGAACAGATTGGTGGCTGCCAGAGGTAAGAGTTGGGAGGATAGGGAAAATAGGTGAAGGTGAAAACATTTCCAGTCATGAGATAAATATGTTCTGGGATTGTAATACACAGCATGGTGGCTATAAAATACTGCATTGTATATTTGAAAGTTGCTAACAGAGGTCTGAAAAGTACTCATCACAAAAAATAATTGTAACAATGTGAGGTGATAAGTGTTAACTAAGCTTAGGGCAGTAATCATTTTATGCATATTCATATATCAATCATATTCACTTTAAACTAATACAGTGTTATATGCCAATTATAATTCAAAAAAAATTTGCAAAAATAAAACGCCTGAAAATCATGAGCTTAAATAGCTGAAGTCACTATGTTTTTGCAGAGGATATTAGTGGGAGGATGTATTGAAGAGAAAAACACTGGGGACTTACTCTTCCAGTAACAAAAAATGAAAATTACTCCATTTTTTAAAGAAATGGTCATAAATTCAAAGTCTTCATTTTCATCGAGGCAGTATTATTTTTATGCTTTTTGTCATATAATTGTTTTTTTTAATTGGAATAAAGTTGATATATAATATATTGGTTTCGAAAGTACATCATAATGACTTGATAAGGATATATATATATATATTACTAGATGCTTGCCGTGGTTAAGTGTAGTCCTCTTTGTTACCATACCAAGATATTACATTATTATTGGTTATATTCTATATGTTGTATTACCATTGCTATGCCTCCCTTATTTTATGATTTGCCATTTGTATCCCTTTGTCCCCTTCATCTATTTCACCCATCCCCTCACCTGCCTTCCCTATAGTAACCAACAGTCTTTATCTTTATAAATTTTTTCCTTCTGATAATTTGTGTTACTTTTTGAATTCAGATAATCTCTATCAGAGGACATAAAAACCTTGGGACTGCCTCTGAGTATATGTGCATGTGTGTTTTGAGAATGTACTGCTTATTAAAGAAAGAAAGATACAAGATATTTTTAAATTAAATATGGCCATGGAAAAGAATTAAGAATAAAACATGAAATCTCCTCAGTCTTCTAAGGATTTCAAATAATGTAATTTTCATTTAGTTTATTTCCCAAAAGCTGTATTTTAAACATGGGAGCTACTCTTAAATATTAAATATATCAACTTTAATGCAAATTTTATTAAAAATAGAGGCTCACATATTCCAATTACCTAAGTCTGGCATATGTGTAACTATGCAAAAAAATGTATATTGGCTTAAACTATGGCACTAGCTTATATTCTCTCTTTATTGTTATTTTCTTGGTCAAACTCACTGTTTTTGTTTTTGTTTTTGTTTTTACTGTGGGCCAACTTCATAACCACAAGGAAAGCTTCCAGTTCAAAATGCACAACCAGCCAATCCACAAACAGAAGATGGAACTCAGCTGACATCATCTGAGCCTGGGTAGTGTTACCTGACTTCTACCTCAGGATTTAGGAGCCTGTAAGAGTAATTTTTAAAAGGCCATTTTAAGCCATGGTTTGGGATTTTTTTTAAAGCAACAATAGCTAACTGATGCACACTTGTTAAGTCTTCAAAATTTTAAGCTAAGATTTCTGGTAAAGATTCAATTACACACAAACAGACAAATTTCTCCCTTTAAAACTTTTTCAGTTTTCACAGAATAACCAGTTATTCACCCTACCACCTACTAAATAATCATACCTACACATCCTATTTGCTCTATGTTCAGAGTATGGACCACACCTCTTACTTCACCGCTAAGGATCTCCATTGCTGCCACACGTCATATTTAATCTCTTGAGAATCCAATCAGTTTTCCTTCAAAATATATGCATAACTAACTAGCGTTCACTTTGGATACTGCTGCACTATTTAAAGATCTGTCATTCCCTGGCCTGCTTTGTTGAAGTAGTTTGACAGTGTTTTTTCCATGCTTTCACAACTGACACCGTATATTATATTCACAGAACAATGGCAAAAATATATATATATCTTTATGCCATAAATCAAATTATGTCTGCTTCTCAAAATGCTCTGTGGCTTCCCACATTGTGAGCAGCAGACACCAGTTATAGATAAGAGTAGAGGAGTGTTTATCATAAAAAAGGAATGGCTGCTCTGTAATTAATAAGCTAAGCCTACGCTACTTGTACCCAGACACACAGATATGGATATTAGCGTAGATATAGATTTTTTGCTATATTTAGAGACTTTCTTAAGTTTATAATGAAATATTAGAGTGATTGGCTGGTTACACCTGGCATGGTTGGGGATATGAATGGCAAACTCACACCAAATTGAGTGTGCGTGTATGTGTGTGTGTATGTGTATGTGTGTGTGTATGCGTCCACAGTATGTATGTATATATTCACTATACAACTCTCTCTTTATGTATAAATACTGTGAGTTTGAACAAAGCAGATTTGTATTACTTGATAAGAGGGAATCGTGCTGGAAAGGAAGTCCTCCTTCCTCTCATCCACCAGAAGATTCTGATACAATTCCACGGAGCCCTTGAATTTCTGAGAAACACTTCTAGAAATCCGCTAATCTGAAGTATACTTAATAAACGTAATATATGACAAATACATCTTGTGGGGGCTAAACGTATCAATAGCATCAATGCTCAAAAGAAAGAACTCTGAGTTTCATGAAAATCATAGAAACAATCTGTGCATTATCCCCAGCATCGAGCTGACAACAAATTATAATTCTTGACAATTTGCCTTTTCAATTATTTCAAATTCAGAATTGCTTCCTATGTTTATTATAACTTGTAAGTACATTGGATTGAGCTGTGGAGGCAGAAAAGAATGACATACAATGGGATGTATCCTTGGGTTCTATCATTCTTAAGCATGGCTCTGATATTAATTTATTATAATAAGCAGCCATTAGAAATATTTTAAAAACTGCATTTTTATAGTCTTTTCCACACATTTTCCAAATGCAGTCTTTTAGCATTAGGTTAAAAGAATCCAATGTAACAAGGGTGGGAACATGCCTGAATTAGCCCTGTGGTGACAATTCTCTGATCATTTACAAATCTTGGCCCAGGGAGTTGTTACAATTTAACAAGTGGAATAGTATATATAGAAGATTCCTTTGAAAAGTGAAATCCCTGTAGAGCAGGATTTATAAGAATCTGAAGGAAATTTACATTTCAACACAATGTTCATTTCTTCTTCCTGCAGAGGACTCTCACAGAACAATTGAACTTTAAGAGTTCTGTGCTTTAGTTTGAGTCAGTGGTAAAAGTCCTGCTGCTAAGCCACATTACCAGAACATTCTGAAAGGACATTCACATAGACCAAGTCACTCTGTACACT
Source organism: Smutsia gigantea (assembly GCA_032199065.1). Taxonomy (NCBI): domain Eukaryota; kingdom Metazoa; phylum Chordata; class Mammalia; order Pholidota; family Manidae; genus Smutsia; species Smutsia gigantea. The sequence goes on from JAVSCE010015400.1 coordinate 982,490, forward strand.
CCTTACAATTTGGGGCTGTATGGAAAAAAAAAATGAAAACTTTGAATTTAGTAATCATAGTGCAATAACATCATAGATTTCAGTTTTTATATGATTTATAGAATGATTTGGGAGCAACACATTTTCTTTCTTTAATATGAAACACTGACAAATAATTTCTATATACCAATAGTATAAACTGTGTGTTAAAATTCCCTGAAGAACTGCATGTATGCAGCTATTGTGAACTTTGTAAAATATAGTCTTTGACATTGAATTTCTGGCAATCTCTAAAAACTAGACTGCATTACTCACTGAAGTAGAGTGTCACTTAGAAGTTAAAGATCATGCCATTTCCATATAGATAAAAGATATTTGAATATTTCAGAAATGTATTCTCTGTGCAATAGCTTACATTCTAATTTGCATGTAGTAATTACTATTTTCCTCCAAACTCAGTATTGTAAGTGTAAATTTCCTTTCAATATAGTCAACATTCAACTTGTGTTCTTTAAGCATTGTTATGTCTCAGTTTAGTTGTCCCTAAAACTTATGATTTGTATTAGCAAAATCACCCTGTTTTACAACATAAAGTAAGTAAACTAAACCTATGAAATGTACTATAGTATGACCTACTATTTTAGAGTGGAGTTGGAAGAGTATAAAGAAGGTAACTGTCCTAACCCGTAAATGCAAAATACCTTCTGACTCTTCAGCTGTTTATTCAGCTTCTATTTGATCCTTATAAATGATGCATAAATGACTGGATCATCAGATATTTTATTGTTTTTTGAATAACTGGTTATTTCCAGAAATTTTTCTGATTGAAACTTTTGCTCCCTTCCATTCATTATTCTTAGCCTTCCATACGATCATGTAATTGCTCCTAGTGTTATAAAAATCTGTGGCCACTAAAGAACTGTACAGAAATGTTCATGATGGCTTTTTTCTAATAGCTGAACTCTGGAAACAACCCAAAGTCCACAAATAATAAGTAAATAAATGATTTGTGTAATATTTACATAATGGGTTACTACACAGCAATAAAAATAAATAAACTATTCATAAATAATACAATATGAATGACTCTCAAAAACATTATGGTAAACAAGAGAAATCTGCTACAGAATACATAATATATGGTTTCCATGTGTATGAAGTTTAAGGATAGGTACTCTATGGTGCTGGAAGTAATAATGATGCTTCAGGAATGGAGGAGAAATGACTGCAAAGTGCACAAATAGAAACTTTGGATTGTGGCAATGTATATGCCTGACTTTTAGTTGCATGGGTGTATCCAGTTGTCAAAACCCGTAAACCAAACACTTCAGATCATTACATTTGATTATATTTAAATTATATTTCAATAAAAAATAAAAGTCTTAGAAGCTCTTAAGTAATATTATAATAATTGTTTTAAGAAATTTGCAATAATTTTAATTAAGTAATATATTCATTTTTGCTTTCTCTTTTTACAGTTGTAACAAACATTTTTGACATTTAGATTTAACATATTGTCACAAACACTGAACAAGGGTGGGTTCTCATCAGCTTTGTTAATTCTATATGACCCTCCTGCCTCTCCTCAACAGACAAACACACAAACGAAAATCAAATGAAAATACCTGTTAGAGTTTATTGTGTGTGAAGGCTCATTTGATCTGAATGCTTGTGTTGTTTCCAAATTCATCTTTGAAATCTAACCACCCACATGATGGCATTAGAGGTGGTTAGGTCTTGAGGGCGGAGTCCTCATGAATGAGGATAGCTGTCTTAAAGGAGGTCTAAAGAGCTCCCTTGTCCCCTTCCACCATGTTAGGACACAGCAAAGTGTGATCTGTGAAGAAGCAGTACCTCAGCAGACACCAAAATTTGATATTAGACTTCCCAGCCTCCAAAACTATGAAAAATAAATTTCTGTCATTCATAAGCTATCCAGTCTCTGGTACAGTCTAAGGCAGAGAAGAGGTACTGAGAAGTGATGTCATAGCAAAACCTAAAAATGTGAAAACAGCATTAGAACTGGGTAACGGATAGAGGCTGGACGCACAATGGAGCAATGAAATTGTCATTTGGCAGAGGAGATTTCTCCACAAAGTGTTGAAGGTGCAGCCTGTTTTCTCTTGACCTCTTTTAGTAAAATGCTGGAAGAGAGAAGTGATTTAAACATGGAATTTTTAATAAAAAGAGAAGCAGAACTTAAAGATTTGGAAAATTCTCAGCCCATCCATACTGGAAAATTGAGGAAGCCTATTCAGGAAAGAACAGGAAGGGTATGGCATATTTGATAGGGAGATTTACATAGACCAACCATCTCAAGAGAAGCTAAGAGATGTTCATCCAGACAATGGAAGAATGACTCCAAAGGCATTTTGGAAATCGGGTCTGCCCCTCTGTTAAATGAACTTCCTGAAGGGACATAAAAGAAACACCATCCCTGCCATTCCTGAGCTGTCAGAAAAACCATGGGTCAAAGAGTGACTCAGACAAGTCCAGCTGGTGGAGTCAATGAGTTATATTAAGGGGTTACTTGTGCCATGGTAGATGGCTGTTTGGCAGCTGCTCTACAGAAGTAGTCACCACCCCACCTGCTGCTAGGCTAGCTTTTATCAGGGAATGGGAAAAGAGTGGTACCTGCAGGAACACAAATCACTGTATGCAAAAAAGCAGACAATTGTAGAGTTCATTCTTATCTTCATGTTCCTCTCAGACACAAAGCAACTCTGCATTCTCTATGCCTTGCATTAGAGGAACAGAAAGGAGTGCCTACCCTTTCCTGGAACTACGGTCCAGTAGTGCAACCCAGCAGCTCATTCTAACTAGTATCTTTAAACAAAATGGCTTTGCTTTTGTCATGCTACCTCCATGCTACACCCTTGCAAAACAAGTCCAGCGTACAAGAGCCCTGGCACGCCTAGGATGTCACTGCAGAGGACCCCAGTTATGGCAGTGCTCAGTGGAGCTCTGGAAGGACTGTTGCTCTCATGAGTCCAGACCAGTAGAGGTTCTGGTAGGAAATTCCAAACACAGGAAGCTTTAGATCAAGGTGCGGGACCACAGCAGAGTTGAGGTCACCTCAGGGAACCACTGCAAAGTTTAGGCCAGAGCAGAGAGCCACTTTAGGGAGCAGGATGACTGAGAGCTAAGGGTGCAACGCTGCTGGAGTCGTGGGATTCTAGCATATGTCTGGCCCAGAATCAGCCAAGGAGGCAGGAGCTCCCTCCCTGGTGGGCCTGGAGGGAAAAGCACCAAGCAGAAGACTGTCCTCAAGCCTACAGGTTTTAGACTTCCTCAGGACCTGTCACTCCTTTCTTCTTTCCCATTTCTCCCTTTTGGAATGGAAATATCTGTCTTGTGCCTGTCCCATCATTGTATTTGGCAAGTATAACTGAGTGAAAAAGTGGCATCTCTGTCTCCATACTGTATTTTTCTCCTTTGCTGTTTTAATTTCTGGGCCAATAGGGAAGAAAGAAATAAAAAAAAAAAAAAGAAAGGGAAAGAAAGAAAGAAAGAAAGAAAGAAAGGAAAGAAAAAGGGATTCTGTTCAGTCTTGCAGCCCTACACATAGGTTTGTTGATCATCAAAAGGAATTTTTGCTTATAGTTTGAGATTTCTGCAAATAGTTCTTTACCCAAAGCTTGCCTTCTCTAGCAGACACGGAAATATGCATGAAAATAATGATTGCCTTGCCACGTCAGAGAGTTTTAGGAACATTGTGACCAGATCTAGGTTGGCAAGAATCAGCTACCCAAGGACACAGAGTGTCTCAGCTCTCCTTGGACCCTCTTGGGGGCCCAGATGTCTGCAGCCTTCAGGCACTCCTGAACCTGCTCCTTCTCCGGCTCCCCCTTTCCCTAGCACAAAAGAAGCTTGCAAACAATGCTGAGTTAAGATGGTGCTTTAAAATATTAGTCCACCATCTTCTCCATCTGCTGTCTTTCCAAATATAACTGCTTTTCTTGCCCCAACACCTTGCCTTTTTCAACTTACTGGAATGTTGTGTGGCTAGTGGCATGGGCTTGGACTCAGGAACAGAAATACATAACGTTCTGGATGTCACAGGTTCAAAGCTGGAGTACAGTTTACCTCAGAGTGAATAGTGCCTTGAGGCTTACCCATATATGATTTAGATGAGAATTTTTTTTTAAACTGAGGCTTTGCACATTAGACATTTGAGTTGACACTGGAATGAGTTAAGATTTTGGGGGCTACTGGAATGGAATTCATGTATATTGGATGTGTAGGGTCCAAGGGCAGGCCACATCAAAATGAGCCATTGTGATATGCAGATTATTTGAGCTGAAAACCATAGATGTCACCACAGATTAGCTATACTATAAGGTAAAGTAAGAGTGATTGACAGGAGAAAATGTGACAATATTTATTAAAGTTTCTCTCTGTGCCGCATTGTTTCTGTGTGGCCCTTCAAGTAGTTTGTTCACTGTGGGTAAAAACTGCAATGTTTCCAGAACCTCTCACCTGGCCTTAGTCATCTTGCATAACAATAGGTGTTTACCTCTGCAGCCTTTCGCAGGCTTTAGGGTCAAGGGGTGGAGAGAAGCTGTTCTCTTTTCCCCTCTGTTGTGCAATTGGTCTGGCACCTGTCAGTCACCGGGGCTCTGCTGTGGAGTTTCTCCTGGAGGAAGCAGGCAGAAAGGCGATTGCGTGCTGCGTGGGGAGAGGAACCAGGAGTGAGAGTAGCTTCAGGAGAGAAACAAACGCAGCCAGGCCTCTTGTAAGCGATAAAGAGCTTCTGCCATCTAGCTTTTCCTCTGAGCGATTTCAGCTTCACTGGTTTCACTGGTTTAGTCACCCTGGGCTGGGAACATGCTTCCCCCCAAGAGCCACATTTACTATTTACTCTTTTCATATTCTTGTGAATTGCTTCCCTTTTCCTTTGAAGTCTCAGATCCCCACCCCCTTCTTCTTTGTTCAGGATGCCCCGTATGTGTGTGCAAATCAACTTTTCTTTTTCCCCTGTTAATATGTCTTACGTCAATTTGATTCTTAAACTAGCTAGAAGAAACTTGAAGGGTAGAGGAAATATCTTCCTCTCCAACAAATGCAAGAGAGACTTGAATTGTGGGAAACCAGAGACAGAATGCTGTAGTCTAAAAGTTCACGTCTCCCCAAATGCATATCTGGGAATCTCACCTCAAGGTGCAGGGGTCCTCGTGAACAGGATTTGTGCCAGGGTCAAAGAGGCCCATGAGAGCTCTCTTGCCCTTCTGCCGTGTCAGGTCACAGCCAGAAGATGGACACCTAGCAGGCAGGTCCTTGCCAGACACCACAATCTACTAGTGCTTTGATCTTGGATTTCCTGACCTCCAGAACTGTGAAAAATAAATATTTGTTGTTTATAAGCCACCAAGTTTATGGTATTTTGTTAGAGCAGCCTCAATAGACTAAGAGAGAAGCAAAGCTACAGTTATGGTCCAATTAGATCTCACCATTGGGTATATGGAGTTAAGTTGAATGAATGACTGAGTTTTTATAATGCATTTTAACATAGAAACATCATTTAAGAGTAGCTATATTCTCTCTTAGGAGCTAGAAAGAAGAGGATGCTATTTTGTACAAGAAAAAAGAAATACAATTAAAGGGAGACTTCAAGACATGAATATGAGATAGAGAAGGAAGGCAGTTTAGGTTTCTGGCAGTTTTCTGGACACTTATGGGGTGCTGCTGAGGTTAGAAACTAAGAACTCTGACCTCAGAAATCAATTTTCTCTGCTTATATTATGTTTCTTCATCTCAACAAACTCTAAATCTGATCTCTTTTCTATTTGATACAATTGATACGTTGATACATTCTACTGATAAAATTGATACATTTTATCTGTAAATTTGTTATTAAAATGCAGCTGTTAAAAGAGTCCTGCTTTACAATCTAAGAGTAGAGTACATTTTCATTCATTATCAACCAATAACAATGATATCAGAACATTCTGATTGGGTCTTATATCAATGCTTTTAAGATTTGTACATTTTATTCAGTGTATATTTGGCTTAAATAAATAAAAGAAAAAAGAAACAGTAAACAAGTACTGAACTCTAGCTTGAGATATGCACATGGAAGTGTTTGACGGAGTCAGCCGTCAGCAGTCGAAAGGTTCCTGAGAGGGGGGCGAGGATTGTATTTACAAAGATCACAGGAGGACAGTCCGTCTTGTGCAGAATGCCAAAATGCTTTATTGGTGACAAGCTTTTATACAGTAAGATAGAGAACTAGGTAATACTCAAAAGTCAGCATCTGAATGTTCCTCTTGGCAACCTGGGCAGAACACAGGCGGTCCCTACTTAAGCTTTTTACAATAGGTGGAAATATGCACAGTCATGCGCAGTCACTTATATCTGGGTAGACTCATATAATCTGAGGGTCATAGGACAGTCACTCTATCCCTAGACATACATATTTCAAAACAGCTTGTACAAGCATAAAAGTTGCAGAACAAGAAAGTTCAAAAGTTGCAGAATAAACAAGTTTCCTCTACAGTATGGAGGAAGTAACAAAATGGCTTCACTTATGTCAAGCAGTAACTAAACACGGCTCCCCACAAGTGTTTAGGAGGAAATATAATCACTCAGATGCTAAATAAAGTATTAAAATATCAGCAAACATCTTCAATAGAATGTAATGAGCAAAAAATATTTAACAATTTCTCAAAGGTGTTCAACAATTTCTCTTTGAAGAAACATGCTGTAGTTGGAAGCTCAGAATATCATATCAGACTTGAATCTCAGTCCAGACAACCTCATTTATTCACATAAACAAACAAAGAACTTGGATGAAAGATAATTTCCAGAACAATAGCACTCCTTAACATGAAAATAAGATGTGCATTAACATTAAAAAAATTCTCTAATATTAACTCATATTCCTCTAAAATGAATATATTGCCTCTCAACTCAAGTAGTCTTAAAATGGCTTGAATAGGTTACATTCTAATCAAATGCAGCATTTTTTGTGTGTGTGTGAAACGTCTCTCTTAAGTACCATGCAAACACAATGTCTTCTGTAGTTAATTGTTAAATATTTTATCCAATCTGCTATGTAAACATTCTTCATCCAGAGAAAAAGCACCTTTTCCAACATAAGTTTGAACAATTGATAAACAAAACAGTGATTCTTTAAGAAGGAATAATTTAAAATTTATGAAAACACACTAAAAAATATGATAGGGGACCTCCTCTCCTTCATAGAACAGTTTTTGTCAAGGCAACCTCACAGTTGGGACTTCAGGTTTCAAGATGGTATCATGCAGATATGTTACTGGGAGACTTCCTTTCAAATGATTGTTAATGACAATCAGTTGGAAAGCTAGAGGTGTGTGTGCCTCTGTGTGTGTTTAGTTTTTCTGGGGCTAGAAGTCGTTTTAGCATACAGCATTCATTTCTACTTCAGTGTCTTATTCTGTAAAGACTTATGCCTTTTTCTGAAAGCCTATATGTATTGAAGGGTGATTTTAAGCCATTAATATAATAAGTATATTTTTATTAGTTCAAGTTAATCAATTATACTTGGTAGGACTGATCATTCAGTTGTAAACTGAAAACATTTCTGAAGTATTTTCACTGTGTGACTGTGACTAGAGTTAAGACTTTAGATAAATTTTGAAATATTTTTCTTTAAAAGGAGAAAAAAGAAAAAATAATAATTCATAATGAACCAACCTATAGATGACCTTTTAAAAACTTAGAGATAATGAATAAAAAAGGTATAGTGTGAGACAGTAGCCCCAGTATGCAATGGGTGTTAATAATATTGACTATTTCAAAAGCTGAATTATCCCATTTTATGAACCTAGAATTTCTATGATAATGGAAAAATTACAGAGATTATTCTTTTAAATATTATAATATTTTTCACAACATAGGTAAGAGAAGGCCAATAGAAAAACTTAATGGTGTGACAATGTTTAAGGAAGGTGCTAATATTGTGACTTCTGGGTCAGGTCAGAACTTTTCTGAATGCAAAGGTGGATCGCACAAGTCTTTGATTTTAGATTTTCTCTAGATACCAATTTGTTACACTGAAGTACTTCTATATCATCCAATTTTTCATAATCTAAGTTGTAACTTTTAAGCAGGAAATTGAGGAGCAGTAATGGAAAGGCAGAGGCATGAAAATATGCTCTGAATAATTTGTGAATTGAATTGAAGGAAAGGTAATTGCTAATAGAAAAAACTGACATAAATGTGCCTTCTGTGCTATTTAAGTGTGCATAAATGGTTTGTGTAGAGAACATTTTCTTATATGATATAATAGACTAAAAACATTCCAAACATCATAGAAACTTTTAATGCATGAAATTAAATGTCAATAATAAATGAAATCTATTTTTAAAGTTTTCAGAGAAAATAAATAAAATTATGTACCTAATTTGAAAAAAAATGAAGTGTTTTTATAAAAATCTTTGTCTTAGTAAGGGAGTTACAGTTGCTAACTTTGTTTTGGAAAGTTATATTTTCTTAGGCTTTGTGTACTTACAGTCTTGTATACTTAAGGAAGAAATATTTGAGGATTTTGTTACTAATTTTAATATAATAAAATTACATAAATTGAGAAAATATAGTAATAACCAAGTGAGATCACCTGGGCATAAAATAGGAAAGAATGTAATATATTATAATAATGAATTATGGTACAACTAATTTCTATAACTAACTAAATCTCTATTATCTAGCTAAACCATTACTATCTTCAAGGATAATCAAAGGATATTAAATATAAATTTTATCCCAAAGTTATTTATAATGGTACTGATGAATGGAATATTGCAAGTACATTTTTTAGGATCTGTAGGCAACTTTAACAATTTCTTTGGCTGTTTTAAACATATGTCACATTCTTGAAATATAAAGATAATTCATTTGACTAAAGCCGTTTCTTGTGATATTTTGCACCATAGACTTGTTCCTATGCTAACACCACTGAATTACTGCTATTGACTGAGAAGCTTACACAGCAAATTTGAATTGTGAAAACTTATACATACATCAGCAAAATTCACTTGAAATCAAATACATAAAATTAGAAGCTATAAACTCTAGATGTCAAACCAAATAAAAATAAAACTACTTAAAATTTTCAAAAATACACAAATAATAAAAGGAGTATAAATTTAAACAAAAATATCCAGAATGTATCGAGAGAATGTGAGGTTAATATTTGTAGTAAGAAGTAATAAAAAAAATCAATCAGAACACTTTAACTTACAAGTGCATGTTGCTACTAGAGTCTGTTATTATATTAAGTAATAAATTCAATAATATTTTAGTTTCTGTTGCAACAGGTGGTATATAAAATAGTGAGGACAACGTACGATTTAGAGTATCTGTGTTTCCCACTTGATGGAAAGAGGTAACAGATCACTTTCTTACTACACTGTATATTCCTGGTATCACTGACAGCTGACGTCAGTGAAATCAAATATAAGTGAATGCTCATCATGAAGCAATGATCCATATTATCACTAATAGTATGTCTTCTCACTCCCTAATTAAGAAATGGACTGAGTTTTGCCATCTTCCATATACTAACCTTATTTCTTCTTTATATGTATGTATGTGTGTGTATGCATATATATATATATACATATATATATATATTTATAATAGAAATATACAAACGAAACCAAACTACTGATATTGCTTAATTAGGCTTGGAGGAAGGGAAGAAGATTGATATTTATTTTACTTACCTCTGTATTGTTTACATTATTGTAAGGGCTGGGTTTTCATTTTATAATTTAAACCAAAATATTGAATTACAAAGCATTCTTCCATTACTGTAATGTTGAAGTGCTGTATTGCTTTTGAAGAGTAGAAAATCTTCCTTCTCACATATTCTATTTCCCGATTCAATGTCTGTTTCTTCTTCTTAGTGTCTGCTCACAATTCATTTAGCACATTGAATTGCTTGCTTCCTTGGTCTACCAAATTATTTACATATCAGAGTGTGAGGTCATTTATGAAGTAGTAGCTAGATATTAGCTATGCTATTTAATCAAACATGAAGTAAGAAAAATTTCTATAATGGGATTTGTGTATTAATAATCCAGTGCAGCATATAATATTAAACACATGCATAATTGCTATCAAATTGCTGGTATTTACATAGAAGAAAACACATTGCATATAATGTGGTATTTTAAATATAGGCATTATATATATATATATATACATACATATATATACACAAAACATCATTTTCTTGCTTTCCATGTTACTTCATTATATATTGTTTTTCCCTTAATAAATTAAAAATGTTTATGCAGAGAAGACATAGGGTAAAGGTAAGGTTTGAATTTCCGGTGCCTTGAGAGAGAACAGTAAAGCACATAGCACTGTGAGCCGCTGTTTTAATCACAGATAAATGGCACTTGATTAAAACCTGATTAGCTTGAATTTATTAAAGAAAGACTAGATATCAGAGAAAAGGTTGGTTATACATGGATGCATAGAGACAAATGCACAACTTAACCATCCAGGCACTGGCCAAGACAGAGGATGTCTGTCTAAGGTTGGGTGTGTCCATTTGGCATTCTTACCTCTATTATGCAGATGAGCATAGCGCAGCCTAGCTTGATGCAATTCAACATTCAAATGTTGTAATAGTCCCATGCCCATTAAGCCACCTTCTGCTTATTATTCAACTTCCTACAGTTTCTGGCCCTAAAAGAATATGCTAATCATGCTGCTTAGTTTTCTGGTGTGTTGAGCAATTGTATTTCTCAACACAAAGAAGTAAACTGATACGAGAATTTTATACATCAGTATTCTTAGCTTGCATAAAGTGAGAACACTTGTGAGAAACAGGTGCTCTCTTGCCCTAAATCATATTGAGCACTAGGGATGATATAATGAGAGCATTACTGAGGCAATAACCCCAGAAAAAAAAGTCTTTATACATGTTCAGTTGAACTTTTTGCAGTATTGGCTTTCTGCGTATTAACTTTGCATTGCACTGTACTTGGCACTTAAGTTTAATATTACTGAAATATAGAAATATCTGTAATTTCCTCCTATAATTAGTATTAAGCTAACCAAAAATGTTTGTTTTCAGAGATTCATGCAACAGTATTTATGAAATGTCTACTATGTATAAAATATGTGCTTAATAAAAGAGCAGTGAACATGTTAGACATGGTCTTTGCCTACAAGAAAGTTGCACTCTACTGGCTAGAGATGCAAATGATTATGTAATGTTACAATATAAGATATACCTTGCCAGAGGCACAAAGACCACAGAAAGAGTTTCTAGCTTTGTTGGAGGGAAGCAGGGAACTGCTTCCCCCCCGCAAAGAGATTTAACAAAAAGATAAGTAGGAAAGGCATATAAATGGATATTTAAAGGCAGGGACACTTTTAAAGCCTCAGTATTTTACAGGAATTAAAAGTATTTTAGTAGTCTTTTTATAAGTGAAAATAGGAGATGAAAATACATTCAGGGGCATAGTTAAGGAGAGCCAAATGTGTGAAAGGCTTTGTATACCATACTAAATAGTTGAGATATTGTCTTTAGTAGTAAGAAAGTATGAAGGCAGAATTGTGGACACAGACTTAGGGTATAGATAATTACAAAGGTATTAATAAAAAAAGGTTTAATACTAATTCTTGCTAATATTTGTATATGCTTGTTTTTTTCATCAAAGCTAGATTATAAACTTGACAGTATCCATATCTTATATTCTTATATTTATTTTGCTTCCCTCAAATGCCCAATATATAATTTTAACAACAGAAGCTAACAATATTCAATTTAAACAAGATTTGAATATTCCAATTTTATGGAGGCTTGGATTGATCAGAAAAATTAATCCTTTTTCTCCTTACTAAATATTATACAGAGATTTTTGAGGAACTATTTGAAAGGGGGGTTCTTCAGCTACCTGATTCACTCATTCACGAAGAGAGGACATGAGGTCTCCAGCAGCGAAGTTTATTGCCTGAAAGACAGAATGGCTGTCTCTAAAGGAGAGAACAGTAGTGGCAGCAAGGGGGAAGCTGCTTATAAAGGAAATTGAGTGGGAAGTTGGTCTCGTGACTTCTATGCATTACAACGTTAGGGAAGAGGGGGTACTGATTGGATGGTTTAAAATAAGTATGTCTTGTACATTTTCTATAGGTTGAGCTCAGCTGGCACCGAGTTGTCAGCTGATGTGACTTAGAAGATATGTAGGTAAAGGGAAGTAGGTACCTTTTATGGTAAGGGCAGGTTACCTTTGCCCTTTACAGTCAGGTGGCTGGTCGTTGCTAGGGAAACTATCTAGAATGAGGATCACTTGAACAATGGGTGGGTTTTCCAGTAACTAGAACACATTTTTCTTAGAACTAGGTTGGGGGTGAGGCCTTGGGGGATTTAAGGCTGGGGTGCAGCTGCCATAGGTGATACAAAGTGGGGGGGCTTACTATGCCCGGAGGTAGTTCTGGGTTCTAACATTCCCACATTTTTGTTTTACATTCTATGTGGTGTGTAGGGGATTGGGGTCGAAGTGTTGGATCATCTGGCTGCTTCATGTGGGGAAAAGGGGTGAAGTGGCGATGGAAAGGGCAGTTGTGGGGGAGGGGTGGTGAAGTATGTTTGAAGGCTTGGACCCCTGTTAGCACTGCATTGCCTGCTGGCAAGATTCTTCTTCTGTTGGGAGGTGGTGGTATTCCTGCATGATTAACTGGTTGATAGTTTGGTTAGTGAATTTTTGAAATTTGGGTTTGAATGAGGTTTCTTAGGAAATTAATTAGGCAGGGAGCAAAGAATAGAAGGAGGCAGAAAATGATAAGAGGCATGAGGAGAGGAAGTAAGATGTCTCAGAATTGATCTAAGCCCATGGTCCCTGTGTCATTCCCCCTTCTACAGATAGAGACTCTAGCTGCTGCTAGGGAAAGGGGGACGATGACTGTTCTGGAGTAAGGGGTGCAGCTAGGTCTCCATCAATGGTTGGTCAGGAGGGTGTCGGAAGATGGGAGTTTTTATCTTGGGCTCTATGGCTATCACCATTTGCAGCTTCATGGCTTTTAGGTGAGACAGAACAAATCATGTCACTAGGTTAAGCAGCAACATCTGGAGCTGGATTTTGTATTCTGGAAGAACAGACTTGACAAGAAGATTAAAGAATGCATGGCTGAATATGAGGACTAGAAATAGTAAATTTCTAATTGAGAATCATAGCCAGCTATCTTGGGGAAACTAGAATTCAGGATCTAGTCTATGTACTAATGACTAGTACTAGGATTTAGTATAAATAAGGCTGCATTATTGAAACAATACTTTTCTCCAAAATCACCCTCATTTTTATTAGAAGTAACCAGATTAAGAAAATAATAAACACTTGGCTTGATTGTTTGCATAAGGGCAGCAAGAAGAGCAATTGATTACATAGGCTCTTTTAAATGTGCTTTGCTGGAACTTTTTATAAGGAACTTCAGATTGGACTTTTAAAGGCCACACAAGGCCAGAAAGCCAAGCCAGATTTGCCATCAGGTTTTGCCTGCAGTACCTGTAGATTTGGGTGAATTCCTCTCTTCTTGAGGTCCCCAAGACATTCTGAAGTTCCTGCACCTGCCAGGAAGTGACCTTTACTCACCTGGTAAGGCTGCTGGGAATCCTGTAAGCAAGGTACCAGGCCAGTTCCTCCAAGGGGCGCTGTTGGCTTTATAAAGTCAACTTCAGTTCCTTAAAGCTGTCCATTAACATGAGTTTACACACGTGTCTCTCAGGAACAGTACTCCAGTCAGGGCTTGGTAATATAACCAGTGTTTTAATTGGTCTTCTTACAAGGAAAGCAGATTCTTATTGAACTTATGCAAATAAACATACTGCCATGAAATATAAAAGTAGTCACTGAGTTTTAAATTCTGGAGGGATCAGGTAGACAGAAAGATAAATGTTTCAATTCTGCTTATAAAGGTATTGTCATTTACTAAACTGTTGTCAGCTTAAGAGAAAAACTTAAAACACTGTCAGTAACATTTGAAACAAAAAACCACAAAACCAGTTTCTTTAGTTTACTTAATCCTATGTAAAAACTTGTTCTGCTGATATCTAGTTTTTTACTAGTTTAGGAGTAATAAAACAGTGACTATAAATGACAAGGAACTTGTAAATGAGAGTGGCTAAAGATCTGATGAGAGCTTACTATAAGACAGTTGACATAAGGAAATTTGGATATTTTTGCAACACAAAACATCCAGCAACAAAGTTTAGCATTATTATGTTTGACAGTATTTTCCAGGTAATTATATATTAGATAAATAAGCCAAATTAGCTACATACTTTCTCTAATGAAGAGAAAATTCCTCTGACATTTTCGAGGGGCCCTCTGGAAAATATCAGAGTTAACTAGGGGTAAAAGTACCCTTTTGAATTTGATTTTGGCAAGTTGTCAGAAGAAAGTTTCTTTGGCACTTGCTTAAATAGGATTATAGGTATTTAACTAGAATGACAATAAAAAAGCTTAAATGCAAATACAGGTTACTCAGTTGTTAACAACACTTCGCTTACAGTCCTCCCAATATGAAGACTTCATTTTCCCAAACACTCAGAGAACTCATTGAGACTTTAAGCATGAGAAACTGCTCTGATAAAAACAATTAGAAAGTTCTTTGCAATTTGTCAACATTAAGAGCAGACTACTCAATTTAAGAAACCTTTGTCTTTTTATCTGAGGACAAAATTCTAATTTTGCTGTGTACTTGATATTGGGATGCATTTGCTTTAATTTTACATAGCACAACTATATCAATTCTTCCACAAACTTTTTACAACTTTCTTTTACATTGAGTTTTTTTTAAATAAACAGCTGTACTTTAGAAGTTACGTTCTTTTACCCTCAACAAAATGAATTTTTACTCTTTATGCTTTCTCTTATTAAACACACATCTTTTCTAGCAAGCAGAGATGTTTTCTTTATTACTTTAAGTAGTTTTAATTAGAACTTAAGGGTTTTCAGACTTTTGTATGTTAAGAGTTCTGACAGGTGGTGGGGAGAAAGAATGGTGGTGGCCGTGCCTAAGGTGAGCTTTCCTGCCTCTTGGTGAAGAATAGCTGCAGCTGCCAAGGCACGGAGGCATGGTGCCCACCCTCGGGTTGTGTTGTCTAGTTGTTTTGACAGATAAACTATAGGATCTGGGGAGGTTGGAGTGGCTTGGCATAGGGCTCCAAGAGCAAGTCCATGAGTTTCATTAACATAAAAGAAAGGGCTTAGTTAGATTAGGTAGGTGTAAAGCAGGTGCTTGTAACAGAGCTTGCTGCAGGGAGGAGAAGAGGCATCTGATGGGCTGCTGGAGAGGTTTGCAGATGGGGCCCTTGGCTGCTGCATAGAGGGGGGTGGCAAGTAGGGAGAAGCTGGGGACCCAGCTGTGAAGAAAGTTGGCTAAGCCCAGAAAGGAAAGAATCTAGAGGGAAATGGAATGTCCTGAAGCACTTTTTCCTGCATAATGTGATGGCCTTTCATCCTGGAATCAATGGGATGCCAAGATAAGAAACTTATGAGGTGGAGAGTTGTACTTTTTCTGGGGAAACTCGATAGCTACAGTCAGGTGATTTAGGAGGGTGATGGTGTCTTGTCAGGAGATGGTTAAGGAAGGACTGCAGAAAAGCAGATCATCTACATACTACGGCAGAGTGAAGTGGGGGAGCAAAAGGTTCTGAAGGTCTCGCACAAGGGCTTGTCCAAGTATATGGGGGCTGTCTCTAAATCCCTGGGGAAGCACAGTCCAAGTCAGTTGAGTGGAGAAGCAGAATTTAGGGTCTGTCCATGTAAAAGCAAAAGATCTGGGGAGTTGGGGTGGAGAGGTATGGTAAAGAAGACATCTTTTAAGTCTATTACTTAGCAATAAGTGGTGGAGCTTGGGATGGAGGAGAGGAGAATATATGGGTTGAGTACTTTGGGATGGATGGGGATGACTGCTTCATTTATGATTCAGAGATCTTGGACTAGCCTGAAAGTGCCATTAGGCTTTTTCACTGCAAGTATTGGAGTGTTGAACAGGGAATGGGTTGGCTTCAAGAAACCTATTTTTAACAGATTTTGGATGATTGGCTGGAGGCCTAGTTGGCTGCGCAAGGGTAGCAGGTACTGGGATTGTGATGGGAAGGAGTCTGGGTTTTTAAGACTAATCTGGACTGGGCTGCACTTAGCTAGAGATGGGTTGTTTGTGTCTCACATGGAGGGATTTACAAGGTTTGGCTACTTACCTCAGTGGGGCTAAGAAGTGAAGCTGTGAAGGGAGAAGAAGGGAGGGTCAGAGGGGTGGAGATAAGTGGCCCAATTGGGGCTGCTGAACTTTGGCCTGCTGTGTGATAAGGGTGGGGTTCATCTGAAGGGTCTGGGTCTAGGGAAGAGGAGGGAGCTGGGTCTGGAGAAGAAGAGGAAGTGTTTGGAGAGCTTGAAAGGATGGCAAGGACATGTTTAGGGTGGCAAGAGCTATATAGAGAAGGAGAAGAAAGCTTGAATATAGGGAATTTCCTTCTGTTTGCCTGAATGCTCACAGAAGTTGTGGAGGTCCTGAAGGACCTTAGAATCTAAGGATCCATACTGAGGCCAAATTAGTTGGTTGTCTAAAGGATATTGGGGCCAAATCTGGCTGCAGAGCTGAATTGACTTGGAGGATTTTAGATCTGGATGTAGGTGTAGAGTCTTAAAATTGTCAAGTAGACACCTGAGAGGCGAATCAGCAGGTATAAATGGCGATGCACCCATTGTGACTCGAGGCAAAGCCTGTAGAGGATGGGGTGCGTTGTAGCTTGCTCAGGCAACCCTGAGGGCTACCAAGACCCCGAAGTATATAACTCTGTTAGCAGAGAGGTCGTCACCCTGTCTGCTTCAAGAGTGAGCTCACTGGTCAGGGCTTAGCGCTAAGACTTTTGTTGAGAGGCCCCGGGCCTTGAGACAGAGCCTGACCAGAGGTAGAGGGAGGGAGAGTCACAGTGGGTTTTCTGCCAGCTATAGACTGCACTGCTTTCTGTTATTGGGCTGAGAAGGGGGAGAGAGAGAAGACTGCGAAGGGCTCAGCTGTAGCCAACTGAAGGTGGTGGCTGGGGGTGGTCCCCCGCCTCTTGCAAGGCCATGAGGTTGCCGGACACTCAACGGTCAATCCTTGGGCTTTCATGGAGATGTTTTGGGGAATAAGGGAAACTCACTGCTATATGGAGACAGGTGTTGGCTGAGTGAAGATGTAGGGTGCTGCCGAGAGGAACTGGATGAGAAGTAACTTTGGGGCACAGCCGTAGCCAGTGAAGGCCGTGACTGGGGGTGGTCCCCTGCCTGCGGTGAGGCCATGAGGGTGCCAGACACTCAACGGTCAGCCCTCAGGCGCTCACAGAGGCATTTAAGTCACTTGATGGGGGAAGGTGACTCACCGCTCCTTTGGCGCAGGTGGTGGATGCTGGAAGTGGCGTTCAGGGAGATGGAAGGTGCTGCAGAGGTCCCATGTCTCTGAAAGAGGTTGGGCGCTGGGGGCTGCAGGGCAGCTCAGATTCCTGGGGGAAGAGCAGGCTCCTGGGGGGCCCCCAATCCAAGTCATGGCACCAATGAAAGGGGGTTCTTTAGCTACCCGAGTCACTCATTCATAAAGAGAGGACACGAGATCTCCAGCAGTGAAGTTTATTGCCTGAAAGACAGAATGGCTGTCTCTAAAGGAGAGAGCAGCAGTGGCAGCAAGGGGGAAGCTGCTTATAAAGGAAATTGAGCGGGAAGTTGGTCTCATGACTTCTATGCATTACGAGGTTCATGAAGAGGGGGTGCTGATTGGATGGTTTAAAACAATAATGTCTTGTATATTTTCTATAGGTTGAGCTCAACTGGTGCCGAGTTGCTGGTTGATGTAACTTAGAAGATATGTAGGTAAAGGGAAGTAAGTACCTTTTATGGTAAGGGCAGGTTACCTTTGCCCTTTACGTTCGGGTGTCTGGTTGTTGCTAGGGAAACTATCTAGAATGAGGGTCACTTGAACAATGGGTGGGTTTTCCAGTAACTAGAACACATTTTTCTTAGAACTAAGTTGGTGGTGAGGCCTTGGGGGATTCAAGGCTGGGGTGCATCTGCTGTAGGTGATACAAAGGGGGGTGGTTACTGTGCCCAGAGGTAGTTCTGGGTTCTAACACTATTTTATTGTACTCGGTATATGATCTGATTAACAAAATTCAACATTTCCAAACACATTAAAGAATACAATTCTGCATAAATATGTCCATTTCTTCATTGAATATATGTCATTTCACTGAGAAGGTAAGCACAGTGTTTAAAATCAAAGTACTAAAAATCCAAAATAGTACTGTACATACTGTTAATTATGATATTTCCTGGTAGAATAACTTTCACATTAAACTATAGAAGAAAGGATAAATGATTTTGGACAAGAAAATGATAAACAGGTAAATGGGTGGATATACAGACAGAGCATTATAATACTTGTGAAAATTAATAACATTATTTTCTACAAATTCCTATCTTTTCTCTCATTCTGTCTGGAGAAAGAAGAAAAAACAGAGAGAGAGAAAAAAAGCGATATAGAGATCAAGAGATCTAAATGTGTCCCTTATGTTAGTTTCAATCATATCAGAATCAAATTTGCTGCTTAGATGCTTAGATAACAAATTTTTATGATACTGTATGATTCATATTGCTGTGATAGTTGATGGAGCACCTGGTTAGTGAGTAACTTAGGTCATTATTATTATTTAATCAAATGTTATGGTGGGTTTTCAATCAATTATTTTTGAAAAATTGGTGAATGAATGCATTGAATGTATCATATAGGTTCCTTTGTAGATTTTAACCTCCTTGCATAGCATCTTCCACAAAGCTAAATGTATTTTGATAAAATATTCAACAGTATAATGTCTTTTTCCCTATAGAAATCAAGAAGCTTTTGAAATGTTTAGTTTCCAACGACTACAAAGAACACCCAAAAGCTGTAGGATACCATCCATTAGTTCAAGAAAGGTTATTTGAGAAAATTTGGAATTTTCTCACTGATAGCTATAATGCAGAAGATACTCTATTTCTAAAACTGGTGATAAAATCGAATTGTCATATCTTAGGATATTTCTGGGCAGCAAATTCTACTCTAATATGAACCTTTTCCTAGAAACCAGTTGCCAGTATGACACAGTTTTCACTCAATACTAATTTGAAAATCCATTTGCTTTTAAGATATAATTTGCTTATATAATAGCTTACATCTAGGTTTAAAGTATGGATTTAATTCTGATCCTCTAAACAATGCAGAGTACCCTCTCATAAGTATTCTGTGTGAATAAATAAGTTACTAGGGAAGCTATTTCAATCAGTTTGACTTTTTGTTGAAGTAACATTTTCCATTCTGCTAAAGTTCAACTGACATTGGCTTCATGAAATGGCTGTTGGGAAATTGCCCTTGGAGGTTTATTTGGAATGGCTACCTTCTTCCTAATGAAAAGTTGTATTGGGAAAGTCATGTTCAGAGTGTTGATTCTCTTTCTAAGTGACATTGTTGGAGCATAACATACATTTAGTTACCTACCTGACAAGTTGTCTATTTAACAGAGAAAAAATGATCTGACTATGATTGATGGTGCAGCTGCCCATTCTCAGTGATGGGGAAAATAAGCTGAGTCAGAACAGATCTGGCTACACCAAGGAGCGTCTGTCTGCAATGCTGTTTCCTCATTTCTCTTCATTTGGATAAGAAGGTTTTCCTTTGAGCATATAGTCCCACAGTCTCCAATCTACCAACCACTGTGCTTATTGCTTTCTTCTTTTCACTTTGAAATTACTTTAGAGGCATTATTCAGCTCCGGTTGGCATCAGAGCAAAGCTTTTCATACATTTTTAGCTACATGCTCTCCAGGTCAAGGACGACAGTGTTGAAAATTACAGTCCTTGGTAAGGAGTATTTAGTGAATTATTTGCTTTTTGGCTATAAGTTTCTTCTGCTCTCTGACACTCTGACTTGGGCTCTTTTCTTTCCTGTGTCACTTAACTGAAGTGTCCTTTTGCATAGCTGCCTTATAATTGTTGTGACATACAGCAAAATTGGAATCAAGTTCCAAAACTGTGTTGCCTCTTTTGCCTCTGGATCTTTTTTTTTTTTTCCAGCTAGGGTCGATAGGTCAGTATGTCTGTAAGTAGCAGGGACTAAAAGGAAAAAAGTAAAATAAAAACCAAAGCCAGTAAGCATAGTTGATACTTATTCCTCAGAAGGGCAATGTCAGGGGATATGTGTCACTATGGTAATGAAAATTACTGATTTGTGGGGATTAGAATAATGTAATCTGCACAGCCACACAGGGTAAAAATACTGGATACTAAAATTGACACTTGTTGGTAAAAAGGAAAATTTATATTGAAAAGCCGTATATACCAATATGTTTCTTTTTTGCTTCAATTCATTTAAATTCAAGTGCAACAATGAGAAGGCCTGGGATTTATATCACACTTTAGGGAAGTGCACATTGTATTCAAGCACACATACATAAAAACTAGACTGTGAGGAGTCTGGAAAAGTAAAATGGAAGTTACAACAACATGCACAGAATTTTAAAACATTTTAAAATAATGCCCAGGCATACCAAAGAAAAAAATCAGAAAAATAAAATGAGGAAAGACAAAATAAGACAGTGTAATATTGTTTCCCACTTGTAATCCATAGGACAATTATACGAAAGAGACATCCATTAAAAATTATTATTGAAAACTTTTTCAAAAATCACAAGCAAAATCAATGTGCATGTATTTTTGTGAACTTTATTAAATAAGAATCTGTAAATATCTTTCTGAGTTGTGGGTTAACTAAATTGTTTATTTATCATTGAGAGACAAGTAGAATAAATCTTCAGATGTTTCCTTCCATAACCGACACAGAAAACCTGACCATAAGCAGGAGTCTTGTAGTCAGGCAACTGCATCTAGGAGGTCTCTCTGCCTGCACACTAAGTGAAACCTCACCCTGGACTGGAGAGTGTTCTTGACTCTAAATGAGAAAGAATTCTCAACAGGTCAGGTGAATGTAGGTAAGAAAGGAATTCATCAAAGCAAGAGTATCTGGGAAGGGCTGCTGCCTTGCATGCAACAAAAAGCAAGGAAGAACAGAGGGAGGAAAGGGAGAGCACACTGAACTTCTGCTCAGCATAAGACAAATGCCTTGTCAACTCTTAAACCTGCAGTCACCCAGTATCCAGTGTCTGCTTGAATTTCCATGGCATGAGAACTAAGCCCTTATCACCCCAGGACTTGGGGGAACTGTGGAGCACTGAATGGAGCGTGGTTATGTTTTGAGAACTACCCGAAGGCAAAGAAAGAAGGCAGGCTACTAAGGAGCATGACCATATAGCTGCAGTCCTGTCCAGGTCACTCAGGCAACAGGAACTTGCAAGCCCACTTCAGAGATCTCAGTAGCCCTTCCTTACTTGTCTGAAGTAGAACAGAGAGAGAGAAGATTAGTGCTTAAGTCTAGAAAATTGAATGAAATAGCAAAGTATCAAAGATGCTTACCACGGGAAGAGCACAGAGACAATGCAATAAGTTAAGCAGAGAGAAGACTATTTAAAACAAAAATAAGAATAAATAATAAAAACAAGCAACTTCTGGGAAGATGGTGTAAGCAGGGCGGAGGAAATGTCTTCCCAAAACCGTATGTATTTATGAAAACACAACAAGTACAACTATTCTAAAAAAGAGACCAGAAGATACAGGACAGCACATAGCCTGCAGCTACACCTAAGAGGACTCCGCACCCCACGAGGCGGGTAAGATATGGAGCCGCAACCCGGTGGGACCTGAGCACTCCCTCACCCCAGCGCACCGGCGGGAGGAGAGGATTCAGAGCTGGTAGGGAGTGGAAGCACAGGCCCACCAAATAACCAGCCTTGGTGATCTGTACGGGGAGCGCTGACACACATCGCACTGTGTAGCGGAGATTGGAGAGACAGAGGTGCAGGATCTGAGTGGGGAACATTCTAGGGTGCTTGCAGCCACCTCCCGGGAAGGAAAGAAAAAAAAAAAAGAAAAGCGGTCGTAAAGAGACAGGAGCCCAACGGAGGGACACTCAGTCCAGCAGGCTGGGATTGCTGGGAGTTTCAAACCCCTTAGCTGGCAACAGGGAAAGGGTGGCCACACTTAGACTTCCCACAGAGAGCAACAGCCTCCCATTTGTTCCCATCCTGGCCAGAGCTATAAAGGGCCCTGCCGAGTGGTGGGCCACGGTTGCAGAATAGTGGAGCAACAGCACCACCTACAGCCTCCCCACAGAATCTATTCCTGGTGGGAGTTTTTGTTTGTTTGTTTTGTTTTGTTTATTGTTTTTTCTTCTCTTTCTTTTTTCTTTTCTTTCTTTTCCTTTCGTCCCTTTTTTGTTCGTCTTTTCTTTTAAAAGTCTTAAAGAGCCCAGGTGACATATGTGGCATCTACCAGCAACAACTTCTATAGCCATGAAAAGACAGAGGAATATGGTCCAGACTAAGATCAACCAGACAACACCAGAGACGGAAACTGAAGGGATGCAAATGCACAATCTTCCTGAAAAAGAATTCAGAATAAAAGTCATAACCATACTGATGGAGCTACAGAGAAATGTGCAAAAGCTGAGGGAGGAAGTGAGGGAAGTGAGGAAAGAAAATGCAGAAATCAGACAAGTGATTGACTGGCTTAACAGCAGACTGGATGAGATGCAAGAGACTGTTAATTGAATAGAAATCAGGGAACAGAAATACAGAGAAGCTGAGGCAGAGAAAGATAAAAGGATCTCTAAGAACGAAAGAATATTAAGAGAACTGTGTGACCAATCCAAATGGAACAATATTTGCATTATAGGAGTACTAGAGGAAGAAGAGAGAGAAAAAGGGATAGAAAGTGTCTTTGAAGAAATAATTGTGGAAAACTTCCCCAAGCTGGGGCAGGAAATAGTCTCTCAGTCCATGGAAGCACACAGATCTCCCAACACAAGGGACCCAACGAAAACAACACCAAGACACATAATAATTAAAATGGCAAAGATCGAAGATAAAGACAGAGTGTTGAAGGCAGTTAGAGAAAGAAAAAAGGTCACGTACAAAGGAAAACCCATCAGACTATCATCAGACTTCTCAACAGAAACCTTACAGGCCAGAAGAGAATAGCATGATATATTTAATGTAATGAAAGAGAAGGGCCTTGAACCAAGAATATTGTATCCAGCACGATTATCATTTAAATATGATGGAGGGATTAAACAATTTCCAGACAAGTGAAAGTTGAGAGCATTTGCCTCTCATCAACCACCACTGCAGGATATCTTAAACAGACTGCTCTAGAGGGAAGCACCCCTAAGGCTAAACAGATGTGACCAGAGAAAATAAAATCATAACAAAGTAAGCAGACCATCCAAATACTAACCAAAGGTAAAGAATAAAACACCTAGTATATAAAGAATGGAGGAGGTAGAATAAGAAGGGAGAGAAAAAAAGAATCATCAGACTGTGTTTACAATAACTTAACAAGAAAGTTAAGTTAGGTTGTTACATAGTAAAGAAGCAACCTTTGAACCTTTGGTAGCCACAAATCTAAAGCCAGCAATGGCAATAAGTGAATATCTATCGATAATCACCCTAAATGTAAATGGAATGAATACACCAATCAAAAGACACAGAGTAACAGAATGGTTAAAAAAGCAAGATCCATCTATATGCTGCTTACAAGAGACTCACCTCAAACCCAGAGATATACTCAGACTAAAAGTGAAGAGATGGAAAAAGATATTTCATGCAAACAACAAGGAGAAAAAAGCAGGTGTTGCAGTACTTGTATCAGACAAAATAGACTTCAAAACGAAGAAAGTAGCAAGATATAAAGAAGGACATTACATAATGATAAAGGGCTTAAACCAACAAGAGGATATAACCATTATAAATATATATGCAGCCAATACAGGAGTGCCTGCATACGTGAAACAAATACTAACAGAATTAAAGGAGGAAATAGGCAGCAATGCATTCATTTTAGGAGACTTCAACACACCACTCACTCCAGAGGACAGATCAACCAGACAGAAAATAAGTAAAGACACAGAGGCACTGAACAACACACTAGAACAGATGGACCTAACAGACATCTACAGAACTCTACACCAAAAAGCAACAGGATACACATTCTTCTCAAGTGCACATGGAACATTTTCCAGAATAGACCACATGCTAGGCCACAAAAAGAACCTCAGTAAATTCAAAAATATTGAAATCCTACCAACCAACTTCCCAAATCACAAAGGTATAAAACTAGAAATAAATTTTAGAAAGAAAACTAAAAGGCTCACAAATACGTGGAGACTTAACAACATTCTCCTAATTATTCAATGGGTTAACGACCAAATCATAACAGAAATCAAAGAATATATGGAGACTAATGACAATAACAACAGAAAGCCACAACTTCTGTGGGACGCAGCAAAGGCAGTTCTAAGAGGAAAGCATATAGCAATCCAGGCCTATTTAAAGAAGGAAGAACAATCCCAAATGAAGAGTCTAAAGTCACAATTATTGAAACAGGAAAAAGAAGAACAAATGAGGCCCAAAGTCACCAGAATGAGGTACATAATAAAGATCACAGAAGAAATAAATAAAATTGAGAAGAATAAAACAATAGAAAAATTAATGAAATCAAGAGCTGGTTGTTTGAGAAAATAATCAAAATAGATAAACCCCTAGCCACTTAATAAGAAAAAAGATAAACAGAATCAGAAATGAGTAAGGAAAAAGCATGACAGACATCACAGAAATACAAAGACTTATTAGAGAATACTATGAAAATCTATATGCTAATAAACTGGACAACCAAGAAGAAATGGACAACTTTCTAGAAAAATACAACCTTCCAAGACTGACCAAGCAAGAAACAGAAAATTTAAACAGATGAATCACCAGCAATGAAATTGAATCGGTAATCAAAAAACTACCTAAGAACAAAACCCCTAGGCCAGATGGAATCACCTCTGAATTTTATCAGACATTTAGAGAAGACATAATACCCATTCTCCTTAAAGTTTACCAAAAAATAGAAGAGGAGGGAATACTTTCAAACTCATTCTATGAAGCCAGCATCACTCTAATACCAAAACAGGGCAAAGACACCACAAAAAAAAAAACTACAAACCAATATCCCTTATGAACATAGGAACCAAAATCCTCAACAAAATATTAGCAAAATGAATTCAAAATGCATTACGAGGATCATACACCATGATCAAGTGGGATTCATTCCACATGTGCAAGAATGGTACAACATTAGAAATTCCATCAACATCATCCACCACATCAACAAAAAGGTCAAAACCACATGATCATCTCCATAGATGCAGAAAAAGCATACGACAAATTCAACATCCATTCATGATAAAAACTCTTAACAAAATGGGTATGGGGGTAAGTACCTCAACATAGTAAAGGCCATTTCTGACAACCCACAGCCAAAATGATATTTAACAGCGAGAAGCTGAAAGCTTTTCCTCTAAGATCAGGAGCAAGACAAGGATGCCCACTTTCCCAACTTTTATTCAACATAGTACTTGAGGTCCGAGCCATGGCAATCAGACAACACAAAGAAATAAAAGGCATCCAGATTGGTAAGGAAGAAGCCAAACTGTCACTGTTTGCAGATCACCTGATATTGTACATAAAAAATCCTAAAGAGTCCACTCCAAAACTACTAGAATATCTGAATTCAGAAAAGTTGCAGGATACAAAATTAATACACAGAAATCCATTTCATTACTAAACACTAATGATGAACTAGCAGAAAGTGAAATCAGGAAAATAATTCCTTTTACAATTGCATCAAAAAGAATAAAATACCTAGGAATGAACCTAACCAAGGAGCTGAAAGACCTATACCCTGAAAACTACAAGACACTCTTAAGAGAAATTAGAGGACACTAATAAATGGAAATTCATCCCATGCTCTTGGCTAGAAAGAATTAACATTGTCAAAATGGCCATCCTGCCTAAAGCCATCTATAGACTCAATGCAATCCCTATCAAAATACCTCCAGCATTCTTCAACGAACTGGAACAAATAGTTCTAAAATTCATGTGGAACCATAAAAGACCCTGAATAGCCAAAGCAATTCTGAAAAGGAAGAATAAAGCAGGAGGGATCTCACTTCCCAACTTCAAGCTCTACTACAAAGCCACAGTAATCAAGACAATTTGATATTGGCACAAGAGCAGACCCACTAAGCAATGGAGCAGTCTAGAGAGTACAGATATTAACCCAAGTATATGGTGAATTAATATATGATAAAGGAGCTATGGATATATAATGGGGAAATGACAGCCTCTTCAACTGCTGGTGTTGGCAAAACTGGACAACTACATGTAAGAGAATGAAACTGGATTAATGTCTAACTCCATACACAAAAGTGAACTTGCAATGGATCAAAGACCTGAGTGTAAGTTCATGACACCATAAAACTCTTAGAAGGAAACATAAGAAAACTCTCTTGAATATAAACATGAACAACTTCTTCATGAACATATCTCCCTGGTAAGGGAAACAAAAGCAAAAATGAACAAGTGGGACTATATCAAACTAAAAAGCTTCTGTACAGCAAAGGACACCATCAGTAGAACAAAAAGGCATCATACAGTATGGGACAATATATTCATAAATGACTTATCCGATAAGGGTATCGTATAAGTCATTTATGTATCCAAAACAGACAATGAGCTCAAACACCTCAACAAACAAAAAGCAAATAATTAAATTTAAAAATGGGCTGAAGATCTGCCAAAGGAGAAATTTAGATGGCCAAGAGGCACATGAAAAGATGCTCCACATCGCTAATCATCAGAGAAATGCAGATTAAAACCACAATGAGATATTACCTTACACCAGTGAGGATGGCCCATTCCAAAAGACAAACAACAACAAATGTTGGTGAGGATGTGGAGAAAGGGGAACCCTCCTACACTGCTGGTGGGATTGTAAATTAGTTCAACCATTGTGCAAAGCAATATGGAGGTTCCTCAAAAAACTCAAAATAGAAATACCATTTGACCCAGGAATTCCACTCCTAGGAATTTACCCTAAGAATACAGCAGGCCAGTTTCAAAAAGACAGATGCACCCCTATGTTTATCCCAGCTCTATTTATAATAGCCAAGAAATGGAAGCAACCTAAGTGTCCATCAGTAGATGAATGGATAAAGAAGAGGTGGTACATATACACAATGGCATATTATTCAGCCATAAGAAGAAAACAAATCCTACCATTTGCAACAACATGGATGGAGCTAAAGGGTATTATGCTCAGTGAAATAAGGAAGGTGGAGAAAGACAAATATTAAATGATTTCACTCATCTGTGGAGTATAAGAACAAAGAAAAAACCGAAGGCACAAAACAGCAGCAGACACAGAACCTAAGAATGGACTAACAGTTACCAAAAGGAAAGGGACTGGGAAGGATGGGTGGGAAGGGAGGGATAAGGGGGAAAAACGGGTATGACGATTCGCACACATAATCTAGCAGTGGGGGGATACGGGGAAGGTAGTATAACATGGAGAAGACAAGTAGTGATTCTGTGGCATCTTGCTACACTGATGGACTGTGACTGTAATGGGGTATATGGTGGGAACTTGATAATGGGGGAACCTAGTAACCACAATGTTGCTCATGTAACTGTATATTAATGAAAGGAAAATTAAAAAAAATAAAGAAAAAGAACAAAGGTAATATTAGCATACATCAGAAATTTGTATAAAGCAAAAGTTATTAAATTTGTGCAACTATCTATATAAGTGGCATTTGCAAAAGCTAATATGAATCTTCAAGAATGTAAAATTGGATTGCTACTTCATACCATATGCAAAAAGATAAAAATATTTAAAAATGAAGTTAAAGTAAGAATATATAGGTTTGGAGTATGAATTATCATGATGGCAATATTTTCAAGAACTAGAGGGAAAATGCTTATCCTTCATACCTAAAAAGTTAAGCTTTCTGAGAAAGTACACTGTATATACATATAAAATGTAAATAAAAGAGCAATTCTAGTGTAAGATAAATTTGTCTCATTTATGAAAATCATAAGAGGAATACATATAGTATCTAAGCTTTCTGAAACATTGATAAGATAGATTATAGTAAAAAAGTATCTGAAGATTATAGACTGTTTAGAGAAAAAGATGTTACAGGAAACCTCATTTTAAAATGAAAAGTTAATCAACATTCTCAAACTTCAGAGAAATGCAAATTAAAGTATCGATAAAAACATAAAAGCTAATATCTATTGCTGACAATGTGGGAAAAGGAGATTTTCATAAAATGGTAGAAATATGAATTTTCAAGAACTCTTTAGAAAGCAGTCTGTAGGGTATATAGTCATTAATACTGTAGTATCTATGTTGATAAATACTAACTACACTTATTGAGGTGAGAATTTAATAATGTAGATAACTGTCCAGTCATTACATTGTATAGTTGAGACCAATATCATATTGTGTATCAGCTATGACTCAGTTAAAAAAAAAGCAATCTGGTAATATTTAATTAAATAAACTTTCAGTTCCAATTCTAACAATTTCATTCATCAAAGCCTATCCATTAAACTAAGGCAATTACTTAACCATAATTGTATAAAGAGTTATTGAAGCAATGCATATACTAGCAAAAGGGCGGATCCAAAATGAATTTTCATCCATAGGAGAATGATGAAACAATTGTGGGTCTTGTAAAGTAACGTTTTATACAATCATTAGCAGAGTAAGAGCCTTGAGATGCATTGTCATTCTGTTTGGAGGAAAGTAAGATTCAGAAAAGTATGCATTTAAAAGCCAAAACAAAGGGCAGAAAACTATGTACAGTAATAGTTCCCCCTTCTGCATGGTTGCACTTTCCATGGTCACCCATTGTCAGTATCAGTCCAGAGCAGGTGATCCTCCTTCTGATGTATGGTCAGGTCAAGAGCCGCACTAAACCTGTATCACAATGTGTAACACTATGTCATTCATTCACCTTACTTCATCTCATCACATAGGCATTTTATCCTCTCACATCATCAGTAAGTACTGTACAATATGCTATTTTGAGAGAGGCCACATTCACAAAATTTTATTACAGTATATTGTCATAATTATTCTATTTTATTATTAGTTATTATTAACTTCTTACTGAAACTTATTTATAAGTTAAACTTTATTGTAGGTATGTAGCATAAGAAAAACAGGATATTTAAGGTTCAATGCTATCTGCAATTTGGGGTAACCTGTGGAGGTCTTTGAATGTATCCTCTGCAGATAAGGGGGACCACTATATAAAAAAATGATTTATTTCTAATCAACATAAAATTTCATTGAAATGTAATATGCTCAGATTTTGCAAATTTTTATATCTTAACTGGGATTGATATCAGAAATTTCACTTTCAATTTAATATGAACATCTCAATGATCTTAGCTATGTTTAACTTATGAACATTACACTTCATTTGTTGGACCATTTTTGCATCTATGTATTATTCAGTGACTGAATTAGAAATGGTTGTGTAATTAAAGTTATTTTCCCCAAAATGCTAGGTTAATTAATATACTATAGTATATTATAAGTGAACATTGAAAGTAAAATCTAATAGAATATTAAATTCAGGCACCTGTATTCTATGTCAAAGAACTTATTTTCTTTGAAACTGCTTCAAAAGTCTTTCATCCTTCTGCTTCACTGACACTTAAAATGGTGCCATGGTGGAGTGAAAATAGAAGTGACAGGTCTAATAAATTAGCAATATCCTTCTCACTACACTCCCCCTCATTTTTGGCAGTGAAATTTCACTTCTTATTAAAATCTGTATTCTTCAAAGTTGAATGGGAGTAGAAGATTTTCTCAGCATTTTATCTGCTTTATAGGTGAACTGTACCAAAAATTCTATAGCTGAAAAATGTCACTGGGCTTTTTCTTGGAGGAGCATAGGGCTTTTCAACATTTCAGGGAGTTTGGGTCAAGTCTGTAATGGTTAGATAAACTGCCTTTCAAATGTCACTGTCACAATGTTCTGGACCATTGTATGTATGACAGTCTTCTTAAAATGAACTACACAGGTTAGAAGATAAACCTTATCATATGTATATACCTATATTTCACACTAGAGACAGTGATATTGCAGAACCTAGACTTCTAAATCAATGATTCTGGAGTAGCATTTTTCAAACTGGGTCTTGTGAAATCTATTTAGTGGACATTAACCAGCTTTAGAAAGTGAAAAAGCACAGGATGGAAAATATGTAATAGAATAAAATTGCAATGAGAGTACATACATGTAACAATGTCTCAAAATATTTTTTTAAGTTTTTATATGCATCCATCTCTAATAGTATGTAACTGAACATAATGTAAATATATTCTTACTATGTGTTGTAGATAACACTATTTGAAAGCCATTGCCCTATATCATGTGATATAATTCCAGCTTTTGTCCATTAGGCCTAAAATAAATTTAAAAAGGCATTCTGCTTCATGACAACATATACTAAATTAATATATACAACCCTAATTTCTTCATCAATTTTGTGTTTTCTGAGAACTCCTTTTATATAGTAGGCAAAAAATAGTTTTATAAAATCATAGTACCCATAGTTTTACTCTGGTATAATAAACCCTTGTATGAATAGCTTAAGGTATTACAGAAGAAGTTTTCATTCATATAATGTTCCATGAAAATCAACTTATCTGCCTGTATTTGAATATGTAAACTATCCTCAGTGTTACTTCTCTTCTTGTTTGCTGCATAAGAAATTCATCAGATGTTTAAAATAACAATACTGAATTCATACTATGTAAAACTTTAAAATGCATATATTTTAATTTATTTGTGTATATATATATACACACACACACACACACACACACACGCACACATAATTTATTAAGAGTAAGCTTCATTCAGGTTAAGTTATAAACATCTTTTTGTATACCTCTTCTTAATAGTTAATTATGCTACAGAAAGGCATCTAATTACTTTATATAACCCATGCATCTTTCTGTCAAAATAAGACAAACTCAGCTATTGCTGAAATGAAGTTTGCTAAGGGAAGTGTTAAACACACTGGAATGAAATCGAGAGAACCTTAGGCAATTCTTAAATTTAAAGAAATCATTCAAGCAAATGTAAATATGAGGAAGGTTTGTTTTTTCTTCCAAAAGTGGAAAAAAAATGTGTGGAATCATAAAAAATATGAAGGTTAAAGATTAATGGTTGGCAAACTATATGCCTAATTTAAAATTTTATACTTTTTGTTAATACATAGTGTTATATTTGATGAGCTTTAAAGCAAGTAGAAATTTAGGAAGAGTTTTGGCTATTATCAATATGAGATATCAGTTTTAAAATTATTTAGAAATTTGAAATGTTATCTATTCATTTTGCGTTCAATCAGATGTAAGAAACAAAAAGTCAAACTAAAATCATTAGTCTTTTTTCACAGGTCCAATAATAATTTATATCATTGCATGTGGAACTTAAATTCTCTATAAGCAGTCTTACTAGAAATGTTCTTGTGAGAAAGTGGATCTATTAATATTAACAATGACTATGTTAATACTTTAGAAATCAATGGTTATTTGACAAAATATTTAAGTATTCAATGAATTTTTATTCTTTCATGTTTTCATCTTGTGAAATAGATTAGTAGAGAAGAAGGCAGGCTACTGGATTTGATACCACTTAAATTGTGTGAACTTTGTTATTTATCTTATCCAACCCTGCATATTCTGTTTAAAATGAGGGTCCTAATGTTATTTAACCACAGAGGATAAGATGAAATACCCCAGGAGAAATATTTAGCACAATGTAAGAGACTATTGAGCATAATACATTATTACTATTATTGTCATGGATTTTTTTGTAGTTGTTTTTTAATATTGCATGATTCTGGTTTGATCAAGTGTTCTTTGAGTGTTCATAATTTTGTCTCATTTCACTAAAGAGAAAGTGTTCAAAGTATCTCAAAATAATTCAATATTTTTATTATATATATTCATTTCACATACATATTATTTCTAATATTACTCTTATTGTTATATTAATATTTTGATTGTCTACTAAGTAACAAGAATCTGTGGAATGTCCCTTCCACATGTATGGTGAAGTGGCCATGGGTAAAGTTAAGGTCAGCCATGTTTCTATAATATGGCTCTTTTCCTTAAGCATGGTTATTTGGCCTAATGGAGAAAACATGACTAAATCAGTCCAATCATTAATGTTCCCAGGAGTTTTGAATTTGGATAAGCAAAGAATTTGGTGGTTTGACTAGTAATACACAAGATTTTAGGACCTTGAATATAAGTGTAAATAGATATAGACATACACACACATATAAATATACATATTAATGTAGAAGGTGTGTAATATGTATGTCTCTACATGTAACAAATATCTATGTTGACTATGAAGCAGAGGAATCTTTTCTAAATGGAGAAAATGAATAGAGTAGATGAACAGGGAGTTAGAAAGATACAATATTAAAGTAGCTACTTCAACTGAGATCTCAGTACATTCTTGAAGTACAGGCCCCCTTTATGATTGAAGTATAATTGACAACCAATATCCTATTAGTTTCAGGTGCACAATGATATTTTTATGCATTTCATTATGAATTGATCCCCACCAAAAGTCTAGTTGACATCTGTCACCATACAAAGTCATTACAATATTATTCGACTATATTCCCTATGCTGAACATTACATTCCCATAATTTATTTATTTTATAACTAAGTTTGTACCTCTTAGCCTCAATACTTTTCTTTTCCTTCTATTTAATGAATCATTCCTGTATCCTTAAAATATATTCTCACTTTAAGTTCTCAAGTTTGATTCTTGTTTTGGCTTTTTCCAAACCAAAGGAAATACACAGGAGAAAAGAGTCTTCTTTATACTCTAATCTAGGAGTTGACAAACATTTTATGTAAATGAAGAAATAGTAGACCATTTAGATTTTGTGGGCTGTACATTCTCTACTCAACTATTCAACATTGCCATTGTAGCACAAGCACAGCCATAGATGATATTTTTAATGAAATAAATGTGTCTGTGTTCCAGTAAAACTGAATTTATGGACATTTACATATTAATTTAATACAATTTTTACATGGCACAAAATGTTATTATTCTTTTGATTTCTTCTAATCAGTGAAAAAAACCCATTGAAATATATAAATCACATAAAAGCAGGTGGCAAGCTAAGTAGTGAATCTGTTAAGTACAGGAAACACCCTGAAATTTATACCAAACAAAGCTTAAAAAGTTCCCACTCATTTCCTTCTGCAAAACACTTCCTAAATATTTTGCTCTCTTCAGGTGTCAGTCCACTGATAGTCACCATTGCTTCAGTGGCAAAACTAATTTAAGCATTTTGATTAAAAGAACTCTTTTTTTTAAAACTGAATTTTAGTTTACAAGTAAGACCATAAATTTCACTTCTTTCTAACATTTAGATGTGTATCATCTGTATTTTAGGAAAGTTATTGGAGATTATGACCATAATATAAATGATCAATAAAATATTAAACAAATAATTGATCACATTAAAAGCATTTGAAAACAAACATCAAAATAAAAAAAGTAACTCTTAAATCATCAAAGCTACTTATTGCTAAATAACTATTAAATATACAAAAATGGAAAATAGCAATTTATTGTGGGTTTCTTACATTGTCAATCTAATAAAAGCTCACTATAGAATGAGAATATGCTGTTAGAGTATAAGGAAGAAATAAAAATTGTAAAAACACGCATGTATCAATATATTAATTATTGCTAATCTGATGGAGATAAAAATCCGTTGCAACACGTGCCATGATGTCACAAAAATAAAACTCTCATATATATTTGATGAAATAAATAGTTTATCAGAAATATGTCAGGTATTAATAGTGTCAATGTAAACCTGTTAGGAAGCACAGCAACACTGAGTCAATGTATTTTAAATTCAGTGTAATCCAGTAGGGCATTTAGGAGGTCTAAAAAGAGATTAGGGCAATTATGTATGCCAAGTACATAAATGTCAACAGCAATTTAGAACAAGATTAGATTGTGAGAATGTTTCCAGTTCAATATTTTACTCTGATGGTAAATGATCAGTATGAGATTTTTGCAGCAGGGAGCTAACAGAAAATACACAAAGGAGAAGAACAAATAAGTATACTTAACGGAAAGTTTTGAGAATAATATTTCATTGGTTATTTGATTCACAGAACAATTCCCATAGGACTTTCTGTGAATTTTTGTTTTCCAAGAGTATCACACACTTGGTGTAACTTCTTTTCTGCATCCTTAACAATGGCATTTAATAAGGAGGTTTCCTTTTAGCTATTCCATCACTCTTCTGTGTATGGTTTATATTTTAAAACTTTATGGTAGAGCTATAAAACTGACCACTATTTCCTGGGCATGGCATTTCCAATCTAAGTGCCATGCAAAAATTAAAATGTAATGTTTCTGATGGAAGCTAACATCATCATTGTATTCTCCAAATCTACCAGAATGCTTGAAAAATACATAATATCTGATTAATATCTGTGAGATGAATACAGCAGTATCTAACGATATCTACTTGAGTTGTGGAGATATTTGAAAAGCCAGTTCAAGGAGTGTTGGTAAATAAATGATGAAAATTCTTCCTCTGTGAAACTGTCATTGTAACAGAATGTGTAATCCAGGTAGCTGTAAGTGCTTTGTGAATAAAATTTACTTTCTCACTTGCCACTTAGTCTTTCTTTCTTTCTTTTTGTCTATTATCACCTGCCTTTTACCTACCTATCATCTACTATCATCTATCTATCTATCTATCTATCTATCTATCTATCTATCTATCTATCTATCTATCTATTTATCTAGTCTTTAAATCCCAGGATGCTATACTGGAATTGAGGGAAAATTATTGTCACCAATCTGGCATCTGTGTAGCTGATGTCCAACTTATCTTTCAATTGTGATAGAGCAAAAAATATGCCCCAGACCTAATTTGATAGGTGCTATGATAGAATTACTCTGCTACAGTTATTTAGGGAGGTCTATATCACAAATTATTTGTGTCCTTTTCACTGATTTATTTACAAGAGATAAAGTATATTTCAATAACTAAATCTTAGGTTAATACACATAATAACTAAAATAATGTAGAAATTATATTTTCCTAAGAATCATGGAACATTTTATTTTCAGGAATTCTTGTATCTCTATAAGACTATAGGTAGCATATATTAGACAAATTAAATGTATTTTTTTTCTCTATATAAGACTCTAGGCTTTCTGTGGAGAAATCAACACAGTGGCAATCAACATAGTGAAGTTAGACTGAGTATTTAGGTTGGGCATGAGATTGAGTGTTTCTGATGGCTTAATGAGGGCGAATGCCCAGATACACATTTCTTCTTTTTATTTTGTCTTTGTTTTTGTTTCTTACTGAGGATATTGATATTTTTCTTGGAAGCCTTAACATATTCCCTTGTAAACCAAGGAATGCCTGGTTTTGATTGCAACTGTATTTGTTTCCTGTCACTGGAAGAAATAACTACAAACAATGGTTTAAAAGAACACAAACTTATTATTTTATGGTTATGGAGGTCAGAAGTCCAAAATGTGTCTCACTGGATGAAAATGAAATTATTGGCATGTTCATATTCATTTTGGAAATTCTAAAGGAGAATTTGTTTACTTGCCTTTTCTAGCTGCTACAGCCTGCCTCATTCTTTTCCTCAAACTTATGTTTCCATCATCACATATCTTTTATGATTCTGACTCTCATGTCTCCACCTTTCACTTAAAAGTACCATTTTATATATTAATATTATTACAGTAGGATCACCCATATAATCCAGTATAAACTACCATTCAAAATCCTTAACTTAATAACATTTTGCCATATAAAGCTATATGCATACAACTTTAAGGAATTAGAATATGAAAATATTGGGGAAGCATTTTTCTTACATCTTTGGGACCTAATAAGGGAATTCTCAAATAGAATTTAGTCTTATGTCATTGAGGTATAAACAAGTTTGGTAGGGCTTACTATTCAGAGAAAACAGTGGAAAATATTTCTAAAATTAGATAATTTTTAAATAGACTTTAAAACAAAGACTGTTAAGAAGAGACAAGGACATTACATAATTATAAAAGGTTTAATCTAGCAAGAAGGTATAAGTTTTAAATATCTAGGCACCCAACAGAGGAGTACCTAAATACATAAAAAGTGAATATTAGCACAATTGGAGACATTGACAGTAAAAGAATAATAATAGGAGACTTTAACACCTCAT
Organism: Smutsia gigantea; assembly: GCA_032199065.1. Classification (NCBI taxonomy): domain Eukaryota; kingdom Metazoa; phylum Chordata; class Mammalia; order Pholidota; family Manidae; genus Smutsia; species Smutsia gigantea. The sequence goes on from JAVSCE010015400.1 coordinate 1,018,730, forward strand.
TTACATCAATGGATAGAATACCCAGACAGAAAATAGGAAACAGAGGCTTCAAATGATACTGTAGACCAGATGGATTATATATATCTATATATACAGAACATTCCAAAATAGGAGAATACAAATTCTTTTCAAGTGCACATGGAACATTCTCCGGGATAGATCACATTATACCACAAAACAAGTCTCAGTAACTTTGCAATGACTGAAACCAAATCAAGCAACTTATTATATCACAATGGTATGAAACTGGAAATCAATTACAAGAAAACAACTGGAAAAAAACACAAACACATGTAGGCTAAACAACATGCTACTAAGCAACCAATTGGTCAATGAAGAAATCAGAGGAAGTAAAAAGCAATACCTGAACATTAATGAAAATAGAAATGCAATGGTTCAATATCTTTAGAAAGCAGCAAAAATATTTCTAAGAAGGAAGTTTATAGTGATACAGGTCTACCTCAAGAAACAAGAAAAATAAAAATATCTAACTCTACAACTAAATGAAGCTAAAAAAAGAAAAGTAAAACAAATAAAAACCAAAGTTAGTAGAAAGGAAGGAAATTATAAAAACCATAGATTATAAATGAAATAAAAGCTAAGGAACTATTATAAATATCAGTGAAATTAAGAGCTGATTCTTTGAAAAGATAAATAAAATAAATATTTAGACAGACTCATCAAATTAAAAATAGAGGACCTAAATAAATACAATCATAAATGAAAAATCAAAAGTTACAAATGACACCACAGAAATACAAAAGTTTGCTATGAAAAAATTATATGCCAACAAAATGGGCAATCTAGAAAAATGGACAAAATCCTAGAAGTACATGATCTTCTAAGACTGGACCAGGAAGAAAAAGAAAATTGTGATCAGACCAATTACTAGTAACAAATTGAATTTGTAGTCAAAATATTCCTAACAACCAGAATTCCAGGACATGATGGCTTCACAGGTGAATTCCATCAGGCTTTTAAAGAAAAGTTACTTCCTATCCTCCTCAAACTATTTCAAAAATTGAAGAGGAAGAAATGTTTTCAAATTCGTTCTAAGAGGTCAGTATTACTCCGATACCAAAACCAGATAGGCACTACAATAAAAGAAAATTACTGACCAGTATGCCTGATGGATATAGATGCAAAAATCCTCAACAAAATATTAGCAAACCAAATTTAAAAATACATTAAAATGATCATTCACCACAACCAAGTGGGCTTTATTCCAGGGATGCAGTGATAGTTTAATATCCACAAATCAATCAATGTGTTACACCACATTAACAAAAAGAGAGATAAAAACCACTTGATCATCTTAATATATACAGAAAAATAATTTTACCAAATTCAATAACCATATGAAAAAAATTCTAAAAAAAGTGAATGTAGATGGAACATACCTCAGCATAATCAAGGCCATATATGACAGAACTACTAACATCATATTCAGTGGTGAAAAGCTGAAAGCTTTTCTTTTAATGTCAGCAAGACAAAGATGCTTACTCTTGCCACTTTCAGTCAACATAGCACTGGAAGTGCTAGCCACAGCAATCAGACAAGAAAAATAAAATAAAAGACATCCAGATTCCTAAGGAACCAATAAAATTGTCACTGTTTGCAGATGACATGATACTAGATAACGAAAATTCTAAAGACTTCATCAAAACTATTAGAATTTATAAAAATCAATTGATAAGTCACTTGATAGGGTTATTCAGGTCTTCATTTCCCTTATGCATTTTCAGTCTACTGTTCTATCAATTTTGTTCATGTATTTTAAAACATTTATTTGGTGAATACACATTTAGGATTATTAAATCATCACAATTCATCGCTCTGTCATTTTTTTCCATAGCAATATTTCCTGTTCTGAATTCTATTTTATATTAATATAGCTGTCCTAGCTTTCTTTGGATTGATGATTGCTTGGTATATTATTATCCATTTATTAACTTCCATTTATTAACTTATATGTGTGTCTTTATATTAAAGTCAGTTTCTTGTAGATAGCATAGAGTTGGATACTACTTCTTTCTCTGAATAATCTTTCAATCTTTTTAATTAGAATGTTCAGATCAATTACATTTAATGTAATGACAGATATGATTGGATTTAAGTCCATCATTTTATTCCTTGTTTTCTATGGTAACATCTGTTTCTGTTCCCTTCTTTTTTCTGATTTGAGTTTTTTATTTAATTTATCTTAATTAGTTTGACTTTTTCATATTCTTTTGTATTAAGTTTTTAAAAATAATTCTATATAAGCTCCAGTTTTGTTTTATCTTTTATTGTTTTCAATATTGTCTGTTTGTTCTCAAATATTTTATAGTACATTTTTCATGACATAAAATAATAAGTTAATATTTTTACTTTAAATGGTCAGTTATTTTTTAATTGCAAGTGAGAAAAGAAGCAATTCCAAATTTGTCCTTAGTAATTTTTATTGAAATATTAATATTATTATAAAATCTATCCCACAACACAAAAACAGGTGAAAGTATATAATTATTATTAAAATTATTACATATAGCATAAAAGAGGTACATACAAAATTGATGTATATCCATAGATAGATGATTGAATAAATTGTGTCTAGTTTTTTTTTATTTCCTCCAAAAATGTTGGACTCTGTAAGAAGGCAGTTAACTAATTTTTATCTCATCCTGTTTTAAGAAACTTAAAATCTGTTAAATACTAATAACATTGATTTATCTGGCACAATTAGGGAAATCAAATATAATTACACATGCCTTTTATAGAAACACTTTATCCTGTTTCTAGGAATCTTAGAGCTTTTTTATTATTCCTCTAAGGTTATAGTTAAATATGTTTAGTTTTTATTGTTTTTTAACAGTCAGAGAAAATGTTTTAATCTGAGAATACTGAGATTTGAAATACAATTATTTTGTAATTGACCTAATGATTTGAAACTAAATCCCTCATATATAAAATATGAATTATATTGTCTCTTTTTCATTGTTATGATAAAAGAATGAACATGTGCATATAAAATAACTAGCAGAATATCTGAATTATGTATAATTATTGAACATGCATGTCATCCCTCTCTTGGAGGTGGAAGGAGTAGTATTTAAACAATGACATATGCTTTGAGGCTGATCTTTGCATTTTAGAGATGGAGCTTGGGGTTGCATTTATGAGAATCTGAGTTAAAGTAACTGACTGGAAGTTAGTTATATTCTTCATTGCACAGGCATTGATTGTTAAATATTATCAACTCCATCAACTCCCCCTTACACTAAATCTCAATATTTAGTTTAACATTTTAGGTGTAGAATATTAAATATTCTATTAATTTTTATATCTTTAGGACAATGAATATAACCTTATAAATCAATATTGATTTTTACACAAAAATTAAACACAAAAAGAAGTAAAATATTCCCATTCATCATGCAGGTTATTAAATGTATAGTCTATATCTGTTCCCAAGTATGGGAAATATTAGCTTTCCCAAGTCATGTGTTACAATAATGCAGAAAAAGAACACAATTTTCATGCATTTTATTTATCTGACATGCAAGAACTTCTATTTAAATGTAGTCTATAGTTTTGTTTAATATGAGATATACAATATGAAATGGTAGTACAAGGATGTAAGAAATGTAAATAGACCTCCAGGTATTTCTCAGTATCTTACATTGAAATAAATAAATTCCCATTTATTTTCAGGTTAACACTGTATTTTATTTATTTTTCAGTTATCACAAATGAATATAACATTTATCAAAACAGTTAATTCCTAATACGTATAGCACAGTTTTCATCAGACAAATAAGTAAGTTAAAAACATATCAAGTTTTGGCAAAATATATTTCATGGATGTAGCTATTCTGGATCATGTGAGAATATATTCATGTAGGTCTATGAATTACTAAAAAAAAATCACTAAAATATTATTTATAAAAAGCTCTAATAATGACATGGGCCTGGACTTGGAAGATGCTGGAATTGTGTTCTGGTATACTTATTCCTGAGCCATTGGAAGTCTTGATAAGGAGCACTGGATGCAAGCTTTATTCAGTTGTTGACAAGTCATTGAAGAAAGGACAACAACAAAATTTTTTCTTTTTTTTTTCTTTTGCTATCATTAATGTGCAATTCCAAGAACAACATTATGGTACTAGACTCCCCTCATTATCAAGTGCCCACCACATACCCCATTACAGTCACTGTCCATCAGCATAGTAAGATGATATAGAATCACTACTTGTCTTCTCTGAACACCAATATTTTTAACTCAACATAAGCCTGTCACAATATATAAGGATTTTGACTCTACTTCATGTTTTCCACATATATGAAAGATAAATAATGCATGAATTATGCAAGAGGTCTCGAATTGAAGACTGGGATATTGGGTAGATAGTTGTCCTATCTTAGATGAAAAGGAGATGTAAAGAGGCACAAACTTAAGATTCCTGTTCTTCCATAAGGTCTGTGGTAAACCACAAAAGGCTTCCTTCAAGTCCTTAAAGTAGAGAGATAAAATTCACTTTCTAAAATGTATTTCATTGATTGCATTTTTCCTATGACTAACTAGTCCTGTTTTTGAGAAAGAAGTAACTTTTTTGATTACATACCTTACTTGAATATAGATATTAAAATGTGAATGAATATAAATATACTTACTCTCTCTACCAAATGTTCTCTCCATTTTTCATTTATAAGCATGAGCACATTTTCTATTATTCGTTATAAAATGTATATATTTTAATACCAAACTAAACTCTATATTTTATATGCAAATCAGTAAGATTTTCTAATACAATACATACTGAATCCTTTGCCTAATCCTTAAAAGAACTTTCATTTTCATCCCTACTTATTAAAATCCATGAATGGAAAATCTCTTCTAGCTTCCACTATTAAAGCATTTGACTCTGAACATAATCTTGACATAAGGTATGAAAAAAACAGATATATCAAAATTCCAAGTGTCTACTGTGCTAAAATAACTATCTGATAAAGTAAATAAGGAAGATATGTAATACATGCTGGAAGGTAAAATAAAAGTGCAATCTTAGTTACAAAATACTATAGTATAATATATATTTAATTTTTACCGAAATATCCAAGGATGTCTAAGACTAGTCATGTGAAAGTGCTAGGTGCACCCAGTGTAAAGAATTAAATCTTACAATTATCAGTGTAAGAAGATTAAATGGCTCAGTTCTTTTATTTCTTTTTCATAAGCAGAGTTTATCTTCCTTCACAGAATTACCAAAGAACAGTATGAACAAACTTCAAAGACAAATGTAACTGAGTTTTGAATTGCCTCTTTTGAGCATTATTTTGCAAATTATGATGATGAACATCTTTGCCAAATATAGTGTAAAAATTTAGGAATTTGTTGATTAGAAGGCTTGAAAAAATTTTTTTTCTTTAGTAATACATAGAGAAAAGTATAAACACCAATGTGTTTACATTCTTCAGATAAAGCACCACATTTTCCTATTATGATTTTCTAATTTTATCTGTTTTGATATGTTATAATATATAGTTATGTAGATGCTCTTATTGTGTAAGATTACCTGAATGTATCTTACATATCCTGAGGTCAGGGCACTTGGAGATCTCAACAATAGGAAAAGTCCAAGAAAATGTGCTAGGCGTTACAACAAATGGAGAGTGCAAAGACAAAATAGGAATATTTTCTTGATACCAGGATCAAATAGTAGGAATGAGAAAAAAAGTTAAAAATTACCAGAAAGCTCCACTTCCTGGGAGAGATTTTTCAGTGTCTGAAAAAGGATACAAGATATAACAAATTCATACCCTTTGGCATTGCAAGGCACACACTACACTTTACCAGAGGAGAAATTTAGAACCAAAGAATTTGAAAGTAAACTAGTTTTATTATCTGGGTAAAAGTTACAGAGAGGAGTTGAAGCAGAGCTCAAAAATCAACAAAATGTCAAATTACAAGTAGTGAGTTTCCATAACCAGAAATATTACCCAAATGAATTACTGAGTTACATAAATTAAGAATGGACTGATGTTTAGACCTGTACATATATTCTGTTCAATAGATTACTATATGAAAATGAGTAAATTTTTAAAGATGAACATATTAAATAGTAGTAATTCAATAATAGGCTGAAATAATTTAAGTACTGTAAAAATTTGGAATAAGGGGATTGTTGGATATCTTAACATGCTTAAGGAAGAGGGGTAGGAAATCCATAAAAAAGGCTAAATATGAATACCACCAAAGTCCTATTTTAAGAGATATTTCTTTTTTCTTTTTTATCAAATGAGCAAAATAGTCTTCGGTGGCTGCTACCACACTCTTACGTTTCAATTATGTCCACCATTTGAGCTGTGGCCTGTGTCTGAAATCTGTTTTCACTTGTCTCAGCATTTTCCCTCTTGATTTGCTCATTTTAATGCATTGAAATATAAATATAGAATCTGATTGAAAATAATTTGCAATAGATAATTTTTGATTAGTTATGACTGTCTTGGAAAACATGGTTAAGAAAAATTCTGAGATAAAGTAAAAAAATGGGTGGGAATAGCATGATCTGTGTCCTTACGTATAAGTCCTCTCATAGACTATGACCCAACTTGTTAATATGCCCATTTCCTACCAAATACATCTATATTCATATACAGTCATCAACCCACTCACCAGTTACCAGTTATTGGTCCTGGAAACTTAAAATATGTGGATGACTGAGTTCAGGCCCAAACATGGAACTGATAGAAAAATTTAAGTAACTTGAAGTAGTCAGAGGGAATTTCACTGTTGAAATATTATTCCATGTTTTATTAACTTGATCATTTAAAAAATCAGTAGTTTTGATATTTCTTCTACAATTAAAAAATATACTAACCAGCCTGAAAAACATGTCTTTTGAAATATGCTGTTTTGTAAAATATAGTTGAATGAATTTAAATAAGCAAAACATTAAAGAAAAATAAGATGATTTATCCCCAAACGTCTATTACATTTACAGCATGAGAAATGATAGACAAGCAAAATGCAATCTAGATAAGCAAAATGCAATCCAATTAGCATATTTGAAATACTCAGGCTGAGAGATAGCGGCAGAGAGTATGAAGTAGTTGCTGGTTTAATTTTATTAAAAAAAAATAGAGCCTGAAAAATAATTTTTGTATATTGTTAAAACTACACATTCACAAGACCAAAATCACTGAAATGAAAAGTAAGTAGGGTCTCCCCTGGGAAATTTAGGAATGTATACATTTCCCACACACATAAGGGACAAGGGTCTACAGCTTTAATCAGAGTTTTAAAGGAGCCTCATTCCAAAAATGATAAAACCTCCTCCACAATTTAGACATCCTGCCTTATTTTGGTATTTTAATGTGTCAATCTCTAAAATTCTCAAAAAGAAAGAAAAGAAAAAAAAGAAAAACTTGCCATTGGTCTCTTAGTAATTCTTAGATTAATTTTTACTAAAACTCCCATCATTGCCCCCAAATTCCTTTTCTACAGATTATTTTAGTATAACAATTTTTTAAATACTCTCTGTTTTGTCACAGGCAATCAATTTTTTATCAATATAGTCACACTTACGTAGACCATGTTTCATTAAATCAACTTTTTTGGTCCTTTCTACAAATAAAATTTGAATGACTGTTTTAGTAGGTAAAAATTTTAAGATTGTTCACTTGGAGTAAAATCCCATAAAAAAAAAATGAACCCTTCCTTATTTGGAATAGTGGCCAGGGCTTTAAGATAGCAAAGGTCAGCTTTTTCCCTCTTGAATGAGACCACATATACTTTAAGGTTAATTGCTTAGTGACAAGTACTGTACTCCTTAAAATATAACAGCCATAAAATTGAAAAGTAAGTCAGAAAGTCTCTCTGTTCAGCAGTCTGAAGTGGCCATAGTCTTTCATATATGTCATTTATTATTGACTTGGCTAATACCTTTGACTTAGACCTTCCAAAAGCAATAATCACATCTTTGAAAGGATTAATCTGTAAGACTCTTTGACTTATTTTTACTGTGTTAAGAATCACATATCCCTGATTTTTTTCTTACTTGACCCATCTTTCTTATAGAGTACATTATAAGTACTCAGTAAATTATACTTTCTATTCAATCAGATGCAGTACAAATCTGCCACAAGAATTAAGGGACTATGCTGTTATTGAGAAAAAAAGAATATGTGTGTGAACAAAGCCATAGTTAGTATTTTTTATTATGTTTTTATCCAGAGTTAGATGCATATATATTACAATATTGGGTGTGTTTGAAGACTTTACATTATATTGTAAAATGGAAGAAAAAGGTGCTTGGTTGCCAATGTTCAGAAGAGCTCACTTTTTTCCTTACTTTCTTATAATATTTAGCTAAGAAACAAATTTTAAAATATGACTTAAGTGTGCAAACACAAATTGACTCAGTCTTACTCAATTCTTTCAGTAAACAAAACCTTTTAAAAATACTTTAATCACGTAATTTTCTCAGTTCAGTTAAAAAGAAAGCTATAGACTATGTTGGGAAAACATGCATTCACTGTTATTGGACTTTCTGTCTTAAAATAAATACCCATTTAATAAAACAAGTTATTTATTCTGCTTGGTTATCTATCTGACATACAACCAAAGTTCTCCGCACAATTGCAGAAGAGACAGAATCAGATACAATGCAACCTAAGTACATGTCCCCTGCATCTCAGCAAATAATGTTTTATCATATAGTAGGTTAACTGGTGGCACTTATAGATATGCAAGTTTGCTCTAAAATGCTTCTCTATTTCTCTAGGATAATCTCAACAGGTACGTAATTGAAAATTTTCATAACACTTTCATTCTGCTTACATTCAGATTCTAAATTATGAATATAGATTTCCACATGTATGTGCCTTTATTTCAGTACATATTTTAAAATTATAAAGAATGTGAAATCAACTTAGTCCAGCCTTTTAAAAATTAAGGCAATTAGAAAATATTTTATTGTACAACCAGAGTTTATCTTACTTCTCAGTAAAAAGTGCCATCACCATACTGGAAGATGAGTAAAGACTTTGCAAAGGCAATTGTGCTTGAGAGAGAAGCTTGTGTTGTTTCACTATAACTACTGTCTTTTATATTTAAACATTAGACTAGAAAGTGGAGATGATATGTTAATTATTTTAATGTATAAATCTGGATTAGATAAATCTGGGGGCTTATATATTCAAATTCAAGAAAAACAACTAACATGAAATTAAACAAAAGAAAGAAAAAATTGGTTGGTTCAAGAAACTGTAAAAAGCATGGCTTGCTCCCCTATCAGAAAAGACTATCTGGGTGGTAACAAATCTTATTGGTTGGGTCAAGTAACTATACTGAGTCAGTCACTGTGGCCGGGGCTGCAGAATGCTCTGACTGAGCAGGACCGGGTTAGGAACCAGGGCCTAGGGATCGCCTCAGCTGAGAGTCGGAGAGGAGGGATTTCTGAAAGAAAGAATTGCCGATCATTCTAGATGAATTGCCTGGAAGGTAAAAGAACAGATGCCATCTGCATCTAGTATTATTTAGGGACTCTGAAACAAAAATTGATAATAAAGCATAATCTTGTCCTCCATGGTTTCATATTGGGAAGAACAGTATAAAGGCACAAGTGAAACATAATAAGTAATTTTATGTCCCACATGATAATATTCATAAATTCATTTGAAAATAACGGAGTAAAAAATTTAGGCTGATAGATCATTAAAATTATAACTAAAATAGCATGGAAATAGGAAGGAATCCTTTTTAAGGTGATTAATTCATTCACTAACAGTAGATTGTAAATTTTTTCCAGATATACAATAAAAAGTTAACAATGGTCAGGATCTAAAGAACACTAGGAAAGAAAGAGAATTATTGAATAAAACACGAAGAATTAAAGTTATTGTTATCATCCTAAATAAGGGAAGCATTTTACAAAATTGGTAGAACAGGATGATATATTGTTCCATAAGGTCACATTTAAAGTGAAGTTTGAACAATTTCAAATGCAAATATATATAAACTAAAATAAACTAAAACTCATACCCCAAGATATGATAGATGGAGTGGTGGGGGGAACAGGATAACCAGAAGGATTAGCAGAACGAAAACCACAAAAGGAAGGGTGGAGGCTGTCTGATCCAGATAAAAAGCCATTCCTTCAGTAACCCAAGCAGAAAGCATTACCATCCCGTTTAACAATCACAACGCAGCTAAAGACTGTTTTTAAACAGCGTATGTAAGAATGGATTAAATTATTATGTATTCATCTTATTCCAAAATTCTCTTTCCATTTAAATACATATTTGATATATTTAAGAAGTTGTAAGTCAAGGAATCCCCCAGCTTCTGTTGAATATGAATGGGTTGATATACATTATTTATGTTAGAAATTCTGTGCCAACATTTTGCACAATTAGATAAATAACACCCTTTATAAAACTGTTTCTTAATTTTGTTCATTTTGTTCAAGTGTACTGATGGAGACAAAGTAAGGCAGATTGGAATGAGTAATTTAGGAAATGTGTGATCTTGAGTCTCTAGATAGGAAATTTAAAAGGTGTGTCTTTGATACAGTGGTGTTTATCCTTCAAACACATTCAATTTAGTTTTCCTTTTGTGAAATACGAGTACCACCACTCGCTCACTGGGGACACTAAATAATCTGCTTTTGTGTTGACCTTATTGTGGTTGAATAAGAAAAACAAAAAAGATAAACCAGGAAAAAAATGTTTTAAGTTACCTACTGCAGAGAGTGGGTTGGAATAGTGTGAAAATTATAAGGAAAGAAATTTTACTTCCTTAAGTACACGTCTCTATGTTTTTAATTTTACTTACCTTTATTGAGGTGTAATATATGTGCAATAAAATGCACAGTTACTGAGAGGTGGATGACTTTTGACAAATGTACATAATCATGGAACAATCTGTCCATTAAAAAAAACTAAAACATTACAATACCAAAAACCTCCCTCTCCCTGATCTGATTTCCATCACCAAAGTTTGGTTTTGTCTATTCTAAAATGTCAATAGATGGAATAAAATAATACATATTCTCTTGTCTCTGGCCAATGTTGCTCACGTTTAACTAAAGTTTGAAATTCATCTGTTTTCTTGTCTACATATAGTTTATTCCTTTTTATTTCAGAGTAGTATTCAATTTTATGAATATGCTAAAACTTCTTTATTCATGATCTTTTGATAGTCATTTCCCGTGTATTTTTATTATGATTAGAGCTACTACAAACATTCTTGCAAAAGGCTTTTTTTTTTTTTTGCTGTTGGCATATGTTTTAATTTCTCTAGTTTAAATATATTAGAATTTAATTGCTGGTCTATGTTACTTATCCAATACAAAGGATCAAAGGATTGGATAGTCATATCAGAATTAAATAAATCAAAAATCCTACCTGGGATTGTTTCTAATAATTTCAAAGATACAGACAAATCTGTAGGAAGGTGTTTGGAATATCAGTGGCAACTTCTTCAAGACTCTCCTTTCCCAATGGACATTTCTCTCCATCTGAAAAACAGAGGCAAACTCCAGCAAAAATGAGTTTTTGCAGGTTTTGCCAGAGAGATTTTAACCCTTGAAATATCTTGATTTTATACCTTACTTTACATGATATGACTCCATGGGGAAAATATTTTCCAAGCCCAGGGCAAATAAACCTTTGAAGCCAAAATCAGTCAAAGGGAGAAATAAAGTGGGAGACACCCAAATATTGCCTACACGCAGTCATCTACTCCTGCACATCCATGTCTGTGGCTACCCAGCTGCCAACACCCCACCAAACCTCTCTGGTCTAGGAGAGCACTTGCTTCCCACCCCCCCTTGTAATTACCTAGTGATATGGAGACAGACTACTTCTCTTCACCCTGTGGAAACACATATTGATATGAAGACAGTCTAAGGCCAGGTAAGAGATTCTGGAAATAGTGCAATATTATCCACACATGATATTTTCAGGGAGCCACATTTAAAGAATCCACCGATTCTGGTTATATTTGCAGAAGGAATCTTTAAACAGGATTATCCTATTGAAAACAATCCTTGTGTAAAGATCATCCATCTAGTCAAACTTCACTTAAAGTCTTGCGCGCCAGTTACCATTGCTGGAAGAAATTTGGACTGGGTCACTTTCTTCTTCGTGCCCTGGATACATCCTCCCAATCCTCAGCTGCTTTACCTTACTTCATAGGTAGTTGTATGTTTAAATGTAGGAAAATGTGTACTGAAAGGGTTGAATAATTATGCTTACCCACCCATAATGAGTGATGGTTGTGATGGTTCTAATCGTTCCACGTCCTCTTAAACACAGTGTTGTCAGTCTCTAAATTTTAGCTATTCAAGGGCCTACAAAGTATCTCACTGTGGTTTTAATTAGCACTTCCCTGTTGACTTGTGATATTGAACACCTTTCTACAGGATTACTGACCATTCCCAATCTTTAGTTGAGAAATACCTTTTCAAGCTTCTTGCCCATTTTATTGGTACTTTTCATTTATTTTTTAATTTATTTCTAGAAGCCCTTTATGCACTCTGGAGGTTGGCATTTTGGTATATATATGCTTATATTTTTGATGAGTCCAGTTTATCCACTTAAAACTTTATGATTAGTAGGTTTTGTGTCCTAAAAAATTACCTACCTCAAATTAACAACGATAATCTCCTTTCTTTTTCTAGAAGCTTATTTCTTAGCTTATATTTGTACATCTTATATCTCTATATGTTCCATCTCAATTGCATTTTCACAGATATAGGGATTAGCAGTATGACCAGTGTTTAACCCTACGTATGCCCAGTTGGTCCAATGTCATCTGTGGAAAAGTTCCTCCTTTAGTCTGTAAAATGCCTCGGCAGCTTTGTAAAATTTATACTGAAAATGTCTGCATGGTTCTATTGTTGGACCTCATAATTTGTTTCACTGATCTGTTTGGTTATCCACTTTGTATGATAATTTTGACTTTTGGGAATATATTAGTCTTCTTCATATCTGAAACAAAATTAAATCAACAAATATAGGGGTACTCTATAAACCAAATTTTAAAAGAAAGGAAAGTTAAAATAACTATTTTAGATGCATTTCAGAGTGTATTTTGAATTTAAGTGAAACACATTTTCCACAATGTATATTAGATCTTTAGAAAAAACAGAACCACCCCATTGGCTATAAATGAGTTATGGGATCCTAACTATTTAACATTTTATATATTACAAAGATTCAGTTCACTAGTTGTTTTGTTATTGTTTTTTGTTTTCCTTTATCTTAAGGCAATATATGCTCCTGTGTTGTGAAGAAAATGTTTGTATATAAGAACAATTATACATTTTTCTCAGGCTTTTACACTGTGGCTTAAGCCATGGGAATTGTTTTATGCCTGACAGGTAACCCAGGGTCTTTGGCTTAATCACTAATACTGGAATAAATATTCTAAGATTCTATGTTCAGAGCAAACAATTTCCACATACTCTAGTGTTTCAAATGTACATTTTTAGGATCATTATTCTGCAACCTTAATTTTCATTTACTTTTTTAGGGTATTGTCCAATGAAGTGAAACATAGCATTTCCCTTAATTAAACATTTATTGTATGGTTTTATTCCAGAAATAAATAAAAACTGAAATTCTATGAAGATATGTTTCTAGGGTAAAAGAAACATCAGATATACTGACCTGACAGGTCATAAATTGAAGTATATGGGAAATACTACCATGCACAACAGTTTCAATAGCCAAGGGAAGATAACTGCTATTAAAAATGCACTACAATACAACATGTCCTGTTCATGAAATCAGGCCAACTTTCAATCACCTCAGTGTTTGTACAGTATTATTTTTAAAGCAGTGACTTTTTTTTTTGGTAATTCATGGTATTTTTATTCCTTGTAAATTGAGTCGACAAATTTTCTTAAACTGTGGGTATTATTCTTGGTGTCTTAAAGAACTGCTATGCTTCCTAAATCTTTGAAATTTGCTTCATTTCAATATGTTGGCCAATTGCTGGAGTTAATGATGATGAATAGAATCAGCATTAAGTTTTTAATAAACTGGATTGGCTCTAGCATAGGCAGAGACTAGCTATATACATGCTGGGATCAGAGTAGCCTGAAGTGGTTCTTACATTATAAAATGTTCTCCTAAAAGGTACAAAGGTACCTAAAGCTTCATTTAAAGTTATTTCTTTTAACTATTGTTCTAAAAAAATCACATTAAAATACCATCAGGGAGATGTACAGAGGTCCCCCTTATCCGCAGTTCTGCATTCTGCAGTTTGAGTTACCCACAGGTGACCACAGTCAAGAAACAGATGATCCTTCTGATGTACTGTCAGGTCAGTAGCAACCTAACGCTATGTCACATTGCCTATGTCATTCACCTCACTTCATCTCATCAGGTAGGCATTTTTTTTATAATTTATTTTGGTATAATTATTCTACAATTACATGTGCAATATTATGGTTATTAAACTATCCCCTTCACCCCCCCACCAACCCCATTACAATCACTGTCCATCAGGGTAGTGACATGCTATATAATCACTACTTGTCTTCTCTAAGTTGTACAGCCCTCCCCATGCCCCACAACATTACATCTGCTAATTGTAATGCCCCTTTTTCCCTCTTATCCCTCCCTTACCACCCATCTTCCCCAGTCCCTTTCCCTTTGGTAACGATTACTCCGTTCTTGAGTTCCGTGAGTCTGCTACTGTGTTGTTCCTTCAGTTTTTTTCTTTGTTATTATACTCCACATATGAGTGAAATCATTTGATACTTGTCTTTTTCTGCTTGGCTTATTTCACTGAGCATAATACCCTCTAGCTCCATCCATGTTGTTGCAAATGGTAGGATTTGTTTTCTTCTTATGGCTGAATAATATTCCATTGTGTATATGTACCACATCTTCTTTATCCACTCATCTACTGATGGATACTTAGGTTGCTTCCATTTCTTGGCTATAGTAAATAGTGCTGCGATAAACACAGGGGTGCATATGTGTTTTTCAACCTGGGCTGCTGCAGTCTTAGGGTAAATTCCTGGGAGTGGAATTCCTGGGTCAAATGGTATTTCTATTTTGAATTTTTGAGGAACCTCCATACTGCTTTGCACAATGGTTGAACTAATTTTCATTCCCAACAGCAGTGTAGGAGGGTTCCCTTTTCTTCACATCCTTGCCAACATTTGTTGTTGTTTGTGTTTTGGATGTTGGCAATTCTCACTGGTGTGAGGTGATATCTCATTGTGGTTTTAATCTGCATTTCTCTGCTGATTAGCAATGTGGAGCATCTTTTCATGTGCCTGCTGGCCATCTAAATTTCTTCTTCAGAGAAGTGTCTATTCATGTCCTCTGCCCATTTCTTTTCTTTTTAACAAGTTTATTTTGATATCATTAATCTACAATTAAATGAGTAATATTATGGTGATTACACTACCCCCTTCATCAGGCCCCCGCAACCAACCCCATTACAGTCACTGTCCCTCAGCGTAGTGAGATGCCGTAGAGTCACGACTTGTCCTCTCTGAGTAGTTGTATAGCCCTCCCTATGTGCGCCCCCAACAATACATCTGCTAATCGTAATGTCCCTTCTTCCCCCTTGCCCCTCCCTTCCCACCCATCCTCCCCAGTCCCTTTACCTTTGGTAACTAATAGTCCGTTCTTGGGTTCTGTGAGTCTCCTGCTGTTTTGTTCCTTCAGATTTTTTTTTCCTTAGTTCTCATACTCCACATATGAGTGAAATCATTTGGTACTTCTCTTTTTCAGCTGGGCTTATTTCACTGAGCATAATACCCTCTAGCTCCATCCATGTTGTGGCAAAGGGTAAGATTTTATTTTCTTCTTAGGGCTGAATAATATTCCATTGTGTATATGTACCACATCTTCTTTATCCACTCATCTACTGATGGACACTTAGGTTGCTTCCATTTCTTGGCTATTGTAAATAGTGCTGCGATAAACATAGGGGTACATCTGTCTTTTCCAAACTGGGCTGCTACATTGTTAGGGTAAATTCCTAGGAGTGGAATTTCTGGGTCAGACGGTATTTCGATTTTGAGTTTTTGAGGAAAATCCATACAGTTTTCCACAATGGTTGAACTAATTTGCAGTCCCACCAGCAGTGTAGGAGGGTTCTCTTTTCTCCACATCCTCGCCAACATTTGTTGTTGTTTGTGTTTTGGATGTTGGCCATCCTCACTGGTGTGAGGTGATATCTCATTGTGGTTTTAATCTGCATTTCTCTGATGATTAGCGATGTGGAGCATCTTTTCATGTGCCTGTTGGCCATCTGAATTTCTTCTTTGGAGAAATGTCTATTCATGTCCTCTGCCCATTTCTTAATTGGATTATTTACATTTTGTTTGTTGAGGTGCGTGAGTTCTTTATATATTTTGGATGTCAAGCCCTTATCGGATACGTCATTTATGAATATATTCTCCCATACTGTAGGAAGTCTTTTTGTTCTACTGATGGTGTCCTTTGCTGTACAGAAGCTTTTCAGTGTCATATAGTCTCACTTGTTCATTTTTGCCTTTGTTTCCCTTGCTCGGGGAGATATGTTCATGAAGAAGTCGCTCATGTTTATGTCCAAGAGATTTTTGCCTATAGTTTTTTCTAAGAGTTTTATGGTTTCATGACTTACATTTAGGTCTTTGATCCACCTTGAGTTTATCTTTGTGTAAGGGGTTAGACAGTAGTCCAATTTCATTCTCTTACATGTAGCTGTACAGTTTTTCCAACACCAGCTGCTGAGGAAGCTGTCATCTCCCCATTGTATATCCAAGGCTCCCTTATCAAATATTAATTGACTGTATGAGTTTGGGTTTATGTTTGGACTTTCTATTCTATTCCAATGATCTGTGGGTTTGTTTTTGTGCCAATACCACGTTGTCTTGATTACCATGGCTTTGTACTACAGCTTGAAGTCAGGGAGCGTAATTCCCCCTGTTTTATTCCTCCTTCTCAGGATTGCTTTGGCT
This sequence comes from Smutsia gigantea, assembly GCA_032199065.1. Classification (NCBI taxonomy): domain Eukaryota; kingdom Metazoa; phylum Chordata; class Mammalia; order Pholidota; family Manidae; genus Smutsia; species Smutsia gigantea. Next base: position 1,035,685 of record JAVSCE010015400.1, read on the forward strand.
ATTCGGGGTCTTTTGTGGTGCCATATAAATTTTAGAATTATTTGTTCGAGTTCATTGAAGAAAACTGTTGGTAGTTTGATAGGGATTGCGTTGAATCTGTAGATTACTTTGGGTAGTATAGCCATTTTGACAATATTTATTCTTCCTAGCCAAGAGCATGGGATGCATTTCCATTTGTTAGTGTCATCTTTAATTTCTCTTAGGAATGTCTTGTAGTTTGCAGCGTACAGGTCTTTCACTTCCTTCGTTAGGTTTATTCCTAGGTATTTTATTCTTTTTGATGCAATTGTGAATGGTATTGTTTTTCTGATTTCTCTGTTAGTTCATTATTAGTGTATAGGAAAGCAACAGATTTCTGTGTGTTAATTTTGTATCCTGCAACTTTGCTGAATTCAGATATTAGTTCTAGTAGTTTTGGAGTGGAGTCTTTAGGGATTTTTATGTACAATATCATGTCATCTGCAAACAGTGACAATTTGACTTCTTCTTTACCAATCTGGATGCCTTGCATGTCTTTGTTTTGTCTGATTGCCGTGGCTAGGACCTCCAGTACTATGTTGAATAACAGTGGAGAGAGTGGGCATCCTGTCTTGTTCCCGATCTTGCATGAAAACCTTTCAGCTTCTTGCTGTTAAGTACGATGTTAGCTGTGGGTTTGTCATATATAGCCTTTATGATGTTGAGGTACTTTGTGTCTATACCCATTTTGTTGAGAGTTTTAATCATTAATGGATGCTGAATTTTGTAAAATGATTTTCAGCATCTATGGAGATGATTATGTGGTTTCTGTTCTTCTTTTTGTTGATGTGGTGGATGCTGTTGATGGATTTTCGAATGTTGTACTATCCTTGCTTCCCTGGAATCAGTCACACTTGATCATGGTGTATGATCCTCTTGATGTATTTTTGAATTTGGTTTGCTAATATTTTGTTGAGTATTTTTGCATCATCAGGGATATTGGTCTATAGTTTTCTTTTTTGGTGAGAGGTCTTTGTCTGGTTTTGGTATTAGAGTGATGCTGGCTTCATAGAATGAGTTTGGAAGTATTCCCTCCTCTTCTATTTTTTGGAAAACTTTAAGGAGATTGGGTGTTATTTCTTCTCTATATGTCTGGTAGAATTCAGAGGTGAATCCATCTGGTCCGTGGGTTTTGTTCTTGGGTAGTTTTTTGATTACCACTTCAATTTCGTTGCTGGTGATTGGTCTGTTTAGTTTTTCTGTTTCTTGCTTGGTCAGTGTTGGAAGGTTGTATTTTTCTAAAAAGTTGTCCATTTCTTCTAGGTTTTCCAGCTTGTTAGCATATAGATTCTCTAAAAATTATTTGTATTTCTGTGGATCCGTCGTGATTTTTCCTTTCTCATTTCTGATTCTGTTTATGTGTGTAGATTCTCTTTTTCTCTTAATGAGTCTGGCTAGGGGTTTATCTATTTTGTTTATGTTTTCAAAGAACCAGCTCTTGGTTTCATTGATTTTTTCTATTGTTTTGTTCTTCTCAATTTTATTGATTTCTTCTCTGATCTTTATTGTGTCCCTCCTTCTGGTGACTTGGGTCTCATTTGTTCTTTTTTCAATTTCAGTAATTGTGTCTTTATTCATTTGGGAATGTTCTTCCTTCTTAAATAGGCCTGGATTGCAATATACTTTTCCCTTAGAACTGCCTTTGCTGCGTCCCACAGAAGTTGTGGCTTTGTGTTGTTGTCATTACTCTCCATATATTATTTGATTTCTGTTTTGTTTGTTTGTTAACCGATTGATTAATTAGGAGAATGTTGTTAAGTCTCCATGTATTTGTGAGCTTTTTTGGTTTCTTCCTAAAATTTATTTCTAGTTTTATACCTTTGTGATCTGAGAAGTTGGTTCGTAGGATTTCAATATTTTTGAATTTACTGAGGTTCTTTTTGTGGTAGTATGTGGTCTATTCTGGAAAATATTCCATGTGCACTTGAGAAGAATGTGTATCCTGTTTCTTTTCGATGTAGAGTTCTGTAGATGTCTGTTAGGTCCATCTGTTCTAGTGTTTTTGTCAGTGCCTCTGTGTCTTTACTTATTCTCTGTCTTGTTGATCTGTCCTTTGGAGTGAGTGGTGTGTTGAAGTCTCCTAATATGAATGCATTGCTATCTATTTTCTCCTTTAATTCTGTCGGTATTTGTTTCACATATGCTGGCACTCTTGTGTTTGGTGCATATATATTTATAATGGTTATATCCTCTTGCTGGACAGACCCCTTTATCATTACGTAATATCCTTCTTTATCTCTTGCTACTTTCTTCGTTTTGAAGTCTATCTTGTCTGATACAAGTACTGCAACACCTGCTTTTTTATCCTTGTTGTTTCCATGAAATATCTTCTTCCATCCCTTCACTTTTACTCTGTGTATATATTTGGGTTGGAAGTGAGTCTCTTGTAAGCAGCATATAGATGGGTCCTGCTTTTTTATCTATTCTGTTACTCTGTGTCTTTTGACTGGTGCATTCAGTCCATTTACATTTAGGGTGATTATTGATAGATATGTACTTATTGCCATTGCTGGCTTTAGATTCATGGTTACGAAAGGTTCAAGGGTTGCTTCTTTACTATCTAACAATCTAACTTAAATTTCTTGTTAAGATATTGCAAACACACTCTGATAATTCTTTATTTCTCTCCCTTCTTATTCTTCCTCCACCATTCTTTATATACTAGGTGTTTTATTCTTTGCCTTTAGTTAGTGTTTGGATAGTCTGCTTACTTTGCTATGATTTTATTTTCTCTGGTGACATCTTTTTAGCCTTAGGGTTGCTTCCCTCTAGAGCAGTCCATTTAAGATATCCTATAGTGGTGGTTTATGAGAGGGGAACTCCCTCAACTTTTGTTTGTCTTAAAGCAGTGACATTTTGAACAGAAAAGAAAGGACGGAGTTCTCTTCTTCATCAGGAAGTTGCATCTATCTTAGATATCTTCCAGTCATTTCATAAAACAATATCAAACAATATCTACCAAAATCATATTTTGCATATGATTTTCATATGAAAACTATGCTGTGATAGGTGAAAGCACAATACTAATAGTTTTACAGGTTAATTATAAAAATAATTCTAAAAGAGTTCCAGGAAGATGGCGGCGTGAGCATGGTGGCGGAAATCTCCTCCCAAAGCTATATATATCTATGAAAATACAGCAAGTACAACTATTCCTAAAAGAGAGACCAGAATACACAGGAAAGTGCACAGCGTGCATCTCCACCTGAGACGACTCGGCACCCTGCAAGGTCGGTAAGATACGGAGCCGCGACCGCTCCCCCATTGCCAGCACACCAGCGGGAGGAGAAGTTTCAGAGCCAGGAGGGAGTGGAAATACAGGCCTATGAAATAACCAGCCCTGGTGATCTGCGCCGGGAGCGCTGACACACATCGCACAGTGTAGCGGAGATTGGAGAGGCAGAAGGTGCTGGTTTTAAGCTGGGAATGCGCCTGGGACCTTGCACCTGGCTCCTAGGACAATAGAAAATCACGTGTGTTTTTCAGCGATCTTGCGATCGTCCCAGCAACTCAGCCCAGCAGGCTGGGAGTCCTGAGGAATTTCGGACCCCTTGGCTGGCAACTTGGAAAAAGTAGCCGCCCTGAAAATTCACAAAGAGAACAACAACCTCCCATTTGTACCCGCCCAGAACAGAGCTACAAAAGGCCCAGTGGCGCGGTGTGGCGCAATTGCTGAATAGTGGAGCAACAGCGCCATCTACAGCTTCCTTATTGAAACTACTCCCGGTGGTTTTTTTTTTTCTTTCTTTTATTTTCTTTCTTTGTTTTTTCTCTTTTCTTCTCTTCCTTCTTTTTTTAAAGTCTTAAAGAGCCCAGCTGACGTACGTGGCACATGCCAGCGACCACTTCTATCACTATGAAAAGACAGAGGAATATGGTACAGACCAAGCTCACCCAGACCCAGACAACACAAGAGAGGGAAACTGAAGGGATGCAAAATGCACAATCATCCTGACAGAGAATTCAGAATAAAAGTCATAACCATGCTGACGGATCTACAGAGAAATATGCAAGAGCAGAGGGAGGAAGTGAGGGAAGTCAGGAAAGACAATGCAGAAATGAGACAAGCCATCGATGGGCTTAGCAGCAGACTGGACGTGATGCAAGAGGCTGTTAATGGAATAGAAATCAGAGAATAGGAACACAGAGCAGTGGAGGCAGAGAGAGATAAAAGATCTCTAGGAATGAAAGAATATTAAGAGAACTGTGTGACCAATCCAAACGGAACAATATTTGCATTATAAGAGTACCAAAGGAAAAAGAGAGAGAAAAAGGGATAGAAACTGTCTTTGAAGAAATAGTTGCTGAAAACTTCCCCATGCTGGGGAAGGAAATAGTCTCACAGTTAACGGAAGCCCACAGATCTACCAACACAAGGGCCCAAGGAAGACAACACCAAGACACATAATAATTAAAATGGCAAAGATCAAAGATAAGGACAGAGTACTAAAGGCAGCTAGAGAGAGAAAAAGATCACCTACAAAGGAAAACCCAACAGACTATCATCAGACTTCTCAACAGAAAACCTACAGGCCAGAAGAGACTGGCATGATATATTTAATGTAATGAAACAGAACGGCCTCGAGCCAAGAATATTGTATCCAGCATGATCATTATTTAAATATGATGGAAAGATTGAACAATTTCCAGACAAGCGAAAGCTGAATGAATTTGCCTCCCATAAACCACCTCTACAGGACATCTTAAAGGAACTGCTCTAGAGGGAAGCATTTCTAAGGCTAAAAGGATGTCACCAGAGAAAATAAAATCATAGCAAAGAAAGCAGACCATCCAAATACTAACTAAAGGCAAAGAATAAAACACCTAGTATAAGAATGGAGGAGGAAGAATAAGAAGGGAGAGAAATAAAGAATTATCAGAGTGTGTTTACAATAACTTAACAAGAAACAGGTTGGATTGTTAGATAGTAAAGAAGTAACCCTTGAACTTTTGGTAACCACGAATCTAAAGCCAGCAATGGCAATAAATACATATCTATCGATAATCACTCTAAATGTAAATGGACTGAATGCACCAATCAAAAGACACAGAGTAACAGAAAGGATAAAAAGCAAGACCCATCTATATGCTGCCTACAAGAAACTCACCTCCAGCCCAAAGATATACACAGACTAAAAGGGAAGGGATGGAAAAAGATATTTCATGCAAACAACAAAGAGAAAAAAGCAGGTGTTGCAGTACTTGTATCAGACAAAATAGACGTCAAAACGAAGAAAGTAGCAAGAGATAAAGAAGCACATTACATAATGATAAAGGGCTTAAACCAACAAGAGGATATAACCATTATAAATATATATGCACCTAATACGGGAGCGCTGGCATATGTTAAACAAGTACTAACAGAATTAAAGGAGGAAATAGACAGCAATGCATTCATTTTAGGTGACTTCAACACACCACTCACTCCAAAGACAGATCAACCAAACAGAAAATAAGTAAAGACACAGAGGCACTGAACAACATACTAGAAAATATGGACCTAACAGATATCTACAGAACTCTACACCCAAGAGCAACATGATACACATTCTTCTGAAGTGCATGTGGAACACACAAAGAGAACCCCAGTAAAGTCAAAAATATTGAAATTCTGCCAACTACCTTCTCAGATCACAAAGGTATAAAACTAGAAGTGAATTTTAGAAAAGAAAAAGTTTCACAAATACCTGGAGACCTAACAACATTCTCCTAATCAATCAACGGGTTAACGACCGAATCAAAATAGAAATCAAAGAATATATGGAGACTAACGGCAACAACAACACAAAGCCACAACATCTGTGGGACGCAGCAAAGGCAGTTCTAAGAGGAAAGTATATTGCAATCCAGGCCTACTTATAGAAGGAAGAACATTCCCAAATGAATAGTCTAAAGACACAATTACTGAAATTGGAAAAAGAAGAACAAATGAGACCCAAAGTCACCAGAAGGAGGGTCATAATAAAGATCAGAGAAGAAATAAATAAAATTGAGAAGAATAAAACAATAGAAAAAAATCAATGAAACCAAGAGCTGATTCTTTGAAAAAATAAACAACATAGATAAACCACTAGGCAGACTTATTAAGAGAAAAAGAGAATCTACACACATAAACAGATTCAGAAATGAGAAAGGAAAAATAACGATGGACCCCACAAAAATACAAAGAATTATGAGAATATTATGAGAATCTATATGCCAACAAGCTGGAAAACCTAGAAGAAATGGACAACTTCTTAGAAAAATAAAACCTCCCAAGACTGACCAAACAAGAAAAAGAAAAACTAAACAGACCAATCACCAGCAAAGAAATTGAATCAGTAATCAAAAAACTACCCAAGAACAAAATCCCCGGACCAGATGGATTCAGCTCTGAATTCTACCACACATATAGAAAAGAAATACCACCCATTCTCCTTAAAGTTTTCCAAAAAATAAAGGGGGAATACCTCCAAATTCATTCTATGAAGCCAGCATCACTCTAATACCAAAACCTGGCAAGGACCTCACCAAAAAAGAAAATTACAGACCAATATCCCTGATGAATGTAAATGCAAAAATACTCAACAAAATATTAGCAAACTGAATTCAAAAATACATCAAGAGGATCATGCACCTCTATCAAGTGGGATTCATCCCACGGATGCAAGGATAGTACAACATTCGAAAATCCATCAACATCATCTAACACATCAACAAAAAGAAGAACAAAAAAACATGATCATCTCCATAGATGCTGAAAAGCATTTGACAAAATTCAGCATCCATTAATGATTAAAACTCTCAACAAAATGGGTATAGACACAAAGTACCTCAACATCATAAAGGCTATATATGACAAACCCACAGCTAACATCGTACTTAACAGCAAGAAGCTGAAAGCTTTTCATCTAAGATCAGGAACAAGACAGCGATGCCCACTCTCTCCACTGTTATTCAACATAGTACTGGAGGTCCTAGCCATGGCAATCAGACAAAACAAAGACACACAAGGCATCCAGATTGGTAAAGAAGAAGTCATATTGTCGCTATTTGCAGATGACATGATACTGTACATTAAAAACCCTAAAGACTCCATTCCAAAACTACTAGAACTAATATCTGAATTCAGCAAAGTTGCAGGATACAAAATTAACACACAGAAATCTGTTGCTTTCCTATACACTAATGATGAACTAACAGAAAGAGAAATCAGAAAAACAATACCATTCACAATTGCATCAAAAAGATAAAATACATAGGAATAAACCTAATGAAGGAAGTGAAAGATCTATACCCTGAAAACTACAAGACACTCCTATGAGAAATTAAAGAGGACACTAACAAATGGAAATGCATCCCATGCTCTTGGCTAGGAAGAATAAATATTGTCAAAATGGCTATACTACCTAAAGTAATCTATAGATTCAACGCCATCCCTATCATAATACCAACAGCTTTCTTCAATGAACTGGAACAAATAACTCTAAAATTCATATGGAACCACAAAAGACCCCCAATAGCCAAAGCAATCCTGAGAAGGAGGAATAAAACGGGGAATTACGCTCCCTGACTACAAGCTGTACTACAAAGCCACAGTAATCAAGACAATTTGGTATTGGCACAAAAACAGACCCACAGACCAGTGGAACAGAATAGAAAATCCAAACATATACAGTCATTTAATATTTGATAAAGGAGCCTTGGATATACAATGGGGAGGTGACAGCTTCCTCAGCAGCTGTGTTGGAAAAACTGGACAGCTACATGTATGAGAATGAAACTGGACCACTGTCTAACCCCATACAAAAAAGTCAACTCAAAATGGATCAAAGACCTGAATGTAAGTCATGAAACCATAAAACTCTTAGAAAAAAAATATAGGCAAAAATCTCTTGGATGTAAACATGAGCGACTTCTTTATGAACATATCTCCCTGAGCAAGGGAAGCAAAAGCAAATATGAACAAGTGGGACTATATTAAGCTGAAAAGCTTCTGTACAGCAAAGGACACCATCAGTAGAACAAAAAGACATACTACAGTATGGGAGAATATATTCATAAATGACGTATCCAATAAGGGGTTGACATCCAAAATATATAAAGAGCTCACGCACCTCAACAAACATAAAGTAAATAGTCCAATTAAGAAATGGGCTGAGGACATGAATGGACCCTTCTCCAAATAAGAAACTCAGATGGCCAACAGGCACATGAAAAGATGCTCCACATCACTAATCATCAGAGAAATGCAGATTAAAACCACAATGAGATATCACCTCACACCAGTGAGGATGACACAAACAACAACAAATGTTAGCGAGGATGTGGAGAAAAGGGAACCCTCCTACACTGCTGGTGGGAATGCAAATTAGTTCAACCACTGTGGAAAGCAGTATGGAGGTTCCTCAAAAACTCAAAATAGAAAAACCATTTGACCCAGAAATCCCACTCCAAGGAATTTACCCTAAGAATGCAGCAGCACAGTTTGAAAAAGATATATGCACCCCTATGTTTATTGAAGCACTATTTACAATAGCCAAGAAATGGAAGCATCCTAAGTGTCCTCAGTACATGAATGGATAAAGAAGGTATGTTACATATACATAATGGAATATTATACAGCTATAAGAAGAAAACATATCCTACCATTTGCAACAACATGGATGGAGCTAGAGAGTATTATGCTCAGTGAATAAGCCAACTCAAACAACACAAGTACCAAATGATTTCTCTCATATGTGGACTATAAGAACAAAGAAAAAAACTGAAGAAACAAAACAGCAGCAGACTCACAGAACCCAAGAACGGACTAATATTTACCAAAGGAAAGGGACTGGTGAAGATGGGTGGGAAGGGAGGGATAAGAGGGAAAAAGGGGCATTACTATTAGCCGACGTAATGTTGGGGGTGCATGGGGAGGGCTGTACAGCTCAGAGAAGACAAGTAGTAACTCTACAGCATCTCACTATGCTGATGGACAGTGACTGTAATGGGGTTGGTGGGGGAGACCTGATGAAGGGGTAGTTTAATAACCGTAATGTTGCACATGTAATTGTAGATTAATGATAATAAAATAAATTAAAAAAAAAGAAAGAAGGTCAAAATGTGAACCTAGGCACTTAAGCACAATAATAATAATAATAATAATAATAATAATAATAATAATAATAATGGTTCTGAAGAGTTATTTTGTAATGTGTTTGGAGATCTTAAAATGCTAATTTTTCTTCCAACCCCCAACATTTTCCTTTTTTCTTCTAGTCAGTTTGAAGCTCCCAAAACATCTAAATGAGGAAGAGCTTTATTAAAATGCACGCTTTTTGTTTGCCTCAGATTATGCTGAAAATCAAAACAAAAGGTTTTAAAGAACAGAATAGGTGTTGTATGGCTTTACAAAGAACATAATGGAGAGAGAAGCTGACATTCCTATGAAAAGATTAGATGGGATTTACTGCACTAGAAGTATTTCTAAACTTTGAGCCTCTGAGTTTGAAGAATATCAGAGCCTTGAGAACAAGGCTCCTGATTTGGGGACATCACCATGAGAGAAGGGAATCAGAGTTTGTATTGGTTTCCTATGGCTGCCCCAGACTAAGTGGTTTAAATAACACAAATTCTGGAGGCTATGAGTCTGAGAACAGGTTGGTTTCTTCTGTGATCTCATTCCTTGTTCTACACATTGCTGCCTTTTTCCAGTGTCTTCCCATGGATTTCTCCCAGTGTGTGTCTGAATTCTAATGTTTTTTTTGAGAACACAAGTCATACTGGATTAAGGAACACCCACATGACCTCATTTTACCTTAATCAGTGTTTATAGACTCTACATCCAACATTCTGAAAGAATCGGGCAGGACTTCATCATATTAACTATTGGAGGGACATAATACAGCCCATAACAGTTAAAGGAGTATATATATTTTTTTTTTCTAAAAATAGAGCCAATGAATCAAATGAGCCAGAGGCTTGAACTGAGTGAATCACCATGTCACCTAGCTTCAGCCACGGTGCCATCACCTAATTCTTGGGTTTGTTGTCTTCAATTCAACCTGGCCTCTCCAAGTCCAACCTGGCCTCTGCAAGTCCAACCTGGCCTCTCCAAGTCCAACCTGGCCTCTCCAAGTCCAAGACTCTGGTAAGTAAATGCTTCCAAATACTGATGTTTGTTTTCAAAAATGAATAGTGGCCTTGTGGAGAACAGGCACCATTTGTGGAACTGAGTGTGACAGAACTGTGTAGAAATGGTGCTTACTAAATTGCAAGTAAATAATTTCCAAATTTTACCTATTGAAGCAGTAGGACTTCTTTAAATTTCTATTTTCTGTATCTTAAACTGTACCTTGAAAGGTTAGGAACCATTACTTTCAAACAATATGTCTGAATTTAAAGTAATACTGTTTGGTGATAATGCACATATGGTTTTGATGTCGATTACACATTACATTACTTTATTGAAGAGCTCTCAGCACAAGTTAATGTATTCTTTTAAGCTCTAAAACTGATGATATAAAAGATTAAATGTCTCATGTCTTTAGATTGGATGATTGTTAGAGTGTCCATCAAAACATTTTCTCTCCATACGATGTAATGAATCAGGCCCTATACCCTAGTATTGTGGCCATTAACCAATTACTAAACCCCACTCCTCTCACTTGTTTATATTACCACCAATCAGTTTAGTATTATTGATTGACCACCTTGCAACCAGTGTTCAAAACAGGTTCAATATTTAATAAATTACTCTTTGACTTGTCCTCAGGTACTTTAAAAAGAATTGCTGAATATTCAAATACTTTCAAATTTCTTTTCTACTCAAATTTACTAGACACTGAAAATATTGATAAAAAGTTATTTAAATATCTATTGTATATTTTTAGCTTATAAAACTAATATTTCTAGTTTCTCCTGTATTAGATTTGTGTCCATTCTTCTGATATGCAAATGAATAGAAGGGAGAATCTGTTTCATTTTAGCAATACAGAATTACAAAAAAGATAACAATGACCCCTGTCCTAGGGATAATGCTGACATTGATTTCACCTGACAGAGATGGAGAACCCATTAATTTTACAAACTTTTTTCATAATAGAATCCTGTATGAAGACAAACCCTGTTTAACATGCCAGATTGTGAGGTATATTAAGGTGGCCATTGGAATTATCACACCTCCTATTTCTGTGTCCTTTCCCTAACTGTAATTATTCTCAATTAAAACCAATGTGAAAATATGGCATACATTAAAAAAAGTATACAGATCACACTATTTCACCAAAAGTATGTTAATTTTTCATGTACATTTTATTTTGTTCTGCTTGGTCTCAGTTTAAGTCACAGGCAGTTTTTCATAGTGTAGTTAATAAAATATTAGTGGCCCTTTAATATTTCATGATATCAATATCAATGCTAATTGTTTCACCCCTACTACATGAAAGTGCTACTATCCTAAGTGTTTCAGATTTGTTATGTTAGCTAATCTCAACTCTTGTGAGATGGCTTTCAATATTATCACCGTTTGAATGATGGGGACACCGACCCTGGTCCACACAGCTGGAACCCAGTGAAATTGATGACCATTCCAAATTTTGTCAGACATCACAGTCATTTAACCTAATCTCTGTAACAAGTTTCAGTTAATTATTTCTACTATTTATATTTTCCAAATTTTAAAATCTGGTATATATTATATATTTATCAAATCCATTAGTGTTTTTAAGATTATTTGAGTAGAGATATAATTTGATTATTAGTAAACCTCAAGATAAACTGATTATAAAAATTTATTGTAGTTTTAATGCATGTAAGATTTCATCAAGTATTTGGCAATAGATGTTTATTTACCTAATTCAATGTTTAAAATTTTTCTTCCTGTGAAAAATTCAAACACTATAGATAAAGCTACAATCCTCCTTGACCTTTGCAATTTCAGTCTTCTCAAATGTAACCATCACTTCATCAACATGGTTGAGTATATATTTTTGTTCTGTCTGTATTTCTGAACCACTCACATTGCAATAAAATAGGTGGGCTTGTATATATTCATCTTGCCTTAGGGAATTTTTTTTATTAGTTCAGTAGCAAAATTTATTATGATTTCCATCTTTTAAAACCATTTCTATTAAAAGGAGCCAGGGTTTATAGAAATAAGATTATATAGTAGGTCTGGGGCAGGAAACCTATATGATAATTCTTAAATCTATATGATAGTCTATATGAAAATACCTGTAGAATATTCTACCATATAAGGAAATTACCAAAGGCTCTTGCATCATGTGAAAAGACTCAGGAGCTAACTTGAAGAGGCTCTCACCAGCCAAAGATGAAAAATTTGTAGCATCCAAAAAAGATAATACATTTCATTCATCACATATGGTTAAATCCTTGTTTTCATAATAATATAGAATGTTTTTACTGGTTGTCTTGAACACTAAAAAAGAACACTAAAACATTATTTTGAAAAATAAATAAGTAAAAAAGTAAAGGGAAATAACAAAACATTTACACTTTATTTTCTGTCAGTTATCTGTACCCTAAAGAAACCAATATTTAAAGGTAAATAGAAGTCTATCCTTGCAAAACAATTCCATATAATAATAGAATGAATGTTTTTATATTTCCATTTTTCAAACCATAATGACTTAATTGACCTAAACAATGATCTACAATTGGTAATATCATAAAAAATGTAAACATACAAATATTACATACCACTGCCCTAGTGGAAATTTGGAACAAAACCTAGGAAGTAATTTTGCTAAATAAAGGAAGTAAACAGGAAACATATTAAGCTTCTAGATTAGTGATGTCTAATCAAATTTTTTGTAATGGAATAAATACTCTATATCCACACTATAATGCAAGCCATAGCCACATGAGATTATTGAGTATTTGAGTACAACTAATGTAATTGAGAAACTGGTTTTAATTATATTTAAAATTAAGTAACCTAATTTAGGTTTACATGGTTATGTTGCTGCTCGCCAACATATTGTGTAAGATAGCTCTAGAAAACTTATCAATTTACAGTAAATACAAGTATGAAGGAATGTCATTAAAGAAATTGTGTCATCTACAATATCCAGACTATAAAAATTTCTGTAATACAAGTGACCCAGTTTCTTCAACAAAAACTTTCAAGAAAAATTAAGAGAGATGAAAGTGGAAAGCATGTATTAAAAGGATTTCAAAGAGAAGTGAATAATGACATAAAACTTCAAAGAGTATTGAAGTCCATTGGCCCATAACAAAGCTGTGGCCTGCAACCTCATCTATGGCAGTGCCTCAGAAGAGAAGTGATATATTAGAGGGAATGGCTGCATGGATTCCCTAGAGATACTGAAATTTAGTAAGTGGATTTTCAAACTACCCAAAGATTTTGAAGCCCATGAAACATGTGATGGAAATAAAAGAATTATTGGATTTCAAAGTAGTACACAGTCTTAGACACTGGCCATCCTAGCAGTAACTAGATTGGTTAGGTTCCTTTCCATATTGAAAGAAAACCTTAGTGGAAATTCTATTGTTTGGACAGAGTGAAAACCAATCTTTGCATAGTAAATAGAGGAGGAAGCCCTAAAAATACTACCATTTAAAATGTCAATAACAATAATAATGATAAAAGCAAGTAATGTTTGAACAATTAACATATACCAGTGATTTTTTAAAGCTTATGTATATTATAGAAATCTCACAACTCTCATTTTGTCTGTTATAAATGAGAAATTGTAGTATTGAAAGACTAATAAATGTACACAAGTCACATTGTTAACTGGGTAGTCTCTTGAGTCTGTGCTCTGTTTTGTATCTCATCAAGGTGAAATGTAAATCACAGTTAACTGAAATTGATTCCAAAATAAACATAGATATTTTAATTATTTCACACATGTAAGGCTAGGATTTATATTAATTGTATATGTATATTATATACATATGGCTACTTTTGTATCTGACTCTATCTTTTCATTAAGTATAAAGTCCTGTATTGTCCTGCTGTTAGGCAGAAAGACAGAAATGAGCAGGATGAAAAGGTGAGAGGGCCCCCCCAAAATGACTCAGGGAGTTGATCAGATAGAGCCAAAGAGACCGAAATGACTCAGAGAGTTAATCAGATGAAGCCACAGAGTCCAAGGGTGACTCAGGAAATGTCCAGGATCTCCCCAGATTAAGAAACATCAGAAGCACAAGCACAGCACAGCCCATGTCCTCATTCCACCAATCAGAACAAGAGAGCTAGAGAGCTATGAGGTGTCAATCAAGGACTTCGCTGCCAGGCCAAAACCACATAAAAGAAGCCTCAGAATGAGCCTCTGGGCCTGTCTCACCTCAGGCAGGCCACCTCTGTTACTCTATGCAGAGTGTATTAGAACTTACTTTGTTTTCTTGACTCACTCTTTCTGACTTCCCTGCAGCACTGAGCAGAGTTCCTTATTTCCTAACACTGCTACATGCACTTTTCATTTCACAATGTATTTTTGGAATCTTGCTTTGTCATTTTTCATTTTTAATGATTGTATATCATTGTATAATATGTCATAATTTATTTTAATTTATCTTTATTGATGGATATTTTTATTATTTCCAGCAGTGTTCTTCTACAAGTAATATTGGAATGATCAGTGGAGATATAGGTACTAGATTTTCAGTGGTAAATACAGAGGCATGGGATGGCTACATCAATATGTACACATATTATTTATCTTAATATATATTGAAAACACTGCTACATTAGTTTAGTTTATACCCCTAATAGTTTATAAGAAATGTATCTTTCCTTAAAATTTCAATAATCTCTGGTATTACTATTTTTCAAATTTGCCAGTGCAAAAACATGTTTCTCTGCTGTAATTTCCCTTTGGCTGTTACTAGTGGTACTTTTTTTTTTTCTGCTTGTAAAAACTATACATTTCTTCTCCTGTAGAAAGAATCTGTATATATCATTTGTTATTTATTATTTGGTGCAGTATATAATTTTCTTACTAATTTGGATGTTTATTTTTATATTATGTAAATGTCACAAAAATCTCTCACTGGTTTTAATGTGTTTGTTAACAGGTTCTCTTCTTTTTTTAATTTAAGTATCATTGATATACAATCTTATGTTGGTTTAAAATATACATTGCAATGTTTCAACAGTTACCCATCTTATTAAATCCTTACCCCCTAACAATTTCTTGCATGTATTTTGTTTTAAGGTCATGCCTAGTCAATTTGTTTCATTTTCTTCTAGGTTTTTTAAAAAAAGTCAGATGTTATTGTAACACTCTCCTGACTAGCTTCATTCTAAAGACTTTATGTGAGTAAATCAAAATTAAACTTTTTGATTCAGCATTGTACTGTGTATGTTTAGTTCTTCATAAATCCAGCTTTTTATGTTTGGCAAACTGTGGTGTCACAGAAATTTGTAAACTTTTCTGATAATTAACTCAGGCTACTACATGTGTTGTAATGTCTCTATTCTTGGCACTTGGGAATACAAAACCAAGAGAGAATAAAAGGTACAGAGCTAATAACAGGGATGTTTGTTTTGATAGGAACTGACAGTCCACTTTAAAATTCGTTTTAAATTAAATAATTCACAGAAAAATCATTTTTTGATTTTTACAAGACTGAGAGAAATGTTTTGTAATTAATCAAAATCATTGTTAAAAGATATACAGTAGCCAATTGCATGAGTCATTAGATTTTAAACTTTATTAATACAGATATCATGTCTTTCTATTTTACTAAGGGGTCTCCATGTAGGAGATAATCTGGAACATTTATTTAATAGTTGATTTTGAATAGAGTTATGAATTAGAGGTCTTAAGGTACCAAGGTTTCTAATAATCTAAACTTAAAGTACGAAAAAAATGTGTGTTATTTGGAGTACTAATACTTGTCTATTTCATATCAAAAGAATCATTTTCATATTTCAAAACCATCTTAATGATACATTTTCAAAATTAAACTGAGGTCCAAGACTGATCTTCAGAGGAATGTGCAACACTTTGAATGCTAAATTATCTGTGTATGATAATATATGATACTATTTAGTTATTTATGCAATTATTTATTCATTATGTGGGAGGGGATGCTAAATGGAGTTTGTTTTCTAACCTTATTAATCTAACTACTTATTAGGTTCCCAAGAGGTCTTCCTAAGTTACCAACATTAATAATTGTCGAATAGTGATGGTGTTTAGAAATCACATGCTTTATGTTCCTTGGGATCTCTAAGTAGACTTGTTTCTTAGTAAAGTTACTAAGTATAAAATACCCATAATTAAAAATAATAAAAGTTCTTAAAAATAATAAAAGTCCTTATTTATAAATTATCCTACAATATTTTGGATAACTATGGAGAGAATCATACTTAGCCATATTAAGTTCTATTATAGCTACTCATTTCAATCACTTTTGATTAAATAATGAATAAAGTGATAACAATTGCCTAATAGGGCACTTGTAGGCAAAACTAATTATAACAAAACTAAACTAGATTCTATCATATATGAAATTTTAGAATAGAATAGAAAGATATAAAGCAATTCTCAGCACTATTCAAAATTCTAATATTTATTTTGGGACCTAATTAAATAAGTATACCTAAAAACTGGCACCAAACTCCAAAATGTTTTTTCTAATTCAATGATTTTAAAAGAATGTTATGAATTAAAACTAAAACAAATATTATCATTAAGAAGTTTAAAATCTTCCCTAACATGTCCAACTTGGACACCTATATGTTTATTATCATATTAAATATTATAAAATTTTCTCAGGTAAACAAACCAATTTTAGTTAACTTATTTTTGCCCCAAATTAGACACTGAATATGCTTTTATTTGGAAACTTTACTATTATTATTACATGCACTAATCACTTGTTTAATGCTAATCTAATCACACTATTTTATGTGCATTATTAGCTTATTCTTTATGAAGGATTTATGCTTCAATGTAATATAATGTATGATAGGAACATAATATATGGGAAAGTTTTGAAAAGATTTAAAATCTTTTATTTTACAGTGGTTTTTTTCCTGCTTCAACATATAACTGTAATTCCTATGTTTCAAGCAGTATTAAAGCATAAACAATTTCTAATCCATTTTTAATTAGTAAAAAATAGGAGAAAATATCTGGTTTTGATAAGATAAAATAAAGGCAGCAACAAATCCTTGATCAAGATAGTAAATCAGAGGGAGTACCAGACCCTGGGAATATTTGTAGAGTTTAGTGTCACCATCAAAGACATAAAGGATACAGATATGGACTCTTTTTCAAATTTATTTTCAGTTCATCTCCATGGCTCTTGCAAAACAGAGGAGCCTAAGGAAGATCCATGACATGTAAAGGTAACATGGTATCATGGATGACATCATGGAGCATAAAGGGACAGTTAGCTAAAAGCAATGTTTTGTTTCTAGCAGTTAGGGTTAGGGTAATCTAATCGAGACAGCCTCTTTCAGGGAAAAATAATTGGGATTTCCTGTGAGCATATGGCATGATTCCTTAGCTGTGAAGTTCAACTACTGAGTTTTGTTTCAAATTATTTTGACATTTCTAATGAAAATAAATAAAACATGATCAGTAAGCTTAGATTCTACATTTTAAACTTTCTAAAGGGAAACACATTTTCATTATAACAAATTAAAATTTAAATAGCTACATGAAGCTAGTGGCTACCTTATTAAACAAAACAATTAAGAATAGTCAGCGATGGAAGGGGTACAAGGGATCCCAGATAACCTATGTTTCAGATAATTTTGAAGTCTGTCTCTTTGGGGCCTCACTCTAAAATCTCCTTTATCTAGCAGATTCTTCTTTGCAAGCCCTGAATTCCCAACTCTTGTCTGTGATAGCCTCATGAGTCTACCAAAATTCTGCTCATTTCTCAGCACTCTCTAAAAGATTCAGAGATACCATCAATAAGGGACAAGAGGAGCCAAAATCAGTCTAAATGTTTATACTTTTGCCTTTTCTAGATATTGACCCTACAGTTCTTCATTGTCTTGATAGCTCTCAGTATTTAAATACTTTCAAAAATAATTAAGATTATTCATCTCCAGAGGTCCAAAGGAAAAGTTTATTTTGATGAATATATTGTATTTAGGAACCACAGGATTATATGTCTAATGCTAATATACAAATAATAGATCATTATAGCATTTAGTTGATATAGTTAGGTTTGTCCTTACTCCAAGTGAAGAGCCTTAACCACCACCATGACAGACTTCAAATCCCTTTAAAACTTAAGTAGGCTAAAGTTTCAGTTTCCCAGTAAAAACTCAGCCCAGTTCCAAGGGAAAAAAAAAAACACAGGAAATGGGCAGCCAATCACCAGTCAGCATGCCACCTGGCGAGACTAAGGTGGTTGCACAATTACAGCAAGGAGGGTCCCCTAGATGATGAGCCAATCACCTATGTCCACATACCCCTAAGAATGAGCCCAGCCAACCAGGTTGTAGGTCACCCACCCCATTAAGGAAAACCTCAATCGTTCTTAAAAGGCCTGCGTGCCTACTCTAGGGGGTCGCCATTACTCTGTGTGGTCGACCCCTAGCATGCTAGTTTCTGCTCTAAAGTAAAGGTGCTCCTTGATTTTACATATGTGGTATGTCTTGGTCATTGTGCCTTGATTCACAGACCCTTCACAAGTACAAATAGAGGCCAGGTAAATGTTAAAATGGTTCATTGTTTTGTTAACAGTGTAAGTTTTCATTTTATATTTGTCCTTTTAAAAACTTCTTTAGTCATTTATTATCTGGGCTCTGACTATTCAGCTATGGCAAATTGTGAGAGTTCAATTCATATGGAATATTTACTATATTTAGTTCTGTTTTAAAATCTTAGCAACAGAAAAATTACTCCTATTATGTGAAAATCAGAAAAATTAGGGTTTGTATTCCCACTGCACCATTTTTTGAACCATATATCTAAGTCATTTAGCTGAAAGCCGCATAAAACCATTACAAAAGATTAGACAAAAAATTTCTTTTCAATGAACTTAAATTTTAAGAAATGTGCAAGACAAATTTGAAAAATTCAACACATATCAGTTAACATAAAGGCAATTATGTTTTTAAAATGCTCAATTTTATTTAACTTATCACATCAAATTAAAATATCAAATTCACAAGATGTATTTTCCTTTATTCTATCAGGAATGCTCAAAGGAAAGTAATAAAAAAGAACTCTATGTGACTATTATGCTATCATTATGTAAAACTAACAATTATTAGAAGAGTCAGGAGGCAGAAAATGGCCTGGAAACAGAGTAAGAACAATGAGTAGCATCTCAACTGAGTCATAACTATTGGCCCTTATCTATTGGTCATCATTAGAATGCAAGCTTTTCAACTCGCAGTTAAGATGGTTGGATTATTTTAGTTAGGATCACTCCTCTATCTTCTGACAGCACCAATAAAACTTTAAGTGGTGGGGATGGTAATACGCCTTGAGAAAAAAATGCCATCCAGAAAAAGAAATGGAAAAGGACAAGAAAAAAATTACAGATGATCACTACAGCAATCAGTTGACTAACATTATATATTACAGTACTTGAGATTCTAAGCTGGTAGTCTGAAAACAAGTTTTGTTTATCCATTTATTTTTGGTTATCTGCATTATTAAATGCTCACTCCAACTAGAGCAGTTAGTGTCAACATAGAAAGATGTTACAGAATAATTGACTAAATTGTCTACTCTGTACTTTCATCCCTGCGACTAATTTATGTTATGATTGAGAACTTTTTGTCCTTTTTTTTGTTGTCCTGCAATCTCATTACAATGATAGAAAAATAACCAATCTACAAACATAAATATAAGAGTACAGATTTACTACACTTTTGGACGAGAGAAAGAGGATAAATATTTAGAAGTCTGTTTATAAACAATGCAAATTTTAGGACAGAATACACAGAAGGGAACTACCAGGAAAACTGCTAAATAGAAAGTCTGCTTGGCTGAACCTTAGGGAGGTTTGACAGAATTTAAAGAAAGGAAGGAAACATAAGGCTAACACCAAAACGGTGCTTGAAAGAGAGTTTTTTGTTTGACGCTGCAAAGGGTATCTCTGTTTTCCTTAAGTCTCATGTTCAACCTCCGTCTCATCAGTCACAAAATTAAACGACGCAGGGTTAAATCACAAAGTACAAAAACAAACAATTACCACACTCCAACTGCCAAAAACCTGACAGCAAGGCAAAATAAATGGCAAAATTACCCACACCATTTAAAGAGGCATAGCAAACATCAAAACCAGCCAGGGCAGGAATGTTGGAATTATCAGACTGGGAATTTAAAACAGTTGTGATTAACACACTGAGGTTGCTAATAGAAAAAGTAAACAACATGCAAAAAGATGGGTAAGATAAGGAGAGAGGTGGAGATTCTTAGAATCAAAAATAAATACTAGAATGAATCTGTGTCATCTTACTGCACTGATGGACAGTGACTGAATTGGGGTATGAGTGGGGACTTGGTAATATGGGTGAATATAGTAACTACATTGTTTTCTCATGTGAAACCTTCCTAAGAGTGTATATCAATAATACATTAATAAAAAATGAATAAATAAATTTAATTAATTAATTAATTAATTAATTAATTAATACTAGAAATCAAAAACTCTGCCACAGAAGTGAATACCTTTGATGGGCTTATTACTGTACTGAACACTGCTAAGGAGAAAATCAGCGAAATCAAGGATATATCAATAGAAACTTTCCAAACTGAAAAATCAAACAGAAGCAAGATTGTAAAAAAAACCCAGGGGGCAGCTTTAATGAATGTAACATATGTATAATGGGAACAGCAGAAGGAAAAAAAGAGAACAGAAAAAATATTTGAAGCATTAATGATTGAGAATTTCCCCAAATTAACAGTGGATATGAAAACAATCCAGAAAGCTCAGAGAATACAGAGCTAGATAAATACCAAAAAATCAACACCCAGGCAAGCAAATTAAAACTGCAGAAAATCAAAGATAAAGAAGAAAATCTTGAAAGAAGGCAGAAGAAACACTTTACCTATGAGGAACAAGGCAAGAATTTCATTAAACATCTTAGAAACTATACAAGCAAAAGAGTGCAGTGAAATATTTAAAATGTTGCGAGGAAAGCACAACCAACGTAGAATTCTATATTATGTGACATTATCCTTTAAAAGGGAAGAAGAAACAAAAACTTAAAAACTGAAGGAATTTGTTCCAGTAACTCTGCCTTGCAAAAAAAATTAAAAGATTTCATAGAGAAGGAGAAATGACATAGGTCAGAAATTCATTTGCCAACAGTTGTGGGGAAGAAGGGATGAGTAAGGGGGGGCACAAAGAACTTTTGTTTGTGAAAGTGAAACTACTCTGCAGGATTCTGTATTATGCATATATGTCATTGTACATTTGTCAAAACCATTGAATAAATAACATCAGGAGTGAATACTAAACTATGGACTTTGAGTTCAAATGTGTCAATATTTGCTCATTGATCTAAAAAATGATTCACTCTGGTGTGGGGTGAAGGAGGAGGCTTCATGCCAGGGTAAGGGGTGGGTAGGAGGCATATGAGGATGGCTTAATGTTGCTGTGAACCTGAAACCACTTTAAAAATGGTCTATATCAAAAATATTTTAAGAACTCAGGAATTATTTTTTAATTAGTGCATTGTAATGTATTTTATTCGTAATGATCTTCAAGTTGTTCCAAATTCAGCTCATGAACACCTCTTCCAGCTGTCTCTCTTTTGTTTATACATTTTTTACCACTTTATTGCTTTTGTATTCCAGGATTACCTTGGGCTTTCTTAGTTATAGTTCAGGAATCATCTATTTCCAAAGAGACTTGATTGTTTTTCTCTGTGGAAAAGAATACATAGACCCAAAGTTTAGGCACTAAATGTCCATGCTGCTATTGGAAGATATAGGTGTCATGGATACTAGAGTTTCTCAACGGATATATCTCACATCATATTTTAAATCATGAGCTTCTAAATCTAATCAGCATCACTGGGTATATTTCCATTCTGTATTATAATTTCATTAACTCAGAGTTAAAAGACTGGCTCTCATAACATAATACACTGATATTTACTCATATACTGAATCTTACATTGGAGAGGAAATAGTGTTTTTTATTTCTATGACAATACCACTCCCATGAGTAAAACTATAAATAAAATTCAATATAACTTTTCACTTCACTGGTGCTTAGCATAAATCAAGCTGAAATTATATAATGAAACTTACTTCAAAGTAACTCATGAACTGTGGACTTTGGGTGATCATGAAGTGTCAATATAGGTTCATCAGTTGTAATATGTATATCATTGTTATGAGGAATGTTGATGATGGGGGAGGCTATACATGTATGGAGACAGGAGGTATATAGGAAATCTCTGTACCTTTTTCTCGGTTATGCTGTGAATATAAAACTGCTCTAAAATAATAAACACAATCTTTAAAAAACACTTGTAAGTCTTAGTTTCCTAATTCATGGTGAGCCAATTAAATTGTGTACTTGAATTAACTGCTAATAAAAAAATGTCAACATTAAGTTCACAGTCATTAAAAACTAGAAATATGTTGCAGATTTATCTTTTCCTCCTTTTATTCCTAGGTTCTAGAAATGTAGGACTTCTTTAACCAAGAGATTTACTTGTTTGAGTATAATTCTCTTATGCCAAGAGTGGAATATTTGGAAAATGAGAAATCAAGGTTTTTAAGATTATTTTGCTATGATCCTTATGAGGGAAAAATTGAAACAACAAACCAATCAATAAAGACAACAAAAACAAAAATAACTTTAATATTAAAGAGGAAAAAAAAGGCATGTAAGAAGGCTGTCAGGTATCGACTACAAGAACACAGGATGGTTTCATATTGATTGATTTACTATTCCAATTTCTTCAGTAAGGAATCCAGATACTCAATTCCATTAAGTCTAGGATTGTTCAATTTTGTGGTGAATGACTGACTTACAATAACTAAATTCTCTACAGTGATTCATAATAAAAACCCAATTTATTTTGTGGTGATAAATTATCTAGGGTAGGCAGTAGGTCCATTATAATACAATGATAAGAGGCATGAAATTAGTCAAGAAATTGTTAGTAAAATGAATGAATGATAATTAAACTGGAAGGACATGCCTAGCATCTACAATAAAGGAATATAGAACATTGAATCCCAAGTATACAAGTAACTTCTCCTAATAAGTTTCCCTAAATGTATCTTGTAATTTTTTCCTCTGTTGGAAGCTGCAAAAAATAGACAATTTTGTTTGAAATAGTATGTGAAACTATATTGATCTTAGTTTATATTTTATTAAATGTCTACTACACAGATTGTAGTAGGCACAATAATGACCACCCTCCCAGAAAATATTTATCTTAATAACTGAAATTTATGAATATACCATGTTAAATGTCAAGGAGAATTAAGATTGCATATAGAATTAAGTTTGCTAATCATTTTACCTTAAAATAAGGAGATGATTCTAGATTATCCAAGTGTACTCAGTTTAATCACAAAGGTACTTGAAAGTATAAGAGGCATAGGTAGAAGTGGATTTAGTGTTAGTGATGTAATATAAGAAAGACCTCACCAACCACTGAGGGCTTTGACTACGGAAGAGGTTGACTAACTGAAAAAGGCAAGGAAATGAGTTGCACCCTAGTGCCTGTTAAAACAAATTCTTTTGTGATTGACTTTTACACTTAGTGAAAAATATCATTTAACACATTACAGGGACGTTTCACTCATCACTTATAGAAATCAAACGTCCAAAGGGGTGAAGCTGATATAAATCCTATCACCTTTTTTTACAATCTTAAACAAAATAACCTCAAGATACTTCATAAATCGAATTACATTTTAGTGTTCTAGGGTGTTTCTTTAAAAGGTAGAAAATTATGTTTTCCTAAACACAATAATTACAATAATGTATATAACTTACAATGGTAATCTTTAAAATTGACAATAACTAAAATCCAATATTTTGATTTTTAGTCTTCAGTAGCATGTGTTAATTAATTATAACACTGCATTCATAAAGCATTGCAACCATGTATTTATTCAAGTGTTTTTGAATGTTAATTATGCAGTTCTATGGGCTTAAAGAATTTTATGTATTTTTCCTTAACAAGATTAAAAAGAGATTCTAAAATTCAGCTGGGAAAAATATGCCCAGGGTATGGTATTAACACAGCATAGTATTAAAGTTTTTTCACTAAATATCAAACAAGATTAACAGTTATAAACACATATTAAGGAACATTTCATGGTTGTTATGACATTACTAATATAAGTGATCAGAAATAACTGTTAAAAGAAATTATGTCAATAACATTTTAGAGTTCACATACATCTAATTTTTCCCCCAGTGGAAATAATCTTAGTGGCTAAATTTTAGTCAAATAGAGTCACAAAATTCCAAGAAATCAGAAAGCAATGCAAATAATCAGTTTTGCAAGTGAGGAAATTCAAAACTTAAATGTTAACACTGAAGTCAAATGTCTAGATGTTAATTTCACTTATGAATGAAAAACATATTTTCTGAAATTATAAACATTTATTATTACTCCTTATAACATAGCAATATCAAATTAAACAAGACATGAAAAAAGCTGCTTTTATATCTCAAAATAATATGGTCCTTTTATTAAATCTTAGCTAGTAAGTACAATAAAAGGTAAATTGTCAAGAGAACACAGATATCTGATCTCATCAGAGAGAGGGCACAGACGAAACTGTGTTAAAATGTAGACTGCCAGTGGCTAACATGTTTAAGGAAAATGAACTCTCCCCAAATTGCTTGAAGGGATATTTATTTATAATATTTGATACTGAAATCACAGTTGAGAGGAAGGAAATATTTCCTTCTGATATAAATCAAAAGACTTTAAAGAGTTCCAACTATTTCTGGATCATTTATGTCCTTACTCTGTGACTAAATTGTATCGCTATAACAATACAAATCCACTATTCTCTAATGCATGCTTTTAGTCACCAATGTGACAAGAGAATTACGTGACTCAGTTTAACGTCTTCAACAACTGCAACTGAACAAGTAAGTGAATGCTGCTATTCACTTCAAGATCATATTAGCATTTGTAGTCACATTGTTGGGCCAGAGGCCTGCTACTTGTCAGAATGTGTTTCATTAGTAAGCCAGGAATTGTGATGATACATGTATATGTATGGTTAATGGGAGGACCACATGTACAACTAAAAATTATGCTAGAAATAATTTATTTGATTGTCGAGAGTTTATATCTAGAATAGCCTAACAAATATAAAAGTCAAGGAAAATCAAAAAGGGGAAAAGCATTTCTTTCAAAATATGAAAGAGATACTGGTTTAACTTGTTTCTGTGATACTCCACCAAATGTTTTCACAATATTGACACGGGATCAATGATTTTAAAAGATCTGTTACATGAAAAATATCAAGTTATTTTAGGGACGTTTATCAAATAAACTTTTTTAGGTAATAGTGCATAGCTATATTTAACTAAATGATTACTTATGATAACAGATAGTATTTATCTCTATTAGCCTTTCTGATAGCTTGACTGGGACCTATTTCTTGACTTTTTGGGAACAGTCATAAATATATTCCCATTATATTTTATCTTATCTGGTTAATCAAAGATTTAAACATTTTAAACATTAGGCAATATTCTTTAAAAGTTTAGTGGAGAAGTTTAAAATAAATATTACAGAATCTAAGTGAACTCATTCTCATCTAAATAGTCACAGAAAAGATCACAATGAAGGATAATATCTGAAAATAAAATATCAGGATGGCATGCATTTACAAGTTGTTTTTATGTGCCCCTCAGATAACAGGCAGCCATAAACAATAAACACCAGTAATCTTGGTAAATGCTACTGAATTTAATAAGTATTTAGTTAACAAAACCGTAATGTTCTTTGTGATTTCTATAACAGCAAAACACTTTTTAATTGACTATCATTTATCACAGAACAGCCACACATGAATTAAATATTCCAAAATCTTTTTGGATCATTCTTTATGTCTGCAATGTTTTTTCTTTTTTAAAGATGATCAGATGATTTATTTTCAGTGTCAACCTGGAATGAGCACTATTCACAGATTAAATGTATGTGGGTAAGTGTGACCATCCACTTTTCGTTCTGGGGTATGAAAATTGTCACATTAATTCATTTATTGAATCAAATTCAATCTACAACAAAACTGCCCTCCTTACCTCTTCCCTCCTTGGTTGATAGGACATCCAATAGCAGTACATCTTTGACTGAAAGTGCTTCCAAAGACCTTGCTCTTGCTCTGAGGCTTTAGTGGATCTTGTTGCAATCTCCCCATACCACGATCTCATAAACAGGCTAGGGTGTCTCACATTTGGGATAATCAGAAAGTCCTGTTTTTCTCCTTAATCTTTCTTTTTAAATTAAGCTATCATTGACATACAATCTTATGAAGGTTTCACATGAACAACATGGTGATTTCAACATTCATCCATATTATCTAGTCCCCACACCCAACTGCAATCACTGTCCATCAGCTTAGCATGATGCTACAGAGTTATTACTTGTCTTCTCCTTATACGACCTTCCTGTGATCTACCTCTATTGTGTGTGCTAATTACAATGCACTTGAATCTTTTTCTTCCTCCTTCCCACCGGCACCACCCCCTCTTCCCTTTGGTAACCACTAGTCCCTTCTCTGAGTCGGTGAGTCTGCTGCTGTTTCATTCCTTCAGCTTTTGCTTTGTTCTTATACTCCACAAATGAGTGAAATCACTTGATACTGGCTTTCTCTGCCTGGCTTATTTCACTGAGGATTAAACTGTCTAGCTCCATCCATGTTCTTGCAAAGGGTAGGATTTGTTTTCTTCTTATGGCTGAATAATATTCCACTGTGTATATGTACCACCCCTTATTTGTCCATTCATCCACTGATGGACATTTAGGTCACTTCCATATCTTGGCTATTGTAAATAGTGCTGCGATAAACATAGGGATGCATATGTCTTTTTGAATCTGGGTTCTTGTTTTCTTCAGGTAAATTCCTAGGAGTGGAACTCATGGGACAAATTGTATTTCTATTTTTAGTTTTTTAAGGAACCTCCACTTTGCTTTCCACAATAGTTTAACTAGTTTACATTCCCACCAACAGTACAGAAGTGTTCCCCTTTCTCTGCATCCTCACCAGCATTTGTAGTTGCTTGTCTTTTGGATGTTAACTATCCTAACTGGCATGAGATGATACCTTATTGTGATTTTAATTGTACATTTCTCTGATAACTAACAACGTGAAGCATCTTTTCATGTGCCTGTTGGTCAGTTGAATTTCTCCTTTGAAGAAGTGTCTGTTCAGATGTTCCGCCCATTTTTCAATCATGTTATTTGGTCTTAAGGTCAAGTTGAGGCATGTGGGTTATTTATATATTTTGGATATTAACCCCTTGTCAGATATGCTATTTATGAATATATTCTTCCATACTATAGGATGCCTTTTTATTATACAGATTGTGTCCTTTGTTGTACAGAAGCTTTTTAGTTTGATGTAGTTCCACTTGTCCATTTTTGCTTTTGTTTCCTTGCCTAAGGAGGTGTGTTCAGAAAAAGTTGCTCATGTTTATATTCAAGACAGTTTTCCCTGTTTTCTTCAAAGAGTTTGATGTTTTCGTGACTTACATTGAGGTATTTGATCCATTTTGAATTTTCATTTGTGTATGGAGTTAGACAGTAATCCAGTTTCATTCTCGGCATGTAGCTGTCCAGCTTTAACAAAAGGAGTTGTTGAAGAGGCTGTCATCTCCCCATTGTATTTCCATGGCTCCTTTATCATATATTAATTGATCATATATGCTTGGGTTTATATCTGGGCTCTCTAGTCTGTCCCATTGATCTGTCTTCTTGTGCCAATACCAAATTGTCTTGATTACTGTGACTTTGTAATAGAGCTTGTAGTTGGGGAGCATAATCCCTCATGCTTTATTCTTCCTTCTCAAGATTGCTTTGGCTATTCTGGGTCTTTTGTGGTCCCATATGAATTTTAGAACTATTTTTCTACCGCACAGAAGAATGCTGTTGGTATTTTGATAGGGATTGCATTGAATCTATAGATTACTTTAGGCAGGATGGCCATTTTGACAATATTAATTCATCCTATCCATGAGCACAGGATGTATTTCCATTGATTGGTGTCTCTAATTTCTCTCATGAGTGTCATAGTTGTCAGGATATAGGTCTTTCACCTCCTTTGTTAGGTTTATTTCTAGGTATTTTATTCTTTTTGATGCAATTCTACATGGGGTTGTTTCCCTGATTTCTCTTTCTGCTAGTTCATTGTTAGTATATAAGAATGAAATAGATTTCTGTGTATTTATTTTGTATTCTGCAACTTTGCTGAATTGAGTTATTAGTTCTAATAGTTTTTGGAGTGGATTCTTTAGGGTTATTTATGTACAATATCTTGTCATCTGCAAACAGGGACAGTTTCACTTAGTCCTTACCAATCTGGATGCCTTTTGTTTCTTTGTGTTGTCTGATTGCTGTGGCTAGGACCTCACGTACTATGTTGAAGAAAAGTGGGGAGAGTGGGCATCCTGTCTTGTTCCCAATCTTAGAGATGAAACACTTTTAGGTTTTCACTGTTAAGTGTGATGTTGGCTGTGTGTTTGTCATATATGGTCTTTCTTGCCAGCTATACCTATTTTGTTGAGAGTTTTTATCATGAATGGAAGTTGACTTTTGTCAAATGCTTTTTCAGCATCTATTGAGATGATCATGTGATTTTTGTCCTTCTTTTGTTCATGTGGTGGATGATGTTGATGGATTGTGAGTATTGTACCATTTTGCATCCCTAGAATAAATCCCACTTGATCATGATGATGATCCTTGTGATGTATTTTTTAATTTGATTTGCTAATTTTTTTGAGTATTTTTGCATCTATGTTCATCAGGGATATTGGTCTGTAAGTTCCTTTTTGTGTGGTGCCTTTGGTTTTGGTATTAAAGTGATGCTGGCCTCATGGAATGCGTTTGGATGTATTCCCTCCTCTTCTACATTTTGGAAATTTTTAAGGAGTATGGGTATTAGATCTTATCAAAATGTATGATAAAATTCAGCAGTGAAGCTTAGAGGTTCAAGATGGCGGCATAAGAAGTGAGACAGAGAATTCCTCCCAAAACACACATAGTGTGAAAATACAGTTAATACAACTAGCCCTAAAACACCAACAGGAAAGAAGGCTGCACCAGACTACATACAGACCTCAAGAACAGAGCAGACTTCACCAAACAGGGTAATTGACAAAAGCCTTGATCTGGAGAGATCCAGGCCCTCCCCCACCCCAGCTCACTGGTGGGAGGAAGAGAAACAGAGTGGGAGGGAGGGGGTGGTGGAAACCTAAGGCTGCTGCACACCCAGCCCTGGAGGTCAGCACTGGAGCACAAACCCACAATGGGTGGGGCTCTGGAGGTTGATGGTGTTGGGGAGCTTAGACAGGTGAAGTGCTTGAGAGACTGAGATTCTGGCCATTTGTGGAGGATGGGGATCCACATATGGCTGCTCTGGGTTAAAGGAAGGAAGGGCTGTCTGAGAGGCTTCCTAGCAGTGAGAGGGCTCATGAAGGGGTGGGATTTGCATGGAGCTTGCTGCATGGGAGAAGGAATAGGTGGACAAGGTTGTCTGGGTGAACTCTGCCCAGCAGGTTGGGAACTTTGAGGAGCTTTAGGTGCTTCATACTGCTGGCTGCCTACTCAGCTGCGAGGCCCCCCCACTGTGAGACGTAACCTACCAAGCCTTCCTCCTGGCCTGCTGACACCTGCTCTCAAACTGGTAGTCACTGCCCTGGCGTCAGGCCAGCCAGAGGGAGGACCCACCTACAACAGCTAGAGATGCCAAACACAGAGGCTTACACCTGTGTGCTCGGCCCACTGGCTCTGACACTGGAGACAGGCACTCCAGCCAGGATTCAAGAAACAGCTCTTTCCTCCCTGCAGACACCAGCACCACTCCCCTATGACCCAGCCTCACTCTAGGGGCCGAGCAGCTCCAGAGACTGGAGTTTCTGGGCACTAGAAGGCACCACATAGAATTGTGAAACGTCAAAGGAACCTGGTCCAGACCAAGATCTCACAAACCCCAGAAAAAGAACCAAATGAAACTGAACTTACCAATCTTCCTGAATGAGAGTTTAAAATAAAAATGATAAACATACTCATGGAGCTACAGAAAAATATTCAAAAACTCAGGACGAATTTAAGGTGGAGATTCAATCATTAAGAAATTCCATAACTGAAATGAAACATACAATGGAGGGACTTAAAAGCAGATAAGATGTAGTAGAAGAGATGGTAAATGGAATAGAAATTAGAGAAGAGGAATACAAAGAAGCTGAGGCACAGAGAGAAAAAAGGATCCCTAAGAATGAAAGAATATTGAGAGAACTGTGTGACCAATCCAAATGGAAAAATATTCGCATTATATGGGTACTAGAAGAAGAAGAAGAGAGAAAAAGGGATAGAAAGTGTCATTGAGGAGGTAATTGCTGAAAACTTCCCCAATCTGGGGAAGGAGATAGTCTCTCAAGACATGAAGGTGCACAGATCTCCCAACACAAGAGACACAAGGAAGACAATATCAAGACATATAATAATTAAAATGCCAAAGATATAAAGACAGACATTTAAAAGCAGCTAGAGAGAGAAAAAAGGTCACATACAAAGGAAAACCCATTAGGCTATCATTAGATTTCTCAACAGAAACCTTACAGGCCAGAAGGGAGTGCCATGATATATTTAATGCAATGAAGCAGAAGGGCCTCGAACCAAAAATACTCTACGTAGCAAGGTTATCTTTTAAATTGGAGGAGGGATTAAACAATTTTCAGAAAAGCAAAAGCTGAGAGAATTTACCTCCCACAAACCACCTCTATAGTGCATTTTGGAGGGACTGCTATAGATGGAAGTATTCCTAAGGCTAAATAGATGTTACCCAAGAGATAGACAAAGAGTACAGAATATGATACCTAACATATAAAGAATGGAGGAGGAAAAAAAAGAACATTTAGGTTGTATTTGTAATACTGTATGAAGTGAGTTAAATTAGACTGTTAGATAGTAAGGAAATTAACCTTAAACTTTTGGTAACCATGAATCTAAAGCCTGTAATGGCAATAACTACATACCTATTGATAATCACTCTAAATGGGAATGGTCTGAATGCATCAATCAAAAGACATAGAGTCACAAAATGGATTGAAAAACAAGACCCGTCTATATGTTGCCTACAAGAGACTCACTTCAAACCCAAAGATATACACAGGCTGAAAGTAAAGGGATGGAAAAAGATATTTCATGCAACTAATAAGGAGAAAAAAGCAGGAGTAGCAGTACTTGTATCAGAAAAAAACAGACTTCAAAACAAAGAAAGTAGCAAGAGACAAAGAAGGACATCACATAATGATAAAAGGGTCAGTCCAACAAGAGGATATAACTATTATAAATATCTTTGTACCCAACACAACTTCACCTACATATATAAAACAAATACTAACAGAATTAAAGGGTGAAATAGAATGCAATGCATTCATTTTAGGAGACTTCAACACACCACTCACTCCAAAGGACATATCAACCAGACAGAAAATAAGTAAAGAGACAGAATCACTGAACAATGTATTAGAACAGATGGACATAACGAACATCCGAGAACACTTCATCCAAAAGCAACAGGTTACACATTGTTCTCAAGTGCACACAGAGTATTTTCAAGAATAGATCATACACTAGGCCACAAAAAGAGCCTCAGTAAATTCAAAAAGATTGAAATTGTACCAACAAGCTTCTCAGATCACAAAGGTATGTAACTAGAATTAAATTACACAAAGAAAATGAAAAAGCCCATAAACACATAGAGGCTTAATAACATGCTCCTAAAAAATAAATTGATCAATGACCAAATAAAAAAAAGATCAAGCCATATATGGAGCAAATGACAACAATAATTCAACACTGCACAGTCTGTGGGATACAGCAGATGCTGTGCTAAGAGGGAAGTATAATGCAATACAGGCCTACCTCAGGAAAAAAGAATAGTCCCATATGAACAGTCTAAGCTCACAATTAATGAAACTAGAAAAGGAAGAACAAATGAGGCCCAAAGTCATTAGATGTAAGGACATAATAAAGATTAGAGCAGAAATAAATAAAATTGAGAAAAATAAAACAATAGAAAGAATCAATGAAAGCAGGAGCTGGTTCTCAGAAAAAATAAGCAAAATAGATAAACCCCTAGCAAGACTTTTCAAGAAAAAACGGATTCTACACACCTAAACAGAATCAGAAATGAGAAAGGAAAAAATCACTAAGGACACCACATAAATACAAAGAATAATTAGAGAATACTATGAAAAATTATATGGTAACAAACTGGATAACCTAGAAGAAATGGACAATTTTCTAGAAAAATTCAACCTTCCAAAGCTGACCCAGGAAGAAACAGAAAATATGGATAGACCAATTACCAGGAACAAAGTTGAATTGGTAATCAAAAAGCTTCCTAAGAACAAAACTTCTGGATCAGATCAGATGGTTTCACCGCTGAGTTTTATCGAACATTTACTGAAGACTTAATACCCATCCTCCTTAAAGTTTTCCAAAATGTAGAAGACGAGGGAATAATCCTGAATTCATTCTATGAGGCCAACACCACTCTAATACCAAAACCAGGCAAAGGCACCACAAAAAAAGAAAATTACTAACCAATATCCATGATGAACATAGATGCAAAAATACTCAACAAAATATTAGCAAACCGAATTCAAAAATACATCAAAAAGATCATCCATCATGATCAAGTGAGATTAAGCCCAGGGATGCAAGGATGGTACAACATTCGAAAATCCATCAACATCATCCACCACATCAACCAAAAGAAGGACAAAAACCACATCATCATCTCCATAGATGCTGAAAAAGCATTCGACAAAATTCAACATCCATTCATGATAAAAACTCTCAACAAAATGGGTACAGAGGGCAAGTACCTCAACATCATAAAGGCCGTATATGACAAACCCACAGCCAACATTATAATTAATAACGAGTAGCTGAAAGCTTTTCCTTTAAGATCAAGAAGACAAGGATGCCCACTCTCCCCACTTTTATTAAACATAATTCTGGAGTTCTTAGCCACAGCAATCAGGAAACACAAGGAAATAAGAGGAATGCAGATTGGTAAGGAAGAAGTCAAACTGTCCCTGTTTGCAGATGATATAATTTTGTATATAAAAAACCCTAAAGAATCCACTCCAAAATACTATATCTAATATCTGAATTCAGCAAAGTTGTGGGAAACAAAATTAATACACAGAAATCTGTTGCATTCCTATACACTAACAATGAACTAGCAGAAAGAGACATCAGGAAAACAATTCCATTCACAATTGCATCAGAAAGAATAAAATACCTAGGAATAAACCTAACCATAGAAGTGAAAGACCTATTCTCTCAAACCTACAAGACACTCATGAGATAAATTAAAGAAGATACTAATAAATGGAAACACATCCCATGCTCATGGATAGGAAGAAATATTGTCAAAATGGCCATCCGGCCTAAAGCAATCTACAGATTCAATGAAATCCCTATCAAAATACCAACAGCATTCTTCAATGAACTAGAGCAAATAGTTCTAGAATTCAAATGGAACCACAAAAGACCCCGAATAGCCAAAGCAATCCTGAGAAGGAGGAATAAAGTGGGGAGAATTACACTCTGACTTCAAGCTCTCCTACAAAGCCACAGTGATCAAGACAATTTGGTACTGGCACAGGAACAGACCCATAGACCAGTGGAACAGAATAGAGTCCAGATATAAACCCAAGCATATATGGTCAATTAATATATGATAAAGGAGCCATATATATACAATGGGGAAATGACAGCCTCTTCAACAGCTGTTGTTGGCAAAAGTGCACAGCTACATGTAAGAGAATGAAATTGGATTATTGTCTAGCCCCATATACAAAACTAAGCTTGAAATGGATCAAAGACCTGAATGAAACTATAAAACCATAAAACTCTTAGAAAGAAACATAGGCAAAAATCTCTTGGGCATAAACATGAGCAACATCTTCATGAACATATGTCCCTGAGCAAGGGAAACAAAAGCAAAAATGAATAAGTGGGACTATATCAAACTAAAAAGCTTCTGTACAGGAAAGGACACCATCAGTAGAACAAAAAGACATCCTACAGTGTGGGAGAATATATTCATAAATGACATATCCGATAAGGGGTTGACATCCAAATTATATAAAGAACTCATACACCTCACAAACAAAAAGCAAATAAGCCAATTACAAAATGAGCAAAGGAGCTGAAGAGACACATCTCCAAAGAACAAACTCAGATGGCCAACAGACACATGAAAAGATGCTACATATCGCTAATCAGAGAGATGCAAATTAAAACCACAATGAGATATCCCCTCACACCAGTTAGAATAGCCAACATCCAAAAAACAAACAACAACAAATGTTGGCAAGGATGAGGAGAAAGGGGAATCCTCCTACACTGCTGGTGGGAATGTAAAATATTTCAACTATGTGGAAAGCAGTATGGAGGTTCTTCAAAAAACCAAAAACAAAAATACCATTTGACCCAGGAATTCCACTCCTAGGAATTTACCCGAAGAATGCAGGAGCCCAGTTTAAAAAGACATATGCACAGCTATATTTATCGCAGCACTATTTACAATAGCCAAGAAATGGAAACAACCTAAGTGTCCATCAGTAGATGGATAGATAAAGAAGATGTGGTACATATACAGAATGGAATATTATTCAACCATAAGAAGAAAACAAATTCTACCATTTGCAACAACCTGGATGGAGCTGGAGGGTGTTATGCTCGGTGAGGTGGGCTGGGCCGAGAAAGACAAGTATTGGGTGATTTCACTCATCTGTGGAGTGTAAGAACAAAGAAAAAAACTGAAGGAATAAAACAGCAGCAGACTCACAGAACCCAAGAATGGACTAACATTTACCAAAGGGAAAGTGACTGGGGAGGATTGGTGGAAGGGAGGAATAAGGGGCAAAAAGTGGCATTACAGTTAGCACATATAATGTAGGGGATTGGCATTGGGAAGGCTGTACAATACAGAGAAGACAAGTAATGATTCTATAGCATCTTACTAATGCTGTAATGGGTATGTGGTGGGGACTTGATAATAGGGGGCGTCTAGTAACTATAATATTGTTCATGTAATTGTTCATTAATGATAGCAAAATAAAAAGAAATTCAGCAGTGAAGCCCTGTGGTCCAGGGGTTTTGTTCTTAGGTAGTTTTTTTTATTGCCAATTCAGTTTGATTTCATTGCTGGTAATTGATTTTTTCAGATACTCTGTTTCTTTTTGGGTCTGTCTTAGAAGGTTGTATTTTTCTAGAAAGCTGTCCATTTCTTCTATGTTATCCAATTTGTTAGCATATAATTTCTCATAGTATTCTCTAATAATTCTTTACATTTCCATGGTGTCCATAGTGATTTTTCCTTTCTAATTGCTGATTCTGTTTGTGTTTTTAAACTCTTTTTTTCTTGATAAGTCTGGCTCAGGGTTTATCTATATTGTTTATTTTCTCAAAGAACCAACTCTTGGTTTCATTGATTCTATTGTTTTATTATTTTCAATTTATTTATTTCTGCCCTGATTTTTATTATGTATTTCCTTTTACTGACTTTGGGCCTCATATTTTCTTTTTGTAGTTTCATTAATTGTGAGTTTAGACTGTTCAGTTGGTATTGTTCTTTTTTCTTGAGGTAAGCCTGTATTGCTATATATGCTTTCCTCTTAGAACTGCCTTCACTACATCCCACAGATTTTGTGGTATAGAACTGTTCTTTTCATTTGTCTCCACATATTTCTTGATCTCTTTTTAATTTGGTCATTGATTATTTAGGAGTATGTTGTTAAGCCTCTATGTGTTTGTTGGCTATTTTTAATATTTTCTTTGCACAATTTATTTCTAGTTTCATACCTTTGTGGTCTGAGAAGTTTGTCGGTAGAATTTCAATCCTTCTGAATTTACTGAGGCCATTTTTGTGGCCTAGTATGTGATCAATTCTGGAAAATATTCTCTGTGCACTTGAGAAGAATGTGTATCCTGCTGCTTTCGGATGAAGTGTTCTGTAGATGTCTGTTAGGTCCATCTGTTCTAATGCGTTGTTCAGTGTTTCTGTCTCCTTACTTATTTTCTATCTGGTTGATATGCCCTTTGGAGTGAGTGGTTTTTGAAGTTTCCTAGAATGCATTCTATTTCCCCGTTTAGTTATGGTAGCAGTTGTTTCACATATGTAGGTGCTCCTATATTGGGTGCATAGATATTTATAATGGTTATATCCTCTTGTTGGACAGACCCCTTTATCACTATGTAATATCCTTCTTTGTCTCTTGTTACTTTCTTTGTTTTGAAGTCTATTTTGTCTGATACAAGTACTGCAACTCTGGTTTTTTTCTCCCTGTTACTTGCATGAGATATCTTTTTCTGTTTTTTCACTTTTAGTCTGTGTATGTCTTTGGGTTTTAAGTGAGTCTCTTGTAGGCAGTATATCGATGGGTCTTGATTTTTTATCTATTTTGTGACTCTGTGTCTTTTGATTGGTGCATTCATACCATTTACAGTAAAGGGATTTTTTATAGATATGTTCTTATTGCCATTGCAGGCTTTACATTTGCAGTTACCAAGGCTCAAGAGCATCTTCCAGCAGTCTAACTTAACTCACTTATTACACTATCTCAGACACAATGTAAAATTTTTTTTCTCCTTTCTTCTTCTTCCTCCTTTAGTCTTTATATATTAGGTGTCATATTCTGTACTTTTTGTGTATCCTTTGACTGATTTTGTGGGTAGTTGATAAAATATTCCATTTGCTTAGTAATTAATTGGTCTACTTCCTTTACTGTGGTTTTATTTTCTTTGGTGAAAGCTATTTAGCCTTAGGAGCAATTCCATCTAGAGCAGTCCCTTTTGAATACCCTGTAGAGATGGTTTGTAGGAGGTAAATGTCCTCAACTTTTGCTTTTCTGGAAAGTGTTTAATCCCTTTTTCAAATTTAAATGGTAATCTTGCTAGGTAGGTACTCTTGGTTGGAGGCCCTTCTGTTTCATTGCATTAAATATATCATTCTACTCCCTTCTGGCCTGTAAGGTTTCTGCTGAGAAGTCTGTTGATAGCCTGATGGGCTTTCCTTTATATGTGATCTTTTTTCTCTGTCTGGCTGCTCTCAATACACTCTCCTTGTTCTTGATCTTTGGCATTTAATTACTATATGTCTTGGTGTTTTCCTCCTTGGGTCACTTGTGTTGTGAGATTTCTTCACTTCCATGATCTGTGAGACTATTTCCTTTCCAAGATTGGGGAATTTTTCAGCAATTATTTCCTCAAAGAAACTTTCAATCCCCCCCGTCTCTCTACTCTTCTTCTGGGATCCTTAGAATGTGAACAGTGTTCCGTTTGGATTGGTTGCAAGTTCTCTTATTATTTTTTTCATTCCTACAGATCCTTTATTCTCTCTGTACCTCAGCTTGTTTGTATTCCTGTCTCTAATTTTTATTTCATTTACTGTCTCCTCTATCTCATCTAATCTGCTTTTAAATCCCTCCATTGTTTTATTCATATACTGTGTTTTTCAAACTTTCTATCTCTTTCTTGGAGTCCTCTCTGCAGTCTTCAATATTTTTCTGTAGCATGTTTATGATATTTATTTTGAAATCTTTACCAAGAAGATTGGTGATTTGTTTCACTTAGGCTGCTTTCTGGTGTTTGTGGTATTATGGTTTGTACCAGGTTTATTTTCCATTTCATATTTGTATTGATTACTCTGGAATAAGAATTTTACTTAGGCAGTGCTCTCTAGTGCCCAGAAGCTCTACTCTGTGGAGCTGTCCAGCACCTGAAATGTTGTTGGGGGTCACAGGTGAGCAACACCAGTGCCTGTCAGGAAGAAATAGCTCTTTTCTGCTTCCAAGCTGTAGTGCCTGCCTCAACTACCAGGGCCACTGGGTTGAGTGCACAGGAAAGAGCCCTGCATTACACCCCTGTAGCTGCTGTAGGCAAATCTTCCCTCTGGCTGGCCTCGCAACATGGCAGGGGTAGCAGGTTTGTGAACCAGTGCCACCTGGGCAGAAGGAGCAGCAGGCTGCATATTACAGTGGTGGGGGAGACTCAGCACATGTCACCAGCCAGGGGGATGTAAGGTCTGAATCTCTTGAAAGTTCTCACCCTTCTGGGATATGCGTGCTGAGATGATTTTGTCCACCTGTCCTTTCTCCTGAGCAGCAAAATCTGTGCGATCCTAGCCCCTTTAGCAGCCCTCTTCCTGTTGGGAAGTCTTTTAAAGTACCCACCTTTCTTTTTTCCCAGAGTGACTGGTTATGGATACTTATTCTCCACAAGTGGCTGGAATCTCAGTTTTTCCAAGTATTCTGCCTGTCTCTGCTTTCCCAACCCCACTAATTTCCAGAGCACCATGTAATGTGGATTTGTGCTCTCAGAGCAGATCTCCAGGGCTAGGTGTTCAGCAGTCCTGGGCTTTTACTCCCTTCCCACTCTGTTTCTCTTCCTCTCACCAGTGAGCTGGGGTGGGGGTGGGCTTGTGTCTCTCTGGAATGCAGCTTTGCTACTTTACCCTTTTCTGTGAGGTCTTCTCTTTTCCCCAGATGTAGGCAGTCTGTTGCATCTTTTGTCCAGTCACTCTTTCAGGATTCATTGTATTTGCTATATTTTCTTATTATATGTGGTTTTAGGAGGAGTCTCACTTCTCACGTGGCCATCTTTAAGCTAATCTTTATTTCTATTTATTTTTATTATCATTCCTGTTGTGTTATATTAATTTTATTTAAAATCTATGAATA
The DNA here is from genome assembly GCA_032199065.1 of Smutsia gigantea. Classification (NCBI taxonomy): domain Eukaryota; kingdom Metazoa; phylum Chordata; class Mammalia; order Pholidota; family Manidae; genus Smutsia; species Smutsia gigantea. The sequence continues at coordinate 1,074,562 of JAVSCE010015400.1, forward strand.
TTGTAACTCAGAATATTCCCACTCCCTTCTTGTTCTTACAGACAGTTCTTACTCAATACCTGTAGGTACTTGCTCTTCTTCCTTTTTGCTTTTGAGTTTTTAAAATATATGTGTGCTTATGTCTTATTTCTTAATCTAATAGAGCATACTACAATATATATAAAGAAAAAAATATGTAGGTTTTATGTTCACTTGGTGATATAACATGAAAATGTCTAAATATCAGTTTATAGAGTTCTTCTCATTATGTTTAATAGCTTTATATAGTTCACATTCCAAACAAGTCACCCAAAGTGTACAATTCAATAATTTTTAGTATAGTCACAGTTTTGCAACCATTATCACAATCAGCTATGGAATATTTTCATCACCCAAGAAGAAAACCCATAGCTTTTAGATATAACCACTCAGTTCATAATGCCTTTGAGAACCATGTATGTATTTATGTATACATATTTTGCTTGTGTTATGTGCAGCATATTTTATTTAGCTATTCATCAATAGTTGGACATTTGATTGTCTACCTTGTCGCTATTTTGAATAATGATGCTATGATCATTTGTGTATAAGTTTTTGTGTATGGACATACATTTTCATTTCACTTGAGTGTACTTATATGAATGGAACTACTAGGTCAAATGGCAATTCTGCGTTTAAGTTTTTGAAAATATGCCAGAATGATTTAGGAAGTGTCTATAAAATTTTTGCGTTTCCATCAGCATTCATGAGGGCTCCAATTTCTCCACATCCATGCAAAATGATGTTGCTATCTGACTTGTTAATTATAACCAATCCTAGCATACATAAAGTAGTATCTCGTGGTTTTGATTTCTTCTTCTTTATACTATTCATATTTACTCTAATCTTTGTTACCCTTCTCTCTGCTTGCTCTAGTTTGATCTTTTTTCTTTTGAGTTTCCAAAGGTGGAGTGTTAGGTTATTGATTTAAGCTATCTGTTCTTTTTTAAAATAAGTATTCACAGCTAAAAAATTTTCCTTCTGCCATGACATAAAGACTCTATCCCACAAGCGGTAACTGAAAGCAAGAAGGGATCCTCCACCTGTCATCCCCCATTGCATGGAATTTAACATCTACAAAGGTAGCTGAGGAGAGGAAGACAAATGTTGGTGCAGTGGTTCCTGATCAGGTATCATGGTCTTCAAATTGGGCCCGAAGGAAGCCTGTGTCCTTAGCTGCACCTCTGGACTGGAGTTTCTACTACACTAGGCTGGGAGGAGAATGGAGGGTGTGGCTCATGGTGCAGACACCACAGACACTCTGTTCTGTAGTTTTACTAGGTATTCTTGATTAAATGTTTCTTTATTTGCTGTGCATTTAGGTCTCCTCATAAAGACTTTAAATGGTTGTCTGTTAAAGGACTTTCACTGGTTTCACTGGGAAGTGGGTCCATGGAGCTCCTTAAACTGTCATACCAGAATCCAGTCTCCTCATTTTTTTATATTGTGTACAGTCCAATATATAGAAAACATATTATTTATTCAAGCAATAGTCTATTTTGCTCATTTGGGTGTGTCCTATATCTTGCTATTACAAATAATGCCAAAAAATAAATCTATGTAATTTTTGGATATGTATATTCATATTTACTTATCAACTTCCAAACCAAAAGGTAAATGCAGAAATAGCTTTTTTAACTTATTGCCAATTTCCCTACCTTTGGGCCTGTACCATTTTGAATTCTACAAGCAGTATGGCAGATTGCCTGTTTTTCCACAGATTGAGTCCAGAGTGATTATCAAGCCTCAGAATATTGGAAAATATATTGCAAATATTTTCTCCCAGTTTACCTTCTGTCTTTGCTTATTTTTTATTCTATATGCAAAAATATATTTTTGCTTTTCAGTATTCTCAAATTTCTGAATTCTCTATTACATGTGAACTTTGAGACATGGCTCAAAAGTTTTTCCATATCCATGTTCCAAAGAAATTCAACTCTGATTATTGGGTTTACGAAAAGCCCTTTAAAAATTTTTCTTCATAGGATATGTCACATTAAACTGGATCTGTATCTCTTTATTTTCCTCTTGCATTGAGCATGCTTATAATACTTGGAACTTCAGCAATCATTTTCTATCATGAAGGGGAAGGAGAGAGAATCACAGAAAGGTTTGTTCTCATAATTTTAAATCACTGGCAAAGTATATATGTCCCTGGCTTTCATTTATTGAAAAATGAATAAAACACCCTGTTTATTTAAATGATTAATAATAGGTAAATTAATGATTTTTTCAAATGAAAGGATCTCTAAGTGATATGCTAAGCAATATTTATAATCTTATAACTGTCATTTACTCATTTGTTTTTGTGTTGCTAGCCATTCATCTTTCACTTTTCATACTAGGTTTTCTATTTCCCCTAGTCATCAGAAGTGATTTTTAATCCCCATATCCTTTAGTTATTTATTCTGAATCTTAAAACATACATTTAGTTTTGAGTTCAAAAATTAGTAGTTACAAATGTGTGGTCTGTTCCTCTATAGAATTACCAGAAATAAACTTGAGTTTTAATATACTAATATAGAAGTATGGCTATGAAATAGAGTATGCCTTCTAAGTTAATAAAGACTAGAAAACAAAATAGTTATTTTTGAAGAACTTTATAAACCAAATGGGCAATGAATTAATTGTACACATTGATTTTCATAATGCCATACTTAAGGTTCACATACATTTATGTATTTTTTAACTAATAAATTAACTAATTAACTAATTTTCAGTAAAAGCGAAACATAAGGCCTGAGATACATGGGGGATCTAAACATTTTTGAAACAGAAGTTCTAAATGTTGCAGATTTATGGATGTTCAGGTAAATCTCAAAAAATGAAGATGCCCTAATTAGGAAGGAAGATAATTTATGTCACATATAATAAGAACAGGTCTTGTGTAAGATGAGCATTATATAATGCAGCAGAATTTTGCATCACATATCATTTATAGTCTACCTTCCTTGGAAGTCCTCTTATAACAATTTCCAAGAAGAATCTCTAAATCAAAATAAAATTTGTTGAACTTATTGTTAATGGATAGCCTATCATCAACTTCTTTTACTCACAATTTGAATATACTATACAATTGCTTTGAATGGTAACAAAATCTTTCATCATTAAGAATTAATAAAGTGTTAATCCATGTCAAATTAAAAAAATATGTATAATTTGTTTCTAAATTGTTTGGGTCATCTCTGTCCCTCTCCCGCTTTTTTGCTCACCCCTTCTCTCTTTCCCTCTCTTTTATCATCCTCATGTAGGGATTCTTATGTGTGCTCTGAATTATCCATGTCTCTTACCTCTTACTTTTTATACTGGATTTGCTGTTCACTTGAATATTAAAAAAATTTTTTTGCCTTCAATCACTCTACCTCTGAACTCCAGCTACTAGTCACACCCGGGTAATGGTGGCTGTCGTGGAGTTGCATTTTTCTTCCGTGTATTCTGCTAAATATTCATTTATTCAGCTTATATTTTTCAGAACCTACCATGTACTCAGAATTGATGATACAGGTACAAATATACAGGCTCTGATTTTAAGAAGCTGACAATGGAGTGATAAAGACAGAGAAGTGATACTGTCAGTTATTATTTGAAACATCAAGCATAGGAAGTAGGTACAGGAAGAAAATGAAAGCTGCATTTGCTTATTATCCAAGAAATTCTGCTACACTTCTCTGCTGAAGCATTTTGCTTAGAAAGCTGCCTGTCATTCTGTTGAGTGTTGGATCTTGACATGACAGCTCTGAGTCTCTCTAAGCAGCTCTGCTGAGTTTTGGGGAAGGTTTATTTCTTAATTTTTTTTTCATTTTAAGAAAAAAACAGTGACTTTATGATTAATGCAACCAGAAAAATGTTTAATCCCTCAAGTTCATGAATTAGACGCATCAGTTGGGGTAGATCAGAAAAGTAGAATTATTTATCTGGCTTAAGTGGTATGTAGTGCCTCTGCATCTAGTATTGTGCATAAAGTTATTAGGACAGGCAGTTTGAAGAGGAAGGTGGGCAAGAAATTGGAAAGAGAAAGGACAAACTGGAATCCACAAGAACAAAGTGAAATCCACAAAGAGACACTGAACCTCCGCATCCATCTCTCATAAACAAGAACTTAAGTAATATAGATTACCTGCAATATAAAGTAGAGCCTATTAGTACAGAGTTATCTTTGCATCTGGTCTAACCTTTGGAAAAGCTGAAAGGCAAGATTAGATGAGGGTGGAAAGAGTGAAGGGGCTGGTTGCTGAATGACCCCAACCCGATGAACCAGTTGTTCAGCGACAATGTACATGAGGTTCACAAGTGTACATTGCTGACAAACACCACAGTGTAAAGTGACTGCTGACTCGCTCCTGTTTAACAAATGTCGTGTAAATTTCTCTTGTGACCAGTACTAACTTGAAACCCTAAGGAAAAGGGGACTCTGAAATACAGCTCCAGGTTAGCTAAGGTGATGCATAGAAAAATAATAATTATTTTTAAACATACAAAATGATAGCAGTCCAGGGAATTACATTTTACAATCTTACTTTTGAACAGGGCAGATAATCTATTGTATCTCACTTCAAGACTCAAAACCAAGAAGTCTCTACCTAGTGATCTAATTAAAGTGGTTATAGGAAACTTGTGGCTTTGAACAGGAAATCACTCAAGTATATAACTAGTTAGTGATTAAGAATATAATAAAAGAGTGATATTGGAAACAGGAAACAATGAGTAAGCCTGAAAAAATGGAACATGACAAGACCATTAATTTATTCATCCATACTTTTCTTCATCATACCTCTACTTATCTACCTGTTTGGTAAATATTCATTTCCTAAATATTAGGGCCAAGGCTTCAAGAATACTAATATATATGCAAAGATATCCCTCTATGGAAAAAAGTGATATTTCAGTGAAGAAGCAAAATATTTGACTGTATCCCAAAGAAATATGAAGAAGATTTAATAGAAGTATATACTTAGTATAGTATCATTATGTGAGAAGGAACAAATATAATGCATCCAATACAGATAAACAGCACCATGAAATAATATGCATATGCTTGTGTGTTTTAACTCAAATGAGAAAGAGGAAGCAGGCATAAAAAAGGAAGTCATGCAATATTACAGTTGTTTGGCTAGTTGGGCAGGTTTTTGTTTGTATTTTTTGTTTGTTTTTGCTTTGTTGGTAGGTTGAATATGCAAACAAATGTAAAATTAAAGCTGAATAAGGCCGGAGTCCTGTCTTGACACATCCTAACTGTGACAGCAGGGTTAGTTTTATAACTACCTGGAGTCCCTATTCTTTACTTTAGGAAATCCCAATTTTCTTTTGAAAGCAATATATGCCAGGAGACAACTAATGATTTTTTTTTATTATAATATAGTTGGTCATTTGAACCAATTCTGGCCAATAACGTGTGTAGGAAATTTTGTTCAAGTGTTTTAAGGGATGCCTTTCTTAAAGGAAAGAATGAATAGAAACCTCTTTTCTTTCCTTCCTGTGTCTGAGCCCTTTGCTTTGAGCACAGCACTGTCAGAGTATGGAGCATGTTTCCCTTTATCATTGTCCTATGACTGTAAAAACAGTGAGAATGCTAAAGACTCACACAGTAGTCCAACTGCAGCCAGGATATCATTACACCAGTTACATCAAAAACTTGGATGTCTGACTCCAGATTTCTTCTTAAGTGAAGTATTACCTATTTGATTTTTCAAAGTAACTTAACTGGGAACATGTTATTGAAAGTGAAACATCCCCAGAAGGACCTGCTGAGCCTTGTATGAGCTAAGAAATATTTGGCTTAGAAATGCTCAAACTTTCTTAATTCAACAGGGATATACTAGTACAATTAAAAGGTTATTGAGCAGAAGTTAAGGCTTGTATGTCTTATGAGTAATTGTATGAAGTGTTTATGTTTCTATACATTCATTCAGCAAACATTGTAAAGAGATTTTATGCACAATGTACTGGGAACTAGGTGGTATATAAACATGAAGTAAAATACTCATAATATGCATGGGATTTCTCTAATGGAAAAGATTATTTGGGGGACAAATGCTGAAAAACTAGGTAGAATGTGTCGTGTTATAAGAGAGGCACAGAATAAATTTCCAAGGAGTTCAGAAGAACAAACTGTTTTCTTATAAGTATCTATGAGAACATTATGAAATGGTTGTCATATTTGGAATGTTTTTTTCCTGAAGCTTGGGTGAAATTTATATAGGAAGGCATGGCATTCAAAAAGAGAATAACTAACAAATATATGTTAAGGCAGAAAACCATATCTGAAGAGCTGGAACATAGAATAAATAAAAGTGGCAGTGGAATATTAGATTGATTTTGTGTGTGGGGTGGTGGGGATAGAAGAATAGGTACGATTTATGTACTGTACTACTTTTTTTTTCTATTGGAATTTGAAATGCAAAGTGTTTTAAGTGATATCATAACTATGACCAAACCATGCCTCTGTGGAATTAAATCTGGTCCAAATGGGTAGGATGGATGAAAAAAGGAGAAAAACTGTAGCCATAAAGAATCAATACTAGATAGATTTTAGAATAAACCCAGTGAATGCTAAATTATAGTAGTATCAGTGTACTAGTGTGTTTGTAGTATTAGTTTTGTTAGAAAGCTATAATTTAGGGGAAAACTGATAATATTCTCTGGCCTTAAACCTTAACAGTAAGAAATACTCTCGAGTTAATAACTTATGCATCACTGCATTTTAAAGGTAAGTTTACAAAATTTCATCACATATCATGCAAATAACAAAAACATTAATTCCCAAAACAAGTCAAGCAAGAGTAACTGCTATGAGTACTTTTTAAAATTGTTATCTTTTTGTGGAGGTTTGAGTGTATCTATTCTTGTATACACATAGAATGTCATGTAAAAGGAATTTTTTGAATTAAGTTTCCATTGGGGAAATTTAATTTTTATATAGCTTCTGAAGTAAATAATTTCACATTGCCTCTATAAACTTAATGATATCACATTGAGATTTTCTTTCTTGAAAAAAATACTTCCTATAGGAAAGTGTGTATGTTTTTAAGTATGTAAGCATAAGCTCTTTGGGAAAAGTAAATTGTAACCATTTGTTAAAATATTTTTGGACTACTGCTACTCCTATAGCTTTGAATTGATGTTAGCAGAGGGCTTGAGGGGCAATGATATCAGATTTTGTTCTGTGTAAGACAGATAAGTCTTTTCTCTACATTATATAATACTGATAATAACTATTAGAAAAAGATATTGCCTAGGCTTCCCAAGATCTTCAGTGGGTGATCAAGTCATTCCAAGAGAGTTGGATTTTGAAATTAGACTTAAAATAAGAAAAGACATTTAAAATAAATAAATCCTGAGGATGTAATGTACAGTGGTGACTAGAGTTAATAACACTGTATTGTATATTTGAAAGTTACTAGGAGAATAAAACTTAAAGGTTTTCACATGAACAAAATTGTAACTATGTATGGTTATAGATGTTAACTAGACTTATGGTGATCAATTACAATATATGTCTACAAGTATCAAATCTTTATGCTGTACACCTGAAACTAGCATAATGCTGTATGTTAATTATTTCTCAATAAAAGAGAATAATTAAGCAAATTGGCCAGAATGAGAAATATTTTCACTGAATTCTTTGAATACAGAACTTTTGGGAGAGATGTTTGAAGGAGATAATAAGGATATCTGGTGTGGTTCTAAGTGTCAAGGCCTTCAATTATAATAAGATTTCAGATTCAGAATTTTTTCTTTTGTTACAAGAACAAGAAGACACATTTTATTGGGTAATAAAAGATGTCAAATGTACTTACAAAGATAAAAATATTTTTGAAGAACAAGTGATTGAAAAATAACTTCCATCTGTATTAAAATATAATTTTATAAAATAGCCTATATTTGGAATTAGCAAGAACAAAAGGTCAGATTTATGCAGACAGATGGAAGAAAACAGGTCCAAAATAGAAAATGTATAAAAGAAATGTATAAAACCTACAAGCTTAGTGTGGAGAACAGAACTGAATAAAAGCTTTAGTCACGCTGAAGTTTTCACAAGTTTAGATGTAATGTTTGTTAATGACTTAGTGAAAAGGTGGTTTTTTTCTTTATTGTTTTTGATTTTTGATTAAAAGCTAGAGTTGAAGTTCATGAAAAATTTGTTAGAGAGGGAGATGTTGAAACTGTAGAAAAAAGACTGAAACACAGATGAAGAGAGAAAATGATTGATTTACTAAAAAAAGAAAAGGAATTGGTAGTCCTAGTGAAAAGGTACAAGAGAAGAAAGGACCACATAAGTTGTCATTAATTTTTTTATTCATACTTTCAGTCATTCAACAACCATATCTGCCAAATATCGCCTTAGTTACTGGAGCACAATAGTGAGCAGAAGAGACATAATTTAATGAAGCATTAGAAGAAAAAGATGTTAAATCAAAAAAACACATGGATATATGATGGCATTTTAATAGGTGCTGTAAAGGTATAAAATCCTATGAGAGAATAATAGAGGCAAAATCGGGGGCATCCATCTCTGAAGGAAAACAGGAGTCAAGATGATGAAGGAAGTTCCAGGTGCGGAATTCTGCAGGCAAAAACTTATAGAGTTGAGCAGATCTTCAGTATTTAAGGAACTGGAAGAAGGGCAGTCCTGATGTGAGCATTCTAATCCAATAGAAGCATGGCACAAGATGAGGTCAAGAAAGCAAGCAAGAGAATGATTCACGACTTCCAAGATTATAGATGCAATATTAAATGCAATCAAAAGACATTATAAAGCTTAAATGAGGTAATCAATTAAAAATTTTTAAAAATGACTTGGACATTGTGCAGAATTATTAGAAAGGGGCAGGAAGGAATATTCTGTAATTCAGAAAGCAATGATAATAGAGGCTAAAGTAATAGCAGAGGAATTTTTAAAAAGTTAATAGACTTAGGCTATCATTTGGAGTAGAAACAAAGAGACATTTTAAAGCATTTTACAGGTTTATTTCAGTCTGCCACTTTAGAAGTTCAATTTTATTTTTAAAATGTGCATTGCCTAATGGTCAACATAAAATTAGCAGATAATAAAAGTAAATAATATATGACATACTGTTTCTGCACTAGATCCTTGAGGTGTTCATAAAGTGAAAATTACACTTTAGATGACAATTCAGTAAACTTCAGTTGTTATTAAATGTATATATATTCTTTACAATTGTCATCTTAAAACAAATAGTAGAAAGTGTTTCTAGGAAGGTACTCAACTATATCACTCAGTAGGAACAACAGTGTGAGCTTTGAAATTCCTAACTTTTCTCTTTGAAATGGTATTACAGCTTGAAAAGAATGGTCTGGGACACTTTTCTCCCACTATTTTTTATACAACAATAAATTTTATTGATCATGAATTATCTGAAACTGCTGGGAACCAAGTATGTATAAACTCTTTGTTTAAAATAATTAAAAAGAAGAGAGAACAAGATAAGATGATTTTTATAGAAAATGGGAAAGGAGAATTAAGAGTTGTTATTATGACCTCTAATTTTAAGAGCCAACCACAACCTTATAAGCAGAGATGATTGTTTACCTGATCATCTTACATTGTTTAACAGTAAGTTATGAAGCAGAATGCAAGAACTGCAATACTTGCAGCATTTTATTTTACTGCATGCTGTTATTTACTGATTTGTGCACACTACAGTACTGGCAGCAGGATATGTAATTCTCTAAACAAAAGACCACCTAAAGTAAACAGAATGTCAGAAAAAGCAATTACTGTTTGTCAGTTAAATGTTGTAAAATAAAATTGAACATGTTTTCAGTTGAATTTTATAACACACACTAGGAATATTCATTTTACTTATAGACAAAAGTCCCAAGATTTAAATAAGTATTGAAACAATATGTATGCAGTTTGATAACAGTTCTTAGGAAAGGAACTGAATTTATAAACTTAAGGAGAATATTGTTGAAAATCCCTGGCTATGAAACAGTGGAACACATTTGGACCAGAGATGAAATACTCATTACAATTTACATAACATGTGGGCATATCATCAACAGCTATGTTTAATTTCATATTCATGAGAAGACAAACATGATTTTCATTAGTCAGGTTATCAATATGTTTCATAAAATAAATTTTATTATTATATTTTATTAATGATATAATATATATTATATATATACATATATATATATATATGAAATGCCTGTGGTTCTTCAATTTCCAACCATTAGCCAGTTAGAAATAAAGCTGACAAAATTCCATCAAGGCTCAAATATATGTTTTAATCCTAATGTTCCTCTTTATTGAGTATTTTTATATAACATTATAATGCCATATTTTGAGTCACAAAATTGCTTAACACTATGGAGAAGTAAGCATTTCACACATTTTTAAAACAATTTTCTATTATACACGATGGAAAAACATATTTTACTCAATTCCCATTAACACAAAATTCCTATCAAACTCTACTTGTAAATTCAAGACATTGTTTGATAAATGTTAAATATTACTAGGTATTCAATATTAAAATGTGGTTCAATTGAGCCATTTATTCACTCACTAATTTATTAACAACATTTTATGAACCATTTTTGTGTAATACTTTTCCAGCTGAATATACAGCAGTGGGTAAAAAGCTAAACTAACTGTCCTCAGGAACTTTATAATTTAATTATCTACATAGCAAGTGAAGAAACATTTATATGAGTTCAGATTGTGAAAATGTTATGAATGTAACAAACAAGGTGGACATAGAGAGTGGAGATGGAAGATATTTTGAGACTATCAAAAAAATTGTAAAGTTGAAATACGACCGAAATACAATGTTGTGAAAATTGTATATATCTGAATAATTGAATATAAATGTTTCTGTAACTTATCTAACTGCCTTGGAGTTTGGTGTATTACCTTGTACATGGATGTGTCCTTTTCTAAGCCTGAAATATATTTGTGTAGTAATTCATCTTTTAAAAATATTATAACATTTATACATTTATCTCACAAAAAATTAGTTTTAAATCTAATATGAAATATAGTCAACATCACATTTTTATCCTATGGTGGTGTTTCACTCCTGGAAATCTGATAAACCATCAAGGGTATATATATGCCTAAACATGAATAGAAAAGGAATAGAATATATATAGGATGTGTTTCAGTCATTTATTATTTTTTTGACAACTACAACCTAGAGGACAGAACTTTGGGATGGTGGAGTGAAGACCTCTGCAAATCTGTTCTTCCATAGAGGCAACAATGAAACTACTAATATCAGTTTATTCAGAACTATGGAGATGAGTCAGACTTGTAATCCAAGGATTGTTCAGTGAAGAGAAACTGCTGCACTGCTGAGAAGTGGGGTTTTATGGTCTCTTTAAACCCCTGTAACCTTGCAGCCACAGGAAATATGAAAACTAGTAGTGTTGAAGTGAGGTTTGTAGTTCCACCAAATACTCCATCCCCAAAACAATTCCACCCTCTGACTTTTCTTGCCTCTTTCTGGAAAAACAAAATTTACAGGACGTTTTCATCATTTGAACTTATGTGGAGATCAATCCATGGCAAAATTCCTATTCCCAGAGAATTTCCTTGAAAAAAAATCTGTTGCAATTATTGTACATCACAGCTAGATGTCATAGGAACAGGGGTTTACAAGAGCCCAGCAAAAATTTTAATAGGAAAGTCTGAGGAACAGGATGTCCACATGGGAGTTTGAAAGCTGTGACAAGTTCTTGGAATCAAGAGGCTAAACACATGTGTGGGGCTGAGCACATGAGTAGGAAAGACATGAAGGAGTAAAAAGATCTCACATCTGGCTGTATAAGCAAGAATAAAAAGCTTCAGCAGAGTAGTAAATGGCATGAGCATTGACAATGTGCCCCCTTCCACACACACAAAAATCTCTCAACGAAGAGTGGAAAGTTGATTGATTGAGTTCATGAAATCTCCAATTCTTAGCTACCAACTATGCCAAACAAGCTGTGATAACAGTGCAGTGGCTACACACAAATGGGAATACGGACTTTTTTCTAAACAAATAACAGGAATTTCACTAACAAAAATAACAGGAAAAAAAAATCAACAATACAATTAGCTCCAACAAATTCTAAAGAATGATGGGGAGCAAAATCTGATTTCTGGAGTTGCCATATTATAGTGTATAAAATATCAGGTTTTTAACAGGAACAACAAAAAATCATGAGATGTTCGAAGATACAGAAAAGTGTGGCCCTAAATGGGACATTGAAAAAAACAAAGTAATCATTGACAATATCTCTATAAATGAAGAATACAAATAGACAGGATTTATATATAAAAAAGAACCAATTGGAATTCTAAAGTTGCCAAATGCAATACTTGGAATGAAAAGTTCACTAGAAGGAAAAATATCTCTATAAATGAAGAATACAAATAGACAGGAATTATATATAAAAAAGAACCAATTGGAATTCTAAAGTTGCCAAATGCAATACTTGGAATGAAAAGTTCACTAGAAGGAAAAATCAGTGGATTTAATCTGGCAGAATGAAGAATATGTATGAAGGAAGAGTATGAAGAAGTAAGCAAGGGGAAAGACAGTTGAGGGTATTATGCACCAAGATGATGATTATGACTGACTACAGAGTTTAAGATTAGTCCTCTACCTTTATCAGTTGTTATGACATCATTATGACCTTGCAGACGTATCTTGACTCAATAGCTCTTTATTACTTTCTGTCAAAGTTGCCCTTGAACTATTTGCCCAGATATCAAAATCTGAGCCTTGAAGCCCCTGCAATTTAATTGTGGCTCTAACCCATATTTCTCAAAGTAGTTATGAGTTCCAAATTCATTACTCCCTCACTGACTGATCAATTTACTCACTTATATAACTTTCCTCTTGGATAATGATAATTCTACAACTGGTAAACTTACTTCCTTGAAAGAGCCATTATTCTTTATTCTAAATCTTGGATACAGAAATAAAATAGACTGACTTAAAAGTATGTAACATGACTGCAATAGAGGACCCTGTCACAGGGTGTACATCTCAGAGTGCTGACTGGAAAAAAAGTTCCATGTGTTAACTTCAGGTAGGGAGGTCCAAAGAGAATCCGGAAGTGTACATTTAGGTGGAAAGGGACAGTCTTACAAAATAGGGGTGGGGTGGAAGTGGTGGAGATTGGGGAGGTCGTGGAAGGATAATATTTAGCCAAAAATAAAGCTTTTTGCCTCCTGCTGGGATTTTAGCAACATGTAAGAGGATGAGTTTGAGTCAGGAAATCAGACCCCCACACAACTATAGCTGGTAGATTGCAAATAATGTAAAAATGAAAGAAGCATGTAAACACAATTTGATTAGGGCCTCTATACTAACTCTGAAAAGAGTCAGTCATTTTTAAATAGGTCACATTCCACATTATTAGCTTTCTTTATGCCTTTATGATATTTCTTTGTAATGATTAAATATTGAGACTTTGGATGCTCTGAATGAAAGTTTCAGTATACATAGAGGAATTATTATTGCTGTTTAAATTATTAAATTATTAAATTATCTACAGTAAAACTGTCCCAAACTCTTAACAATTCAAACACAGTATCCCAGTCTGGAAGGAAAAGTAAATGAACAAGATTAGCTCTGTGCATTCCAGCAGATATGTCTGTGCTGATGTGATCCTTAGCTGACCTAAAAACCCAAGTTCTCCATGAATATATAAACAAACACAAGGCAGATGAGACGAGAGAGGTATTGGGTTAAATCCTGACTCATAGTAGGAATATTTCGACAAGTATATTTCCTTATCAAAATCATACTCTATGATTTTTTTGCCAATTTCAATTATTCTGGTAATTAATAACAATTACTTAATAATTTAATACTTTTTCTAGTAAGCTCACTTTTCTGAAAAATGTAAATATGTTTATTTTTAGAGGAAATTTTAATAGCTGCCTTAAATGGAGAACTATTAGCACATGATAAACCAATCTGTTAAATATAATTAAACCAAGCAGTATTATTCAAATCAAGGTAGGCACCATTACAAGACAAAATTCAGCCTGAGGTCTGTTCTCTCTTTATAAAAAAGTGAAACTAGCAAGTGTTAAAGAGATGTTATAACATGGTAGCACCAAACTTAAAGCTATTTCTTTAGATAATAAAAAGATTCAAAGAAAAAAATCATCACAAAGTATTTAACACTTGTTTATCACACAACTGGTTACCTAGAGTAGGAGTTGGAATCTTTTAAATCTTTTTGAGCACTGGGCACAGGTACTACTCAATATATCCCAAAGCGATTGTTTTGGTTGTATGTGTGTGTGTGTGTGTGTGTGTGTGTGTGTGCGCGCGCGCGCGCACATTGTTTCGTTTTGTCAAGAATTCTGTGGTATAATTAGCACAGAATTGTACCTAAAACTGCTGGAGCACCAAGAACATATATCCCAACCCCACCTCCTACCCCTCCGCCCTTTACTCCTACTTATGCATTAGGCACCTGAAGCTCAGAGAAATTAAGACAGTCGATCAGGATCCCACAGCTACTGAGTGATGAAATCAAGATAAGGACACAAGTCTGGCTAATCTCAAAGCCCACATCAAATTAGTGATAAGGTTAATGAACACCTCTCCTCTCCTCACTGTGGGCTGAGCACTAGTTCTATACCAAATAGTCTGTTAACTGACCAGTCAAAGCTGCTGTCTATGATCTGCTGTGTTCCAGGCTCTGGGAATCCCGTGATAGCCGAGCCCAGTCCTGCCCTCCAGCTCTCTTAACACTCAGATTCTGTTTTTGCTGGGAAAAGAAAAAAATCACTCACAGCCATGAAATGTCTTAAGTACTTTGATAGAGGTAAGTACACATATGCAGGGAGCATGTAAGGTCATCACTTGCCTCTTCCCTTGGGGATTAGGGAAGGCTCCCCAGGAGGTTATTTATGAGTTCCGGTTTGAAGGATATTAGCCAGGGAGATAAGGTCTAGGGTGTGGAACAGAGTTAGAGGCACAGAGAAAGGAGGGGCAGCCCCAGATTTGTGTGAAAATGCTACTAGAGCAAGAAGCTGAACCAGGTCTCAAAAGTTCTTGAATCTTTACTGAGCAGGCTGCACTTTATCCTGACAGTGACAGGGAACTGCTGAAGGGTTTTCAGCAGAAGGATTGGGTGCATAATCAAATGTACATGTTATGTAGATCACATCAGTGTCAGGAGGTAAGATAGATTGTTGTGCCTGGAGGTAAGGCATTCAAATAAGAGGTTATTCTAAGATACAGAGCTTATGCGGCACTAAGAAAGCCAATAATAGTGGGGACAGGGAGGAGATGACTCCATCTAGGGACATATAGAAGGTAAAATGACTGGTACTGGTGACTTGAATGTAGCCAATAAACAGGAGGGAGGAGTTGAGGCAGAAACTCAGGTTTCTGGATATGAAAACAGGTGAATGATGACACCATACACTGAGATAAAGAGAAGGAAGGAGCAGGCCTGGGTATTAAGAGGTCAGTGCTCTTCCAGATAGGGCGCCTTTAAAGTACCTGTGATCCTGCAACTGGAGATTCCTACATGCAACAGACAGATGATCTATGAAGGACATACACAGATATACGTTGTCATAAACACATAAGTGACAGTGGAACTCACAGATGGGTATGGATGAAGTAGTCTAGAGGGCTTGGTGGGGCTTGCAGGCGTGAGTGCAGGGCAGAGTGAGATGAGAGGTGACAGGCAAACACCAGCTAAGCAAGGAGTGTGGGGCAAAGGGTCTCTATGTTCATGAATTTGCCAAACTCCTCTTCTGATCAATCCCAAACCAGCTAAATTCTGCCTACAGTCATTAAATTAGGGAAGATGCCTGGGATCTAAAGTAGCTGTCCAATAAATGCTTTATGTTAAAAAAGGCAAAAAGGACAAGTTGGAAATACAAAAACAGAATTGTTATCCTCATAGAGAAAAGAGGAAGTTTGTAAGCTAAAACAAGCAGGGAAAGAACACTGTTTTTATCTTCAGAAAATCTACTATTACTGTTACCAAATAAGGCTTTAATGAGCACTTGCTGGGAAACAGAGACAGTGCTGGGTTATTTAATTCTCATAAAAATGCCCTGAAGTAGGGCTATTATTGTCACTACTTTGCCTATCAGTCAGGGAATATATGCATATAGAGATCCACTAACTTATCCAAAGTTCAATGTTAGTAACTATGGGGGGCCTAAGGCTGGAACCCAGTTAGTTTAAAAATCCATGCTTAAACTACTACTTTTTCTTAGCTTTCTAAATATTTTCCATTTTGGTGGGGGTCTTTTGGGTAGGAATGAAGGAAAGGGGTAAATATTTACTAAGCTCTGCATTCCCTTTACGTTAGATTTTGAGCTTGACCTACTGTTATTCAGTAAAACAATCTCCTTATCATCTGTTCCCTTTGCTGACTCAAGTATCAAATCAATCTTTGTATTCTGATTTTATAAGATCTTTACATCTTTGTTATCTTAATTGTTGCAAATTTGGGAAATTCTTATATCCTGCATAAAATAAAGATTTTTTTAAAACACTTTTGAGGGTTTTTGTGTCTCTGTTATATATGTTTTTCTTTGTTTAATAGTGTACCAATATCAAATTTGGCCTAATTTTCCTTTATTTGCTTTATATACCTTTTCAGGACTTTTAAGAATTTCAAGATCAAATATACCTTTGCACTGCAAAAGCATCAGTTCATTTGGCATCAGTCTCCTTTAAAGAGTCTTGGAGCATGCCTTCCTGTTGAATTGGAGGTTATCTGGTATTCAAGCTTAGTTTAAATAAGGGATGAAAGACTTGGGGAATTGCTTCTTGTGCCCAGTGTTGAAAACATAAAGAGGAAAACATGCTATGTGGACCTTTATAAGCTTTACAATTAAGTTATACTGAACAAATGGAGTCACTATATTTCATCTCAAGCAATATAATATGATGTTCACCAAAACTTGTATTATGTAGTAATGGTAGCATTTTCTACAGGCTCAGGATTTGACAAAGTGTCTAGTCATAAAAAAAGAAAAAAATGTTTAATAATATTGGCATATAGTAAAGCTAGAGCCTAGTAATGTCTGAAAAAGTTGAAAAGGAAATTATAATTTGTTATAAAAAAATAAGCATTGCAGAAAAAAAGATGGTACATGAGAAGTGAGGCAGAAACTTCTTCCAAAAACCACATGTAATATGAAAATACAACTAATCCTGAAAGAGCAACCCAAATACTGCAGAAAAGACTGCCTTTATCTGTGGAAAAGAGAAGACCTCACCGAAAAGTGTAAAGTAGCAAAGCAGCAATCTGGTGGATCCCAAACCCTCCCCCCACCCCAGCTCACAGGTAGGAGGAAGAGAAATGGAGCAGGGAGGGAATAGACCCCCAAGACTGCTAAACACCCACACCTGGAGTTCTCCTCAGGGAGCACAAACCCACATTACATGGTGTTCTGGAGATTAGTGGGATTGGGAAGCAAAGATAGGTAGAATACTTGGAGAGACTGAGATTCCAGCCACTTGTGGAGAACAGGTATGTAAAACTGGCCACTCTGAGACAAAAGAAAGGCAGGAACTTTGAAAGACTTCCCAACAGTGAGACAGGTGATAAAGGGTCAAAGATTAGACAAATATTACTGCTCAGGAGAAGGGGTAGGTGGACAAAATCATCCTGGTGCACTCAACCCCGAACTTTCTGGAGCTTCAGATGGTATGTCCTCCTGGCTGGCAATGCAGTCCTGAGGCCCACCACTGTGATACACAGCCTTCCACTCCCTCCTCCAGTCAGGCACCAGTCTACACACCTGCTGTCCCCACCATTAAGCCAGGCCGGCTGGAAGGTGGCTCTGCCTACAGCAGCTAGAGGGGAATAAGGCAGATGCTCCTCCCTGTGCACATGGCCCACTGAAACTGGCAGTGGAGGCAGGCACTGCAGCTGGGAAGCAGGAAAGAGCTGTTTCCTCCTGGCAGGCAATGGTTCCACTCACCTGTGACACCTGTGATTGCTGCAGGTTCTGACAATTCCAGAGAGTAGTGCTTCTGGGCAATAGAGGTGCCTCCTACACAAAGTTATTCCATAGAAATTACTGGAAAACGAAATGGCAAAAAATAAAAATTCTACAAACACAAATTCAGGTGCCAAAATGAGGGCTAAGTGAAACTGAAATCACCAATATTCTTCATGAATATTTTTAAATAAAAACCATAAACATGCTAATGGAGCTAGAAATAGTCAAGATCTCAGGGAACACTTAAAAAAAGAGAAACTTTGAAAAATACAGTATCTGAAATGAAGCATACAAGGAGGGAATTAAAAGTAGATTAGATGGGGTAGAGGAGCTGGTAAATGAAATAGAAATTAGAGAAGAGGAAAACAAAGATGCTGAGACACAGAGAGAATAAAGGATCTCTAGGAATTAAAGAATAATAAGAGAACTGTGTGACCAATCCTAACAGAACAATATTTGCATTGTAGGGGTCCCAGAAGAAAAGAGAGAAGGGGATAGAAAGTCTCTTTGAGAAGGTAATTGCTGAAAACTTCCCCAACCTGGGGAAAGAAATAGTCTCTCAGGTCATGGAAGTGCAGAGATCTCCCAACACAAGACCCTAGGAAGAAAACACCAAGACATATAATAATAAAAATGCCAGTGACCAAGGACAAGGAGAGTATATTAAGAGCAGCCAGAGAGAGAAAAATTTTCTCTTTTTTTAAAGGAAAGTCCATCAGGCTATCAGCAGACTTCTCAGCAGAAACCTTACAGGCCAGAAGGGAGTAGCATGATATATTTAATGCAATGAAACAGAAGGGCCTCCAACCAAGAGTACTCTGCCCAGAAAGATTTCCATTTAAGTTTGAAGCAGCAAATTAAACAATTTACATATAAGCAAAAGTTGGTGAAATTTACCTACCACAAACCATCTCTACAGTATATTTTTAAGGGAATGCTATAGATGGAAGTGCTCCTAAGGCTAAATAGCTTTCACCAGGGAAAATAAAACCACAGTAAAGGAAGTAGATCAATTAATTACTAAGAAAATGGAAAATTATATCAGCTACTCACAAAGTCAGTCAGGGGATACACAAAGAGTACAGAATATGACACCTAATACATAAAGAGTAAAGGAGGAAGAAGAAGAAAGGAGAAAAAAACATTTATATTGTGTTTGAAATACTGGAATAGAGAGTTAGTCAGATGCTGGATAGTAAAGAAGATGCCCTTGAACCTTTGGTAAACAAATCTAAAGCCTGCAATGGCAATAAGAACATACCTATCTATAATCACCCTAAATATAAATGGACTGAATGCACCAACCAAAAGACATGGAATTACAGAATGGATAAAAAAACACGACCCATCTATATGCTATCTGCAGACTCACTTCAAACCCAAAGACCTACACAGAGTAAAAGTGAAGGGATGGAAAAAGATATTTCATGCAAATAACAGGGAGAAAAGAGCAGGAGTTGTAGTACTTGTATCAGACAAATGAGAGTTCAATTCAAAGAAAGTAACAAGAGACAAAGAATATTAGATAGTGATAAAGGGGTCAGTACAACAAGAGGATATAACCATTATAAATATCTATGCACCCAATATAGGAGCACTTAAATATGGGAAACAAATACTATCAGAACTGAAGGGAGAAATAGAATGCAATGCATTCATTCTAGGAGACTACAACACAATACTCACTCTGAAGGACGGATCAACCTGACAGAAAATAAGTAAGGGGACAGAGGCACTTAACACATTAGAGCAGACAGACCTAACAGGCATCTGCATAACATTCTACCCAAAACCAGCAGGATACACATTCTTCTCAAGTGCACATAGAACATTTCCCAGAACTGATTGCATACTAGGTCACAAAAAGGGCCACAGTAAATTCAGAAGGATTGAAATTGTACCAACAAGCTTCTTGGACAAGAAAGGTATGAAACTAGAAATAAATTGTGCAAAGAAAACAAGAAGAGCCCACAAACACATGGAGGCTTAACAACATGCTCCTAAATAATCAATGAATCAATGACCAAATAAAAACCGAAGTCAAGCAATATATGGAGACAAATGAAAACAACAGCTCAACACCACAAAATCTGTGGGATGCAGTGAAGGCAGTTCTAAAAGGGAAGTATTTGGCAATACAGGCTTACCTCAAGAAAGAAGAATACCAAATGAACAGTCTAAACTCACAGATAATGAAACTAGAAAAAGAAGAACAAAGGAGGCCCAAAGTCAGTAGAAGGAGGGACATAATAAAAATCAGAGCAGAAATAAATAAAATTGAGAAGAATAAAACAGTAGAAAGAATAAATGAAACCAGGAGCTGGTTCTTTGAGAAAATAAACAAAATAGATAAACCCCTAGCCAAGTAAAAAAGAAAGTGTATAAACAGAATCAGAAATTAGAACTGAAAAATCACTATGTACACCATGGGAATAAAAAGAATTATTAGAGAATACTATGAGAAATTATATGCTAATAAATTGGATAACATAGAAGAAATGGACAACTTTCTAGAAAAATACAACCTTCCAAGACTGACCCCCGAAGAAACAGAATATCTGAACAGAATAATTACCAGCAATGAAATCAAATAGAATTGGTAATGAAAAAACTACCTAAGAGCAAAAACCCTTGGAGCAGATGGCTTCACTACCAAATTTTACCAAACATTTAGATAGGAACTAATGCCCATCCTCCTTAAAATTTTCCAAAAAGTAGAAGAGTAGGAAGTAGTTCCAAACTCATTCCATGAGGCCAGCATCACTTTAATACAAAAACCAGACTGAATCATCACAAAAAAAGGAAATTACAGACCAATATCCCTGATGAACATAGATGCAAAAATACTCAACAAAATAGTAACAAACCAAATTCAAAAATACATCACAAGGGTCATGCATCATGATTAGTGGGATTTATTCCAGGGATGTGAGAATGGTACAATATATAAAAATCCATCAACATCATACACTACATCAACAAAAAGAAGGACAAAAACCACATGATCATCTTAATAGATGCTGAAAAAGCATTTGGCAAAATTCAACACCATTCATGATAAAAATTCTCAGTGAAATGAGTATAGAGGGCAAGTACCTCAACATAATAAAGGATATGACAAACCCACAGCCAACACAATACTTAACAGCAAAAAACTGAAAGCGTTTCCTCTAAGATCAGAAACAAGACAAGGATGCCCACTCTCCCAACTTATTCAACACAGTACTGGAGGTACTAGCCATGGCAATCAGACAACACAAAGAAATAAAAGGCATCAAGTCAGCAAGGAACAAGTTAAACTGTTTGCAGTTTGCATCTGTTTGCAGATGACATGATATTGTACATAGATAACCCTAAAGAATCCACTGCAAAACCATTAGAACTAATAAGTGAATTCAGCAAAGTTGCAGGATACAAAATTAACACACAGTAATCTGTTGCATTCATATATACTAATGATGAACTAGTAGAAGGAGAAATCAGGAAAACAACTCCATTTACAGTTGCATCAAAAAGAAATAAAATACCTAGGAATAAATATAACCAAGGAGATGAAAGACCTATACTCTGAAAACTACAAAGACACTCATGAGAGAAATTAAAGAAGACACCAATAAATGGAAGTCTGTCCCATGCTCATGGATAGGAAGAATTAATATTGTCAAAATGCCCATCCTGCCTACAGTAATCTATAGATTCAATGCAATCCCTATGAAAATATCAACAGCTTTCTTCAATAAACTAGAACAAATAGTTCTAAAATTCATATGGAACCACAAAGCACCCCAAATAGCCAAAGCAATCCTGAGAAGGAAGAATAAAGCAGGAGTGATTATGCTTCCCAACTTCAAGCTCTACTACAAAGCCACAGTAATCAAAACAATTTGATACTAGCACAAGAAGAAACTAAAGATCAATGAAACAGATTAGAGAGCCCAGATATACACCCACACATACATGGCCAATTAATATTCAA
Organism: Smutsia gigantea; assembly: GCA_032199065.1. Lineage (NCBI taxonomy): Eukaryota > Metazoa > Chordata > Mammalia > Pholidota > Manidae > Smutsia > Smutsia gigantea. The sequence continues at coordinate 1,096,512 of JAVSCE010015400.1, forward strand.
CAAAAGGACCATGAACATATAATGGGGAAATGACAGCCTCTTCAACAGCTGGTGCTGGCAAAACTGGACAGCTACATGTAAGAGAATGAAAGTGGATTACTGTCTAACCCCGTACACAAAAGTAAACTCAAAATGGATCAAAGACCTGAATGCAAATCATGAAATAAAACTCACAGAAGAAAATAGGCAAAGTCTCTTGAATATAAACATGAGTTAACTTTTTCCTGAACACATCTCCTTGGGCCAGAGAAACAAGACAAAAAAAGGAACAGTGGGACTACATCAAACTAAAAAGCTTCTGTACAGCAAAGGACACCATCAGCAAGACAAAAGGCATCCTAAACTAAGGGAGAATATATTTGTTAAATTACTTATCTGATAAGGAGATAACATCCAAAATATATAAATAGCTCACATGCTCCAACACACAGAAAACAAATAAACCAATTAAAAAATGGGTGTCAGATATGAACACTTCTCTAAAGAAGAAATTTGAACAGCCAAAAGACACCTGAAAAGATGCTCCACATCACTAGTTATCAGGGAAATGCAAATTAAAACCACAGTGAGATATCACCTAACACTAGTTAGGATAGCCAACATCCAAAAGAGTAGGAACAAAAAATGCTGGCAAGGGTACAGAGAAAGGGGAACTCTCCTACACTGTTGGTGGGAATGTAAATTACTTCAACCATTGTGGAAAACAATAAGGAGGTTCATCAAAATACTAAAAATAGAAATACCATTTGACCCAGGAACTCCACTCCTAGGAATTTACCCTAAGAAAACAAGATCCCAGATTCAAAAAGACATATACACATCTATGTTTATCGCAGCACTATTTACAATAGCCAAGATATGGAAGTGACCTAAATGTCCATCAGTAGATGAATGGATAAAGAAAAGGTGGTACATATACACACTGGAATATTATTCAGCTATAAGAAGAAAACAAATCCTACCATTTGCAACAATATGGGTGGAGCTAGAGGGTATTATGCTCAGTGAAGTAAGCCAGGCAGAGAAAGCCAAGTACCAAATGATTTCACTCATCTGTCTAGTGTAACAACAAAGCAAAACTGAAGCAACAAAACTGCAGCAGACTCATGGACTCCGAGAAGGGACTAGCAGTTACCAAAGAGGGGGTTGTAGTGTTGGCGGTGGAGGGAGAAAATGATTAAGGGGCACTGTAATTAGCACACACAATATAAGTAGGTCACAGGGTAGTTAGTATAGCATGGAGAAGACAAGTAATAACTCTGTAGCATCATACTAAACTGATGGACAGTGAATGTTGAAATCACAATGGTGCTCATGTGAAACCTTCATAAGATTGTATATCAATGATAGCTTAATTAAAAAAAGATTAAGGAGAAAAACAGGAGTATCTCATTTTCCTAAATGTGAGACAGCCTTGCCTGCTTAAGGGTCCATGGTATGGGGAGATCGCAACAAGATCCGCCAAAGCCTCAGAGCAACAGCAAGATCTTTGGAAGCAGTTTTGGTTAAAGATGGACTGATATTGGATGTCCTATCAACCAAAGGTGGCAGAGGTAAGGAGGGCTGTTTTGTAGTAGATTGAATATGATTCAAAATTAATTAATGTGATAATTTTTATACCCCAGAATGAAAAGTGGACAGTCACACTTAACTACATATATTTAATCTGTAAATACTGCTCATTCCAGGTTGACACTGAAAATAATTCATCTGATCATCTTTAAAAAAAGAAAAAAAACATTGCAGACATAAAGATTGATCCAAAAAAGTGTTGGAATATTTATTTCATGTGTGGCTCTTCTGTGATCAATGATAGTCAATTAAAAAGCATTTTGCTGTTATAGAAATCACAAAGAACATTACAATTTTGTTAACTAAATACTTATTAAATTCAGTAGCATCTGCCAAGATTACTGGTGTATATTGTTTGTGGCTGCCTGTTATCTGAGGGGCACATAAAAACAACTTGTAAATGCATGCCATGCTGATACTTTATTTTCAGATATCATCATTCATTGTAATCTTTTCTGTGACTCTATTTAGATGAGAATGAGTTCACTTAGATTCTGTAATATTTAAACTTCTCCACAAAACTTTTAAAGAACATTGCATAATGTTTAAAATGTTCAAAGTAAATATTTTATTAAGCAGGTAAGATAAAATATAATGGGAATATATTTATGATTTCCCAAAAAGTCAAGAAATAAGTCTGAGTCAAGCTATCAGAAAGGCAAAGTAATAGAGATAAATGCTATCTATTATCGTAAGTGATTTTTTAGTTAAATATAGCTATGCACTATTACCTAAAAAGTTTATTTGATAAATATCCCTAAAATAACTTGATATTTTCCATGTAACAGATCTTTTAAAATCATTGATCCCATATGAATATTGTGAAAACATTTGGTGGAGTATCACAGAAACAAGTTAAAGCAGTATCTCTTTCATATTTTGAAAGAAATGCTTTTCCCCTTTTTGATTTTCCTTGGCTTTTATATTTGTTAGGCTATTCTAGATATAAACTCTTGACAATCAAATAAATTATTTCTAGAATAATTTTTAGTTGTACATTTGATCCTCCTATTAACCGTGCCATATACATGTATCATCACAATTCCTGGCTTACTAATGAAACACATTCTCACAAGTAGCAGGGTTCTGGCCCCATGATGTGACTAATGCTAATATGACTTGAAATGAATTGCAGCATTCGCTTACTTGTTCAGTTGCAGTTGTTGAAGACGTTGAACAGAGTCATGAAATTCTCTTCTTGTGACATTGGTGACTAAAAACATGCATTAGAGAATAGTGGATCTGTATTGTTATAGCAATACAATTTAGTCACAGAGTAAGGAGATAAACGATCCAGAAATAGTTGGAATTCTAACGTCTTTTGATTTATATCAGAAGGAAATATTTCCTTCCTCTCAACTGTGATTTCAGTATCAAATATTATAAATAAATATCCCTTCAGGCAATCTGGGGAGAGTTCATTTTCCTTAAACATGTTAGCTACTGGCAGTCTACATTTTAACACAGTTTCGTCTGTGCCCTCTCTCTGATGAGATCAGATATCTGTTCTCTTGACAGTTTATCTTTTATTGTACTTGCTAGCTAAGAATTAATAAAATGACGATATTATTTTGAGGAAATATAAAAGCAGCTTTTTTCATGTCTTGTTTAATTTGATATTGCTATGTTATAAGGAGTATAATAAACGTTTATAATTTTCAGAAAATACGTTTTTCATGCATGAAGTGAAATTAATGTCTAAACATTTGACTTCAGTGTTAACGTTTAAGGTTTGAATTTTCTCACTTGCAAAACTGATTATTGGCATTGCTTTCTGATTTCTTGGAATTTTGTGACTCTCTTTGACTAAAATTTAGCCACTAAGGTTATTTCCACTGGGGAAAATATTAGATGTAAGTGAACTCTAAAATGTTATTGACATAATTTCCTTTACAGTTATTTCTGATCACATATATTAGTAATGTCATAACAACCATGAAATGTTCCTTAATATGTGTTTAGAACTCTGTTAATCTTGTTTGACATTTAGTGACACAAACTGCAATATTGTGCAGTGTTAATACCATACCTTGGGCATATTTTTCTCAGCTGAAATTTGAGTATCTCTTTTTTATCCTGTTAAGTAAAAATACAAAATATTCTTTAAACACACAGTACTGCATGATTAACATGCAAAAAATACTTGAATGAATAAATGGATGCAATGCTTTATGAATGGAATGCTATGATTAATTAACACATGCTAATGAAGACTAAAAAATCAAAAGATTGGATTTTAGTTATTGTCAATTTTAGAGATTACTATTTTAAGTCATATACATTTTTGTAATTATTGTGTTTATGTAAATATAATTTTCTACCTTTTAAAGAAACACCCTAGAACACTAAAATGTAGATTTCTGAAGTATCTTGAGGTTTTGTTTAAGACTGTAAAAAAGGGTAGTAGGATTCATATCGGCTCTACCCTTTTGGACGTTTAGTTTCTATAGGTGATGAGTGAAATGTCCCTGTAATATGCTAAATGATTTTTTTCACGAAAGGGTTTGTTTAACAGGCACTAGGATGGAACTCATTTCCTTGCCTTAAAGCTAGTCAACCTCTTCCATATTCAAAGCCCTCAGTGGCTGGTGGGGTCTTTTTCTGTATTACATCACTAACACTTAATCCATTTCTACCTACACCTCTTATATTTTGAAAGATCTTTGTGATTAAATTGAGTACATTTGGATAATCTAGAATCATCTCCTTATTTTAAGGTAAAATGATTAGCAAACAATTCTATCTATATGCAACCTTAATTCCCCTTGACATGTAACATAGTATATTCATAAATTTCGGTGATTATGATATGGAAATCTTTTTGGGGGGTTTGGTCATTCTTGTGCCTACTACAATCTGTGTAGTAGACATTTAATAAAATATGAACTAAGATAAATATAGTTCCAGAAACTATTTTAAACAAAAGTCGCTATTTTTTGTAGCTTCCAACAGAGGAAAAAATTACAAGATACATTTAGGGAACCTCATTAGGAGAGGTTATTTGTATATTTGGGACACAATGTTCTATATTCCTTCAGTGTAGATGCTAGGCATGTCCTTCCAGTTTAATTATCATTCATTCATTTTACTAACAGTTTCCTGACTTTAATTTCATGCCTCTTATCATTATATTATAATGGACCTACTGCCTACCCTAGATAATTTATCACCACAAAATAATAAGTTGGGTTTCTACTGTGCATCATTGTGGAGTATTTGGTTATTGTAAGTCAGTCATTCACCACAAACTTGAACAATTCTAGACTTATTAATGGAATTGAGTATCTGATTCTTTACTGAATAAATTGGAATAGTAATTCAATCAAAATGAAACCATCCTGTGTTCTTCTTGTAGTAGACACCTGACAGCCTTCTTACATGCCTTTTTTTCCTCTTTAGCTTTAAAGTTATTTTTATTTTTGTTGTCTTTATTGGTTGGCTTGTTGTTGCTTCAGTTGTTTCCCTCATAAGTGTCTTAGCAAAATAATTAAAAAAAACTTGATTTCTCCCTTTCAAAAAATTCCACTCTTGCATAAGAGAATTCCACCCAAACTAGTAAATATCTTGGTTAAAGAAGTCCTCCATTTCTAGAACCTTTGAATAAAAGGAAGAAAAGATAAATCTGCAACTTACTTCTAGGTTTTAATGACTGTGAAATTAATGTTGACATCCTTTTTATTAGCAGTAAATTCAAGTACACAATTTAATTGGCTCACCATGGACTAGGAAAATAAGACTTACAAGTATTTATTTAAAAATTAGGTCTTTATTATTCTAGAGCAGTTTTATATTCATACCATAACTGAGAAAAAGATACAGAGATTTCCTATATACCCCTGTCTCCACCATGTATAGCCTCCCCCATCATCAACATTCCCCATCAGAATGGTGTATATGTTACAGTTGATGAACCTATATTGACACTTCATGATCACCCAAAGTCCACAGTTCATATTATGAGTCACTTGTGTTACTGAATATTCCAGGGTTTGGACAAATGTATATAAAATGACATGAACCCATCATCATGGTAGCATACGGAATAATTTCACTACCTTCAAAATGCTCTGTGCTCTGCCTATTCGTTTCAATCCCTCAATCCTCCTGACAACCACTGATCTTCTTTGCCTTTTCCAGATTATCACATAGTTGAAGTCAGAGAGTACAAAGCTTTTTCATGTTGGCTTCTTTCACTTAGAAATATGCAGTTAAAGTTCCTCCATGTATTTTCATCCTTGGCAGCTCATATCTTTTTAATGCAAATTAATACCCTATTGTCTGAATGTACCACAGTTCATTTATTTGTTCACCTACTGAAGGAAATCTCGGTTGCTTCAAGTTCTGACAGTAATGAATAAAGCTGCTTATAAGCATCTCTGTTCAGGTTTTTGTGTGTACATAAGTTTTCAGTTCCTTTGGTAAATTATAAGATGTGTAAGTCTTTATCATAGGGTAAGAGCATACTTAATTTTGTAAGAAACCACCGAACTGTCTTCCAATGTGGTTGTAACATTCTGCATTTCTACCAGCAATGAATAAGAATCCCTGTATCTCCACATTCTTGGCAGAATTTGGTGTTCTCACCGTTCCAGATTTTGCCCATTCTAATAGGTGAGTAGTGATATTTCACTTTAATTTGCATTTTCCTGATGATATATGATGTGAAATATCTTTTCATTAGCTTGTTTGCTACCTGTATATTTTCTTTGATGAGATTTCTATTAAGGTCTTTGGCCCATAGTTTGGTCTGGTTGTTTGAATCCTTGTTGTTAAGTTTTAAGAGTTCTTTGAATATTTTGGACAGCAGTTCTTTATCAGATGTGTCTTTTACAAATATTTCTCCCAGCCTGTGGCTTGTCTTTCATTCTCTGGACATTGTCTTTCTTGGAGAAGACACTTTCAATTTTAATGAAGACCAGCTTATCAAGTCTTTCTTTCATGGATTTGTATCTTTGGTGTTGTAGCTAAAGTGTCATCACTGTACCCAAGGTCACCTAGTTTTTCTCCTTTGTTATCTTCTAATATCTATAAGTTTTCATTCAGCAATTCAAACTTAGCATGGGCCTATTCCTAAAAAATACCCCTTTTTCTCTTTGATTGCCTATTTATAACAATGGAATGAAATATCAAAGTGACTGTATTAATGAATCTGGTTAGTTGAAGATCATGTATATTTTATTACATATCCTGCTGGATTAACAGTGATAATAATAACGACTAATGTTTAAAACTTTCTATGTGTTAGGAGTTGTGTTAACTTCTAGCTCATTAGAGAGATAATACACCGTATGAAGTAGGTTCTTTTATTATCTACATTTTATAGGTAAAAAATCTGGAATAGGTTAGGTTAGAGTAATTTAACAAGGTCACACAGTTATTAAGTGATGGAGTAAGTAATTTAACAGGCAATACGATTCCAAACTTCTCACCTGTAGTAGGAATACTATTCTGCCTCTATAATGTGTGCTATTCTGCAAACATATATTTGGTAGAGGACCATTATTATTCCAAGTAAAAACACATTTGTAAGTAAATTCATATTCATAGTTCCACTTTTCTGGAAGTATTCTGCATGAGTAGTAACAACAAAATTAACTAATTTGCATTGGTTTTATGATATTTATGATACCTCATTTTCTCATTCTCTGATGTTTTATGATCCATTGGCAAGCCATAATAGTATAACTACTGTAAAAATTATGAGGGTTCTAATACTTTTCTTATCAATAGGATGATTTACTACTTATGTCTCCATGTATTCTAGCATAGTAAAAAATGAATTACTTCAAATTCTCCCATGCTTAATATCCAGAGAATTGACAGAGTCCTTGGTGGTTTTCTTTTACGTTGCCTTTAAGGTACTTTCTTTCTAGCAAAGTGAAAACAAGATGCAATTAAATATGATCAGCTTTTCAAGTTTGGAAGTTCCCTTCTACTTTATATCAGCCAACAGAATGCTGGTGAATGTCCATGTCCTATGCTCAAGTGTACATGTGTTACATATAATTATTTATTGGATTATTTTGTTTATTCTGAGTTGTATTACTAAAATGTCTGTTTCATTATTATTTAAGCTAAAATATAAAGGGTTCATGGAATGGCATACCTAAACTGTTGGTGGTTTGTGCTCTTCTGGATTCAATCAACATTTATCAAGTGTCTAGTACACACTATATATAGAATTGAATCTTGAGTTGAACACAATGCCCACATTAACTGTGCCTTTTTGGAAGAATGGGGAGTACAAGACAGACAATATTTTATTTCAAGGGAAAATGTATTGTGCTATGAGAATGTAAATAGGGGTGGTATTACATAATGAATCATAGAAGGCTTTTGTAAGGAATTGGCATTAAAGCTGCGACATTAAGAAAATATTTCAGTACATTAAGTGATGAAGTCAGAGAAGAGCTATGGTCCCAAAGAAGAAGAACTTGTTACATTATAGGTAATAAAAGTATCTCTGAAATGAGGAAGGATGAAGAGGAATGATGTGGATTGGAGAAAATGGCTGAGACAAACCTTGTGGTCATTGTACTTCTTATGTTTTTAGAAAACAATAAGCACCATTGAAGGATTATAAATTGGGGAGTGATGTGATCAAAATTTTATCTTGAAAGAACAATCTCATCGTTGTGTGTGGATAATGGTTTGAACAGTCTTCAGAATAGATACAAAAAGATCAATTAAGGAGTGTCCCTATCCTATTAGACCACCTGGGAGAAAAGATAGTTATCATTTAGAAATCACGTCAATCATTACCAACTTTGCAAACCATGCTTGACTGCTCGTCCTCTTGGAAGAATTCATCAAATCTATCTGCGTGCCTTTATTACAGAATATACAGATATCTATCATCACATCTGTATTATGTTATTTTATTAACTTATTTTTCTCTATTAACCACAAGCTTACTGGGAGCAGGAATTCTATCCTAAGGATTCATCTTTCTATCACACTATTTCATACATAATAGACATTGAATATATGATCACTGAGAAAGTTAATACACTAATCAAGAATGCATAAGAGATAGGTCTTAGATTAATCTGCATATTATGGCAGATGAAATTTTATGAATGCAAGAAAAAAATCACCAAAGAGATGCCTGAGAAGAGTGGACAGTTGAGATTTTAACTCTGAAGACCAGCCAGAGAAAAAGAATTAAATGCCAATGGGTGAAAAGGAATAGTTAATAGGATAGGTAGAAAATCAAGAAAACGTATAATCAAGGAAGTTGGCTAAAGGAGAGGAAATTTAAAAATAAAGTTGTCCAAAGATTCCCATAAAACTAAGTGCTACAGAAAGGGCAAGGCATAAAACCTAAGGACTAAAATGTATCTATTGACTCTAACAATCCAGAGGATGGTTGCTGTACTTAGGACTGCCCTTCCCGGTGGAAAACTGAGGGAGTGTTACCATATTGCATTGAACTGAGAAGTGGATGAAGAGGAACAAAAAATAGAGAGATGAAAGAGAAAAGGAGGAGTGTTTTTTTTTTTAAAGCATATTATTTAGGTTTTACATAGGAAAATTTGTGCATGTTTATATTTCAAGAGGACAACAGAAGGGTGATTGGAAGAGAGATTTGTATGTGTTTGCTTGATTTTGGGGATGGTTGTTACCTTTCTTCAGATCCAATGGATCTTCATCTATGCCAGAGAGTCTTTGGCAGGAGAGAGACACATTTCAGCATTGCTTGGAGTTGCTGGGTGATGACCAATGGGATGCCCTTAAGAAAGAGAGGCAGTTACTGAGAAGACAGTTTGCGCTCCTGGAAATCCATCAAAATTTGCAGTTATTTCTTGCAGCAGCGAGGGAGGAGACATCTGGAGAATTCATGTTGCAGGAAGCCATGGGGGAGGGGGAGGAAAGAGAGGTGCCTTCAGCCCACAGATGTTAGAGGAGAGGCTGGGGGAGGATGAGGGGAGCGGCCAAGGGCCGATCCGTTGCTGAGGCCACCATCTGAGGCACCAGCCGCTCCTGTATTACAGACCCACACAGTTGAACTTAAGAAAGTAAAAATGCAACAACTGTGAGCTCCTCAGGGGGAGGAGCCACCCCTGCCCAGGTTGTGGAATGCTCCACACTCCGTCCCTATGCCCAGGATGAGCTGCTGGACATGAGCACCCAGTTCTGGCAGAAACTGTTGGAACTCAACTTACATGGCTTTTGCATCTCTGGGATATGGGGGTGGAAAACATTGTTATGCTAGGTTCTGAAATGGGTAGACTGGCTTCCCTGATGACTCCCAGTGGTTGCAAAGTGTCCATCATGCCTCAGGGAATCAGGCGCTTCTGGATTGGGTGACAGCTGCTATCAGGGCAGTTTGCCCTATTCAGGGTGATTTACCATACTTACCCACTACCTGGAAAATGTATGCAGAGCTCCAGCATGTATTATGGGAATTGGGTAGCCCTCAAAGTGGAGGGCTGTGGCTTTCCATCCCAAAACTGAGGCAATGTGGATGAAGGGTGGAGAAGGGAAGGGCAGCCAATGGTCTGAGTTGTGGGCAGTATGGCTTGGGATCACCCAGGAGCCCCTCCCCTGTAGTTGTCTGCACTGCAGGACTTGACCCTGTGGCTACCAACCTGGTACCAGGCCAACTGGATGGTATTTTGCCCTGGGATTTTCCCCTCGGAGTTACACTTTGAGAGTATTACTAGCTTTCCATGTGGACCCTAATACCATTACCGTCAGACAAATATGAATCAACAACATATTTGCCTAGATTATAATCTCCTGAAAGGTGTCCTTGCTTCTGCCATTGCTCCTTCACAAATTCTTTTCAACAGCACAGCCCTACTGATTTTTTTGAAACAAATCTTGGATCATAATATTCCTCTTCTCAAAGTCTTCCAGTGGTTCTCCATTGTGCTTAAAGAAGAAGTTGAATTTTTAAAATCTTTATATGAAATCCCATTGTCACTCTGATATTAGCTACTACTGTTCTATTTCCATTACTTAACACAGCCCAGACACACTCACCTCCTCGTCACTATGCTCCCATGTTAGGGGTCTCAGAAAATAACTCGAGATTGCTTCCTTCGTGTATAGCATATTTAAACTCCAGATATTTTAAATTAATTGTATAAATATTTAAGAAAGTAAAACCAATTCCATCAATTGTTTTTCTTTTAAAGAATCAAAGAATATATAGAATTTCAGTTACTTGTCATGTTTGCTATGTTTAAAACAATTTAAACCATTGGGATAATATCTCAGTCTTTAAATCTATTTGTAATATATATTTATGTAACTGAATTATATTTGCTATTTAAAGTGAACTGTTGCTGATAGGATTAAATAATTACATATATGTATATCATAACTCTGGGGGGAAAATCCCTGGGCAAAATACCTCTGAAACTGAAATCAGTCAAAAGGAGAAATAAAGTTTAAGAAACCTGTTTTTCTTACAAGCAGTCATCCTGTCTCTCTCTTGACCAGGCTGAAATAGAAAAGAGCTCCACCCAACCTTTCCAGTCCAGATAAACCCTGGCACACCCTTGGAATTACCTATTGATATGTAGGTGGACTACCTTTCTCCACTCCTTGGAAACACCTATTGATATGCAGATGCACTAAAGCCAGGAGAGAGATTCTGGAAATATTACAGTTTTACCAAAGCCCACCCCTACAGAAATCTCACCTCACAATCTGCACCTCCCCTATCTTCCTCAATGGCCCCTTTGGGAGAAAACTGGAGCATTGTAACCAGGCTAATAACATAAAATAACAACAGCAGTAAAATCATGATAATTCTCAAGCTGGAGGATTCATCTAGTTTCAAATTCTTATGCAGATTAAGTCCATAGCTCACCCATTTCACAGGCAGGCAGTAGCTGAACAGGTGAGAGAGTTCAGAGCAATCATCACATGGCAGCTGCAGATGTCCTACAACTAGGACACAGGGACTATAGAGGAAAATAACCTTGAGGGCATTATAAGGTACATCTTTTAATGATACCAGCATAAACAAATCTTGTCCATCAGGTAGGATGCATGCAAGAGAGTGGTCCTGTGATAGGATAGTGTCAGGAATGGGATCTCATCCTGGTCTAGTATACCAGACTTTCACTCAGCTCCCTGTGGGAGTTACAGATGGGTCAATATATAGGGCTATGGGTACATGCACTGGCCATAAAGAAAAAACAAAACTTCCCTATAAGATGCTCTTACCTACTGGATGTTTGGGTGCACTACCATGATCTTTGGGGACCACTCTGCTGTTACTCCAGGAATACATAGGAGGCCAGCTTCTAGACCTTTTTGTCAAGGTGCCAGAAGGGTCAGCCATTGCTGGTCCATGTGTTGAAATGTCCAGGACCACATCCACTCAACAGAGTCTCCAGGGTTTAATGCAGTGGGGGCTGGCAGCAGGATGTTGCTGTGCTGACCATATCCTGGTTTCAATAGCTCCTCTTTGGTTTGCACATACAGTTGTACAGGAGAGGCAGCAGGTGTGTAAGCATATCCACAGGGCTCAAGGTCCTTTTCAGGGCTTCTCATTCTAATGCTGTAGCACTGTCCATAAGTGAACTGACCAGTCCTGTAGGCTGTGGGTGTCTGACTTCAGGCCAGATTTCAACAAACTGTTGTACCTCTCTATAATTCCTGCCTCAGTAGGGTTATATTATATGTGCAACTTCCACTTTAGTCCTGATGGCTGCACCCATTCTTGTAACACATATCCAGTAAAATGGGTGCCCTGATTGCTTTTAATCACCTGTGGCTGGCCATAGGCTGCAAAGAAAAGCTCTAGGTCCCTCTTGGGAGTTTGCTGATCTGCATGATGTGTAGGTAAAGCAACCAATAGTCCAGTAGCTGTATACACACAAGTCATGGCATACCAATATCCTTCTGATATGGGGAGAGGCCCAATGTAGTCTATTTGTCACCTGACAATGTGTATCAGCCCCCTTACTACTGTCCCATGTTGCTGTGGGACTCAGTGTGAGTCCCCCTTAGAGCACACCAGGCACTCCCTCAGCTGACTTCTTCAAAGGTTAATGGCAAGCCCCACCGACAGGCTACAGCCCACATTGTCTTCTTCCCTGTGTGCAACAAAAGCTGATGTGACCATTGGGTCGCATCAGAGTCAGGCTTTCCTTCTAGCCATGCACCTGGGCCGATGTGTCTGCTTCATCATTCCCTGGGGATGCCAAAGGCAAATAGCCAGTCACATGATATACAGCAAATGTCTTAGTCTGACCAGAGGCCCATAGATTTTGCCACATCTCTGGCCCCCAAAGGGGCCAGTGACCAACCATCCAGTTGGCATGGTACCATGTCAGTAGCCACAGGGCCCAAATCCCAATAGACAGTCCAGCTGTCAGTGCAGACAACTATAGGGGAGGGCTCCTGGGTGTCACGAGCCATATTGCCTGCAACTCAGCCCATTGGCTAGTCTTCCCCTCTCCATCCTCCATCCAAATTGTCAGTCTTAGAATAGAAAGCCTCAGTCCTCCACTTTTGGGGTTTCCGATGACTGGAGCCATCTGTATATCTAGCATCTTCAGGAATAGCGGCTTTTCTCTTCTGATAAGGATTCTTGGCTACCAATGGCTCAAAAAAAGTTCTTCCTGCTTTCTGCTGGTATAGGTCACTGGCTCCAGTAAGCGTTGGAGTTCTCCACTTAAGGGGCTAGTAGAAAGGGTTCTATGCTGCTGTAAATATGCATCCCATTTGGCCAGTATAGGCATCTGTGCCATGCCACTCCATGACCTTTGGGTCCAGTCTTGCACCCACCCTGTGATGAGACAGGTGGTTATTACATTCTCTGGAGCTGTTACAGTGATGGGCTCTGTAGCCAGCAGAAGCCAGTTGTTTCTCTGTCAAGGTATACTGGACCTCTGCTCCTTTTCATAGTTGTGACCAGAATCCAATGGGTTGGTGAGCCTTTCAAGCCATTGCCAAAGACTCCATCCATAACCATCTTCAGTTACGTGAACATCTAGGTCACAGGGCCTTGATGAGTCCATTACACTCAAAGCCCATATGGCCTTGACTACTTGCTTAGCAACAGTAAAAACAGCTGCACATGTCTCATCCCAGTCCCACCTGATACCCTTTCATACCAACCAGTATAAGGGCCTCAGAATTTATGCCAAGTGTGGGATAAACACTCTCCAGTAGCCCAGAAAACCCAAAAACTCTTGTAAGACTGCCACAGTGGTAGGGGTAGGGAAAGCCAGGACCTTGTCTATGACTGCTTCAGGAATAACTTTAGTTTTACATGACCTCATCAGCCCTGGGGCCCACCCCCTCATCCTCTCCCAACACCTCCACCATCTCCAGAGCTGTAGGCTCCACTCTCTCTTCTCCTTCCCCCATGACCTTCTGCAACACGGACTCTCCTGCCACCAACCCCCTCGCCACTGCTAAGAAATTTTTCAGGAGCACGACCTGTCCTCTCAATAACTGTCTCTCTTCCTTAAGGGCATCCCATAGGTCATCGCCCAGCTCCTCCAAGCATTGCTTAAGTGTGTCTCTCCTGCCAAAGTCTCTCTCTTTCTCTCCTCGATAACACTTTTCACTATCTCCGTGAAAAGAGATCCTACAATGCCAGCTGCTACACGGCCACTCAGGGCCTCTAAGGAGTCTTCTGTCTGAGCGAGGACTAATTCTACAGCTTCCAGTGTCTCCACTCTTCCAAAATCCTGGGGAAGGCCCCATCCCTCTAGGAGGTGCTTTACCCTAGACCAATTCCCCACTAGGGGCTCTGCAATTGGAAGCCCCACACATAAAGTGTTCCTGAATAAAGCTGCACCATCTACCACTGCAGCCACTGGGGCCTCCCATCATCCCTAGAGGCAGCCCGCCCCAGGGTCACACCCATTTAGAAAGATTTTGGGTTCAGATATCCTGCCAACTACCACTAGATGTAACTCTGGGGGGGGAAATTCCAGGGCAAAATACCTCTAAAACCAAAATCAGTCAAAGGGAGAAATAAAATTAAGAAACCCTTTTATTTCTTACAAGCAGTCATCCTTATCTCTCTGTTGACCTGGCTGCTACAGAAAAGAGCTCCACCCAACCTCTCTGGTCCAGATAAACCCTTGCACGCCCTCGTAATTACCTATTGATATGTGGATGGACCACTGCTCTCCACCCCTTGGAAACCCCTATTGATTTGCAGATGCACTAAAGCCAGGTGAGAGATTCTGGAAATATTACAATTTTAGCCACACAAAATACTGACCATATTTAATAAAAAGAAGGAAACCTCTACAGAACTACTTGCTGGTTTAAAGGAAATAAAGGTATGACCAACCTGGAAGAAAATACCTACCCTGCACCCAAAAAGTCAGGGAGAATGAGTGTTGAACAGACCCCAGGGGAACTTCCAGCTATAGAAAAAGGCTGTCTTAAGAGCTGTGTCACTGTTAGAGAAACATAACCACTTCTGAACCTATTTCACCAAGGAGGGAGCTGTAGAACGAATACTCCAACTAATTTATCCTCCCCAATTCTGTTCTCCTGCCAGTTTCTCTATTCTGAAGAAAGTAGAAAGATGTCAGAGGGAAAAGTGTTTTTAAAATATTTAAAGATCATTTTGATGGTGGGACACAACACATGGCACTTTCACATGTGAAAAGCTGAACTCTTGGTTATTTACAACTCTGGGCAAAAGGATGCTGACAGCCACACAGATGGTTGTACTTGGAGACGGGATAACAACAAGCTGGAGTTTTAGGAAGCAGCTTGTATAACTAGTGGGTTACGGTTATCTGTGTTTCTTCAAATGCCCGTGGATTAGCTAATTTTGATATTTTCCCAGACTCTGGGGCAAAGAGCTGTCCATAGTTGTCTGATACCTGGCCCTAGGGCAATGAAGGCAGTTGCATAGTGGCCCAGAATGTGAGAGCTCAATCAGGAAAGGGGTTAGAGTTTGAACTTAATCAGATGTTCAAAGGGGCACTGGCCAATCTCTAGTCAGGGATTCAAATCTGTGTCAAGATACTGTCACACAACACACACACACACACACACACACACACACACACACACACAAAATTATATTACACAAGGAGCTTCCTTTGATATAATCCTTAAAATTCTGGTCTGCAAGATATAAAGCAAGTGGAAAAATAAGTGGAGAGGAAAACGGGAATTGAGAAGTGGCATGATTCCTATTTGTGAAGCTACAAATAGCAGGATTTGCAGATACACTAGATATAGGATATGAAATATGGCCAAAGGTTAATGAGGAACTCCATGTTTTTTGCCTGAGCAATTAGAAGGATGAAGTTGCCATCAAAGTGAGTGGACTGTGTGTGTGTGGTAGCAGGTGAGGTCAGCAACAGGTAGGATACGTTTGAGGACTAAGGCCAAAAGTTAACCTTACATATAGATTTTGAATTATTTATTAGGCCTATAATATCAATTATCAACTAGGAAATGGCCTATATAGATCTGGATTCTGTGCTGTAATTATAAATTATTGACGTTCAGATGGTATTTAATCTCATAGAATAGATAGGATTACCAAATGGTGAGTATAGGTAAAGAAGAAGAAATCCTCAAGGACAGAGACCTGCGATTGTCTGTTTATGTGGAGGAGAATGGAAGAGTTCATATTAAGGTCAAGAAGAAGAGGAGAAAGAACTGATAGAGATTGAGGAGCACTAGGATAAAAAGGAAAAATGTAGTATCTTAGAAACCATGTATGAAGAAGGGATTATCAATAAAATAAAATAGAAATTGATAACTGCTCATTGGAATGAGCAAAATGGAAAAAACTATTTAGCTTTACAAGAACAATTTCCCTAAATGATGGTGTATGAAATCTTGTTTTAGAAAGAGACCAAGAGAGAAGAGAAGAATTACAGAAAGGATGTAAATAACCCTTTTATGTTTGTCTATTTGGTTTTGAAAAAGAGAATTAAAAGAATGAGGCACTGGTTAGCTGCTTATTAGTTTGTTGGTTGGCTTTAAGATAGGAGAAATACCAGAATTTAATTAGACTGATAAGAATGATTCATCAAGGAGGAAAAAAAAAACAAATGCAAGAGGAAAATTCCAGAAGCCTTGTCTCTGCAAGGGCCCTTGAGGAAGAAAATAGTGCACAAGTGGAAAGGCTTTTAGTAATGAGACAGGGAAAAGACAGGAGCAGCCCCTGGCTAGTTAAAGCAGGATAAGGGCCCCGGGAAAGAACAAAACAGGATGTTAGCAATGGGAACTTCCTTGTGCTTTTTTGCTGGCAGTTAGGGTTGTGTGAGCATGGCATGAGCACACCAAATTTGGAAATATAGACAACTGTCAGGGAGATTATTTGAACCAATGGACAGCATTCAAGCAGGGAAAAACAGAAAATAGACAACTCGGTTAAGTCTAAGACATAAAGCCCTAGACAAAGCCCAGACGTGGACAGTCTTGTCTGCTCCCACCACATGCTGGGAATTCTGTACTTTTGTTTTCTCTAAATAAAAAACCTTTTTCTCCTGCTTGCCTACCTTGGGCATTTGCAAAGTTAATTCTAAGATTCCATAAACATGAACCCGGTATCAGTAAGGAGCATGGAAATAACATCTATCCTAACAGTTAGAAATGCCAAATGTGTGAATATTTTTAGGTAAACTGAGGTATAATGAGAGCTGAAGAAATCAGTGAAGGAAAGGACATGATGTTGAAATGATCCTCTCTATAGTTGTGAAGGAATAAAAAGTTCTTAAGTTTATGACAAGTGTGGCTCAGACTTTTTAAAAAGCAAAAACCTGGGATGTTTTTTTGTATTTTTAAACTATTTAAAATAGTTCCTTTTACTGTATTTTGGAGGGCATAATGGGATGGCTTGGAAATAATGAAGTAGTAGTCAAAAGGGATTGGTGGGGAAGGGCAATGTAGTATAGGATACATCACAACACAGGCTTATGCTGCATATAGTGGAGAGTTAAGAAACAGAATTGAATTAACTTTACAACTTCATGTGTACAATGGGAATGCATGAAAATAGCTCACTACAACACTCCAGTACATTGTGAGAGTTAAGTGAAATATTGGTGGAAGTGGCATGAGAGACAGAGACAGAAACAGAGGGAAAGAGAGAGAATATACTGAGTGACCACAATAAGCCATTCAATTCTCATGGTGATGCTGAGAGGTTAGATTTCATTATGTATTTATAACAACAACAACAATAAAAAACAGAATTCCACATTACCTAGAAGGAGCATGCTCTAAAAAGTTTTCTAAAATTTTATCCATTTGTCATTTGATGAAAACTGAGTTTTAAAGTCAGAGTTAAAAAATGGGAGTTTTATGCTGGAGAGAAAGAAATATATTAAGGTTTCTTTTGTTTACTGGCAAAATTTAATAGATATGGTAAAATTAACTGAAGTTAATATTAGGAAGGGAATGGTATAAGTTTTTGGCCTTTAAGTTTTTATTTTAGCTTTATAGGTTTTAAGAACACATGCATATGGGTGTTTTTTTGTGACTATATATCCTTCCTTACAAAAATTTATGCTCTGGACAAAGTAAATTTTCAGCAATCTTCATTAAATATAGGTAGAATGAATTAAATAGCTACATGTATTATTTAGAGACCCAGTTGAAATTTGGGTCCCAATCTGAGTAAAACAACAACTGTAAGCCTCCTGATGTCCACAGTGATCTCAACAGGACTATGTTACATAACTTTCATATATTTCCCTAAATGAGACACTTTGGAATAGTTAAAAATGCACACAAAAGGAGTATATATTTAGTTTTACTCCATTTCTGTTAATGGCTAGTGAGTTGGAGCAAGTGGTTTAATTATTCCAGTCCTTAGCTTCTTTTCTTGTAGAATAAAAATAGGATTATTTTAAGGGAAAGACCTCTCCTAGTGCTAAGATATGGTATATATTCTCCTGTTATTTTAGAGAGAAGCCTAAGCAAAAATTATTTTTTCCTGTATGCAATTTCTACTAATTAACATGGTGAATGAAACTCAACAGACTATATCAGTTTCTGCCAATATTTTTGTAAATATCATTGCATATTTACCAAAACACAACCTTCCTTCCAGATAACTCAAGAACTTCTTCCCCTTCCAAATTTAATAACATATTTTGAAAAGTAATTAATTCATTTAATCAGTAAGAAAATAAAGGTTTAAAGACAAATTTTTACTATTTAGTCTCAAAGGATTAGGAGAAAGCCCAATGACTTATGTACTATTTTATCTGTTTAAAAGGGAATACAAAGAAACTATAATAATAAGATTTTCATAAAGATCTAAATTGTATGGTATAGGCAGTTACTAGACATTTAATAATGCCTATTGATTTATAAATATGCACACACTGGAAGCTGATACATTTAAATAATTCAAGGAATAAAAGCAAAATATAAGTTTGAATATCCACATTTTAACCTTGCTTGATGAATGTTCTCCTAAGGGCTTATGTAATACTTTAAATTTTTTTTTTTTACATATAATGCTGTCTTTACTGCTTCTTGCTTCAAGCTCAAACATTTTCTATAAAAATCCTATTATAAAGTGAAAGAGCTGTTTATGATTGAGCCTGTTTTCTTGGTTCATTTTTGATGACTTATATCACTGAGTGATGCATAATTTATTTTATTTAAAGCAGATTCCAAAATTTTATCTCAAGAGTTGAATCATTACTTTTACTCCTTGGAGGCCGTCTTCTCTAAAATGGTAAACTGGTAAATACGATGTATCTGAGGCATAAAGCTGAAAAACTTGTCAACAGAAACAAGACTTCCAACTCTTTAACGGTTCCAGTTCACTGACTGAATCCATGGACTAAAAAGAATTTGAGCATAGGTCAGAGTACAGCTGTCATTTTTATAGCAAATTCCACCATTGTGTTTACTCAATAGTAATGGCTAGAAGAGATGGCCAGAGCTGACTTGATATAAAGAGCATGTTAAAGAAAATGAGAGGTTTCATGTAGCTGAGAGTAGATTAGGTATATGTCAATCTGTCTTTTGGCACAAATAAAATAATTTCTATGTGGTAGATGATGTACTATCTCAGAAAATGTGAGTTTTCAGAATAGCAGCAGGGATGTACGTACAATATGACCACAGGTATCAAAAAACGAGAAATTGAAAAATAATCTTTTGTAGTACATCATAATGTCTTTATAAATAACTCCACAGGAAAGTGGGAAATCTGAAATCATATAAATACATGTGTATCATAACTATTATGAAGGGGACATTTTGGTTCGCTCTATGTTTTCCTTAGACTTATCTGAAATAAATTTACCTTCTCCAAAGTAATAAATATAAGCACTTTGTACAGCATACATTTCAAAAAGGTTTATTGGCTTAAGAGCTTTTTACTTCTCAACTATAATTGTCACTGTCTGAAGGACTTAAAATTAACAGTGAAAACATTTGATTTCATATCTTACAGAGTGACAGTCCATACAGCCTCAGACCTTGAATTTTTTCTTCCTTCACTCTTTCAGAGTACTGTGAACTTGGACAAGTCAAAGAAGCTTAAAATCTTGCTTTTTTATCTATAAAATGTAAAAAACCTATAATCATTGTGATAGCTTTGTTGCTTTGGATGGAAAATCTCAAAGAAAGAAAATGTCTTTGTAAATAGTCAAATGTAGTGTGTAAGAAAGTATAGAAATGTAGGCTATGAGGCTATCACATTTGTTACCTAATTTATTTCCAGGTTGATTGAAGTAATTTAACTGAAGTAGGAGATGTCTTTCACTATTCAATAACGTAAACGTCACCCAAATTCTTCCCAGTCAAGAAAAACAACCATAAAATAGAGAAAAACTATTCTTCAGCTAGGAACAGATAAGTATTCCTTGTCAGCACCTGTAAGAAACTCACAGATAAAGTATATAGAATATACATTTGTATTATTAGCAACAGTGTCCACATTGTTAGCTGCAGTAACAAAGAAACAGTTTGCAATTTGCGATAACTCTGAAATATATTTTTAGTAAGGTGTATCTCTATTTTTATAAGATTCTCTCCTGACATTTAAACTTACTGAATGGAAGAGCAAAGAAGGGATACTATGTTCCACTTATAAGAAAACATTTATGAGAGATTATAGATATCAGCTTCTGCTTTAAATTATTACCTAAATATTTGTGACCTTCATCCTTAAAAGGAAAAAAAATGATTAAAGTATTGGTCTAAATAGAATACTTCCTTCTTTAAGATATACTGATATGTCTTTGTCTAGCTTATAAAATCCCTGAAAGCAGATGACTAAATGTTTACTTCTTTGTGACACCTCCGGAGATGAGAATTTCCTGGTCTGCGGTAAAATTAATGAATGAAAGAATGCTAAAGACAATCAAGCAAACATGAAAAAACAAAGTAAATATTAAGAAAAAACAAAGTGTATTAAAAAAAATTTCTTGCATTAATAGATATATGTTCCTTAATGACCTAGCAAGAACCATGAATTTGTTGTCTTATCAAGAACTCTTATTTACCATAATGCTTGCCTCTTATTATGTTGAAATATGGGACATGAGTTGGTGCATTTAAAAAAACATGGATATAACCATAGACCTCATTCTCCATCTAGATTTCCTACTCATACATCTTATGGCAGCATAAATTTTTCTAATGAAGTCTTCCATATTACCACTGTCTGGGTCAGTTCCACCAATTATGAGCACTCCAGCATTTTACTGTATTTTATTTTCAGTGACTACCTGATGGATTTAGTGTCTCTTCACTAAATTCTGTGCTTCGTGAGGGTAGCACCATTTTTCTCGCAATTTTATTCTCAACATCTTTGGAGAATCTGGCAGTATGAGAACATAAGTAAATACTAGATGAGTGACTCCATGATTGATTTCAATAATTAATGAACAAAGTTTACTTACTACTAAGTGGTAAGAGAATTTCCTGACAAACATAAATAACAAATGTTCTCTCCATTTCTGATAGCACATTATGACACATCTATGGGACTGAGGTCTTGTATAAAAACACATTCCTTAAAGATAAAAGCTTTGTATTCTTTTCAATAGGAAGAAAATAGTAGATGTTCTTCTTTTATAATGGTGTAAGGAACAAATATTGTCTAGCTTAGCATATAATACTACAAGTATTCAATGCTGTATTTGTGTGGTAAAATATGATACAAATCAATAGGGTTTACTGAAGAGACTGTCCATTAAATAATAGCTCAAAGGAAGCTTTGTGATGCTATCTTTGCCCTGACAGAAAGTGTTGAAATATTTACTTCAGCCTCTTGACATTTTCAGCAGTTTAAAGAAAGAATGCTTCCAGAAGGGAAGAGGAGAACCTTAGAGTAGGTGTAAGTTAAATATCTGTAGAATGTGTCTGCCACCATCATTACCATCTTAGTAACAGCAACTCTCTTTTTCTTGGTATATGAATATTTTTTCTTCTTTACGCTAAACAATAACATTTATTTGTGACTGCAACTGAATGCCTAAGTAAAGTTGATGTTGAGTTTGCGTTGTTTTTTTTAACTGAAGCAAAGGTGAACTTTTCTACAAGGTACTGACATCTCCCACTCTGAAACTGCCCAACACTGAAAGCATGGGAAAGTCCCAGTGAGCCATAAATGATGACCACCTGCAAAGAAAGCATAAGATGGCATCTTTTCTGGGTTGTATCTCTTTGCCAGTTCTGATTGACACCAAATAATTGGAGTCAAATAGACAACAAACTAATTTCCTTTTGCCCACTCCTCTCAATTTAACACTCACATTCGTCACAAGGAAATGTAACAATGTGTCTGCTGTTGAAAATGAATCACCCAAAAGGAATCAAAAGAAATATTGTATAAATTACAGGATGACACAGGTTAATATATCCACCCAACTTTGTACTTCCTTAAGATAAGTTTTGGATTTATTTAATTAGTTTAATGAAGACACAGTAACAGAACAGTCAATTTTGTTGCCATCATGGAATTAAGTTGAGTTGGTAGAGATGAACTGTAGACAATATAATTTTTAACTGAGTCACAGTAAAAGAAATAAAAATTGTGATGTGATAATGTTTAACTAAAGAATGGGGAGCTGCTACCTAAAATAAAGTTTACAAGGTAGTAGATGTTTGGCATGATAGAAGAGCAGAAGAGAGACTGCATAGCTTATGCAGATTATGGGAACGGGAGAATTCTATCACATGTTGATGAAAAGGTAGGTCAAACTGAACCTTATAATCCAATGCAAGCAAAACCATGAAAGTCTATATAGAGGGAAAGGGTATGATCTGACTTATGATGTGATTGCCCTATAAAGAAATAATTTTAGTTGAAAAATATTGAAAGTAGGAAACAAGAAAATATCATTGTAATACAGATAAAAGATGATAGGGTTGAGAGATGGGGAAATAGCAGTCAAAATGGAGAAAAATTGAGGTACTCAAGGTGGTATCAATAGGATAAACCAGGAGATGAAGTAAGCAGGAATCAAGGGATTGGCATGAGCTCTTGGGTGTGCATTGCCATTCGTTGATAAAGAGATCACTGTGGAAAGAGCAGATTTTGCTTGAGTTTTTTTCTTTTATTGACTTTTTAGGGACTGAAAATAAGTACTATTTTATAATAACTACTTATAATAGAAGTAAGGCTATTTATTTTGTGTTTAAATATAACTGGAAGGATGAGAACAGTGCTGAAGATACAAACTTTCAAAAACTATACATATTCTTTCTACCATGAAAGTGGTTGAGATTACCCTGGGAGAAAGCTTGGTCTGGGAAGAAGAGGGAAACAAGGATTAAAAACTTAAGATTTAAAATTTTTCATTTTAAAATAATTTCAAACTTATGAAAAGTTGCAAATAAAGTGTAATGACTTTCATAACTTGGTCACCTTGTCTTTAAAATTTTTCACATCTTACAACCACAATACAGTTATCAAAGCCAGGGAACTAACATTGATATAATACTATTAATCAACATGAAGACCAAAGTTAAATTTTACTAACTTCTCACAAAATATTAAAATTTTTTTTGTATTAAGTTAAATACAAGATGTTTTTGTATTAAATTAAATACAAAATTTACCAAATTTCTCTCAAAATTTTTCCCAGAAAAATCCTTTTTGTCTGGACCCATATAAAACATTGCATCTAGATATCTTATCTTCTAAATCCCTTTTTACTATTCAGTAGTAAAAGAATCAGGAATGTCTAATAAGAACCAATATAGAGTAATTTCCAGAATACACATTTAGTAAGAAAAACAAAGTACAAAAAGTATCTGTAGTATGTAAGCTTTCATGTAAGAAAGAAAGGGAATAAGCAAATGTGCATGCATCTGTTCATGCATGCAAAAACACACAGGAAAAAGGCAACACAAACTAAATAAGTCTACACAGATGTATATGAATGAATGCAGTAGAAAAACGCAAAAATGGGAATGGAATAGAAAGGATAAGGGGGGAGTAACACTGCCCTGTGTACATACTTTTATATAATTTAGGCTGTCAGAATAATCTCAATTTTGTATTATGGATACAAAAAAACTCAATAAACATTTTAAATCAACTGTGATGTGCTGGGCATGTTGAAATGGAATTCAACACTAACAAATAAGACAGGCTGTACTGTGGGTAGATGATATAACCATATCAAAGCAAATGGGGAATAAAAATATGAAACTTTTTTTGGCTTAATACAAGCAAAATATATTTTTATGTTCAATATTCATCCATGTTTAGCATGTGTCAATATTCTTTTTTATTGCTAAATAATACTCCATTATAGAGATATACAACATTTTGCTTACTAGTCGATAGACATGTAGGTTATAATGAACAATGCTGCTACAAATATTTTTGTGCATGTCTTCGTGTGGACATGTTTTTATTTCTTTTGGATATATAGCTAGGACTGGAATGACTAGGTCATGTGGATAGTCTATGGTAAACATTTTGAGGAAGTTTTTTCAGAGTGGCTATACCACTTTGCATTCCCACCAGTAGTGTATTAAAGTACCAATTTCTCTACATCCACACCAAGAATTATTATTACCACATTTTGGACTACAGAAAAAATTTTAAAAAGGGATGTAGGTATGAATTTCATGGTAGTTTTGTTTTGCATTCCTCCAATGACAATAATGTTGAGCATCTTTTCATGTTTTTATTGGACACTTATGTACATCCTTTGGATAAAGTCTGTTCAAACCATTTGCTCATTTTTATTTTAGTTATTTGCTTTTTTATTGTTGAATTGAAAGATTTCTTTGTATAGTATAGATGGGTCCCTTCTCAGATACAGATTTTTCAAATATTTTTTCCCATTCTCTGAGTTGGTTCTATTTGCAGCACAAAAGTTTTTAATTCAATAAAGCCCAATTTATCTATTTTTTCTATTTTTACTTACACTTTTGATGTCACATCTAAGAAACCATTGTCTACTTCCACATCACACAAATTTACTTCATGTTTAGACCAGAGTTTTATATTTTTATATCTAAAATTAGGTCTATGATTCATTCTGTGAGTTTCACATTTTTCTTTTTTTTAAGTGTGTAAACTGTATGTATGTATCCAGTTGTCATAGAATCATTTTTTGAAAAGACTGTTCTCTTCCCAAAGAATTGTCTTGGCAATCTTGTCAAAAATCAATCACTAAAGATGACGGAGGATTAAAGATGGTGTTGTGAGAGGTGAGACAAAGGTTACCTCCTAAAACCACATATAATATGAAAATATAATTAATATAACTAATTTTGAAAGAGAAACAGAAAAGAGGACTGTGCCAAACTGCATACACCTGGAGAAAAGAATAAACCCCATGGAAAAGGTTAACATACTAAAGCATGGCCTGGTGGAACCCAAGCCCTTCCCCCACCCCAGCTCATGAGCAGGAGGAAGAGAAACAGAGTGGGTAGGGAGATGAGGCCTGAGACTGCTGAATATCTAATTCCAGAGATCTGATATGGGAGCACAAACCTACATTTCATGGTGTTTTCATGGTGATTTCATGGTACTCTCATGATTAGGGGGTTAGAAAGCTAAGACAGGCAGAATACCTGGAGAGACTGAGATTCCAGCCTCTTGTGGAAAGCAGGGATCCATATCCAGCTACTCTGGGACAAAAGAAAGGCAGGAAGTCTGAGAGACTTCCTAACAGCAAGAGGGCTGCTAAAGGGGCAAGGATTGCACAGAGCTTACTGCTCAGGAGAGAGGACATGTAGACAAAATCGTCCCAGTGCATTCTGCCCAGCAGGTTGGGAACTTTCACAGTCTAAAGGAGCTCCAGTTCTCTGGCTGGCTACAGAGCACCAAGGACCCCCTCCGTGATATGCAGCCTACTGAGCCTTTCTCCCGGCCAGCACCACGGGGCTCGCAAAACAGCAAACCCTACCCGGGCATTAAGCGAGACAGAGGGAAGCCCCATCTACAAAAAAAGCTACAAAGGCAAAGCACAGAGGCTTATACCTATGGGCTTGGCCCACTGGTTCTGGCAGTGACCAGAGGCATAGCAACCAGGAAGCAGGAAACAGCTCGTTTACCTCCAAGCACCAATACCTGGGTCCCCCAACATTGCTTCAGTGTCTGAGAAGCTCCAGACAGTAGAGCTTCTGGGCACTAGAGGGAACCATATACAAATATGAAATGCCAAAGGAACCTGGTCCAAAGTGAAATTAGGAATACAACCACCTGTGAGAAAAATTCAAATGAAATCGACCTCATGAATCTGCCTGAAAGGGATTTCAAAATAAAAATCATTAACATGCTCATGGAGGTACAGAAAAATATTCAAGAACTCAGAGTTGGATTCTGGTCAGAGATCCAATCATTACAGAAGACAGTATCAGAAATGAAACATACAATGGAAAGTTTTAAAAGCAGATTAGATATGGTGGAGGAGACAATAAATGAAATAGAAATTAGAGAAGAGGAATACAAAGAAGCTGAGGCACAGAGAGAAAAAAGGATTTCTAAGAATGAAAGGATATTGAGGCAACTGTGTGACCAATGCAAACGGTACAATATTCACATTACAAGGGTACCAGAAGAAAAAGAAGAGAGAAAAAGGGATAGAAAGTGTCTTTGAGGAGGTAATTGCTGAAAACTTCCCCAGTCTGGTGAAGGAGATTGTCTCTCAGGCCATGAAGATGCACAGATCTCCAAACACAAGGGACCCAAGGAAGACAACACCAAGACATATAGTAAATAAAATGGCAAAGATCAAGATAAGGACAGACTACTAAAAGCAGCCAGAGAGAGAAATAAGATCACATACAAAGGGAAGCCCATCAGGCTATCATCAGACTTCTCAGCAGAAGCCTTATAGGCCAGAAGGAAGTGGCATGATGTATTTAATGCAATGAAGCAGAAGGGCCTCAAACCAACAATATTTTATCCAGAAATGTTATCATTTAAATTTGAAGGAGGGATTAAACGATTTTCACATAAACAAAAGCTGAGAGAATTTACCTTCCACAAACTGTCTCTACAGTGTATTTTGGAGGGAATGCTACAAATGGAAGTGTTGCTAAGTTTTAATAGCTGTCACCAGAAGTAATAAAACCACAGTAAAGAAAGTAAAACAGTGAATTACTAAGCCAATGCAAAATTAAATTAACTATCCTCAAAGTCAATCAATGTATAGACAAAGAGTACAGAATATGATACCTAATACATAAAGAATGGAGGAGGAAGAAAAAGGAGGAGAAAAAAAGAACCTTTAGACTGTGTTTGTAATAGCATATTAAGTGAGTTAAGTTAGACTCTTAGATAGTAAGGAAGTTAACCTTGAAACTTTGGTAACCACAAGTCTAAAGCCTGCAATGGTAATAAGTACATACCTATAGATAATCACCCTAAATGTAAATGATCTGAATGCACCGATCAAAAGACATAGAGTCACTGAATGGATAAAAAAACAAGACACATCGATATGCTGCCTACAAGATACTCACTTTAAACCCAATGACATACACAGACTAAAAGTGAAGGGATGGAAAAAGATACTTCATGCAACTAATAGGGAGAAAAAAGCAGGAGTTTCAGTACTTGTATCAGACAAAATAGACTGCAAAACAAAGTCACAAGAGACAAAGAAGAACATTACCAAATGATAAAGGGGACAATCCAACAAGAAGTTATAACCATTATAAATTTCTATGGACCAAACACAGGAGCACCTACACATGTGAAACAAATACTAACAGAATGAAAAGGGGAAAATGAATGCAATGCATTCATTACAGGAGACTTCAACACTATTCTCACTCCAAAGGACAGTTCGACCAGACAGAAAATAAGTAAGGAGACAGAAGCACTGAACAACACATTAGAACAGATGGACCTAACAGACATCCACAGAACATTACACGCAAAAGCAGAAGAATACACATTCTCCTCAAGTGCACATGGAACATTGTTAAGAATAGATCATATCCTAGGCCACAAAAAGAGCCTCAGTATATTCAAAAGGATTGAAATTGTACCAACCAGTTTCTCAGACCACAAAGGTATGAAACTACAAATAAATTATGCAAAGAAAATGAAAAATTCCACAAAAACATGGAGGCTTCACAACATGATCCTAAATAACCAATGGATCAATGATCAAATAAAAACAGAGATCAAGCAATATATGGAGACAAGTGACAACAATAATTAAACACTGCAAAATCTGTGGGATGCAGTGAAGGCTGTGCTAAGAGGAAAGTATATTACAATACAGGGCTACTTGAGGAAAGAACAATCCCATATGAGCGGTCTGAACTCACAATTAATGAAACTAGAAAAATAACAAATGAGGCCCAAAGTCAGAAGAAGGAAGGACATAATAAAGATTGGAGCAGAAATAAATAGAAATGAAAAGAATAAAACAATAGAAAGAATCAATGAAAGTAGGAGTTGGTTCTTTGAAAAAATAAACAAAATAGATAAATCCCCAGCCAGATTTATCAATAAAAAAAGAGTCTACACACATAAACAGAATCAGAGAGGAAAAATCACTACATGCACCACAAAAATACAAAGAATTATTAGAGTATACTATGAAAAATTATATGCTTAAAAAATGGATAACCTAGAAGAAATAGACAACTTTCTAGAAAAATACAACATACCAAGGCTGACCCAGAAAGAAACAGAAAATCTGGACAGACCAATTACCAGCAACAAAATTGAATTAGTAATCAAAAAATTACCTATGAAAAAAACATCTGGACCAGATGGCTTTACCACTGAATTTTATCAAACATTTAGTGAAGACCTAATACCCAACCTCCTTCAAGCCGAAGACGAGAAGATGAGGGAATACTTCCAAACTCATTCTGTGAGGCCAGCATCACTCTAATACCCAAAACCAGGCAAAGACACCACCAAAAAAGAGAATTACAGACCAATATCCCTAAAGAACATAGATGCAAAAATACTCAACAAAATATTAGCAAACTAAATTAAAAAATACATCAAAAAGATCATCCATCATGATCAAGTAGGATTTATTCCAGGGATGCAAGAATGGTATAACATTTGAAAACCCATCAACATCATCCACCACATCAACAAAAAGAAGGGCAAAAAACACATGACCATCTCCACAGATGCTGAAAAAGCATTCAACAAAATTCAACACCCATTCATGAAAAAACTCTCAACAAAATGGATATAGAGGGCAAGTACCTCATATAATAAAGACCATATATGACAAACCCACAGGCAACATTATACTTAACAGTGAGAAGTTGAAATCTTTTCCTTTAAGATCAGGGACAAGACAAGGATGCCCACTCTCCCCACTTCTATTCAACATAGTACTGGAGGTCCTAGCCACGGCAGTCAGACACCACAAAGAAGTAAAATGCATCCAGATTGGCAACGAAGAAGTTAAACTGTCCTTGTTTGCAGATGACATGATACTGTACATAAAAAACCCTAAAGAATCCACTCCAAGACTACTAGATATAATATCTGAATTCATCAAAGTTGCAGGATACAAAATTAACACCAGAAATCTGTGGCATTCCTGTATGCTAACAATGAACTAGCAGAAAGAGAAATCAGAAAAACAATTCCATTCACAATTGCATCAAAAAGAATAAAAAAACCAGGAATAAACCTAACCAAGGAAGTGAACGATCTATACTCTGAAAACAACAAGGCACTCATGAGAGATATTAAAGAAGATACCAATAAATGGAAACACATCCCATGCGCATGGATAGGAAGAATTAATATTGTTAAAATGGCTATCCTGCTTAAAGCAATCTACAGACATAATGCAATTCCTATCTAAATACCAACAGCATTCTTCAATGAACTAGAGCAAATCATTCAAAAATTCATATGGGGGCACAAAAGACCCCAAATAGCCGAATCCATCCTGAGAAGGAAGAATAAAGCTGGGGGATTACACTCCCCAACTTCAAGTTCTACTACAAAGCCACAGTAATGAAGACAATTTGGTATTGGCACAAGAACAGACCCATACACCAATGGAACAGACTACAGAACCCTGATATAAACCCAAGCACATATGTTCACTCAATATATGATAAAGGAGCCATGGACATACAATGGGAAAATTACAGCCTCTTCAACAACTGGTGCTGGCAAAACTGGACATTTATATGGGAGAGAATGAAACTGGATTATTGTTAAACCCATACACAAAAGTAAAAAGAAATGGATCAAAGACCTGAATGTAAGTCATAAAACCATAAAACTCTTAGAAGACAATATAGGAGAAAATCTCCTGAATATAACTATGAGCAACTTCTTCCTGAGCTTTACTTTCCGCATCTCCTTGAGCAAGGGAAACAAAAGCAAAAATGAACACATGGGACCATATCAAACTAAAAAGCTTCTGTATGCAAAGGACACCATCAACAGAACAAAAAGGCATCCTTCCTACACTATGGAATTGTAAATGACATATCCGACAAAGGGTTAACATCCAAAATATATAATGAACTCACACACCTCAACACCCAGAAAGCAAATGACCCAATTAAAAAATGGGCAGATGATACGAAGAGACAATTCTCCAAAGAAGAAATTCAGATGGTCAACAGACACATGAAAAGATGCTCCATATCACAAATCATCAGGGAAATGCAAATTAATACCACAGTGAGATATCACTTCACACCAGTAAAGATGGCCAGCATTGAAAAGACTAAGAACAAATGCTGGCGAGGATGCAAAGAAAGGGGAACCCTCCTACGCTGCTGGTGGGAATGTAAGCTAGTTCAACCACTGTGGAAAGCAATATGGAGGTTCCTCAAAAAACTAAAAATAAAAATACCATTTGACCCGGGAATCCCACTCCTTGAAATTTACCCAAAGAATATAACTTCTCAGATTCAAAAAGACCTATGCACCCCTATGTTTATCACAGCACTATTTATAATAGCCAAGATATGGAAGCAACCTGAGTGTCCATCAGTAGATGAATGGATAAAGAAGATGTGGCACATATACACAATGGAATACTATTCAGCCATAAGAAAGAAACAAATTTTTCCATTTGCAACAACTTGGATGGAGCTGGAGGGTATTATGCTGAGTGAAATAAGCCAGTTGGAGAAAGACAAGTGCCAAATGATTTCCTTCATTTGTGGAGTATAACAATGCAGCAAAACTGAAGGAACAAAATAGCAGCAGACTCGGAGACTCCAAGAAGGGACTAGCAGTTACCAAAGGGGAGGGGTGTGGGAAGTTGGGTGGTGGGGAGGGAGAAGGGGATTAGGGGTATGATGTTTAGTGTGGTGGTCATGGGGAAAACACATGTTGTGGGGGTCATGGGGAAAACAGTGTAGCACAGAGAAGGCAAACAGTGAATCTGTGGCATCTTACTACACTGATGGACAGTGACTGCATTGGGGTATGGGTGTGGACTTGATAATATGGGTAAAAGTAGTCACCACATTGTTTTTTCATGTGAAACCTTCATAAGAGTGTATATCAATAATACCTTTATAAAAAATTTAAAAAATCAATCACTAAAAATTAGTTTATTTCTAAACTCCCGATTCTGTTTCATTGGTCTATACGTCTATTGCACCAGTTCCACACTATATTGATGACTAAAGCTTTTAAGTAAAATTCGAAACCTCTACTATAATGTTCATCCTCCATCCTGAAATTTACTATTATAAATATTACATGTTATTTGAATTATAATTTTATTTCCAATTTTTTTCAAATACATCTTTTTACGATCCAAATTAACTATATTATTTTTATTACATTATTAGTATGTTTTCTCTTTATTGAGCACGTTTTACTTCTTAAGTTGTACTAGAATAAATGCCTACTTTTTTTCTGTATACTTAAATATGCAATTTAGATTGCATGGAATCCTATTCATGCTCACTTTGTGAAAGAAAAATTCGGCAGTTGCTTCTGTCGTGGTTTTACTGATCTCACTGGTTCTAATCCTCACCCCCTTGATATTATAAATTTAATAAACTTCATCAACTTCATCCTGAATCTGCAATAAAAAGTAATAGTGGTAGAAGGGGATGTATGGCTCTCTTTTAGATTGTGATCTCTAGCAGTTGAGGATTTTCTACTGTTCTATCATCGGTGGGTCATCACCTTGCTTGTTTTTTGCATTATGCATTTGCAGAGATACAGGTACCTGCTTTACATGTTGCCCTGATCCATTAGCTCTGCAGGCAATAAAACCCCAGGCCATATATTATGTATGTTTCTGTAGGCCTCACATTTTAACTTTTTCCTTCATTTCTGGCACCATAATACGTTCTTGCTTCAATACTAGCAATGCATTATTTTAACCATTGTTATTTAAGTTTATTAAAATTAATATGCACATAATTAAAAATGACCTGTTTGAAAAGTTCAGATAAATGGAGGTTTGCATGTCACTAAATGTAAAGAAAAATAAATGAGTTTCCTGAGTAACTTTTTCTCTTGCTAGGTGAATCATTTTAGAGATGGGCTAAGCTATCATTGATCTTTTTTCTTTCTGTTGTTCTTTTGTCTAATGAAATCTGAAAGTGGACTTTAAACTTTCAAGACAACATATTGTGTGTGTGTGCGCGCATGTGCATGTACTCCTATGTGTCTTAAAATAATTTCTTTCTAGATATAGTTCTCATTACGGTGGGTGTGCAAGGAAGAATAGGTATTATTATGGGACATAATTTTGTTTGTGAGAGCCAAATCAAAGAGGAAACATCTGATCTAAGGATAGCTGGACATGATAAGAAACTTCACAAATAACCTTAAAATTAGTTACAGGTAAAGTAGATAAGACAGAGGGAAAGCTTACCTTTGATAATATGTTCTCCATTGGACACATCATCTGACCAGTTTTCTTTCTATGCTTAAAATAGTTTTATTTTATGGGAATTGCAAGATATGCATTAAATTATAGCACGGAAGCAGATGTAGGCCACAAGGATCATCAATTACTTCAGGCAGCAGAACTGTGTGTTCAGAACACTAAGTCTAAACCAGAGGAGGATTATTTTACTCTACGAGACAGAAAAAAACCTTGGGGAAAAAGAAGGAATATTTTTCTGAGAAAACAAAATGATGTGAGATTATGGGTGGCTCTTGTTTATTCAAACATGTTTGTAAGACCAAGTAACTTTTCTAGTTCAGTGGAGTGCTAAGTTATCCCTATTTGACACTAGGTACCTCAACTCATGTTCCAACATATCTCCTTACTATCCCTACTGCCCACTCTAATCCTCTGGTCTCACACAGGCGTGACCATCTAGAGTTAGTCTCACTGGTGATGGCCGCCAAGAATTCCACACCGGAGCTCTACAGCTTCTTCTGCTTGAGGCAATTAATGGTACAATAATGCCATTTCCTACATATCTTATATCATTATACATTTTTTGGCTCACTTTCCTCATGTAAATTCCCTAAGGCATAAAATGTGTAATTAATTTTTTATACCCCTTGAGAACTAATGTGGTAATTTGCAAATAATAGTTACTTCATCAAACACTTGGTAATTGGGTCAATATTCTTTCCAGGGAAAAATTTGCAGATCTTATATTTAGAATCTGAAGAGGTAGTACCTATTTTTGCCATGTGGATGCAGCCTATTTTCAAACCTACATTAAATCATTGATGTTTTACATTTTTTCTGGTATATTTCATTTAATTTTCTAATTTTTAATGCCAGTATATAGAAATATGATTGACTTTGAAAACTGATCATGAATCATATAGCCTTGCTAAAATTATTAATTTTAATAGATATTTTGTGTACTTCTTAGGATTTCTACAGAATATTTTGGTGTCATCTGTGAATAAAGAGGATTTTACTTCTTTCTCTCCAACATGTATGCTTTTGTTTCTTTTTATTGACTTATTGTAATACCTGGATCCTCCTGAAAAATGTTAAACAGAATGAGGAGAGCAGACATCTTTGTGTTTTTCCTGCACTAAGAGAGTATGTTTGACCCTTTTATCATTAAGAAAGGCTTTGATTGTAGGACTTTCACAGAGAAACTTTATTCAGGTTTAAGAAGTTGCATTCTTTTTTATTCTAGCCAGTAGTTTTTAATATGAAAACTTGTTGAATTTTTAAATACTTTTTCTGCATCTATCAATATATTCAAATGCTTACTTTAATGTTAGATGTAGAATTATCTTCATTGACTTTAAAATGTGAATATAAGCCTATATTTTTTGCATAAATTCACATGGTCATGAAGTATTATCTTGTTTATTTATTGCTAAAATCAGTATGAAAATTTTAGAAATGATTTTTGTGTCTATGTATGTGAGGTACACCAGTACATATTTTACTTTTCTCTTGATATCTTTGTTTGGTTTTGGACTCTGGGAAATGCTGGCCTCATAAAATGGGCATAGATATTCCCCCTATCTCCCCTAGATCTCAAAAGAATTTGTGTACATTGAAAATATATCTTCTTTAAGCATTTGACAGAATTTAATACTTATTTTAATATTTGACAGATATTTGAGGTATCTATACCTACAGTTTTCTTTTGTGAATGTTTTAAAATTCTAAATTCTATTTCTTCAACATATACAGAATTATTCAAATTTCCTAACAACCCTATTCAGTTGGTGGCTTAGTTGGGATTGCTTGATCTGTTATAATCTCACTCTTTTTTTCTGGCTATAATGGGGACGTGTGAAATTTCTGGGTTCTCTCTCAATGTGATTTGCCATCTTGGGTTATTGTAACATGAGGAGCTCAGAGTTTCAATAGAATGATAGCAAAATCTTTAAAGTTTTCTGATGTTTAGAATCAAAAGTTATACAAAATCATATTTCTGCATTCAAGTAGGGAAAAGTGTGTTACAAGACCTAACCACATTTAAGGAGTGGAAAAATGGACTACACTCCTTGATGGGTGTTCTGCAAAGAATGTGACCATATTAATTTTACCACTCTCTGCACTCTGATTACAATTTTAGTGTGTATGTAAAATGAATTCAGATGTTACAGAGACCCACAAAAAATCTCAACTCATTATGGAATCTGGTTAAGTCAGGATCTTGTGATTTGCTTTTAGGTTGAATAGTGATCAGGCCCCCATTATGGCTCATAATAATTTATTATTCTCTGCCCTTGATTCCATGTTTACATTTGAAAATCTCAGTAAGACTGCTTCCTATTTGTAGAAAACAGGAGCCCTTGTAATTAAATCTGATTCAACTCTCTATATAAATTTGTCTCTTTCTGAGAAAACTGACTGTGGTTCACTGCATGACTCTTAAGCCCCCCCTGTAATTCTTCTCAGCATAGACATCTGGTTTTGCTTTGGAATGTGTGGGGTCAGATTGCTGTGAGACAATCCCTTAAGATCCTTAGAATCTCTTTTGTCTAGCTGAATGGGTCCCAGTCATCAGTCTTAAATATTTCTGAGATATTAACAAAAGTCTTACAATCACAACTTTAATTTGAACTTCACCTTAGAACCATTTTACACCTGAATCTTTTGCCAGATTGAGAGCCTGGGTATTAGAACAGTTTTATTTTATAACAGATCATATTCTTATCTCTCAATTCTGCTTGTAAACTAAACAGTTTCCTCTTTTGTTAGTATTTTTATCTCATATCTTATCATATGCAAGTAAATGAAGAAGCCAGTTGACATTTCTAACATTCTGCCAGGAAATATCTTAATTTTATTTGCAATTTCATTAGGATGTCTTCCATGTTTCAAGTTAACAGTTTTGCTCTGCCACTACATGACAGTCATTAGTTCTTTCAGCCTCTGAAATTCCCATATTCCTTTTTCACCCTCTATTAAAGTTCTCTTCACTATCCTTTCAGGTTTCTGTGACTACCTGGTGCCAGCACCATGTACTTTAGGATTTTGTTATGGCAGCATGCTGTATGGTAAATCACCCCATACCTGATGGCTCATAATAGCAATGTTTCATACTTCTCACAATTTTGTGGGTTGAGTAGGCAGTTCTTCTACTGTTTCTTTTTGTTGCACCCTGATGGCATTTATCTAGCTCGCTGAGCCTCTTCAATTTGAAACATTCAGTCACCATTTCTTCAAATATTGCTTCTGATCATGTATCTCTATCCTCTTGTAGGATTGAAATTTTTCCAGTGTTAGATATTTTGACCAAGTACTACATATCTCTTACAGTGTATTCTTTTTTCTACATTCTTTTTCTTTTGCACCCTGCCTTAGTGTCTCAAGTTCTATATTCTGTTGTGTTCCACATGTTATGATATGTATCTAATTAACTGCTGATACTGTCTTTGGTATTGATTAATCATTTCATCTTTTCACAGGTTCAAATTAGTGTTAAAATTCTATATTTTCAGCCTCTATTTTTATATTTTTTCTCTCAATTTTCACACATTCATTATAATTGCTGTACATCTGTTTACTAACTCCAATATCTTGGCGATGTCTGGGTATGCTTTTATTGTTGATTGTTTTCACTCAAAGGTCAATTTTACCTATTTTTCACATCATATTTATATTGCATATGTGCTTTTGTAGATGATTATTGCAGACTTTTCTGATTATGTCATATTTCTCTCAAAGTTATGTTTGTGCCCTCAAGTACTTAAATTACTTGCTGATCACCTTGATGCAGTCAAGGCTTAGTGTTGTTAATTTTTGTTAGTGTAATTAATATGTATCAGGTTGACTGGACCATCGGGTAACCAATGTTAGGTTAAACGTTATTTCTGGTTGTGTCTGTGAGGTTGTTTCTGGATAAGATTAGCATTTGACTGAGTAAGGCAGGTGTTCCTTCCCAATTTGAGTAGGTCTCATGGAATCCACTGAAGCCCTGATTAGAAAGAAGGCTGAATAACAGCAATCCTTTCTCTCTGCCTGTCTTCAAACTGGGATATCAGTCTTTGCCTGCCTTTGGATGAAACTTAAACTATCAGTTCTCTTGATTGTCAGGCTGAGTTAGAGTTAGAACTACACCATAAGCTCTTCTGGGTCTCCAACTTACTGACTGTAGGTAGATGTTGGGACTTTTTGCCTCCTATAATCACATAAGTCAATTCCCTATAATAAATCTCTTTATTGTATATGCTATTGGTTCTATTTCTTTCGAGAACCATACTAATAGAATATTATATTCCAGGCAAGACCATTTTAGTGTCTAAATTGAAGATACATGGTTCTCATCTAGTACATCATGTTGGCTGATCTCAATGACCAATTTTGTTTCTATATCACTGTGGGAGCTCTGACATCTCATTGACTCTAGAGCTACACAAACAAGTACTCTGAAATAAGTCTCTTGGAGCATTGAACATATGTGACTTGCTAGTTGACAAAGGAACTGTGAGAAATAATTGTGCAAATTTTGGGGGATTTTTTTGCTGTTACTTTCTTTTTAGAAATTTGATCTCAGGTTCAAGCCAAACCATGATCACATTCTCCTCCATCCAATGAGAGAGGAACACTCTGATATTCCACTATTCCCCTGTTTGGAAGTAAACTTGAGAAAATGGGATTTCCAAGTGGAAATTAATTACTAGTTTGCTAGGTTACTAAATGGGTACATAAGTCATTTTCATACCCTACACATTTGTCAATAATAAAATTTAAAAGTCTATGATCTTTGTTGTGTATTAAAGAATTTGGCCTCCCCCAAAGAAAAGTATAGTATTGGTCCTAGTTCCTGGGAGGTGAGTGACAAGCCCTTAGAATTATCCCACCGAGAGGTGTGTCTTTGTTACCTATGATGGGCCTCTTGGATCATACCAGTAATTTATGCTGAAAGGTGACTTATGGGGACTCCACAACCAAGTAATGCCATTTTATCCTCTGGCAAGTGGGGGAGCTGGAGATTGAGTTCAACCACCTGGCAGATGAATCAATCATAAAAATTTAATAAAAACTCTGGATGTCAAGCCCTGTTTATCGCAGCACTATTTACAATAGCCACAAAATGAAAGCAACCTAAGTGTCCATTAGTAGATGGATGGATAAAGAAGATGTGGTACATATACACAATGGAATACTATTAAGCCATAAGAAGAAAATAAATCCTACTATTGCAACAACATGGATGGAGCTAGAGGGTATTATGCTCTGTGAAATAAACCAGGCAGAGAAAGACAAGTACCAAATGATTTCACTCATCTGCAGAGCATAAGAACAAAGCAAAAACTGAAGGAACAAAACAGCAGCAGACTTACAGAACCAAAGAATGGACTAACAGTTGCAAAAAGGAAAGGGACTGGGGAGGGTGGATGTTGAAGGAGGGAGAAGGGGAATAAGGGGAATTACGATTAGCACACATAACATAGGGGGTGGCATGAGAAGGCAGTATAGCACAGAGAAGACAAGTAGTGACTCTATAGCATCTTACTACACTGATGGACAGAGATTGTAATGGGGTTGGTGGTAGGGACTTGATAATGGAGGGAATATAGTAACCACAATGTTGCTCATGTGATTGTATTATTAATGATACCAAAATAAAACATAAAAAATAAAACACACACACAAAAAACCAAAAAACTCTGGATGTCAAAGCTTGGAGCACCTTCACTAGTTGACAACATTCTGCATGTCATCACAAAGAGTAGCTGAAAAGAGGTAATTCTATCTATAACTCTATGGGAGAGGATGACCAGAAACTCCATACTTGATCCACTACTAGACTTTTCCCTCTATATTTTTTCCTTTGGTTGGTTCTAATTTTTATCCTTTCCCTGTAATAAATATATCTATGAGAATAAAAATTTCTGTAAGTACTGGGAATCTCTATAGCAAATTACTGAATCTAAATGTGGTTCTGAGAAACCCCTGAATTCACTTTTGTTTTGAAAAGTCTTAAACAGACTTAGTAGTTTGGCTAATAATATATAATGAGTCAGAAAAATGAGGCAGCATAATATTACCAATTTGGGGATCTTGAATTATATATGCAGAGAAATTACCCCTCAAAAGTGAAATAAAAATAAAAAATATTAAAGACATACAAAAACAGAGAAAAATCACCAGCAGAACTGCTGTGCAAGAAATGTTAAAAGAAGTTCTCCAGGCAGAAGAAAAATTATGTAGGTCAGAAACTTGGATCTATATAAATAAAGTAAGGATATTGGAGAAGGAATAAATGAAGGAAAGATTGGATATTTTATTTCCCTTCCCTTATTCTTAATTGATCTAAAATATAACTTTTTAAAGTGATAATAATAACAATCTATTGGGAAATTATAGTATATAAATATGTGAAATGAATGACAGGAGGAAGGTCTTGGAAATACTCTGCTATAAAGTATCCATACTACACATAAAGTGGTATATTATCATTGGAAGGTAGACTTAGATTAGTTGTAAGTGTAGGTTTCAAATACAAAGGTAACCACTAAATTTTTTCAAAAGTTATATAATTGATATATTAACAGAGGGGATAAAAATGGAATAAAATAAAATGCTCATTTAAATCTAAAGAAGAAGAGGAAAATAAAGAAAAATGGCAATGAAAAGAAGTACTTACAAAAATGGTAGCTATTAATAAAAATATATTTGTTATCTCTTTAAATGGTAATGGTCTATATACATCAATTAAAAGGCAGCAATTTTTAGAAAAGATAAAAAGAACAACTATACATTGTCTATAATAAACTCACTTTAAATATAAAAGCACAGGTAAGTTATAAGTAAAGAGATAGAGGAAGATATACCATGCTAACACTGATCAAAAGAGGTGTGGAATACCTTGATCAAATTCACACAAAGAACAGAGAAAAGTATCAAGGAAAAAGAAGGCATGTCATTGTAATAAAGGAGTCAATTCTCCGAGAAGACATAAAAGTTCTTGAATTATATGTGAATTATTAATTATATGAGAATATGAAATACATGAGGTAAAAATTAGCAACACTGAAGAGAGAGAAATAGATAAATCAACTATTATAGTTGGAGACCCTTTTCTATGTAATTGATAGATTAAGCAGGCAATGAATCAGTGAGCTACTGAGTTGAATAGTATTATCAATAAAGTTGTTTTAATAGATATTTGTAAAATTGTTGCAGAAACTGTCAGGACACCGAGATGTTTGTCAAGAAACAGCATTTATTAGTGCTGCACTCGCTCAGTGGCCTACTATCCAAAGATGCAGTGGGGCCATGCCTTTTATACATTCACTACAAGGCTGGGGGTAGTCAGCACCCAGGAAACTTTGCCCTGGGAGCTCTTAGGTCACTATAGGTGCATTCAGGATGCTAGTTATATTTTAATCTATCTCTGTAAAGGTTACCGGGATGCCTTATTATAAACTAATTGGTTTCCATGACTATGATCAACAAGCTGTTCACTGAATCCCTGTGGGGGGAATACATTGTTACATTGTTTCAATCTCAGGCACTTGAGAACCTTGTGATTCTTCTACATTCCTGAAACCTCTACAGAAACTGTCTCCTTGGCTTCTTACCACACAATACTCCATCCAACAACTGAAAGTGCATTCTTCTCAATCTTATCTGGAATATTCTCCAAAACCAACTACACTGTGGGCCATAATACATGCTTGAACAATTTAAAGATTAGAAGTTGTCAGTGTTGAATTTTCCCTGAGCCCTGTGCTACTAGAAACTAGTGATGGTTTATAAATTCCCCCACACTCCCCACATTTTTTTTTTATAGAAATTGGCTTACTGCAGAAATATACCCTTCCCAATATTAACTAGATAAGACTCATGGATGCCCACTTGTTTACCTATGACACGGCCAGAAAAGACCCTCCAAATTTCCATTTTTTACACATAAATAATTAGTTGGATACTTTATCTCCTCTGAATTGATCAGAACAAAATGCTTGTTAACCATAATTTGGTTAAATTTTTCTCCATCCATCAGGCTCCTGAACTGTGACTGACTCTCCGTGTAAGCCAGCATACAACTAATCCTTAATAGCTCCCAATATTGGCTTACCTCAGTATAAAAAATCATTTACCTACTCTCTGATCACTCTACCTAGCTCATACCACTTACCCACACCAAGTGTTTTTAGCCTTTTTTACAGGCTCCCTTTATCAGGAACTTTCTGCTTGACCTTCAAAACTCTTGAAGATTTCAGTCTGAACCTTCTCACTATTGCAATAATCTCATTATCCCTCTTGCAAAACTCCTAGTTTCCTTCTACTACAATAATTCTTTCAAAGAATATATCACCTTGCCTAAGTCCATATTTGTTTCTTATTTGACAATATAAAGTGTGTTATCAAACCATGATAATTAAACTATAAATAACAAAAAGATAGCTGATACTAAACATCACAATTCTAAATAATACATGTATCAATGAAGAAGGCTTAAATGGCATTAAAAAAACATTTTGAAGTAAGTGAAAATAATATTACAATGTACCAAAATTTGTGGGGTCCAGAAAAAGCTCTTCTTAGAGAAAAAATCTATGGCATTAAAAGTGTATAACATAAAAGAGGAAAGATCTTATATCAGTAATCTAAGGTTCACTTTAGAAAACTAAAGGGGCAGAAAAAGCATTTTAAGCTTTAAGAAAGCTGACTACAACAAATAGTACAAATTAGAGAAGATATCAATGGAATAAAAACAGGAGCACAATAGATAAAATCAATATAAGTGAAAAATCAGTAAAATTGTAAAACTCTAGCCAGACTAACCAAAAGAAAAGAGAGAAGACACAAATTACCAGTATCATAACTTAAAGAAGGGTCATACTGTTTATCTCATGGACATTAAAAGAATAAGAATGCAATAAATAATGAAAACAAATGAAATACATCAATTATGTGACATATTAAACTCATACAAAAATAATCTAAAATATGCCTGTATCTATGTATGAAATTATAGCAATAAGAAGTAAATTCACTTTACCCTAATGAACATATTTGCATTTTGGATATCTTCTTTGATGAAGTGCTTGTACAAGTATTCTGGCCATTTTTATTGTTTTACTTTCCTATTTCTGAGTTTTAAGTGTTCATTACATATTCTGGATAAAATTCTTTATTAGAATGATTTTCAAATGCTTTCTCTTAGTTTATGGTTTGTCTTTGTATTAATAGACTTTATTTTTAGAGCAGAAAATTCACAGCAAAGTTGAATATAAGTTACAGAAATTTCCCATTTACTCCCTACCTCCCATATGACTACCTCCTTATCAACATTTCCTATCAGACTGGTTATGTATGTTACAATTGATGAACCTACAATGACATATCATTATCACCCAAAGTTTACAATTTTCAACTTTACATTAGGGCTCACACTTGTTGTTGTACATTTTATGGGTTTATACAAAAATGTGATGACATGTATTCACCATTACAGCATTATACTACTCTATTATATACTACTATATTATATACCACTGATAATCTTTTCTGCTCCACTTATTCATCCGTCTTTCCCAACTAACCCTGTCAGCCACTGATGTTTTTACTGTCTCCACAGTTTAGTCTTTTCCTCAAAAATTGTACATACACACACACACATATATCATAGAATTGGAAACATACATTATGTAGTCTATTCAGATTGTATTATTTCACTTGTTAATATGTATTTAAGTTTCCTTCATGTCTTTTATGCCTTCATGTCTCATTTCTTTTCAATGCTGAATATCTGATTGTCTAATATACCACAGTTGATTCACCTCCTACAGGATATCATGGACACTTCCAAGTTTTGGTAATTGTGGATAGAGCTGCTACACACAAACATGTACAGGGTTTTGTGCAGACTAAAATTTCAACTCATTTGGGTAAATCCTAAACTGTGCAATTGCTTGTCATATGATAAAAGTATGTTTAGTTTTGAAGAAACTGCCAAACTGTCTTCAAACGTAACTGCATCATTTTATATTCCCATTAGCAATGGATGAGAGCTTCTGTTGCTCCACATCCTTGCTGTCACTTCATGTTTGTTGATGTCCTGGTTTGGGCGGTTCTACTAAGTGTGTCATGGTAACTCATTATTTGAATTCACGTTCTTTTGATGACCTAGGATGTGGAAACATGTTTTCATCTGCTTATTTCCCATCTACATGTCTTCTTTGGTGCAATATAGATGGAGGTCTTTAGCCCATTTTTAAATTTTTTTTTCAGTTTTGAGATTTTAGAGTTCTTTTTTTTTATTGAGGTGTCATTGATATACACTCTTATGAAGGTTTCACATGAAAAACAATGTGATTACTACATTCACCCATATTATTGAGTCCCCCACCACCATATGCCATTGCAGCCACTGTCCATCAGTGTAGTAAGATGCCACAGAATCACTACTTGTCTTCTCTGTGCTACAGTGTTTTCACCGTGACCCACCCTGTACCATGTGTACCAATCATAATGCCCCTCAAACCTCTTCTCGCTCCCTCTCTACCTGCCCTCCCCACCCCTCCCCTTTGGTAACCGCTAGTTCCTTCTTGGAGTCTGTGAGTCTGCTGCTGTTTTGTTCCTTCGGTTTTGCTTTGTCGTTATACTCCACAAATGAGGGAAATCATTTGTTACTTGTTTTTCTCTGCCTGACTTATTTCACTGAGCATAATATCCTCCAGCTCCATCCATGTTGTTGCAAATGGTAGGATTTGTTTATTTCTTATGGCTGAATAGTATTCCACTGTGTATATGTACCACACCTTCTTTATCCATTCATCTACTGATGGACACTTAGGGTGCTTCCATATCTTGGCTATTGTAAATAGTGCTGCCATGAACATAGGGATGCATCTATCTTTTTGAATCTGAAAACTTTTCTTAGAGTTCTTTTTGTATTTTGAATAACAATCCTTCACAGGCATGTCTTTGCAAGTATTTTCTCCTAGTGTAGCTTGCCTTCTCCTTCCGTTGACAGTGTCTTTCACATAGCAGAAGTGTTAAATTTAATGAAGTTACGCTTATCAATTTTTTCTTTTCTGAATTGTCTTAAGCACTGCCAAATCCAAGGTCATCTAGAATTTCTCCTTTGTTATCTGCTAGGAATTTTATAGTTTTGAGTTGTACATTTAAATCTGTAATCTATTTTCAGTTAATTTTTGTGAAAGGTATAAGGTCCATGTTGGCTTGGCTTTTTATTCACTTAACAGAGACTTTCAAAGGGTAGACATTCTTATATTGATGAAGTTACATTTTCCAATATTTTTTCTTTTATGGATTGTACTTCCATTGTATATAAAAATATTTTGGGGACTTACTAGATCAAAAAGATTTTCTTCCATGTTTTCTTTATGAATTTTATAATTTTAGGTGTTATACTGAAAGCTATAATAAATTCTCAGTGATTTTCAATATATGGTGCCAGATATACATGATGCCAGGCATAGATTGAAGTTCTTTTTTATATATATTTGGGATTTCCAATATTTCCTATACTACATGCTGAAAAGGCATACATTTTTAGAATTCAACTTGAAAATAAAATGTAATTTTTATTTGAATAATAAAATCAAGAAACAAAAACTAAATTAAAAAAACTAAATCCCCAATATAGAATTTAACTTAGTGATGTCAGT
Organism: Smutsia gigantea; assembly: GCA_032199065.1. Lineage (NCBI taxonomy): Eukaryota > Metazoa > Chordata > Mammalia > Pholidota > Manidae > Smutsia > Smutsia gigantea. Next base: position 1,140,943 of record JAVSCE010015400.1, read on the forward strand.
TCAGGAAAATTTTGCAGATAAGATATAAACACCCATAACAACACAACATTATAAATGCTATCCAAACAGCTTTCCCTAAGCACTGGAAGGAGAGGGCAGAAGAGGCAAACTTTACATTACTTAAGTGATTCAGACAACTTTATAAAGATAGAAGTATGTTTGTGCAGCTTTGAAAATCAAATAAGAATTTTTCAATTGAAATAAGTATGAGACAGCTTTCCAAAGAGTAAGAAAACACTTGGTGAACAGCTTTTGTGTGAACATATATAATATGCCAACAAATTATTTGTAGGGCTAGAAAGAAACACTTTGTAAATTAAAATCTAGAGTTTGTAGGGGTGTAGGTATGAAACAGAGTAGAAAGCCAAGTAGGGAGTTTGTTAGATATTAGGGAACTTGGATTTTATTTAGAGGCCCCATGAGGATTATAAAAATAATAAAGGATACATCTTAAAAGACTCTATTAAACACTCTATTAAAACACTAAATATTCTATATTATTTCAAATTTTAAAATAAACTGCCTTTAAAATTCAATTCCTACATAGTATAAATGTCAAGAAATAAAGTAATTATTCAATCTTAAATATTGTTCTAAGTTTCATAAATTTCTTAGTTTAGTAGAAGGGGTGAATACTCATGGATTTGCTATATTCTTATGTGCTGTGTAACAGTAATATTATTGGTTTCAATCCTCATTTTATCAGTCAGAAATTGATGACTGGGTATAAACATCCGCAAATCAACTTTTTATTGATTACACTTCCCTTAACAAGACTGACACTAACCTGACCTCTGGCCATGAAATCAGACCAATTTTTATTTACACTTTATATATACATTTCTTATTAGACCTTGTTGGGATTTGGGAAAGTATTGTTGCATAATAAAAAGAACACTGGGATCTTGAGTCAGAAGATCTAATCCTGATATGTACACCATTAATTTCTTTTATAACTTTAAACATATTGCTTAACCTCTTGGTTTCTTTCAATGCTTTCTTATTTAAAATTATATACCTAGATAAATTCTAGGATCATTCCAGAACAAAATTCATGAACTATGGAAATGGAAGGTTTTTTTTTTTTTACCAGCAATATGTTTTCTTAAAATTTATAAGCATGTTAAAATTTGACAGTAATGTCAAAATAAACATGACATGAAATATTAAAGGTTATTGTCAGAGATCAAGATGAATGTTAGAAAACTAACCCACCACTTGATTAGAAAGTTACATTTCTTTAATTACATTAAAAAATAAAATTTTATTCAATGGCATGAACCATTTTGTATTTTATTAAGAAAGTTACCATTTTTATATTGAATTTCTTCTCTTTCAAACTGACTTTTCATTCACTATCCAAAAGCCAGTTATCCTAGATATTGTATATACATTGCAAAGTTCAGCAATATTTCCATTCATTCTGCTATACCTTTCCTCATTTAGGTCTCTGGTTGTATAGCTATGACAGGACAATACATCAGTCTACAACAGTTGCTGCTTTATTATTGTCAGTCCTCAAATGGATTGTAATAAATGATCTGTTAGGAACCCAGGTTGGACTTTGCAAACACAATGACATTTTACTGGCTCCTGTAGCTGAAAACCAATTGCAGGGAAATACAAACATGTATTAGAGAATATTTAAATCTATATTTAGTATTTAATAATATATTTAGTAAAGATTTAGTAAATCTTTTCAATTTAGTGTTCTGATAATGTTCAAATTTAAAAAAGTATCTTTTCTCAATCAATATACCCATACAAGTTATTTTTTTAAAGAAATCTCTATAATGGAAATTTTATGAACTGTATTAGAGTAGAAATTGAAAATCTTATGTCAGTTTGAGCTTTGTGGCACTCCTGAGACTATACAGTTTGTGGACATCTCTTTTACAAATGTCCCTGTATAACATTGAACATAACCATGCTGAAGCTTTACTCACTGGGGATTTTAAGATATAAAAAGCAAGGACTCAATGAGAACTAGCAAGCTAATGTTTCAATGTTTACCAGCAAAAGAAATTCATCTCATCTCAGTCACAAAACAGACCTGAAATTTCTTTGGCTACCACATAAGAAATTGTATCATTTGGCAACTTAAAAAGGTATAAAAATATGCAGGTTCCTCTTCAAATTTTGATTTATGAAAGTTTTTATAATAAAAAGTGAAAGAATATAAATATACAAAAGGCCTAAAAATAAACCCATAGGCTTTAGATAATTAAAAAATAGTAAAATCTACCAAGAGATAGTGTAGTTTTCTCTGTAAGATTGTTACACTTTAATAGATCAAATGTTTGCATGAAATTATAAAATGTAAAATAAAAATTGATAATTCTGATATCCAAAATATTTGCTTCATCATTTGAATAATAAAACAAAGAAATTTTCCCACTAAACTGCTAAAATGAAACTTTGAGAGGAAATAGTAGTACTTTATGAAAGTTCCAGTTTTCATATATACTTCTCAATATCATTTACTTATGTAATAATTATAAAAGAAGTCAAATTTAAACTAGAGATTGAAGTATTTGAATTACAAAATAGATGAAATATCAGAAATGAATTTGGCAACAGTGTGCTGTGGGACTTAATGTATAAATATTTTCTAAATTACCCAAGATATTTAAGGATTTCAAATCATATACAACTGAAGAATTATCAAATATAAACCTAAAAACCACTATTTGAGCTATCTAAAGACCATTCTCCTAATGCAGTTTTCCTAAATCTCAATAAAAGAGTTATATTTTTATATCCCCTAAATCTTGCTCAAATAGTGCAAGTAGCAAGAAGAGGTATTAGGTTCCTGGGGTTCTTGTTCTCAGAAATTAAACTTCTTATCTCTAGTAAATGCTTTGGAGAAGCATCCCTTATCTTTTTAACATAAAATGTACTTAACGATAACTTGGAAAAGAGCTACTGTTTATATAGAAGATAGGGACTCTCTGGCTGTTTTCCAAGATTTTGATACTCTATTTTGGTACAAGGAAAGAAATTAATTTAAGATTGCTGAGATTAGTAAATAATCAATATAAAATATATTATTCCTCCAACATATACTCAGTTAAGCTTATAAATATTCTTATCAGCTTAACTTGGTAGTTTGAAAGTAAAAATATTTCATATGTTGAGTTATGTTTATATTTTAAACTTATGTTGATATTTTTCATAAAGAGAGCAAAGATTTCAAGATTGCTTATTGGTACAGGTTCATAAGTCTAATTTCTTCCACATAGTAGCACTAAAGCAACCAATTTTAGAAAAATATATATTTTTCTCACTTGAAATTCTAGAATTACTTAAAGGTAGTAAGCATTTATAATCTAACATTTTATAAATGAAATTCTTGTAACAAAGTTAGTTAAAAATTCATATAATGTTATACACATTTATGTCTAATGTATAATTTGGGGATTGTTTACAAGAATGACTGAAAGCTCGCTAACTAGATTTGAAATAATGAATGAGTTGATTGACTAATGAAGAAAGATAGTATATTTATATATAGGACACTTTTTGCTTTTCCTTTTCATTATATTATCCAGAAAATCACATTTATTTAATAAAATAGAGTACATTGTGGTTATTTACTAAGGTAACCCTTGAACAGTATTGATGATTCTTAAAATATGTTTAAGAGTGATTCTAAAATAAGAAAGTCCAGGAATAATAGCTGTGTTCATGTTTCATTTGTGGTTTCTACGCTCACTTACCATTTAATCTTGAGAAAGTCTTTGTGCCTCAGTGAGATTTCAAGGTACTTTATTTATTTATTTATTTATTCATTCATTCATTTATTTATTTTAACCTGCCTTTGTCTTTACTTATTTTATTTTATTATTATTTTTTTAATTAAGGTATTATTGATATACACTCTTATGAAGGTTTCACATGAAAAAACAATATGGTGACTACTTTTACCCATATTATCAAGTCCACACCCATACCCTAATGCAGTCACTGTCCATCAGTGTAGTAAGATGCCCTAGATTCACTGTTTGCCTTCTCTGTGCTACACTGTTTTCCCCGTGACAACCCACACCATGTGTACTAAATGTAATACCCCTCAATCCCCTTCTCCCTCCCCACCACCCACCTTCCCACAACCCTCCCCTTTGGTAACCACCAGTCCCTTCATGGAGTCTGTGAGTCTGCTACTATTTAGTTCCTTCAGTTTTGCTGCACTGTTATACTCCAAAAATGAGGGAGATCATTTGGCACTTGTCTTTCTCTGCCTGGCTTATTTCACTGAGCATAATACCCTCCAGCTCCATCCATGTTGTAGCAAATGGTAGAATTTGTTTCTTTCTTATGGCTGAATAGTATTCCATTGTGTATATGTACCACGCCTTCTTTATCCATTCATCTACTGATGGACACTTAGGTTGCTTCCATATCTTGGCTATTGTAAATAGTGCTGTGATAAACATAGGGGTGCATAGGTCTTTTTTAATCTGAGAAGTTGTATTCTTTGGGTAAATTTCAAGGAGTGGGATTCCCGGGTCAAATGATATTTTTACTTTTAGTTTTTTGAGGAAACTCCATATTGCTTTCCACAATGGTTGAACTAGCTTGCATTCACACCAGCAGTGTAGGAGGGTTCCCCTTCCTCCACCTCCTCACCAGTATTTGTTGTTCTAAGTCTTTTGGATGGTCGCCATCTTTACTGGTATGAATTGATATCTCATTGTGGTTTTAATTTGCATTTCTCTGATGATTAGTGAAATGGAGCATCATTTCATGTGTCTTTTGGCCATCTGAATTTCTTTGGAGAATTGTCTCTTCATATCCTCTGCCCATTTTTTAATGGAATTATTTGCTTTTTGGGTGTTGAGGTGTGTGAGTTCTTTATATATTTTGGATGTTAACCCCTTGGCAGATATGTCATTTAGAAGTATTTCTCCCATACTGCAGGATGCCTTTTTGTTCTGTTGATGATGTCCTTTGCATACAGAAGCTTTTAGTTTGATGTAGTCCCATGTGTTTATTTTTGATTTTGTTTCCCTTACTCGAGGAGGTACGTCAGGAAAAAGTTGCTCATGCTTATATTCAGGAGATTTTTGCCTATTGTCTTCTAAGAGTTTTATGGTTTCATGACGTACATTCAGGTCTTTGATCCATTTCAAATTTACGTTTGTGTGTGGGGTTAAACAATAATCCAGTTTAATTTTCTTCATGTAGCTGTCCAGTTTTGATAACACCAGTTGTTGAAGAGGCTCTAATTTCCCCATTGTATGTCCATGGCTCCTTTATCATATATTAATTGACCATATATGGTTGGATTTATATCAGGGTTCTCTAGTCTGTTCCATTGGTCTATGGATCTGTTCTTGTGCCAGTATCAAATTGTGTTGATTACTGTGGCTTTGTAGTAGAGTTTCAAGTTGGGGAGCATAATTGCCTCAGCTTTATTCTTCTTCTCAACATTACTTTGGCTATTCTGGGTCTTTTCTGGTTCCACATGCATTTTAGAACTATTTGCTCTAGTTCACTGAAGATGCTGTTGGTATTTTGGTAGGAATTGCATTAAATTTGTAGATTGCTTTAGGCAGGATGGCCATTTTGACAATATTAATTCTTCCTATTCATGAGCACGGGATGTGTTTCCATTTATTGGTATCTTCCTTAATTTCTCTCAGGAGTGTCTTGTAGTTTTGATAGTATAGTTCTTTCACTTCCTTGGTTAGGTTTATTCCTAGGTATTTTATTCTTTTTGATGCAGTTGTGAATGGAATTGATTTCCTTTTCTCTTTCTGCTACTTCATTGTTAGTATATAGGAATGCCACAGATTTCTGGTGTTAATTTTGTTTCCTCCAACTTTGCTGAATTCAGATATTAGTCCAGTAGTCTTGGAGTGGATTCTTTAGGGTTTTTCTTTATGTACAATGTCATGTCATCTGCAAACAGGGACAGTTTAACTTCTTCATTGACAATCTGGATGCATTTTATTTCTTTGTGGTGTCTGATTGCTGTGGCTAGGATCTCCTGTACTATGTTGAATAGAAGTAGGAAGAGTGGGCATCCTTGTTGTATTCCAGATCTTAAAGGAAAACATTTCAACTTCTCACTGTTAAGTATAATCTTGGCTGTGGTTTGTCATATATGGTCTTTATTATGTTGAAGTACTTGCTCTCTATATCCATTCTGTTGAGAGATTTCATCATGAGTGGGTATTTATTTTTTTCAAATGCTTTTTCAGCATCTATGGAGATGATCATGTGGTTGTTATGCTTCTTTTTATTGATTTGGATGACATTGATGGAATTACAAATGTTGTACCATTCTTGCATTCCTGGAATATATCCTACTTGATCATGATGGATGATCTTTTTGATGTATTTTTCAATTCGGTTTGCTAATATTTTGTTGAGTATTTTTGCATCTATGTTCTTTAGGGATATTGGTCTGTAATTTTCTTTTTTTGTAGTGTCTTTGCCTGGTTTGGGTATTAGGGTGCTGCTGGCCTCATGGAATGGGTTTGGAAGTATTCCCTCTTCTTTTACTCTGGGAAACTTTAAGGAGGATGAGTATTAGCTCTTCACGAAATATTTGATAAAATTCACTGGTCAAGGCATCTGGTCCAGGGATTTTGTTCTTAGGTAGTTTTTTTGAGTACCAATTCAATTTCATTGCTGGTAGTTGGTCTGCTCAGATTTTCTGTTTCTTTCTGTGTCAGCCTTGGAAGGTTATATTTTTGTAGAAAGCTGTCTATTTCTTCTAGGTTTTCCAGTTTCTTAGCATATAATTTTCCTAGTATTCTCTAATAATTCTTTGTATTTTTGTGGTGTCCATAGTGATTTTTCCTTTCTCATTTCTAATTCTTTTTATGTGTGTAGACGCTCTTTTTCTCTTGATAAGTCAGGCTGGGGGTTAATCTATTTTGTTTATTTTCTTGAAGAACCAGCTCTGCTTTCACTGATTCTATTGTTTTATTCTTCTCGATTTTGTTTATTACAGCTCTAATGTTTATTATGTCCCTCCATCTACTGACTTTGGGGCTCATTCATTCTTCTTTTTCTAATTTTGTTAATTGTAAGTTTATACTTTTCATATGGGATTGTTCTTCGTTCCTGAGGTGGGCCTGAATTGTAATATACTTTCCTCTTAGCACAGCCTTGCCTGCATTGCACAGATTTTGTAGTGTTGAATTATTGTTCTGATTTTTCTCCATATATTGCTTTATCTCTGTTTTTGTTTGGTCATTGATCCATTGGTTATTTAGGAGCATGTTGTGAAGCCTCCATGTTTCTGTGGGATTTTTCATTTTCTTTGCATAATTTATTTCTAGTTTTATACCTTTGTGGACTGAAAAACTGGTTGGTACAATTTCAATATTTTTGAATTTACCAAGGCTCTTTTTGTGGCCTAGGATATGATCTATTCTTGACAATGTTCCATGTGCATTTGAGAAGAATGTGTATTCTGCTGCTTTTGGGTGTAGAGTTCTGTTGCTGTTAGGTCCATTTGTTCTATTGTGTTGTTCAGTGCCTCTGTCTCCTTACTTATTTTCTGTCTGGTTGATCTGTCCTTCAGAGTGAGTGGGGTGATGAAGTCTCCTGGAATGAATGCATTGCATTCTATTTCTCCTTTTAATTCTGTTGGTATTTGTTTCATATATGTAGGTTCTCCTATGTTGTGTGCATAGATATTTATAATGGTTACATCTTCTTGTTGGATTGACCCCTTTATCATTATGTAATGTTCTTCTTTGTCTCTTGGGACTTTCTTCGTTTTGAAGTCTATTTTGTCTGATACAAGTACTGCAACTCCTGCTTTTTCTCCCAATTACTTGCATGGAATATATTTTTCCATCCCTTCACTTTTAGTCTGTGTATGTCTTTGGGTTTGAAGTGAGTGTCTTGTAGGCAGCATATAGATGTGTCTTGTCTTTTTATCCATTCAGTGACTCTATGTCTTTTGTTTGGTGCATTCTGAACATTTACATCTAGGGAGATTATCTAGGTATGTACTTATTGCCATTTCAGGCTTTAGATTCGTGGTTACCAAAGGTTTAAGGTTAACTTCCTTACTATCTAAGAGTCTAACTTCACTCACTTAATATGCTATTACAAACACAGTCTAAAGGTTCTTTTTTCTCCTTTTTTTCTCCATTCTTTTTTATATAAGGTATCATATCTTCTACTCTTTGTTTATCCCTTGATTGACTTTGAGGATAGTTGATTTAATTTGGCATTTGCTTCATAATTAACTGTTCTACCTTCTTTACTGTGGTTTTATTACCTCTGATGACAGCTATTACACCTTAGGAACACTTCCATCCATAGCATCCCCTCCAAAATACACTGTAGAGATAGTTTGTGGGAGGTAAATTCTCTCAGCTTTTGCTTATCTGGAAATTGTTTACTCTCTCATTCATATGTAAATGATAATCTTTCTGGATAAAGTATTCTTGTTTCAAGGCCCTTCTGCTTCATTGCATTAAATACATCATGCCACTCCTTTCTGGCCTGTAAGGTTTCTGCTGAGAAGTCTGATGATAGATAGCCTGATGGGCTTTGGGCTTTGCCTTGTATGTGATCTTATTTCTCTCTCTGGCTCTTTTTAATAGTCTGTCCTTATCCTTGATCTTTGCCACTTTAATTACTATATGTCTTGGTGTTGTCTTCCTTGTGTCCCTTGTGTAGGGAGGTCTGTGTACCTCCATAGCCTGGGAGACTATCTCCTTCCCCAGATTGGGGAAGTTTTCAGCAATTACCTCCTTAAAGACACATTTTCTATCCTTTTTTCTCTCTCTTCTTTTTCTGGTACGCCTATAATGCGAATATTGTTCCGTTTGGATTGGTCGCTTTTAAAAATTTCCATTCTTTGTTTCATTTCTGATATTGTGTTCCATAATGATTGGATCTCTGACTGGAATTCATCCCTGTGTTCTTAAATATTTTTTTGTTCCTCCATGAGTATGTTAATTATTTTTATTTTGAAATCCCTTTCATGCGAATTCATAAGGTCAATTTCTTTTGAATTTTTCTCATGGGGGTTGCATCCATAGTTTTACTTCGACCAGGTTCCTTTAGCATTTCATATTTGTATATGTCACCTTTTAGTGGCCAGAAGCTCTATTCTCTGGAGCTGCTTAGCTCCTGAAGCAATGTCAGGGTCACAGGGGAGTGGTTTTGGTGCCTGGGAGAGGAAACACCTGCTTCCTGCTTCCTGGTTGCTATGCCTGTTGTCACTGGCAGAACCAGTGAGCTAAGCACACAGGTGTAAGCCTCTGTTCTTTGCCTTTGTAGTTGTAGACAGTGCTTCCCTCTGGCTGGCTTAATGCTAGGATAGGGTTTGCTGTTTTGTGAGCCAGGTGGGGTTGCCTGGAAGAAAAGCTCAGTAGGCTGTGTATCATGGAGGAGGTCCTTGGAGCTCTCTCACAAGCCAGGGAACTGGAGCTCCTGAAGACCGTGAAAATTCCCAACCTGCTGGGCAGAGTGCACTGGGACAATTTCGTCTACCTGTCCTTTCTCCTGAGCAGTAACTGTGCAATTCTTGCCCCTTTAGCAACCCTCTTGCTGTTAGGAAGTCTCTCAGACTGCCACCTTTCTTTTGTCCCAGAGTAGCTGGATATGGATCCCTGCTTTCCACAAGCAGCTGGAATCTCAGTCTCTCCAGGTATTCTGCCTGTCTTAGCTTTCCAACCCCCTAGTCATGCGAGTACCATGAAAACTCCATGAAATGTAGGTTTGTGCTCCCATATTAGATCTCCAGAGTTAGGTATTCAACAGTCCCAGGCTTCTGCTCCCTCCCCGCTTTGTTTCTCTTCCTCCCGCTGGTGAGCTGGGCTGGGGGAAGGGCTTGGGTCCTGCAGGGCCATGGCTTTGGTACATTACTCTGTTCTGTGAGGTTTATTCTTTTCTCCAGGTGTATGCAGTTTGGCACAATCCTACTTCCTGTTGCTCTGTCACCATTAGTTGTGTAAATTATATTTTCGTATTGCATGCAGTTTTAGGAGGAAGCCTCTGTCTCACCTCCCACGCTGCCAGTCCTTAGTCCACTCCTGCTCAAGTTACTTTAATGGTAGAAAATATGTGTACAAGTGGCAAAGTTATTCTTTGGTGTAGGCTAAAACCAGGAACCAAAACATTTTCTTGTTATAAGTTAGCTAGTATCCTGAACTTATAGACACAAAACATTACCACTTTGAGCAATTTAGGTGCTTACTTGATAGATGTTTGAGTTTACCTTGTATTTCACATAGTGAAAGGAAAAAATAAATATTAAGGATGGAATTAAAATCCATTATGACTATATTTGTGATGATATATGTAATATTTGGGAGTTTTTTTCCCTTAATATTGTAGAGGTAAAATTCATTCATATGACCACATGTTGTAACTCATTGTTAATTTTGTATGGTGTTCCATTGTTTGATATTTTTTTCATCCATTTTCTTGTCAGCCTACACTTGCTTGTTTATAGATATTTGGGTTTGTTTAGTTTTTTTCTGACTGAAACAGTGTACATATTTCCTGCAGTACATGTTATTTCCTGATGCACATGAGTAAGTGTTTTTCTTTAGTTTATCACTAGAAGAGAAATCTCTCAATTATATAGAAGGAGATTTTCAATCTAATAAACTGCCAAAGTGTATCCAAACATATGTTTAGTAGATTTCACTCCCACTAGTAATGTTTCATAAACATTATGGATCCACTTTCTCAATAACATTTGTTGTTGTCAGACTTTAAATTTTTTCCCAATGAATAGATACAAAATGGTATCCATTTTTTAGCCTCAGTTGCATTTGTCTGATCACCAGTAGGATTCAATGTGAGTTTGATTGTTGGCCATATTTATGTTATACAATGAAACATTTCTAAGTAATATTTTATCATACTATGCTCTAGGAAAATGTAAAACAAGTGAAAAATAAAGTATTCATTGTGTCACTATAAGGTTGATTATAAATGTTATGTTAGATAAAACATTTTTCCAAGTGAAAGACACTTTAGTTCTTTGCCACATAGGAGAGATAGTAAATAACTAATAGATGAATCTATTTTACCTGAATGAGCTGAATTCTTTGACTTTATTTATTCAATTACTTCTCCTATCTTCCTGGAATTTTCTTTTTACATTTATCATGTTTAGAATAAACTTCTTTTATTTGATCTTTCTTCTGTGAATAACATATGTCTCTTCAACCAAAATTTGTATTGCAACTCATCAGTGCTATTTTTATTGCTTTTTAATATTATGTCTCTTTTAATTTGTTTATTACTGGAATTGGCTTATTCCTGGCTCACCATGCCTATATTTTTAGACTCCTTAGCAGTTGTCAAATTCATAATAACAACGATTGTCTTGGATTAAAATTTTTATGTTATTATTCCTCTTCACAAACTGAATACTTTTTGTTCTATCCTACAACAAATTAAATGTCCTACATTTTTCTTTTGTACACTTTTAAGAAATTATAACTCAGCTTTTTTTTTTATCAAACTCTGTATCTTGTAGATTTTGAACACCCGTGCAGAATTAACAGTGTATTTTTTCATTGAAGTATAGTTGATATATAATATTATATTGGATTCAAGTATACAACACAGTGATTCAAAAGTTTCACACATTATTAAATCCTCACCCCAACTAGTGCCGTTACTGTCAACATAGAAAGATGTTACAGAACCATTGACAGTATTCTCCATGCTGCACTTCCAACCCCATGACCAACTTATATTATGATTGAAATTTTTGTGCCTCTTTATCTCCCTCATCCACCTCAACTCCTCCTCCATGGCAACCACCAGCCACTTCTCAGTGTCTATGAGTCTACTGATGCTTTATTCATTTTGTTTTGTTTTGTTTACAGATTTAACAGATAAGTGAAATCATATGATATTCTTTTGATGCGGGATATTTTGCCAAATTTAATTAAAATCTTGCTCTTCTCATATCACTTGCCAGGTTGATAATAGTAACACTAATGTCATGGATGAGATTCTCAAAGATTAAGTTGATAATTCTAGAAAACAGTACCAACTATGGAAAAGGTTCTTTGCCCTAAAACACTTATGCATGCTTACAAACTTGGTTAAATATGAGTGATTTTTGAACAAGTGGTAGGGATCAGAATTACCTTCTTTCACCAGAGATGCAATTTTAGCAAGTGTCAGTGAATTTGGGCCTGTGAAATAGGGGAAAAAGTTGGGGCACCTACCCAACTAATGTGTTAGTGAACAATTAATGTGTATGGTGCTTTGGCAAGAAACACTACACTTGGTGAAAGATCTTATAAGCATAAATCATAAATAATTTTCCTCTTTAAAAAGTAATCTACTCTAACTTAAGTTATATCACATAATTAGACTCAATGTTTTTATCCAAATTTACTGATCCTTTTCTTAGTTGGTAACATCCAGTCACCCAGCTTTCATTACTCATAATACTCCTGAAAACACACCAAAATATGTACAAATTTGCATGTGTAACTGTGTTAAGGAAGGGATTATCTTTGAATATATTCCAGCTTAGAGCCAGAATCACAGTAGTTTGGACTACACAGGAAGCAATTGCATGGGGAACAAGATAAAACTTTAGAGGTTTCAAGGAAAGTTGGTTACTAGAAGGGCTGGAGACCTGGGAGGTGAGAGGTTAGGGGAAAGATCAAAGACCTAGGCCCTAGTTCCCACTGTGCCAGGGGGTTTCTCTATGACCCTCAGAAGTCACCAATGGTTTCTGAGCTCAATTATCCTGTTTGTTCAAGAATGCTTTGAGCTATGTCTCCTGATGATGCTGGGTTTCTTGTTCACAGAGTCAAAGAATGAACTTCACAAACATTCAAGATAGGCAAGCAAGGGAGAGGCTTTTATTTAGAGACAAAGCAATAGGACACAGCTCCAGATGCACACCAGGAGGGGACAAAGAGTCTGTGGTTAGGCATTGTCTAGGGGTTTATATATTTAGGTTTACCTGAGGTGTTTAGTTATTATTGTTCCCAGCCTGAATGCTGCCTTTTTGTTTCAACCAATCCCATTGAAAATTGCCTATATTGCTAATTTGGTATTTCTATGCTGAAGAATTTGTGTGACTCTGACTTTGCTCAATGTTTAACATAGTTTTGGTAGGAGTCTCTCTGTACATTGTAACATTGTTCTGACCATAATTATTCTGTTTTGCTTCTTCCTGAGGCCCTAACCCTACTCTGTCTAAACCCACAGTACCTGTCTCAGTAAGACATTTCTAAATCTCATTGGAAGTACATAGGATCAAGAAATTGATATTGGTAAATAATAAGCAATGTGCAATATATTTATATTCTTTTTAAAATTTGGTATATATATATATGTAATTTTAAGATTTTCATTGGAGCAATTATTAGTACCTCTATTATGTCACATAATTGCCATTTGTTTTTTTATGGTTGTCTTAGGTAGAAAGATAAACATGATAAGCTGGGGAAAGGGAAGATAAAGTTCAAGGAAAAACTGCCCAAACTGCCCAGGTAGGGGAGTCACATGTGAGGACAAAAAAAGCTTCACTTGGAAATAACTTCTTTGCCTATTAAGACTAGGCTAGACTGGTCCCAACCTGATTCCAACATGGATGCAATAGAACAAAACTAAAAACTGCCCAAAATACCCCTCATAGTAGTAAAGGACATACACACTCATAGGGAAGGCTAAATGATTGACCTGTCAATCAAATAACCCAATCTTGTCAATCAAAGAGGCTCCTCTTAAGTCAGAATGCAACATAAAGTCCTCATGCCTAATGGATAGGGGTCTTTGTCTACCTTGACTCTCACTCACTCCTCTCTTGCAGTGTATTCAAACAAATCTTTCAGTTTGCTTTGCTATTGTGTCTCTGCATTTCAATTACTTGTTGCAGAGGGGACAGAACTGAGAACAATCTTAGGCTGTAACAGTTGGGATAATAAATATCTAGCTTCTTACCAGTTTTGATGATCATAATACAGTGTTGTCTATATTCACTCAACTGTCCACATTTCTAAGACCTATTTATTACTTGTTGCAAGTTGGTGCCCTTAAGCTCTTTACCCCCTCATCTCAGCCCCTGGTAACCACCATTTTACTCTCTGTTTTTACAAGTTTCATTCTTTTTAAATTCCACATATAAATGATCTTATACACTATTTGTCTTTCTCAGTCTACTTACCTCACTTAGCATAATGTTCTCAAGGTTCATCTGTATTGTCTCTCTTTTGCAATTTCTCTTCTAAAAAATTCTCTTAAGCATTTTTTTTTAGAGCAGGATGGTTTACCTTACTGAGAATGTTTTTTCCTTTACCTTCATTCTGGTGAATGCTTTTGGTGAATATAGTATAGAGAACAGGGAAATTTTATAGCCAGGATTCTCACCTCCCCTCATTTTAATATCACCCATGATATACATAACAGAGCCTACGTGCATACCAGTGGGCAGTAGGATGTTTACCAGGGATAGAGCCACCTGGAGCAAACTTATCAGTCACTGAAGTACTGGCCCAGGGAAGGGTTCAAGAGGAAACACACAAGCCACCTTCATTATTTGGTCAGGTGTCTGCCAGCCACCATACAGAACAACCCACAGAGTTCCTCCCCATGCTAGGGGCAGGGGAGTAGAGAGTTTAGAGAGCAGACAGAGGAAGGCAGGATAGAGGAGCCCCAGAGCCAGCAGAGACTGAGAAAGAGAATGTCTTTGCTGCTTGTAGGTAGCCAGATGACCGCCCTGAGAATAAACTTGGTATGAACCCCTATGAGCCCCTAACACTCCATTGTCATAATTCGGTCTCAGCCAATTATAGTGAACTTGCCCAGAGTGGGGAACCCTTGCCTCCTGAAGCAACATATAAAATTTTGGGTTGAAAGGTTTTTCTTAGGACATTAACAGTGTTGTGTTATTGCCTTCTGATTTCCATGGTTTCTGATGATAAATTTACATTCATTCATATCATTATTTTACTATACATAATGGAGAATTTTCTTTGGATGGTTTTAAGTTTATTTTTTCTTTGATTTTCAGAATTTGATTTGATTACAACATTTTGGGTGTGGTATACTTCAAGTTAACCTAGAGTTCAAAGAACATCTCAAATCTGTAAGTTTATTCATTTTTCCAAACTTTATTTAGGAAGTTTGCAGACATTACTTCTTAATGGTTTTTCCTTCCACATACCATTTTTTCTCTCTTTATAGGACACAAATAATAGATCTTTTGTTATTCTCCCACAGGTTCCTGTGGCTCTATTTAAATATTTTTATTTTATACAGATTGAATCGTTTATATTGAGCCATCTTCAAGTTCATTGACTCTTTATTACCTGTCTTCTGTTACTGAACTCATCAAGGAACTTTTAATTTTGTTATTTCAGTTCTAAAATTGGTAACTTTTATAACTCTCTTCTGAGGCTTTCTAGCTTTCTTTTCATTTTATCAGCAATGAACCAAGGGTAATTCTGACTGATCTCTCCACATTTCTACATGAGGAGGGGTGATTTATATTCTCTCTTCATGTTTCCAGAGACATATAAATACCTAATCACTTTAGCTTATATATACAAATACAAGTGTAGGTTCATGTATTTCTATTTGCTCCCTAAGTAATTTTAGAATATATATATATTAATTCATTTTCTTTTCTCTTTTAATTTCATTTCATAAAATGAAGGTCAACTTTATTTCACTTGAAAAACTCTCAATTATATTATATCCATACAGTTTTTATATGTTGTAACTCTGCCTCAAAAAAAATTTTATATTTAGAGCTTTTATAACTTGCAGTGGCTTGAAAATTAATGGATTTAAGTTGGTTAAGTTGACTGTGGAAATGAATGTGACAGCTACAGAATAAGATATACAATATTGCTATTTCTTCTATTTCCCTTTGATTTTTATACAAGTATGACAGATTCACATATAACCAACTTTAAGATGACTCAGTGTAAGAAAAACACAGCACTCACACACACACAAACACACAAGTCTAAATTGGAAAAATATATACATTTACTAAAATGAACTCTATTTCTTCTATTCTTGGAGAAGTGAATGAATAAAAGTTTTGGCTGCCCAATATTTTTGAGCAGTTAAACAGTACTGAGGTATTACATGGTCAAATGCCAGAGCAATTTAGAAAGTCTTAAAAACACAGACATGATAGATCAGAGGATTTGTGTGGAAAGAAAAATCTATACCACTGCTTTTTATGTTTTATCTGACAACTAAATAGCCTCCATTAAAAAGAGTAATACAGTGTTATGTAAACCACAGATGATATTTATAAAGTTTTAATTGTTTTCATTTATAGATAACATGGAATTATATTTATACTATAACAAAATACATAGAACACTTTTTTATTTAAAAAGTTATGAGCTAAAATTACATAGGAAATTAATTTAAAAACTTGTTAAATATCCTCACTTATTTCTGAAAGTCACACTTTTCCATTACATGCCAGAAAATATTTTGGTATAATGTCTACATCTTAGCATCTTTTAAGATAAAGTCTATGTAATTTTTTATGTCCTAAAGTTTAATAAATTGATTATTTTATAAAGAAATGTATATCATATCCAAAAAGCAAAGCAAAATAAAATGAGTTAAGATGAATGTTGCAAATATATAAAATACTTTATGACAAAAATATTGAAGAGCTTTAACCACCGCCATGACAGGCTTCAAATCCCTTTAAAACTTAAGTAGACCAAAGTTTCAGTTTCCCAGTAAAACCCATCCCAGTTCCAGTCAGCACACCAGCCGCAAGACATGGGCAGCCAATCACCAGCCAGCATGCCACCTGGCGAGACTAAGGTGGTTGCACAGTCAACGGTGAGGAGGGACCCATAGATGATGCGCCAATCACCTATGTCCACATACCCCTAAGAATGAACCCAGCCAACCAGGTTGTAAGTCACCTGCCCCATTCAGGAAAGCCTCAATCGTGCTTAAAAGGCCTGTGTGCCTACTCTAGGGGGTGGCCATTACTCTGCATGGTCGACCCCAGCATGCTGGTTTCTGCTCTAAAGTAAAGGTACTCCTTGATTTTCATCCATGGTGTGTCTTGGTCATTGCACCCCAATTCACGGACCCTTCAAATATATTTTAAAATATAACTGTTCATGCATACATGAAAACCTGATGAAAAAAATGCAGTTATACATAATATGATAATATTTCCATATTTGTATGAAAAATTCTAATTTCACATTTCTTACCAGAATATTTGGTCATTTAACAGATGTTTACTGATTCCATACAATGTAAAACCTTTATTTCTAGGACAGGTAATAAATGAATAATAAAATAAACATTCTAAATATTTGAAAAAATAAGTAATAGTAATAGAAAAATAAAAAAGTAACAGAATAAATAACATAGTAATAAAAATAAATAAATAATGTATCCCAAGTATATATTGTTATTTTTCCAAAATTGTAGTATATGAATTTTTTCTTTTGTCAACTTATGTCCTGCCCATAGTTAAGCATATGGAAATAATTTGACCTCATCAAAATGAGAAACAGAAGCGAAAATCTATTTACTTTCAGGAGAAATGTTTACTTTAGTGCTTAAGTATGAATATAGAAAAATAATAATTCCCAAGATGTGAGTTATGAAACTGTTATTTAATAAAATCAAGTGAATAGCTTTCTGTAGGACTCACATAACAATCCTTTATTATAGCAATATAATTTTTCATGTCCCAAGAGGCAAAGAGTATCATCTAATAGAGTTTCTTTTTCTTTTTTCTTTTCTTTCTTTCTTTCTTTCTTTCTTTTTCTTTCTTTCTTTTTCTTTCTTTCTTTCTTTCTTTCTTTCTTTCTTTCTTTCTTTCTTTCTTTCTTTCTTTCTTTCTTTCTTTCTTTCTTTCTTTCTTTCTTTCTTCTTTCCTTCTTTCTTTTTCCTTCTTTCTTCCTTCCTTCATTCTTTTGTTCATTTGTTCATTCCTTCCTTCTTCCTTCCTTCCTCCCTCCCTTCCCCCTCCCTCGCTCTATCACTTCCTTACATCACTTCCTTCCTTCCTATCTTTACTCTCCCTTTCTCTCTCTCCCTCCCTCCCTCCTTCTCTCTCTCTCTCTCTTTCTTTCTTTCTTTAATATGTATGTTTATTTTGGAAACAGAAATGTTTATTCTACAAATGATCCATAATTCATAATATTACCCATCTTTTTTTTTGTGAAGATAAACCTATTGTTTTCATTTTATCTTGTTAACACTCAGAAAAAAATTATTTCAGCAGGGGATATATTAAAAATCATTAAAAAACAAATAAAAATATTTTTGCTTCATTTTTACTTGTCTCTCCTCTACTTACCTCACTTGTCTAATCTGAGACAAGCCACTGCCAGGTTTGTGCTTAATAAGCAAGTTCACCTACAGTTTCCAAGACAAACTGGGGAAAGAGAGTTGATGCTAAATGTTGCCCACCCTTAATGAGCAGAAAACATCAGGTACAGATTCATACAACCTGGAGAAAGTTTGGTTCTAATAGACACAAAGACCACTCAAGCAGGTAAGTACTCATTGGCCATTTGAGAAAATCTATTTCCCTGACACCTCAAGAGAGGTCAAATTAACAAAGAGGTATCTGAGGCTCCTCCACTCCTGAGACTGAGAAAAGCTTAGGGAATGTGGAACCACAGAATTTCCTCCTGGAGCTAGTTCCTCCAAGGTAACTAGCAGTCTGACAATGAGTAAATCCTGCCCAGGGAAGTAATAAACAGCACATCGAACAGGGCCCCCAAATTAGAGGTGTGAGTATCAAATAAAATTCTAAGGGCAAGGCTCTTATGAAGCATATATGTGAATAACATGTATACATGCATATGTCACTGTATATGTTTTTACCTAAATATACATGTATCTCTATATAGCACTTACAGAATGTCAAGCAAAAGATGAAAGGGTTGTTCAAAAATTGACATGATTAAAAGAATTCATTAACTTAATTGAAGAAGATGAAGGTCATTGCTATGTCAACTTATCTCGAAAAACACTCTGTATATGAAATATATCAAAGCACAAAAGCAAAAAATTGGAAGTAAAAACTCATTAAGTAAAACAAAATAGAACTAAATAAATGATCCAGAGAATCTGACATGAAAATTATAGGAATCTCAAAAGATGATAGAAGAGGTGGAGATAGGATTCCTGCCCAGCGGCAGGGGGCGCAATCTGTGAGGATGTGCTTGGTGATTCTGAAAGGAGATGACATTAAAAGTATAACACAACTTTTTTAAACAGTAAAATCTAATTTTTAAGGGTTAATTTGCTGCTCATTAAATTATTGTGAGGACTGACTATAAAATGCACACACATGGGCATATCCTAGGAAGATGAGTGAACCTAGAAAAGTTTCTTAAATACTACTTCAGACAAAAAGAAAATGCAACTTACAAAGGAAAGAGTCAGACTGATTTGGGACTTCTCATCCGCTAGAAATCAGTGGTGGAAGAAAATGGCTGTTAAAAGAGAAGACCAGGAACCCATAATCTTATATACCCAAGCAGAGTGAAGGAAAGAAATTTGCGAAGAGGCAAAAACTCAAGAATGTTTCACCCATCTGAGGAATGCACAGGAGATGAATGAAAAAGAAGGCAGTAGTGAGCTGTGTGTTGTTCATCTATCTCTTTATCTATATTTTATCTGAAAGAAAAATTACAGAACAATTTGTAATACAATGCAAATAAATATTCATGAGTTATAAGACACTTTTAAAAATAATATTCAGATGCAGAATACTATTCTAGTATACATATTTCTCCAGGTATCCTAGAATCTACTTTTTAAATATACAAACTGAGAGATCTTTAGGATCCCCAGTCCTAAAATTCCTATCACTCAGACAACTAACATGTTTACACTCTCAACATCTACAAAATGTTTCACTTAATTTTTCTACTTCTTAGAAAAATATATCCTAGCTTCAAGAACACCCCTAATCCCAGTCTTACAAAACACAAATGCTAAGTATTTGTTGGGAAGTATAAAGGCTACAAAGTGGCTTGGTAAATGTTTTAAAACTTTTGTTGGAACCATAAGTAACTTGTATCTATCTCCTAAGAATCAGATGTTCTGTCGGGGCGGAGGGGGAGGCTGTGGGCGAGCATGGTTAATGTAGAAAGTAACTTGACAATTTTGAATGTGCCAAAATGGAAATTGTTCATGGGCAGCTAATTATATTTAAGATACCCTGATAAGCCTTTTTTGGTGGGATATTTCTTATTTTTTGTATGAAAACTGTTTCAATTCCCTGTTCTTTGTACTACACTGATGTTGAAAATGCTTTTAAGTCGAAAACATGAACAATACTTGTCAGCCTATTGCCTATCAGTGGGTTAAATCTTGTAGTAAAATTTCAGAACATGAATTAGAAGCAAAAGTTGCTTTCAAAAGGAACATTACAAAATGATGTAAATTTCTGCTAAAACATAACATTCCCTAAATGGAAAATTATTTATATGGACAATCACATCATTATGGAAATTTGGGGGGATAAAGAAGAATGATTGCTTTTCTACTAGGGAAAATATATTTCCAAGATAACAGAAACAAAACTTAAAGGTCACATAACCTTATGCCATGAAAAAAGAAAAATTAGACCTTATACCATATCAGCCAAGGAAGTTCACAGAGTATGTAATAAATAAATGAAAATCCTTATTTCCTGGTGGATTTTTATTCAGCATTTACAATTTTTAGCAATCAGAAAACATTTTTCAATTTGTATTATTTTCAACTCCAGCTAAATTATTTAGATTCCACAACTTTACAACTTGGCCTACCAAATTTCAAGGATAAATTCTTTATTTCCTAGTTCATCCTAGCGAACTGTGATTGGATTCTTTTCATAAATCTAATAGCTGGTGGCCTTCTCTTATGTGGATCTCATTCTGGAAGCTTCTGAGGCTGGGCGGCCTCCTGGACTGGAGCCCTTTCCCCTCAGTGACCCTTATCTCCTGTCAGCAGCCAGGGGGCCTCAGCCTGGGGGGCAGCCATTTTGTAGAACCAGAAGGAACCCACTCTGGGAACCCATAACCCTCCATGACCAGAGAACTGCTGCTGAGGGCAGAGGGGGCCCCGTCAGCAGGCGGGACCTTGTCCCTGGGCGGGGCTTCCAGCCCTCGGGCTCAGCCTTGGCCTCACACCTGTAAATGCCCCTCCCCATTCTTCTCTTCCCATCTCTTCCCTTTCTCTCCTCCTCCTCCTCCGTGGAGGATAGCTGCTTGTAAAATAAACTCAACCAAACTCCAATATATATACATGGGGCCAGAGGGGGAAGAAATCATAAGAAGTATGTGCAGGTTGGAGACAAGAGACTAAAATTGACACTGAAATAATTTTCATAATTATATACAGATATTTGTTGTTACTTATATTTATAAATATGGTAGCATTTTTGGAATTTTTAGCTATAATTAGGTACAAAATAGTTTAAACTATGAATCCTCATGAACAGCATAAACTATTTATCTATAGATTTTTAAATGATACATTTTTTGGCAGAGTGTACCTTATACTAAAATTAAATGTAATTATCTCCTTAAATCAGAACAATTTTAATATTCATGGAAATAACATTTGAGTGGTGTTTTCTAAAACTTTCATAGGCTTACTAATAACTATTTGCCTAACTACCAACATTTTCAAAAAGTGGCCATGCTTTTTTATGAAAATATACAGTAATATTATACAATTTATCTGAAAAAGTATTCAAATTATCAAAGAATTCCCATAACAGTTTTTTTTTCAGTCAGAATTAAGATGCAAACTAATACCAGCTCGAGAGGGATACTGAGCAATGGAATAGTTCCTCACAAGCAGAAAGAGTTAAGGGTGAAAATTCCAATAATGAATCCTAGTGTGAAATAACCTAATTGATGGGCTTTTAGATCCACATGCCCCCAATGAGATACACAGTTATATTTTATATTATCTGAGCAATGTAGAACCATGTTGTTAAGTACTTGAATATAAAATGGAGATTGGATATCAAAAATGGTTTATGTAGCTTCTTTTGAACATGAATTTGTAACACTAGCCTTCCACTTAATAGAGCATCAATCAGTTGAAATATGGCATTGATGTTTTTTTCTTTAACACTTATCTAAGCACTTCACCTTCATCATTGCCTGTTATGGAGCCACTGCCACATTTCCAGTGGATAATTCCATATTGCAAATTTAAAATTATTTACTACATATATTTTCTTATTGTCCATCTTTTCCTGTGGAATGTAAGAACTATGGGGTAAAAACCTTCATTTTAGTTATTTATGTATCCCAAGAACCTAGAAGAGAGCCAGACGCAGGAATCACTTAATAAATATTCGATAAATGGAAAAACAATCAGTTAATTAATTAAGAAATGAATGAGTAATCAAACATGCTCTGCTTCACTCATTTATTGATACTGCCTTGACATTTGAGTTTAAGTTTCCTGTTTAAACCTTGGGGCCTCGTTGTGAAATGGAAGTTGGGGCATGTAATAGGAGAGAAAGAGAGAAGGAATAAACAAAAGATATGAGACAAAGAAACATTTAGGTAGTCAATAAAGTTATAGAAGAACAGAATAACTAAAGTACTCAACTCTAAAAGCAATAAGCAATTTGTCAATTACTATTAAAGATTAATTCATGAATAGTGCGAATGACAACTGCTAAATACAGTGTGAAATTTTTTATACATTAGAACTAGAAGTGAAACATCATCATTTTTGTTTATATGTAATCAAAGTTATTTGAAAAAAATTATACTTTTGCATTTGAGGTATAAAAAAATGAAAATTTCATACTGGGCTTATTTCCTATTCTTTAAAAGAAGAGCAATAAGTGAAGGCATAGATATATGATATGGACTGAATGGTTGTATTCCCTTTAAATTTGTATGTTGATCAGGGACACTAAACAGAAAATGCAGCTATTTTTAAGGGCAAAACGGCAGCTTGTGAAAAATCGGCTCAAGAAAATAATGAACTTGAGTTCAAACAATTGATGTCCCTATCTTATGGTAATAGAATCTTTGGTTGTCATCTCCTGAGCCCATGTAAATCTCTGTAGATAATCAGCTCAGTGTAAGAGAAGTTGATCATGTCAAACTCATAGAAAAGCCTCAGCAGACATCTTTTGACTTGCTGATTAAGAACCACTAGAAAATTAGAAAAGCTAGAAAGCACAAGAGTGTTACTCTTTCAATAAAAGTATTCAGAATAAGTTGTTTCAAAAATGTTTATGCACTTTTGATAAAGTGATAGGCTTATTATTTTGTCAAATATCTAGAAACTTAATAAACTCTAAATAATGTGATTACTTGAAAAATAAGAACTTTACATTCAAAACAAAAACTTGGAAAGTGACACTTTATGTTCATTAATTTTCTCCATCAGTTTAACTCTATACCATTTATTTTTAATGAGCTATGCAATGGTTCACTTCATATATGAATACATCATTAGCCTTTGCTAATTACATGTTTGCAAAAAGATTCGTTTTCAAAAATCAAATTATGACTTAATTAATACACTCACAACACCAACCACAAAAACAAAGCAAATGTGGTTAGATATGATTTTTGAGCCATTTTTTACATAGCAATACTTAATGTTAAGACATTTCTTTTCCTACATTATTTCACCTTACATTTAAAAACAAATCAAGTTCAACTCAGGTACTAAATTTTTCCTAGGAGATTAGTTTCCTACTGATTGAATGACACTGTGAAAGAAAAGCTGAGACATTCAGTCAGCTTGGTACGTAATGAACAACTGACCTTGTCAGTGCCACATCTGGTCAATCTTTGTGAAGCAGTAATACCCTTCATGAATAATAGTATATGTTTCTGTTCACCATTGTGTTCATCAGGTTCCAAAAGAGTTTCTTTTCAATATCATCTTTCAGTATTCCTACAAATGTTCCCATCACTATAGCCATGATACACAATATCACCCAGTGTGATCCTTGGAGTGTATGGTGGTATTTGGTTCTTTATGCTTCTGTCCATTCTCTTGGCCTGGATGGCTGCCTTCCACCTTTTCAATGATGATAAGTCTTTGTCTTCCAGAGACATTCAAACATCTTTTTCTTGGAAGTGTAATGTAAATATTTATTCAGGCTTCTCTAATTCAGGTCAATTTTATGTAACAATATTTGTGTTCAGTAATTTTTAAACTACTCTATGATTGCTGAATTACTTTCCTCATTACTTTCTTCCATCTCTTCCTAACATGGGCACCTATGCCTCCTAAGACTAGACCATAATTGGCTTTATATACACAAGTAGAAATATGCAACTCAAATAAGATAGGCAACAGATAAAATTTCACAGAATGAATGAAAAACACTTGTTTCTATTTAATATATTTGGGATGGTAGATCTTTACACAACAATGCATCACCGATTCCTTCTCTACTGCATTCAATGTTTTAAGCTTACAAAGTAATACATGCTTTTTATTATAAATAAAAAGTGTAAGGATTCATAAAGGACAATTGATCAATAGCTCCTCACTTCCACAAAATGAGGTTTTATCAGTTTTCTGCTTCGTAAATCTAAAATTTGTTTATTGACACTATAAAGAACTTTTCCCTAGGAAAAAACAGCTACCACCACATTGATATTGTACATTTCACATTCTAAAAATGCTCTTAAGGCACTTGTCTTATTTTGGTAGCTTAAATGCATATTGTTTTTATATTTGTTTGTAGTGTGAAATAGAGATACATTTTTATTATCTTCCAGATACTTTTATTTAATAATCACACCATGCATTGAAAGACTACTTTTATTGTACAGTAATTGTATTTGTTTTCTTTAATTAAGGGACTTTTGAAATTCTTTTCTACATTCCAACTTTTTTTTCATTGTTTTAACAATTCTATGAATGAAAAAGAAAGAGATGTTTTTGTATATTTAGAAGAATTCTGATTATTCTAGAGCCACTGTAACAAATAGTCACCAGAACAGTTTATTAGCAGAATTTATCAATAATAACTTTCCTTAGTTAACACATATCTTTAATCCAACAATCAGGGTAAACATCACCTCTCCTCCCCTATCCACCCTTTATTTACAAAAATCAGCAAATCAGGGAGAGACAGATTCCAACAACCTTCAACACTGTGATTCAAGTAGCCTTACTTCTATGGGTGATATCAATCCATTTATATCTCAGATAACTTCCCCAAATTCCTATATAATAAGGCTGTCCAGCAGAACTTTCTGCAATGATGGAAAATATTTTTATCTGTATTCTCAACATGCCAATTACTAGCTACATGTGGCTACTAAGCATCTGAAATGGGACCATTGTGCTGAGGAAATGAATTCTAGATTGTATTTAATTTTAATCTCCATTTAAATTACCATAGCCACATTAGTTAGTGACATCATTTTGGCCATCACAGTTTAATAAAAGATTAACAGTCCCTTGAAGAGCTCTCCCTTACTATAACAAGCAATACATTCAACTTTCTCTTTTTGGTTTAGATCATTCAGTGAAAATTTTGGAAATTATACTGAAGGTGTTTTTATAATACTCAGTTGGAAGTATTTCAGGAGATTCTTGGACCAACAGGTGTCCTCAAGGAATGTCTTCTGCCCAAACCTCTTTTGCCTTCTGATTGGCTACCAGGTGAATGAGTCTAAATGGCCATCTGAACACTGGTTAATGTGATTGACTGAATTTATTTTCTTATCTGTAAGTCAAATAGGTCCTTTATTTCCACATTAAGGACATTAGACATAGCACTTCATACATGATGAGACCTAGAGTAATTTTAGTTGAATGATTGTTTGATCAATTCATTAGATCATTAGATATTTTTTCCCCACTAAACTGATTTTTTTCTTCTTCTTGCTTTGTTTTGCTTTTGCTGGTTTACTTGAAAAAAGTCGTGTTCTTGGTTTGTTCTGGATTGTGTAGAAAATTGTTAATACCAAATTTTGACTTAACATTGTTTACTGGCAAGTTCCATGTTAGAAATAAAAATAATCTAAAATAGCAGGGTTTATATTCAATAAATAGCACAATTGTTTTAAAAATCCAATTCCTTAACAAAATCTAAACTTTTAAAATGACTGGACTGTGGCCCTGTTTAGGGAATATAAAATAACTAAAATAAAATGTGAAAGTATTATACATTTATATAATATATATTTTATAAATACATATATGAAAATGCATGTGTATACATATATATCAGCTTTATGAATAATTCACTTATTCCAATGTTATAGCAAAGCTTGCTTAACTTCAAATATAAACAACAAATGTGAAGTACTTAATATGTTCATGCTACAAAAAATATTAGGTTCATATAGTAAATGATCTCCATAGTAAAAGTACAGAAGTACTACATTCTATTATAAAAATACTGTAGAAATATATATAGTATAAACACATTTTAATATTTAGTCATGCTAAGTAAGCTGATGTCAACAAAATCCTTCAAAAGGATCTGGTTTAAAACAAAAATAAATGTGGTAATAAACCCAAAGAGAGATTCAAAATTTCCAAAATAGGCACATAAAACTTGACCTGTTGAATTCTTTAAAAAAATACTGGGAATTGTCATTTTGTAAGACCCATAAAAATAAGATCTGGCAAAATCAGAACGTTTACCTGATAGCTCAAAATAAAACCTTAAATGGACATTTGGCAATACCCTCCAATAAATAACTCATTTTTTAGGTATAGCTTGGCCACAATATTAAAAACTGATAGATAAAATATTCCTGGATAGCAGAGAACTAGTGTTAGTGTTTGTGGTTTCCTATTTAGGACACTCCAAAATTTCAATCCAATGATATGGGTGTACATTCAACTAGCATCATTTTTCATGACTTTGACTTAAGCATGGCCTTGCTTTTTACTCAGAAAACTTTGTCTTATTATTTATAATCCTGTGGAAAATGTAAGGGATCTTAATAGAATTGGGACATTACTGTCACTAAAGAATTTAAATGGAGATTTTCTAGAGAATATGCAGGAGTCAAAGCTTCATAGCAGTTGACTGCTAGCCTCAGATCCTCAAAACAAGCATGACTACACAAAGTAGAAATCTTCCCCAAACCATTAGAAAAGGATTATCTTACATATTTAACTCTCCTTTTTAACTTTTGCTTATTCATACTTGTTTTCCCCTGTGACTAAGGTTATATCAATCTCTCAGTCACTAAGGTTATATACTCTGACTTAATTTATCATGTTTTTCTTAGGATCTATTATTTGCCTATGTCTTGGCTATAATTGCTCCAGGTATTCATCTCAATAATCCAGTAATCCCAAGCTTCTTAGTATAGTCAATTTGAAAAATTTTATCAAAATACCTTGCACCTACTTTACCAAAATTAATACTTTCACATATAATACATAAAGGAAAAAAAATCCTTAAAACTAAAGAAAGTGCAACATTCACTATGAAATTGCAGAGTTTCACCAAGGGCCATTCATTTTTTGTACATCTCTTACATATTTTCCCCATGTGGGATTCAGGGGCTTCAGTTATCCCTATTTAATTGTTCTATGAGGCTAATATTTCAAAGGGACAACTCACCTAAGGGACTCTAAGCTATTTCCTTAGAGTCCAAAAGGGTAAAAGCTCTTCTGCAGAAAACACCTGAGGAAAGAGAGCCCATCCAAAAACAATTTGAGACATTATCAAACAGTATGTTACTTCACATTGTTGACCCCCCAAAAATGAGGTAACTGAGGCAAGCTCAAAATTGTCAAAAGGATTTATTCAGAAATAGCTGAAAAAAATTGTAATTCAGAACACGCAGACTATATCAAGCTACAGTTAAATCCACTGGGGGTTTGGATTAAGCTGTATGTAAGGGCAGGGAATATAAAGGAGGGAGAGTGCAGTTAGAGTCTTAAAATATAAAAAACAAACAAAGAGCAGCTTTGAATATTTCCCAAGCAGGCAAAAGCAGTCCAGTTGTATATATAAAGCTCAATTAAGCTTATTTTGTGAGATCAACTAGACCTGAGTCATTTCTTGTTTATGTTTCTGGAAGCCATAAGCAAAAATTCTCCTAGGTTGATATGATGTAACACCTGACCAACTCCCTATCATTAAAAAAAAATCCAACATTATTAGTTTTCTGTAAATCAAGCATCTATGGGAAATCAATCTCTCAGTCACTAAGTTTTGTTTTCCTCAGAGCACATGCATGAGATTTTCTATTTAATATCTTTTGGTTCCACTTCAGGTTGAAATTTTTTCACAACAGTGACACAGTAAGTAGTACAGGCTAAACACTGGAAGAAAAGAAATTGTGAAATATTCTTAACCTCCAAATTATAGAACACAAAATAATGTCAGATATTATTAACAATTGTTATAATAAGGAGGACTCTCAGCTATTGTAAACAATTCATAATGCTCCTAGATTAATTAATACTAATCATTATGTGAAATATCCAACCACAAGTCATAGGACTTGTTTCTTCTTCATGACTGGGAAAGCTTGGATCATTGTTCCAAAGTTTTTATCCATTTTATAATTTTATTATAGATCCATTTTATAACTCCTGTTTCTTTTGCTATTGTTTGGTCTCCATTGTCCAGAGTCATGAATGCTGCAACACTGTCATTTTCTCAACAGGTATTCAAAAAATGATTCTAAGATTAAAATAGGATAAAATCTTGCTGATTAATATGCAAAACTAAAAAGCAGATATTCACAGATGAAGCCTCATCTTCAATGTAAATGAACTGTTAGTGAAGGGCAGGGTGAACTGTGATGTTCTCTCCTGCAGTATTGACTAGTGAGTACAAAAAGGACTTACAGGCTTTGAAAAGACTCACTGGTCTGTAGCCACAGAAACAAGTAGTCACCAGAACCAGTTTAAACTTGTTAATTGACAAATTCACCTCAGTAAACTCAGTTCTGCAAGCAAGCGATTAATGTCAACCACTCACTTTTGAAAGCCAATCAAGGACAGATTCACTCCAAAAACACATTTCTGAATGACACTATCAATGACAAACTCACTGGAGCAACCACGTTTCTATAGATGGTGTCAATACACTTACGCCTCTGAAGGTTCACCAATCCTTGAATTCAATGCTTCCCAATACCTTACATAGGATGAATACACTTACCTTCTCAGAGAGACTGCCTGACCACCATATTTCTCCCTTGCTGTGACCAGTAAATGGACTCATATTTGTTTTGTTTTGTTTTTTCCATTTCATTGCAGGCATGGACTAATGTTTTAATCATCCTTTGATGATATTTATTTGATAATACTGTTGGCATAATGTATTCTTATATATGGCGAAGGAAATCTTTTCACCAGTTTTTAAATTTTCTATTTTGATATTGCACAACAGAAAACCACCAGTTGCAATTCTAATATAAATGTATGTATATTATTGTTTCAGGAGCATCAACTTTTATATGATATTTCATTCTTCTACATAAAAATACAGTATTTTTATTTAGAATCTAGTTTTATATCTGCTAATATGATTTGATATAATTTTTCATAGTTCTATGTCTCTCATTAAATTTATAAAATTATTTTATCTTCAGTGGCAATAGGGCTGTTTAAATTTTGTGCCTTTTCTTTTTCACTTTTGTTAATCTATATTTTTTTAGAAATTATCAATTTTTTCTAGATTTCCAAACTTGCTGTCAAAGAATTGTAGGCAAATTACCTTCTAATTCATTTTAATTCATCCGTACTATGGTTATCTAAATAAAATATTTAGAAACTTTGCTATTAAAGTTATCATATATTTCTCATTTTCACTTGTCATTTGCTTTTCTCTATTACTTTTTCATAACATTTGTGAATAGTTATTTTATAATTCTATCAAATAACCAATCTTAGGAATTTTATACTTCATGCCTCATTATTTTTTCCTTATTAATTTTAAATCTTAGCTTTATTAATTCCTTTTTCCTATTATGTTTTTGGTCTGCTGATTGCTCTATTGTTCATATTAATATGTTTCTTTATTTTTGGTTTTCCCTCTTTAATTTTATATACATTTAGGGCTGTAAAATTTCTTCAGTACTATTTTACTATTTTCTCTGAATTGTCCTGTTCTTGCTTTATTTATAGAAAGTTTTATTTTCCCTTTTGAGTTTCCCTTTAATCTAAGAGTTTTCTAGGAATACAGATTTCAAATTTATATATTAAAATAATTTAGCAAAGTTATTTGTATTACGTTAACATTAATGGTATTACAGCAATAGATGTATCCTATATCTATTTATAAGACATTTATTCAGGTTTTCTTTCAGCCAGAACATGATTGTATGATAATACAGAAAAAATTCTATTCTCTAATTTAATAATATGTGTCTATATATCTCTTAAATGGGATTTATTGATAAGATTTGAAAATATTTCTATTTATATACTTCTTTATTTCTGTTAGAGACACCTGATTCCTTTAAAATAAGTGCCTCAAACATTTCATTATTAGATTATTTTTATCATGTGACCAGCACTGCTTTTAATGAGAGATTTAATTCACTTTGCATTTAGTGTAAAAGAGTATAACAGTTCTTATCTTTTATCTAACCTCTATTTGCTATTCATTTCACTTTCTGGTTTATCTTTCAAAATTTTATCCAATATTTTGCTGATTTTATCAAGTTGGTATTTATTAATACTTTTCCTTTATTAATCTGGGAGTTCAACTTTATTTTCCACTGCTTTTTATATTAATTTACCTTTTCCTGTGTTTATAATCAAACATGAATTTCTCTATCAATGTGTAGTGTATAAGCTAGATGTTTATTACCATCAACTGCTACATTTTACCTTGTACTTCCACCCCAAATAAAATATTTAGAAACTTTATATCTTTTTTCAATATAATCTTTCCCTTGGAAAATTTATTATTTTCTTAATTGAGGGCAGTAATTTCTGAAAATGGTTTTCCCTAAATACATCCTTTCTGCATATGGAATCATATTTAGTGTTTATATTACATGTCCTTCAGCAGTGTCATTATCCAGAGTATTTTCCCTTCTTCATATTTCTTTATTGAGGTATATCTTCTGATTCATTATTTTTGAGTTAGAATTGTTTGTATTTTGTTTAAAATGCTTATATGCTTATATGCTTTCTCAATATATTGGTTTCCATCTGACAAAAATTGGTATTTAGCTTGAATGTAGTTTTTATCTCACTGTGCAATAGTAAACAGTAATGTAGCTTCCTTTATAAGGAACTTAGGGCTTAGAGCAAATGAGGTAACTGAGGCAAGCTCAAAATTGTTTATTTTATTATTGCTGTTGTCATTTTATCACTTTAAAAATATTTTATTACCTTTATTATTTTTATGCTCACTCCTTTATAAAAATAGACATATCAATACAAAAAACTTTTACTATATACTGGTATGTAAATGACATTTTTAAGTGAGCATATTTATATATGTATTATACACATACATTAAAAATATAAATACACATGCACACACTTATACATGTATATTTATATATGTATATATACATGTGTGTATGTATATGTATACACACATGTATATATACTATACAGGGAAAAGTTATGCTAGGTGATGAGATTCGAGCTTATTTTAATATTTTAATAATTTTTTGCTATTCTGTAACTTCTGACTGATCGGTAATGAGCATTTATTGAATGTATAATGAAGGGCTTATTTCCTTAGCATATTGCTGTATACAGTGTAGAAAAATAATACAGTAAAGCTGAGATTATTTTTAAATTATACAGTGTGGGATTATAGGTCTCAAGAGGAATAATAATAAGCTCCTATAAAGCAAGAAACACAAAAGTGCAATAAACCTTTACTTTTATAAATAAGGTTATAAATAACTTAACTTTAATATACAAGGACACATTTGGTTACTTGAAGGTAAAGGAAAGTCTTAGTATCCTTTGAGAGCAAATTACCTAATAGAAAATTTTAAAAGGAAGTCTCAAAAGAACTATATTTCCGGCTATCAACAGTAAATAGAAATTATCATAGAAAATGTAATGCTGTCAGCAATTTTTTTCTTGAAAGATAAATTGCATTTGTTTATATATTATTGCTGATAGCAGATATCTAGTATATTCACGATGAATTTCTTAAATCTATTTTTAGAATTTCATACATAGAAGACAGTGGAAATGATAAGAGCAATAGTTAAAAACCTAGTTTCCATGTGGACTGCATTCAAATTCTAGTTCTATCACTTAGAAGCTTCATCATCTTGCGCAATTTACTTAACCAATCTGTGCCTTAATGAGTGTTCTACCTGAGTGGGACAAAGCACAAAACCAGTGCCAAAATTTCCCTTCTTATTTCAAGAGAAAAGTTTTCCTTATGCAAGAATTCTAAATAATATATACTAGCTCATTCAATAGATAGAGCTTAACCCTTGGTACTCCTCCTCTTGAGGGTAGACTAGACTTAATAACTCCATTCCAGAAAGTATACTAGAAGAGTAACTTTACATTGAAGTTTAACTATCTTAACTAAGTGATGAAGGTCAGCATCATTAGTGATGACATATGGATATCATGAACTCTTGATATGACAAGAGTAGAAGGTATTTTACTTCTATAGTACTCTTTCCCAAAACTGATAATGCAGCTTTAATTGTGAGAAAGATGTTAGACGAGCATGGGTGGAGACATTCTACAAGATATCTGGAAAATATTAAGACTGTCAATATCATGAAAAACAAGAAAAGTCTGAATATCTGTAATAGAACTAAAACTCAAGTACTTTCTTCAAAGTCCATATTCTTTTTTATGTTACTATGTTATCAAAATAGTGGTCTATTTGCACTCTGTACTCCAGAACATTCTTGGGTGTGGAAGGTAAGAAGTACATTAAAATTGGGTACAAGTGGGACTAAGAAAGAAAAGATTACTTAAATGTATGGAGAGGAAAACGTAAGACCCTACAACAATTTTTCTGACTTTGCACAGACCATGTTACTTGCCCATTTATACCCTGGAAGAAAATACAGGATACTACACTCTGTATTATGGACAGTAGGTATAACAGAGGGACATGATGGTATACTGATTTACAGATATTAAGTGAAAATATGCAATTAAATAATGAAATTCCAGCTTCCTACTCCTGCTTGGATAAAAAAAAGTTGAAAAACTGGTGTATATTTTTCAATCAGAAACTTGGAAAATTTCTCCTTGGAATATCAGATCCAAGAGAAAGTTTATCAGATTATCAGTTAATGACCACCTGCCCCTCTGCCCGACCAACTCATATGCCAATACCAATAACCCACCATAGATTAGCCCTCTATTTAATATAGACCAACCCATGCAAATGAAATTTTATTCTACATTCCTATTTCTTCTACTTAAATGTCATGGACATCCAAGGGAAACCAAAAATTTTTTCTCTGAAAAGCTGGAAAACAAGAGTAAGAAAATGAATTCAGGAAAAAAAACATTGTGATAAAATAAAGAAACAAATTCTTTAAATAGACAATAAATAATATGTACTCCCTCATTCAATAGATAGAGCTTATCTCTTGCTTATGAAGGCCTGAAACAAAGTGTTCAGAAGAAATGCATTGTATGGATTTATATAATGACTTCTGTACAATAAGAGTATAATGCATCCATTAAATAAGCAGAATATATTGTTTAAAATTGTAAAAATCAGAGAAGTCAAAAAAATGTTTAGGATAATGATACAGGAAGGATATTAAAGTAACAATAGAAATCTTGGGAGATGAAATTGAATCTCCTAAGAGGAAAATGCAAAAAAGAATAAAAATTAGGAGACAAAAGTGAAGCCAGTTAAGTATACTATATAGCAGAAACTGCTGTCTGTACCCCTGAGAAACTGGAACACAAACATTTAGCTGAGAACAAGTAACTCCAAATAAATCCTATATTTGTGAGATGTCCATCTAGCTAGTTAATTAAGGTATAGATGATGTGAGTAGAATTATGGTGTTGGTCTTCTGGGACAACTCAAATGGAACTAATATACCATTCCTCATTAACTCCTTTTTTTCAAAGCTGGAATCCAGATATAGTGACTGAAGTAGAAGAAGCAATGTGGGGCCATGAAATACGAGACAAACTTGTAAAATTGCAGAACAGGAATTCCTAGGTCCTGGAATTTAGAGAATGCTATTTTGCTGAATGACTCTCCAGGACTTATGTGAGGAGAAAAGAAATTCTATCCTTTGTAAACCATTGTTATTTTCAGTGAAAACAATAAAAAATGATATGAATGGTTAATCCAGAAATTCTAATACCTGAAAAATATAGGAAAATAGAGAAATTGGAGGGATAAAAACATACTATATAAAAATAAACTAGAATTAATGAGAATAAGTTCTCAAATTGAAAATTCCCAGATTAATGTATATGTGTGTCTGTGTGTACCACAATAATGTACTTTATCAAAAATAATGGAAAAACTAGGATAGATTAGCAGTTTAAGTCCCAGAAAAAAATTGAGATAGAAAGTTTTTTATAAACCATATACAAAGGTCACATTAAACTTCCATCTACAATACCAAGAAGAATTCTTCTGAAACCAAGAAGAAAATTTTCTCAAATTTTAAAGGATAATAAATTTCAACCCTGAATTTATCGTCAGTTAAGAGAAAGAGAAAAATTAAAAAATAATATTTATTAGACATACAAGGATTAGTAAATATAATTCCAACACATAAATTATCAGGAAATTAGTGGATAGGGAAATAAAACATGAAATCTAAGGTGTAGAATCCCACAAACCAGGAATGCAATAAATGGAAGAATCAAAAATGATAGAGAGATGTGAATTGAAAGATATTGGCAGGGTAAGCAGACCTGTAAAATAATATGGGCCAGAAAGATCTAAGATTCTTGGAAATATGTCTCAGGAAATTAAAAAGAAAGAAAGAAGGAAAAAAGGGAGCGAAAGAGGGGAGGAGAGAGGATGGGGAAAAGCATAGAATAGAATCAAATAACTAATATGCATGTGTATATTTTTCACAACTGTCAGAAGTTTGGGAAACAAATTAGTTATAGTTTTAAGAATTTGAAGCTTTCAAAAGGTACACAAGGAAAGGAACAGTCATAGTGCTTGCCTGACAGTATATAAACCATATACATATGCACCATATTGCCACATGTTGAAGGCCTAAAGCAGGATATACTAGGGCAACTTTCAAAAGCACACCATTAGTGTGATGAGTAACTTGGTTTTCAAAGCTCTACTCATTCAACAGTGAAGCATGAATTAATGAGGTCATACCTCTCAGTACACGATGGATTATGCTCCATGACAGGGAGCCTGCAAACTGCTACTTTATTTTTTTCAAAGGACAAACATGAGAGTGGCCTTGTTATACAAGGGTGCTTGTGAGATCTGGTCAGGGGATTCCATTTACGGTGCTATAAATTCCACTTTGATAGGAGCACTGCATGCTGTTGCAGTGCTTCCTTCCCAGGGGATGGCAGCCACAGGGTCATTCATGAGGGAAGCAAGGTTTTTCTCATCTTAGTGACTTGCTGACTCTATTCTGGGTGCTCAAATGTGGCAGAAATCAATGGAGTTTCCAGTATTGGCTGAACACCCAGGCAGCAACACTGTGTAAGGAAGGAGAGCAGAACAATTGCATAAAGCCCATCACAAAGGTGCTGAGTCCTTCTGGAGCAATCTAGTGATGGTGTCCTGGCCAGTTGAGTAGAAAGGTCAAGAGGTGGACCACAGCCATATCGTTTGCTTCTGCAGTCACTGACTATTCACCTTAGCCTGAATTATTTACCAAGGCAACAGGAAATGTTGGTCAAAGTCACTAATAAAACAATATTTTCAAGATTTTATTCAGTATATTCATGCCCTCAAATATTTTACTACTGAGCTGGATATTTATTTTATTTATAGATATTTATTTTTATTGCTCTTAAATACAGCAATTATGAAAAACACTTTTACAAGGGCATATAAAAATATAAACACCATGAGAGGTGGAAAAAGTTGGCAGCATGAGAAATGAAGCAGAAACCTCCTCCCAAAACCACATATAACATAAAAATACAACAAATACAATTAATCCTGAAAGAGTGACTAGAAAAAAGACTGCAATAGAGGCTTACATCTGGGGAAAACAGAAGACCTTACAGAAAGGGTAAAGTAAAGCCATGATCTGGTGGAACTGAAGCCCTCCCCCCACTCCAGCTCACAGGTGGGAGGAAGAGAAACAGTGGGGAGGGTGTAGAAGCCCAGGACTGCTAAACACCCAGCCCTGGAGATCTCCTCCAGGAGCACTAAACTACATTACATGGTGCTCTGGAGATTACAGGGAAAGCAAAGATAGGCAGAGTACTCAGAGAGACTGAGATTCCAGCCACTTGTGGAGAACAGGTACCCACAACAGGCTGCTCTGGGAAAAAAGAAAGGTGGACACATTGAAAGACTTCACAACAGTGAGAGGGATGCTAAAGGGGCAAAGATTACCAGAGCTTGCTGCTCAGGAGACAGGACAGGTGGACAAAATCATTCTGACACACTCAGCCAGGCAGGTTTGGAATTTTCAGGATTGTCAGGCACTCCATTCCCCTGGCTGGCAACACAGCACTGAGGCCCCGAACTGCAACAAACAGCCTGCTGCTTCTTCCTCCAGACTGGCACCAGTCTGCAAACCTGCTGCCCCTGCCATTGCTGTAGGCCAGCTGGAGGGTGGCTATGCCTATGGCAGCTGCAAGGGTGTAAAGGAGAGTCTCCTCCTGATGCACTCAACCCACTGGCCCTGCAGGCACTGCAGCCATGAAGTAGGAAAGAGCTCTTTCCTTCTGGTAGGAACTGGTGTCGCTTGCCTGTGACCCCAGCCATCGCTCCAGGTCTGGGCAGCTCCAGACAGTAGAGCTTCTGAGCACTAGAGGGTGCCACCTACACCAAGTTATTATTCCATAGTAATCACTAGAAAGGTGAAATGGCAAAAGAATCTTCTACAAACCAAAATCCTTCAAACACAAGAAACAGGACTAAGTGAAACTGAATCAACAATCTTCCTGATAAAGATTTAAAAACAAAAATAATAAAAATTTTCATGGAACTACAGAAAAATAGTCAAGATCTCAGGGAGGACTTCAAGAAACAAATAGAAACTTTGAAAAATACATTATCTGAATGGAAATATAAAAGGGAAGTATTTGAAAGCAGGTTAGATGTGGTAGAGAAGATGGTAAA
Organism: Smutsia gigantea; assembly: GCA_032199065.1. Lineage (NCBI taxonomy): Eukaryota > Metazoa > Chordata > Mammalia > Pholidota > Manidae > Smutsia > Smutsia gigantea. The sequence goes on from JAVSCE010015400.1 coordinate 1,178,063, forward strand.
TGAAATAGAAATTAGGGAACAGGAATACAAATAAGCTGAGGCACACAGAGAAAAAGATCTCTAGGAATGAAAAAATAATAAGAGAACTGGGCAACCATTCCAAATGGAATAAATATTCACATTACAGGGGCACTAAAAGGAGAAAAAAATGGATAGAAAATCTATTTGAGGAAATAAATTCTGAATACTTATACAATCTGGGGAAGGAAATGGTCTCTTGGGCCATGGATGTGCACAGATCTCCCAACACAAGTGACCCAAGAAGGACAACACCAAGACATATAATAAATAAAATGACAAATATCAAAGACCAGGACAGAGTATTAAAAGCAGGCAGAGAGGAGGAAAAAGATCATATACAAAGGAAAACCCATAAGGCTATCATCAGACTTTTCAGCAGAAATCTAACAGACCACAAAGGAGTGGCATAATATATTTAATGAAATGAAACAGAAGGGCCTAGAACCAAGAATATCCTACCTTGCAAGATAATCATTTAAATTTGAAGCAGGGATTAAATAATTGACAGGTAAGCCAAGGTTGAGGTAAACCCCCCACAAACCATCTCTACAGTGTATTTTAGAGGTACTGCTCTAGGTGGTAGTGTGCCTAAGGCTAAATAGATGCTACAAGAGAAAACAAAATACAATAAAGGAAGTAGATCAATTAATTACTAAGCAAATGCAAAATTACTTCAACTACTCACAAAGTCAGCCAAGAGATACCCAAAGAGTACATAATATAGCACCTAATACATAAAGAATGGAGAAGGAAGAAAAAGAAGGGAGAAAAAAACCCTTTAGATTGTGTTTGAAATATTGTATTGAGTGAGTCAAGATAGACTATTAGGTAGTAAAGAAGCTGCCCTTGAACCTTTGGTAACCAAGAATCTAAAGCCTGTAATGGTAATAAATACATATCTATTGATAATCACCCTAATTGTAAATGGGATGAATGCACCAATCAAAAGACATAGAAATACAAATGAATGAAAAAAACATGACCCATCTATATGCTGCCTCGAAGAGACTCACTTCAAACCCAAAGATATACACAGACTAAAAGTGAAGGGATAGAAAAAGATATTGCACACAATTGATAGGGAGAAAAAAGCTGGAGTTGCAGTACTTGTGTTAGAAAAGAAAGATTTATAAACAAAGAAAGTAAGAAACAAAAAAGGATATTAAATAATGATAAAGGGGTCAGTCCAAAAAGAGAATATAACCATTATAAATATTTATGTACCCAACTTAGGAGCACCTAGATTTGTGAAACAAATACTAATAGAATTAAAGGGAGGAATAGAATGCAATGCATTCATTCTAGGAGAATTCAGCATAACATTCAATTCAAAGGACAGATCAAACAGACAGAAAATGAGACACAGGCATTGAACAACACATTAGAACAGATGGACCTAACAGAGATCTACAGAACAATCCACACAAAAGCACTAGGATACACATTCTTCTCAAGTGCACATTGAACATTTTCCAGAGTATATCACATACTAGGCCACAAAAAGAGCCTCAGTAAATTCAGAAGGTTTGAAATTTCACCAACCAGCTTCTCAGACCACAAAAGTATAAAACTAGAAATACATTTTGCAAAGAAAACAGAAAAGCCCACAAACACATGGAGGCTTAACCACATACTCTTAAATAATGAATGGATCAATGACAAAATAAAAACAGATCAAGCAATATATGAAGACAAATGAAAACATCTCAAAAACCAAAAAATCTGTGGGATACAGTGAAGGCAGTTTTAATAGGAAAGTATATAGCGATACAGGCTTACTTCAAGAAAGAAGAACAATTCAAACTGAACAGTCTAAATTCACAATTAATGAAACTAGAAAACGAAGCACAAATGACGCCCAAAGTCAGTAGAAGGAGGAACATAATAAAGATCAGAGCATAAATAAAATTGAGAAGAATATAATAATAGAATGAATCAATGAAGCCAGTATCTGGTTCTATGAGAAAATAAACAAAATAGATAAACTCTAAGCCAGACTTATCAAGAAAAAAAGAGAGTGTACACACATAAAATCAGAAGTGAGAAAGGTAAAATCACTATGGACACTAGAGAAATACAAAAAATTATTAGAGAATACTATTAAAATTTATATGCTAACAAAATGTATAATCTAGAAGAAATGGACAACTTTCTAGAAAAATACCATGTTCCAAGACTGACTCATGAAGAAACAAAATCTGAACAGACCAATTACGAGCATGAAATTGATTTGGTAATCAAAAAACTACCTAAGAACAAAAACATTGAACCAGATGGCTTCACCACTGAATTTTATCAAACATTTAGTGAAGACCTAATAACCATCCTCCTTAAAGTTTTACAAAAAGTAGGAGAGAAGGAAAGACTTTAAAACTCATTGTTTGAAGCCCACATCACTCTAATACCAAAAACAGGCAAAGACACCACAAAAAAAGGAAATTACAGATCAACATCCATGATGAACAAAGAAGTAAAAATACTCAAACAAAATACTAGCAAAGAGAATTCAAAAATACATCAAAAAGATCATCCATCATGATAGAGTGGGATTTATTCCAAGGATGCAATGTTGGGGGGGCACGGGGAGGGCTGTACAACTCAGAGAAGACAAGTAGTGATTCTATAGCATCTCACTACACTGATGGACAGTGACTGTAATGGGGTTGGTGGGGGGGACCTGATGAAGGGGTAGTTCAATAACCATAATATTGCACATGTAATTGCAGATTAATGATAATAAAATAAATTATATTAAAAAAATGGAAAAATCACATGGTCATCTCAATAGATAGTGAAAAAGCATTTGACAAAATTCAACATACATTCATGATAAAAACTCTCAACAAAATGGGTATAGAAGGCAAGAACATCAACATTATAAAGGCCATATATGACAAACCTGCAGTCAACATCATACTTAACAGCAAAAAGGTTTTAGCTTTTTCTGTAAGATTGGGAAGAAGACAAGGATATCTACTCTCACCACTTTTATTCAACATATTACTGGAGCTGCTGGCCATGACAATCAGACAACACAAATTAATAAAAGGTATCCAGATTGGTGAGGAAAAAGTTAAACTGTCACTGTTTGCAGATGACATGATATTATACATGAAAAACCCTAAAGAATCTACCCTAAAACTACTAGAACTAATTACTGAATTCAGCAAAGTGGCAGGATACAAAATTAACACATATAAATCTATGCATTCTTATATACTAATGATGAACTAGCAGAAAGACAAATCAGGAAAACAATTCCATTCACAACTGCATCAAAAATAAATAAAATACCTAGGAACAAACCTAATGAAGGAGGTGAAAGACCTATATCCTGAAAACTATAAGACATTCATGAGAGAAATTAGACACTAATAAATGGAAATACATCCTGTACTCATGGACAGGAAGAATTATATTGTCAAAATGGCCACCCTGCCTAAAGCAATCTACAGATTCAATGCAATCCCTATCAAAATACCAACAGCATTCTTCAACGAACTAGATCAAATAATTCTAAAATTCATATGGAACCACAAAACCCCTGAATAGCCAAAGCCATCCTGAGAAAGAAGAATAAAGCTGGGGGGATTATGCTTCCCAACTTCAAGCTCTACTACAAATCCACAGTAGTCAAGATGATTTGGTACTGGCACAAGAACAGATCCATAGATCAATGGAACAGAATAAAGAGCCTGGATATAAACCCACATATATATGGCCAATTAATATGTTATAAAGCTGCCAGGGATATACAGTGGGGAAATGACAGCCTCTTCAACAACTGGTGTTGGCAAAACTGGACACCTACATGTAAGAGAATGAAGCTGGATTACTGTCTACCTCAATACACCAAAATAAACATGAAATGGATCAAAGACCTCAGTGTAAGTCATGAAAACATAAAACTCTTAGAAGAAAACATAGGCAAACTCTCTTGAATATAAACATGAGCAACTTCATGAACATATCTCCCTGGGCAAGGGAAACAAAAGCAAAAAAATGAACCCGTGGGACTATATCAAACTAAAAAGCTTCTGTGCAGCAAAGAACACCATCAGTATAACAAAAGGCGTCCTACAGTATGGGAGAATATATTCTTAAATGACATCTCTAAAAAGGGGTTAACATACAAAATATATAAAGAACTCATATGCTTTGACACCCAAAAAGCAAATAACCCTATTAAAAATGTTTGGAGGATTTGAACAGACAATTCTCCAAAGGAGAAATTTAGATGGCCAACAGGTACATGAAAAGATGCTCCCCTTAACTAATTATCAGGTAAATACAAATTAAGACCACAATGAGATATCACCTCACACCAGTTAGGATGGCCAACATCTGAAAGACTAGGAACAACAAATGCTGGTGAGGATGTGGAGAAAGGGCAACACTCCTGCACTGTTGGTGGGAATGTAAATTAGTTCAACCACTGTGGAAGCAAAATGGAGGTTCCTCAAAAATCTAAAAATAGAAATACCATTTGTCCAGTAATTCCACTCCTAGGAATCTATCCAAAAAACAAGGTCCCAGATTCAAAAAAGACATATGCACCCCAGTGTTTATTGCAGCACTATTTACCATAGCCAAGTCATGGAAGCAACCTGTGTCCATCAGTAGGTGAATAGATGAAGAAGTGGTTACATATACATCATGGACTTTTATTCAGCCATAAGAAGAAAACAAGTCTTACCATTTGCAACAGCTTGGATGGAGCTAGAGGGTATTATGTTCAGTGAAATAAGCCAGGCTGAGAAAGATAAGTACTAACTGATTTCACTCATCTGTGGAGTATAACTATAAAGCAAAACTGAAGGAGCAGAACAGCAGCAGACTCAGACTCCAAAAAGAGACTAGCAGTTTCCAAATGGAAGCGGGTGTGTAGGGTGGATGCGGAGGAAGGGAGAAGGGGATTAAAGGGCATTTTGATGAATGCACATAATTTAGAGAGGTCGTGGAGAAGACAGTATAGCACAGAGAAGGCAAATTGTGACTATATAGCATCCTACTACACTGATGGATAGTGACTGCAGTGGGATGTCAGGGGACTCGATAATATGGGTGAATGTAGTTACCACAATGTTGCTCATGTGAAACATTCAGAATATTGTATAACAATGACATCTTAATATAAATAAATAAATCATGAAATAAAGAAAAAATACACACACACACAAAGTAATATAAAGCCCCAAATGGTGAATTTAATTCTAATATTGGAGAATAAGTTTGAGCTCCCTGTGTAAAAGTGTCTTAGATGATTTCACCTGTTTTGGTACTCAAGAGCTGAATCAATATGGTGCTTTTACTCTGTATTCCAAAAGAAAGTCAAGGGGAGAAGTCAGAGATATACAAAAAGAAGTTAACAGAAATTTAGAACATTTAGATATATTAGAAGAAAGCTTCTTCATAGATATATATTTTTAATTTCTAAATCTGTTTTATTTCAGTGAAACCCTTATATTTAATTTCATGTAGCCTCTTAATACCATGATAAATGGGGGATACTAACTTTTTATACTAATTTAATAATTGCTTCTTATAGAAAGATGTTACTTTTTTCCTCTCCAAAAAAAAACAACATGCCAATTTGCTTTCACAGCTCCCATCCCCAAAGTCTCCATGTATTTCTCATTTTGCTAATCAATTAATGAATTTAATGAAGTTGGTTAAAGTACTCTACAATACTAAGTACTTCCTTTTGTTTCTAGAGACAAATTTGATTGTGTTTGTTGCAATCAACAAAGCTGAACATTTCCTGTGCGTCAGTCACAGACACAAAATATATAAAACACATGAGTATATCCTCTTTGCCTTTTGAGAGATCACAGTTTAGCTGTTGTCACACATATATATATAGCTTATTAAAGCAACAGGACAAGCACCTAACAGAAGGCAACATACTTTGGAAACACAGTGTATCAATTGCTTATTTCCAGATGTTCCAGGAATGATATTTAAACTGATTCTAGACAGTTGGAAACCAATGAAGTACAGATGGATGAAAGAGAAATACATATTGAATTTTTAAAAGTTGTTCAAATATTACATATTAACCCTGTTTATATCTAGCTAAGTTCCTAGTGTGAATAGCCTTATCATTTGCAAGATAGTAAATAAAATAACAGTGAAAGTAAGGATACTGTCAAGTTATTCAATGTGCAAAATCTAATTTGGATTGTACAGGTAATTCCAGAATGGCGTCCTGCCTTAAATTAATTCAGCAAATCTAAGAGCAGAATAATAGTTCTTATTTTTTTTTAAGTGGGTGAAAATAGAAAATAATAACTTTCTTTTATAGTATATATGTAAAAATAAGACTTTTAAAAATTTTGGTATCATTAATGTACAATCACTTGAACAGCATTAAGGTTACTAGACCCTCTATTACTAAGTCCCCTCACACACCCCATTACAGCCACTGTCCATCAGCATAGTAAGATGCTATAGGATCATTACTTGTCTTCTCTGTAAATACTGCCTTTCCCATGTCCCCAACCCGGCTACATTAGGTGTGCTAATCGTAAGGCTCCTTTTCCTTTCTCCCTTTACCCCTTCCTTCCCACCCATCCTCCCCAGTCCCTTTCCTTTGGTTACTGTTACTCCATTCTTGGGCTTTCTGAGTCTGCTGCTGTTTTGCTTCTTCAGTTTTTTCTTTGTTCTTATACTCCACAGGTGAGTGAAATCATTTGATACTTGTGTTTCTCTTCCTGGCTTATTTCACTGAGCATAATACCCTCTAGCTCCACCCATGTTGCTGCAAATGGTAGGATTTGTTTTCTTCTTATGGCTGAATAATATTCCATTGTGTATGTGTACCACATCTTCTTTATCCATTCATCTACCGATGGACACTTAGGTTGCTTCCATTTCTTGGCTATTGTAAATAGTGCTGCAATAAACATAGGGGTACATATGTCTTTTTCAAACTGAACTGCGGCATTCTTAGGGTAAATTCCTAGGAGAAGAATTCCTGGGTCAAATGGCATTTCTATTTTGAGTTTTTTGAGGAACCTCCATACTCCTTTGACAATGGTTGAAGTAATTTACATTTCTACCAGCAGTATAGGAGGGTTCCCCTTTCACCACATCCTCGCCAGCATTTCTTGTTGTTTGTGTTTTGGATGTTGGACATCCTAACAGGTGTGAAGTGACATTTCAGTGTGGTTGTGGTTTTAATCTACATTTCTCTGATGATTAGTGATGTGGAGCATCTATTAATGTGCCTGTTGGCCATCAGAATTTCTTCTTTGGAGAAGTGTCTGTTCAGCTCCTCTGCCCATTTTTTAATTGGATTATTTGCTTTTACTTTGTTGAGGTGCATGAGCTCTTTATATATTTTGCATGTCAACACCTTATCAGATATGTCATTTATGAATATATTCTCACATACTGTAGGATGTCTTTTTGTTCTACTGATAGTGTCCTTTGCTTTACAGAAGCTTTTTAGTTTGATATAGTCCCACTTGTTCATTTTTGCTTTTGTTTCCCTTCCCCAGGGAGATATTTTCATGAAGAAGTTGCTCATGTTTATGTCCAAGTGATTTTGCCTATGTTTTTTCTAAGAGTTTTATGGTTTCATGATTTACATTCAGGTCTTTGATCAATTTTGAGTTTACATTTGTGTATGGGGTTAGATAGTAATCCAGTTACATTCTCTTACATGTAGCTGTCCAGTTTTTCCAACACCAGCTGCTGAAGAGGCTGTCATTTCCCCATTGTATATCCGTCTCCTTTATCATATATGAATTGACCATATATGCTTGGGTTTATATCTGGGCTTCCTATTCTGTTCCACTGGTCTATGGGCCTGTTCTGGTGCCAGTACCAAATTGTCTTGATTACTGTGGCTTTGTAGTAGAACTTCAAGTTGGGGAGCATAATTCCCCTTGTTTTATTCTCCCTTCTGAGGATAGCTTTGGCTATTTGGGGTCTTTTGTTGTTCCATATTAATTTTAGAACTATTTGCTCTAGTTCATTGAAGAATGCTCTAGGTATTTTGATAGGGATTGCATTGTATCAGTAGATTACTTTAGTCAGTATGGCCATTTTGACAATATTAATTCTTCCTAGCCAAGAGCATGGGATGAATTTCCATTTATTAGTGTCCTCTTTAATTTCTCTTAAGAGTGTCTTGTAGTTTTCAGGGTATTGGTCTTTCACTTCCTCAGTTCGGTTTATTCCTAGGTATTTTATTCTTTTTGATACTATTGTGATTGGAATTATTTTCCTGATTTCTCTTTCTGCTAGGTCACTGTTATTGTATAGGAATGCAACAGATTTCTGCATATTAATTTTGTATCCCACAGCTTTGCTGAATTCGGATATTAGATCTAGTAGTTTTGGAGTGGATTCTTTAGGATTTTTTATGTACAATATCACGTCATCTGCAAACAGGGACAGTTTAACTTCTTCCTTGCCAGTCTGGGTGCCTTTTATTTCTTTGTGTTGTCTGATGACCATGGCTAGGACCCCCAGAACTATGTTGAATAAAAGAGGGGAGACTGGGCATCTCTCTCTTGTTCCCAATCTTAGATGAAAAGCTTTCAGCTTCTCGCTGTTAAGTATAATGTTGGCTGTGAGTTTGTCATATATGGCCTTTATTATGTTGAGGTACTTGCCCTCTATATCCATTTTGTAGAGAGTTTTTATAATGAATGGATGTTGAAATTTATCAAATGCTTTTTCAGCATCTATGGAGATGATCATGTGGTTTTTGTCCTTCTTTTTGTTGATGTAGTGGATGATGTTGATTGATTTTAGAACGTTGTACCATTCTTGCATCTTTGGAATTAATCCCACTTGATCATGATAGATGATCTTTTTGATGTATTTTTGAATTCAGTTTCTAATATTTTGTTCAGTATTTTTGCATCTATGTTCATCATGGATATTTGTCTGTAAATTTATTTTTTTGTGGTGTCTTTGCCTGGTTTGGGTATTAGAGTGATGCTGGTCTCGTAGAATGAGTTTCTGCATATTCCCTCCTCTTCTACTTTTTAGCAAACTTTAAGGAGGATTTTTATTAGGTCTTCACTAAATGTTTGATAAAATTAACACTGAAACCATCTGGTTCAGCCATTTTGTTCTTAGGTAGTTTTTTGATAACCAATTCAATTTCTTTGCTGGTAATTGGTCTGTTCAGATTTTCTAACTCTTTCTGGGTCAGCCTTGGAAGATTGTATTTTTCTAGAAAGTTGTTCATTTTTTCTAGGTTATCCAGTTTGTTAGCATATAATTTTTCATAATATTCTCTCATAATTCTTTGTATTTCTGTTGTGCCTGTAGTGATTTTTCCTTTCTCATTTCTGATTCTGTTTATGTGTGTAGATTCTCTTTTTTTCTTGATAAGTCTGGTCAAGCACTTATCAATTTTGTTTATTTTCTTGAAAAACCAGCTCCTGCTTTATTGATTCTTTCTACTGTTTTATACTTGTCAATTTTATTTATTTCTACTTTGATGTTTATAATGTCCCTCCTACTGACTTTGTGCCTCATTTATTCTTCCTTTTCTAGTTTCATTGTGAGTTTAGACTGTTCATTTGGGATTGTTCTTTCCTGAGGTTTCCCTATATTGCAATATATTTCCCTCTCAGCACAGCCTTCGCTGTGTCTCACAGATTTTGTGCTGTTGAATTGTTGTTGTCATTTTTCTCCATATATTGCTTGATCTCTGTTTTTATTTGGTCATTGACCCATTGATTATTTAGGAGCATGTTATTAAGTCTCCATGTTCCTGTGGGCTTTTTCTTTTTTTATGTAATTTAATCCTAGTTTCATTCCTTTGTGATCTGAGAGGCTGGTTGATACAATTTCAATCTTTTTGAATTTACTGAGGTTCTTTTTGTGGCCTAGTATATGATCTATTCTTGAAAATGTTCCATGTGCACTTGAGAAGAATGTGTATCCTGTTGCTTTTGGATGGAGTGTTCTGTAGATGTCTGTTAGGTCTATCTGTTCTAATATGTTGTTCAGTGCCTCTGTCTCCTTATTTTCTTTCTGGTTGATCTGTCCTTTGGAGTGAGTGGTGTGTTGAAATCTCCTAAAATAAATGTATTGCATTCTATTTCACCCTTTAATTTTGTTTGTATTTGTTTCACATATGTAGGTGATCCTGTGTTGAGTGCATAGATATTTATAATAGTTATATCCTCTTGTTGGACTGACCCTTTTATCATTATGTAATGTTTTTGTCTCTTTTGACTTTCTTTGTTTTGAAGTCTATTTTGTCTGATACAAGTACTGCAACTTCTGCTTTTTTTCTCACTATTAGTTACATGAAATATGTTTTTCCATCCCTTTACTTTCAGTCTGTGTATGTCTTTGGGTTTGAAGTGAGTCTCTTGTAGGCAGCATATATATGGATCTTGTTTTTTTATCCATTCAGTAACTCTACATCTTTTGATTGATACATTCAGACCATTTACCTTTGGGGTGATTATCAATAGGTATGTACTTATTACCATTGCAGGCTTTAGATTCGTGGTACCAAAAGTTCAAGGGTAATTCCCTTACTATCTAACAGTCTAATTTAACTCCCTTCATATGCTATTACAAATACAACCTAAAGGTTCTTTTTTTTCATCATTTTTCTTCCTTCTCCATTCTTTGTTATGTTATGAATCATATTCTGCACTCTTTGTCTGTCCCATTGGTGATATCTATTTAGCCTTAAGAATACTTCCATCTAGCGAAGTCCCTCCAAAATGTACTGCAGAAGTAGTTTGTGGAAGGTAAATTCTCTCAGCTTTTGCTTATCTGAAAATTGTTTAATCCCTCCTTCAAATATAAATGGTAACCTTGCCAGGTAGAGTATTCCTAGTTCAAGGCCTTCTGCTTCATTGCATTAAATATATCATGCCACTCCCTTCTGGCCTGTAACGTTTCTGTTGAGAAGTCTGATGATAGGCTGATGGTTTTCCTTTGTATGTGATCTTTTTTCTCTCTCTAGCTGCTCTTAAAAGTCTGTCTTTATCCTTGATCGTTGCCATTTTAATTATTATATATCTTGATGTTGTCTTCCTTGGGTCCCTTGTGTTCAGAGATATGTGCACCTCCATGGCCTGAGAGACTATCTCCGTCCCAAGATTGGGCAAGTTTTCAGCAATTACATCCTCAGTGACACTTTCTATCCCTTTTTCTCTCTCTTCTTCTTCTGGTACCCCAATAATGCGGATATTGTTCCATTTGGATTGGTCACACAGTTCTCTCAGTATTCTTTCATTCTTAGAGATTCTTTTTTCTCTCTGTGCCTCAGCTTCTTTGTATTCGTCTTCTCTAAGTTCTATTCCATTTACCATCTCTTCTACTACATCTAATTTGTTTTTAAGTCCCTCCATTGTATGTTTCATTTCAGATATGGAATTTCTTAATGATTGAATCTCTGACCTAAATTTGTTCCTGAGTCATTGAATATTTTTCTGTACTTCCATAAGCATGTTTATAATTTTTATTTTGAACTCTCTTTCAGGAATTTGGTGAGTTCAGTTTCATTTGGCCCTTTTTCTGGGGGTTGTGAGATTTTGGTCTGAACCATGTTCTTTTGACGTTTCATATTTCTGTGTGGTGCCCACTAGTGGGCAGAAACTTCAGTCTCTGGTGCTGGTCAGCACCCAGAGTGAGGTTGGGGTTCATAGGGGAGCAGAGCTAGTGTCTGGTGTGGGGGGAATATCTATTTCCTAATTCCCATCTTCAGTGCCTGTCTCCAGTGTCAGAGCCAGTGGGCTAAGCACACATGTGTAAACCTCTGTGCTTTGCTTCTCTAGCCATCATAGGCAGGGCCTCCCTATGGCTGGCCTGAAGCCAGCACAGCGACTGCCAATTTGTGAACCAGTGCTGGCAGGCTAGGAGGAAGGTGCAGCAGGCTGTGTGTCACAGTGGGGGGCCTTGGAGCTCAGTAGGAAGCCAGTGGGTTGAAGCAACTGATGCTCCTCAAAGTTCCCAACTAGCTGGGCAGAGTGCGCCCAGACAACCTTATCCAGCTCTCCCTTCTCCCATGCAGCAAGCTCCATGCAAACCCTGCCCCTTCAGCAGCCCTCTCATTGCTAGGAAGCCTCTCAGACCACCCGCCCCTCTTCTAACACAGAGCAGCCAGATGTGGATCCCCCCCTCCACAAATGGCTGGAATATCAGTCTCCCATCACTGTCCAAGTTCCCCAACGTCCAGAGCACCACACAATATAGGCTTCCGCTCACAGAGCAGATATCCAGGGCTAGGCACTCAGCAGTCCCAACCTTCCACCCCTTCACAGCTCCGTTTCTCTTCCTCCTGCCAGTGAGCTGGGGTGTGGGAAGGGCCTGGTTCCCACCGGATTAAGTTTTTCGTACATTACCCTGTTTCGTGAGGTCTGCTCTGTTCGTGAGGTCTGTGTGCAGTCTGGTTCAGCCTTCTTTCTTGTTGCTGTTTTAGCTTAGTTGTATTAATTAACAATATTTTTGTACTATTTGTGGTTTTGGGAGGAGTTCTTCATGTCACCTCTCACACTGCCATCTTGAATCTCCAAAAATAAGTTTTAAATAGCAATAAAACTAAGTACAATCTTAAATTTGACCATGTTTACAAGGAAGTCAATCAATAGTGCCTATCAGTTCTGTAAACCTATCCTGTGGTTATTTTCCAGATTTGGAATAGATTTAATAAGCCACTTTCAGAGTACTTGTGTTAGCACTTTGATCTGTAGAGATTGTTTTATGATGGTAGGAAAAGGCAATTAGAAACTACTACCACTTCATTCTCTATCATATTTAACAAAAACCACTAATCACTATTTTCCTGGGTTAATTAAAATTTTTGTACTGTCCATTTATGACATGTGTACCTCTGCATTTAACTGTTCCATGCGCAACACAGGTAGGTCTTGGGAAATACTGGTGGATCATTGTAGCCTCTATAATTGATTATCCCAATTGCAAGTGTTTTATGTTGGTCCCTTTCCAGAGTGAATAACATAGGCCTTGCATAAATCAGTCATTGACTTGGGTTTTCCTCTACTTTGTTTTGTTTTTCTCTTTTCTAACAATCAATAACAAAAGACAGCAACACATCTAAGCAATCCTGTGATAGAGCAGTGGCTAATCAAGCCTGTGCCATGAGAAGTTCCTTGATCTTCTTACCAATGCCTCAGATCCACTATATGGATGAAATATCTGCTGCAACCTAGGTAAAATTTTTTTTTAAGTCTGTGTCATGGAGTCATGGAAGTACTTTTCTTTAAATTGTCTTTCCTTATATATTTGTCTACTAAGTAAGAATTTTATTTGTTATATATATTAATTTCCTCATAATTCCACATGTTGATTTTTTGTTCCAGAAAACTACTCATTTCAAGCTCTTATCTGGCTTAGTATACATATTATAGTTAGTTCCATGTCATGCTGCTCTTAAAGATCACATGAGTATAGTAGAAATTTTGTCCAGCCTTAATTTATGTGTATGAAAGGGATTCTGTGATATAAAAGGAGAAAGGAGATGGTTTTCTTAAAGGAATGTAAAAACTTAAAAATCTAGATAAAATATCAGAAAATGAAAGATAGGTCAGTGAAATTCCTTCATTTTACCCTAGACAATGATAGAACTGTGTTAATTATTTTTCCTTAGGTTTAAAAAGGAAATTCTGGTTCTTTTATTCTTTTATATATCATTCACATCTCTCTCCCCACATCATCTACCTATCTATCTACCTATTAGATTGCTTTTTAATGAATGGTTCACCGAGTTTGCTTTGGTATATCTGCTAAACAAGCAACAGTTCATTCTGCTTTATTTTATATAGAGAAAATCAACTATATCCTTTGTTTCATTTTAATTAAATGCCTGAGATTCAGTGTTAATATGCATGTGTAAAATTCCCATGTACCTTTTTATATATACTATAAACATTTTTTTAATGTTCCTACAAAAGCACAGAATAAGTTCTCCTAATACTGTTTCTACAAAGGGTCCCTAGCAGATGAGGTTATTAAAGGGAAACAAACAGAAGTTAATCACTGTTTTTCTTTAAATGTACCTGAAATTAATACATTAATGGGTCATGGAATACAATTGACGGAGGTTTTTGTCATCCCCCCACATCTTAATATTTCACTCATATTTTCCATTTCCTTAGTTTGTGTTCCCAAGTGCCACTTTCCCACAGAGTAATCATAAACTTGGATATCTATTATTCATTACCATTCTTTGTTTTTATAGATTTACTATATTTATGTGTCCCTAAACAATATTTTCCCCCTTTGGCCCATTTAAAAATTTGTAGATATGGCAATATGTTATAAATTATTCTGTTATGTTCTTCTCTAACTCAATATTGTGATATAGAGATTCAGCCATATGGATTAATGCATCTTAATTCATTTACTTTTTCACTGTATAACAAATCCATTTTTATTAAAATAACACAATTTATCTATTCTACTGTTTATGAGCATTTGGATTGTTCCATATTTTCCCATGTAGACAAATATATGAAAATCATTCATATACAGAGATCCTAGTGCTTGGGTGCATATATTTCCTTAGGGTCATGCATTTGGGGGAAAGACGCTATGCACATTTTACTTTAAAAGGCTAACTGCAGAGTGCTCATAATCTCCTATGAATGATCTTACACCACAACTTTACCAGTATTTGGTATTTTACTATTTTACTTTTTGTTAATCTGAATTCTTACTAAGCTTGAGCATCCCTTGATCAATGTGTGGTCACTCGTAATTGTGTTTATGTAAGTGCCTGTTCATGTTCATGTCGTATTTACTTTTCTATTGAGCTGCCAATTTTTTAAGACTCTTAATTGTTTAGCATATATTCTAAGTACTAAACATTTTTTGGTTTTTATGTGTTATTAAAAATGCGTCTGTTATAATAGTATTCACTAGTATATTTTCACTCACCTTATGTATCCTTGGATGAACAGTGATGAACTAAGAACAAAAGTTCTTATTATCCTATAACTTAGTTCATTTATCTTTGACTATGATTTGTGCTCTTTTTGCCTTATGTAAGGCATCTTTTCTTACACTAGTGATATAAAATTACTCATATATTATTTTCCAAAGATTTTACACGTTTTTTTATATTTAAGTCTTTAGTAGCTCTGTGATTGTGTAGACTGTGAAGTAGGAACCCAGTTTCATTGTGACACAATATGAATAACTCATTTTTCCAATAATTTTTATGGATTGTTATATTATTCTCCAACTGTTCAACAATGTCCCAATGAGATATCAAATTACTACATAGGGGCTTATTGTGGCTGTTTTTGCTTTGGTTTTCCTATTCTGTTTCTTAATCTACTTTTCTATTCCAGTATTAATTCAACACAATTTTAATAACTTCAGTTTGTCAAGGGATATTGTTTTTGTCCCTTAAAATAGAAGTGTAAGGTTTCTGGTATCAAGTTTCACAACTGTGGCTAAAATACATCCCCAGCCTTTTATAGATAGTGCACGTTTTCCCTCTACTCTTGCAAAGCTCTGCACAGTGTGTAAAAGTGAAGAGCAGCCATTTGAATAAATTCAAATTTAACTCTTAGGTTCTGTAGGCCACTAAATTAAAGGGTTTTTCAGTTTTGTGTTCACAATTGCTTTTTTTGTCTGTGAGAGATGTCTCCTATTGGTACCCTGGCAATTTCTCTTTCTTATTTTCATGTATGGGCTATCATTTTGGCACATAGGAAGTAAAAAGTGGAGGGTTTCAACATATGCTCAATTCATCATCTTAAAATTAAAATCCTTGCATCCTTTCATCTTAGTATATATAAATCTGTTTAAAATTCAGTTATATTTATAGAATAAATCCAAAGGTAATTTAAACATGTTTCTCATAGTAATCACATTAAGTTGATACCTAGTTTTATTGCATCTGCAGTAAAAAAAAAAAATCAGTGTTTTTTATTAATACATTTCCTCCCAATATGGTTGAGCCCTGCAGAAATATTATTTTTGCTTTGCAGCCACATATTGTTGTTATTAAAAATAGTACCATGCAACTTCCTAATTCACTTTATTAGCCTTCCTTTTGTAATTTCTCCCATCAATATTTATTGAATGTGAGCTCTGAATGTCTTTACCTTAGGTCAAAATATTGAAATTCCTCACAAGCCCCAGATTTCCATTTCCAGAATATAATCATATGCTATAATGACAGTGAAAACATGTTCAAAATATATATTGAGCCAGTTGACATCATGGAAAAAATAATATAGCATTACATGAAATATTTACGGTGAATGATACATTTTTAGTTACATACTTTCTAATGTGGGTTTTTTAAGTCTTCTTACTTTATAATGAACAGTCTCAAAATAATTGGAAGCATTAATCTTCTGTTCAATCTTTTGTCACAATTTTATGAAGAGATGTTATTTACTTAAGATTGTTATTTTCTCAGGAGGAGCAAAATAGTTTCAATCACTTAAATCCAATTATGTGTATTTTACACCTAATTCATCTTCAAATAAAATCAGGAAATTAGAGGTATTGTAACTAGCTAGAGATTTCTCAGCTAGCAAAGAAAGCCAATTCCCTCACCAAAGGTAAGAAATATCAAGCACCACTTTCCAGTAATAGATCCGGTATCCTGCAGATTGATTTGCCATCAGCTTGACCTTACATTTTTATCTAAGCCATTTAGAATGAAAATCACATTTCTTCTGGAAAGAGATGTGAATTCCATATATGTATAAT
Source organism: Smutsia gigantea (assembly GCA_032199065.1). Taxonomy (NCBI): domain Eukaryota; kingdom Metazoa; phylum Chordata; class Mammalia; order Pholidota; family Manidae; genus Smutsia; species Smutsia gigantea. Next base: position 1,194,767 of record JAVSCE010015400.1, read on the forward strand.
ATCAAAATGGAATGTCATAAGAAGTAAAAAGTATTGTTTTTGAGAAATATGATAGTGCATAATATGTATGTTTCCTAATTTCCCTGAAATAATGGGATGCTTTTACCAAGAGCTCATTTATATATAGTACTTAAGTTTAAAGTAGTTGACTTATTAAAATTTAATCGTTGAAATAAGTGTCATTATGACTACATGAGGTTACAAAATATGTTCCTCAAATAACTTATAATGTCATATTTATTCATTTCTTGATTGATAACATTTTTGGAGCTGTAATTATAACCTTCTAAGTTAAATTTGAACATTGTTTTTAATTTCCTCTCATAAATAGCCATTAATCTGAAGGTTAGTTATGCAAGATTCTTCATTATCAAGGACAGAACTAAAGCACTACAAACACTACAAAGAAAACTGGGGGGAAAAAGCCTTTAGTTATCGACATAGTCATGAAGTAGTTAAAGGAGTTTCTTCTCTTTGCTATCAAAATCACTGCTAAATAAGAGCATTTTTTCATAAGTGGGCCATTTTTATCCTGGGAAGAAATCGAGATATTTTAGAGTCAAGAAACAGCCACAAAAGAAAGAGTTGATATTCCAGGCAATAATCTATTTGAAAGATTTATGTTTTATGTACTAAACCAATAAAAACTCTCAAGTCCCTCTCTGTAATTCAAGGAGAGTGACAGAGAATGTTAAGTTGTTTATGAAAGTTTGGTCTCCAGATGTCCATATGTCACACTGATTCTACTGCAATAAAGGATTATCCCTATTATTATTTTCATTAAAAGTCACAAATCTTTGAATGCTTGATTATGATCCCAGGACTGTGGTAAATGCATCATCTCACACAACACTGTCATATTAACCTCACAACACTGTGCAATAGATAATATTATTGCTTTCATTTTAGAGGTGAGCAAATGAGTCTCTGAAGCATTCAATGATTTGTCTAAGTAACATGGCTAATAAATGTTACACAAAGGCATCACACCAGTCTAACCCTAGATCCAGCCTCTTTACAGTGAAGGAAACAATTAATAGAGCAATTGTAATAGAGAGTCTAACTTTTGAGGCATACAAAACTTTGTTCATTATATTAGTTATGGATGGAGTCATGAGAGAGGTCGGTGCCAGGCTGATGTAGACCTACACAGATGGCACAAATGAACACAATCGCCTGCAGTTGATTCTTAAAGTTTATAGCCAGAATTACTAAATAATGAAATTCTCATATTGCTCTTTATCCTCCAGCAACAAGGAACTCTGTTCTTTTGAGAAATAATATCACCTTTTCTATAGGACATTTTCACATGTGGTCATTCCTGCCTGCAAGGTTATTTTTTTTCCTGTGCCTGGTAATTCTGATTAATTCTTTACATCCCAGATCAATGGTGACCATATCAGGGTAACCTCCCAAAGAAGCCACAGTAAGGTCAAATTCCCAATTACCCCCTTTAACATTTTATCCCTCTCTTTCCTTTATTTTCCTTATTTCACTAATTACTGCATGTTTTATGTATTTTAGTTATTTTTGGACATCACAACTAGAATGCAAGTTTTATGATGACAGGTAATTTTTTATTGAAGTATAGTTGATATGCAATCTTATGTTGGATTCAAGTATACAACACAGTGGTTCAACAGTTACACACATTGTTAAATCCTCACCCCAACTAGTGTAGTTACTATCTCTCAACATATGGAGATGCTACAGAATCACTGGCTATATTTTCCATGCTGTACTACCATCCCTATGATGACAGGTAAATTTTGTTGAAGGAGCCAATTAACAGAATTAGTTTCGAGATTTTGACATGCGTGTCTATCTCTTCTGCTAGACCACAAGCTTTATGAACAGGAAAAGACCTCATCAGTCTGCTCACTAACCACAGTGCCAGGTGGTTAGAGCCTCATTAAATGTTTAATGAAAGGATTTTTTTCAGACTCAGGATCCTCCGACTTTGACTGAGAACACCAAAATCTGAGTCTATATCCCTTTTAGATCTTCTCTGCACCAAAATGATTCATTTTAAAATTATTTAGCCACCAGAGTGATCACAAAAATTCAACAAGAACTTCCTTTGTCCAGGCATGTTTTGCATACTTAGCCAAATTATGTTTTGTAAGAGATTTATAAACTGACCGATATTATTGCCACCCTCCACCCCATTTCATAGATATAATGAGTTTTAGACCAGAGAATTGAAGCACCCTGCCAGAGTCCAAATCTAGTAAGTGTCTATCGAAGGATCCAAGCCCAAATGCCTCTGGAACAGAGACTGAATTCTTCACCACCACCAACGCTAGTCTGAGTGTTAATGAGTGTTCTTTGTTCCATGTGCTAACATATTATATCTTGATTAACTCAGGCAGAATCTTCTGGTAGCCTGTTTCTTGTTTGCTCTGGGCTTCTAGATATGCTATTTTAACTCAGAGTTTCTCCACAGTTAAGATAAAATTTCTATTTTCAAAAACCTTTTTTCAATCATTTAATATTTTCAAGAAGTATTTTAAACCATGAATTATTTTAATGATTAAAGGAAATGTTGGATATTTAAAGCAATCTTAGCAATGATGAAGTATGTGAACTTTGTGTATTATATTCTTAAAAGGGTAAAGATAATAAAGAATATATTTATCACAAATCAGTGTTGAGAGGGAAATAAAAATCAGAATGGAGAACTCAGAGGGAAAGCTACTGAATGACAAAGAATGATGGGCACTATGTTTAGATGGTAGAAATAAATAAATACATATTTTTGGTGGTAGTTAAAAATTTAAGACAAACCAAAATAACAGCCAGAATGTTTCAAGTGAAATAAGAGAGAGGGAAAGGTGGAAACTTAGAATCAATTACATTCTTTTAAACACAACCATGAGAGTATTTAAGAAATTGAACAATTAGATTTCAAATTTTTAGCTAAGGCTGCAGTGTACATTCACCATTCCAGTCAGTTTAACAATAGAAGCCTGCCATTATGGCATTTGTATTTTAATTAATACATATGAACATGAGCAGAAGAATTAGAGAAGGTTTATGTGTATTTTGTTACCCACATAGAGGCAAGACTTTTAGGACGTAGTCTGAATGGGGATTGTGTATAGGCACAATGTGTTCATGAAAGGGATATATTTTAGTTATATGTGAAACAGTTCTTTGGAGCAAAGACAGAGAGCAAATATGTATGTGGATATATGTATGTATGTAAGAGCTAAGTACTGTTGTTTTTAATATAAGTATTCTAATTATTGATAACATTATGTTGTAATATTGATAACTTATCAGTGACATAAACTCTTGTATAAATGTTTAGACAAAATATTGGAAAAATTTTATATAGTATTTTCTCCACAATGAATCCTATTTGTATAATCTTAAATTATAAAACTACTTTCTACACTACACCTCTGACCTAAAATGACAAATGGACAGGAACAATTTTTTTTAAAGATAATGCTATGTAAGGAACACATTGTTTTGATCAACTGAGCAAGGGGTATTATTATTATTATTATTTATTTTTATTTTTTATTTTGGTATCATTAATATACAATCACTTGAACAACATTACGGTTACTAGACACCCCTATTATCAAGTCCCCACCACATAGCCCACTACAGTCACTGTCCATCAGCATAGAAAGATGCTATAGAATTATTACTTGTCTTCTCTATAAATACTGCCTTTCCCATGTCCCCCGCTGCTGCATTGCATGTGCTAATCGTAATGCCCCTTCCCCCCTTATTTTTATATGAATGATAATTTTAAAATGTATCTTTTTTGAATACCAATATGGCAGACATTGTGCATATTTTTTACATGCATAGCTTTTTCTCTAAACTTCACAATCTGGAAAATTATGTATTATCATAAATATGTGATATATTTCACATATGGCAAATAAGTGTCAGAGAGCTTAAGTAAAATACTGTGTGGCATGTACTTACCAGCGGTTAATTTAGCCTAGGAATGCCTAATTCAAAAGATAGAGTTTAATTCACAAAAAGGGTCATGGTGGGTGGGGGTGAGAGACACACTCACTGTTCAGTAGCAAATCTGAAATTTTAGGAGACAGAGGGAGTTGAGCCACTTCCTCATTCAGTCCTGATTCTGCTGTTGGACAGATGCTCCTGTGTCCATTTTCCTCTGTGACCCCAGGTTATACCATCTGAGAGATGTTTTTTTTCCATTGTCGATTATTAATTTACTATCCTATGTGGAATAGCAAGTATCAGCCAACACATGGCCCTGACAAATCACCAGAGGAAATGACTAGAGATTTGGAGTCAAAGGCCTTTCCAACAATAAAGTGTTGTGTGCTTTACATGTCCTCAGTGCTTAGCAAGATTTGCAGTTCCCACTGAAGGTGAGGATGGATTTGGATTAAGAATCTTGGCTACATTCATCATCCTGAATAGCTGTGTATGACAAAACTCAACATACAATGCTATTTAATTGCAAATACTTTATTTCTTAGCACTTTAAGTGCACCTGATTTTCAGAAAAGGAAAGAGGTTCATAAATTATAGTCATTCATCCAAAACACAAGTAATGATCTCATCGTAAGTACACTCTCAACAATACAGAGGACAATGAAAATGTTCAAACATACAGATCTTCAGGTAATGAATTAGGGAATATTTATTTGCTTTATGGGTTGTTGCAGTAAATTTTGTGTTACATATTTATATATAAGATTGAAAATCTATATTTGGTCCCTGGTTGACATATTATGTCTTCAGGATTCACTATGGCTAGTATGTTTAATGTTTGAAATATTTCATGTCAAACATGCATTCAGTGAGAAAAACTGAGTGTAAGTTAAATGAAATATTAACCATTTAAAAAACATGTGCAGAGATTATTAATTTCAAAAACATTTTTACATTTTCCTAAGACACATAATTTTATAATACAAGGTTTTAAAAATGTCTAGAAAGGCACGGATAACAGCAAAGAAGCATATTGTGCAAACACATTTGACATTCATGTACAGCCAGATGCTATAACATATCAGTCATAGAACAGGAAACAGAAAGAATGAATATAAATTAACCTCAATTTGCTAAGTATGTAGTTTAATTGCTGTATAATCCTCATAGAAATCATACTGGTGATGCTTAAACACTGTTTTTTTTATTTGATATGAATTGGAAGATTATATCTGAAATTATATGATAGAATTAAGATACCTTGAAATGAATAAAATTGCTGATCAGATAATAGCTAAGTATTTCACATGGATAACAAAAGATTATCATTTTAAAATGCATCTTTTAAGAATCCATAGAAGTGTTTTCTTTTTAGTTTCTTCTATGACATTAAGTTCAAATTAATTTTTCATCAATATCCTTGATTTTTTTTGTGTGTGGAAACTGTGAAGACCCATGTTATTCATGCAAAACTTTGGTTTTGTGAATAAGACATTGAAATTTTGCTAATAAAATGTTCTTACTGGTGAGATAAAGCTAGCTGTTTTCCTTACTTTTCAAATTTAATATGTAATGATATAGTCAATGCACATGGAAAGCATAAAAAAAAGGTTATTACTTAGCTTGAAAAGATGTCACTTGTACCAAAAAAATGATCTTATACAGGCAAAAAGCAAAAGTTTAAGAAACTTATATAAAGCTTTAATTTGTTGACATGTAGAAAATATACTCCTTTTCTCTCTTGTACATGCCAACTTATCTTGTTCTATACAATAATAGATCAAGGTAAAACTGAACTCATGAAGTGATGCCTTTGACAACTTATTGTGTGGAAATTTTCATGATACTCTATAGCTTACTGGGAAAATATATTTATTGATACATTTTACAACAAACTATATTTTTAATAACAGCTCTCTAGAAAATAGTGATATCAAGCATTTGGAAAAATATTCACTTAATTATTTCATAACTTGCTATATTTCATTTTGATCTTCATGTGTGAAAGTACAATCCAGATATACTGAAGTAAATGAGACACAATTACTATTTATAACAAATAGTAATCCTTGTGTTTTTTTTCTAAGTCATCATTAATAAGCTTCATTTTATTTGGATTGGAAATTCATAAATTCTCATTAAACTTACTTTTTAAATTTTAGTTTCTTGAAATAATGTTTATATCCACTGTAGACAGCAGAAGGCATGGAAAGGTGGCAAGAAATTGAAAACAGACACATACCATGGTGCAGTGACACACTGTATTTTCTACCCACTTGGTGCCATCAGAAACAAATTTTTTCTCTTTTTTTCCCTATTCTACAATATTTAAATTTATTGTTGAATTTTTAACTAAGGCAGACCTAAAAGATAATGCAATTATTTTAAGATGTATTGAAAAGACCTGCCAAACTAGACTTAGAGTATCTGATTTCAAGACTGACTTAATACTTCGGTAATCAAGACAGTGCAGTGCTGACATGAGGATGGAAAGATAAATGAAAGCACCAATGAGAAAGTCCAGTAAGAAACCCACGCATCTATGTTCAAACATTTTTAACCAAAGGTGCTGAAACAATTCAATGGGAGAAAAGACAGTTTCTTTCTTTCTTTTTTTTTTTTGACAAATGGGGCTAGAACGACTGGCTATTTTACTTGGAACAAAAAAGGAACATTGATCCTTGTCTCGATCCATGCTCAATATATAACTCAAAATGAATGAGACTTCAACATAAAAGCTAAAAGTATAAAAATTCTAGCAACACATACTAAAAATATGCAAACTTTAGAAAGCTAGTTTTTCCTGCATAAAAAGAAAATGCAGAAACTATAACAGAATATAAATTGGACTTTTCTTTTTACAGAATTAAAATATTTGCTCTTCAAATAAAACTGTAGAGGAAAAGGGAAAAATCCACAAATTTTGAGTAAAAATTTAAAATAACTATATTTGACAAAGGGCTTGTTTTCCAGAATGTATAAAGAACCTCTATAACAATAATAAGAAAAAAATATAACAATTAAATGAGCTTAATCATTTAAGGCAATGATGATTATCCATAGTAAGATAATGATGTTCAATGTCCCTCAAAATTTAAATATAGTGAAAAATGCACACTATATTGAACAGACCTACTAAGAAAGAAACCATGTGCATGGGCAATAAAAATATTAAAAGATGGTCAAATTTAATTGTCATTAGGCCAATGAAAATTAAAACCAAAATGGGATAACACTCTGTGACACCTAGAAAGTTTAAAATTAAAATTATCGCCATACCATATTGATAAGGCTGTGAAGCAACTGTATTCTTTTAGGTCCATTGTGAGAAAGTAAAACCAGTATGGAAAACAGTGCTTTCTTATACATGCAAATAGTCTCATGTTTACTATATGACCTATTAATTCCATTTCTGCTTATTTTATTCAAAAGAAGAAAACTTACAGACTTGAGGCCAGAGGTTCATAGTTGCTTTATTCATAGTAATCAGAAACTGAAAGAGCCAGTGTCTATGGACAAAAAATGCGTAGTACATCATGAAATAAAATGTTGATCGATAAAAATAGAAGAAACTACCAAATTACCAAATACTATGGATGAATTAAAAAATGCTATGTGGAGCAAAAAAATCAACATGTTTGAGTAAAAATTATATGATTTATTTTTATCAAGTGATTTTCTACACCTTGCCCATTGTGGTGTTTACAGGTGCATATTCTGTTATTAAAACTCACTGAACAGTACATTGTAAAATTGTGTATACTTTATTGCATATTAATTAAACCAAATGTGCTCTCAAAGTACAGCAAAAGTCATTGGTTTACAGGAAACTAGTGAAAAAGTCAACCTTTTAAAAATTTTTTATTATCCTTAATAAGTCCCCAAAGACAATTTCAGGACTCAAATTTACTGCAGTTTTAGAGTTTTGTCTACTTCAGTTAACAAAACAAAGGAGATGTAATCAAGAAGCTTCTGCTACATTCTAATAATTGATATTTGTACTTTTAAGTAATAATAGTGATGGATTATTAGACTTTACAAGCCCACAAATTAATATTCTACTTCAATGCAACAATTAGACAAAGAATTTGCCATGGAAACAGCATCTAGTTAGCAAGTGCAAATGGAAAATATCACCCGTTGAATGCAATTCAAAAAATTATTATATAAGAGAAAATTCCTATGTTTGTGTACATATTTGTAATAGCTACATATATTATATATATGATTTAAATATTTTTGATGCATATATATAAGATGAAATGTACATAAAACAAATTAAATTATATCTTATATATAACATATTTACATATGAAATTGAATTAGTCATCCATTGGTTATATTTGCAACAGATGCAGAGATTTGAGTTCATCTTTCTCATCACCAACTGTTCTATTATCATCATTGATAGACATTATAAGGTCCCTCTCTTTTTTTTTTATTTTGGTATCATTAATCTACAATTACATGAGCAACATTATGATTACAATACTCCCCCCATTATCAAGTCCCCACCACATACCTCATTACAGTCACTGTCCAACAGTGAAGTAAGATGCTATAGAGTCAATACTTGTCTTCCTTGTGTTGTACAGCCTTTCCCATGCCCTCCCCCTACATTATGTCTGCTAATCTTAATGCTCCTTTTTCCCCCTTGTCCCTCCCTTCCCACCCATCCTCCCCAGTCCCTTTCCCTTTGGTTACTGTTAGTCCATTCTTGGGTTCTGTGAGGCAGCTGCTGTTTTGTTCCTTCAGTTTTTCCTTTGTTCATATACTCCTCATATGAGTGAAACCATTTGATACTTGTCTTTTTCCACCTGGCTTATTTCACTGAGCATAATACCCTCTAGCTCCATCCATGTTGTTGCAAATGGTAGGATTTATTTTCTTCTTATGGCTGAATAATATTCCATTGTGTATATGTACCACATCTTCTTTATCCATTCATCTACTGATGGACACTTAGGATGCTTCCATTTCTTGACTATTGTAAATAGTGCTGCAATAAACATAGGGGTACATCTGTCTTTTTCAAATTGGGCTGCTGCATTCTTAGGGTAAATTTCTAGGAGTGGAATTCCTAGGTCAAATGGTATTTTTGTTTTTGGTTTTTTGAGGAACCTCCATACTGCTTTCCACAATGGTTGAACTAATTTACATTCCTACAAGCAGTGTGGAAGGGTTCACCTTTCTCCACATCCTCGCCAACATTTGTTGTTGTTTGTCTTTTGGATGGTGGCCATCCTTACAGGTATCAGGTGATATCTCATTGTGGTTTTAATTTGCATTTCTCTGATTAGCGATGTGGAGCATCTTTTCATGTGCCTGTTGGCCAGCTGAATTTATTCCTTGGAGAAATGTCTTTTCAAATACTCTGCCCATTTTTTAATTGGATTATTTGTTTTTGTTTGTTGTGGTGCATGAGATCATTATATATTTTGGATGTCAACCGTTTATCAGATATGTCATTTAAGAATATATTCTCCCACAATATAGGATGCCTTTTTGTCCTATTGATGGTGACTTTTGCCATACAGAAGCTTTTCAGCCAGACATAGTCCCACTTGTTAATTTCTACTTTTGTTTCCCTTGCCCAGGGAGATACGTTAATGAAGAAGTTGCTCATGTTTATGTCCAAGAGATTTTTTGCCTATGATTTTTTCTAAGAGTTTTATGGCTTCATGACTTACATTCAGGTCTTTGATCCATTTCGAGTTTACTTTTGTGTACAGGTTTAGACAATGATCCAGCTTCATTCTTTTACATGTAGCTGTACTGTTTTGCCAACACCAGCCATTGAAGAGACTACCATTTCCCCATTGTATGGCCATGAAACCTTTATCATATGTTAATTGACCATATATGTTTGGGTTAATATCTGGACTCTATTCTGTCCACTGGTCTATGTGTCTGTTCTTGTGCCAGTAACAAATTGCCTTGATTACTGTGCCTTTGTAGTAGATCTTGAAGTTGGGAAGCGAGATCCTCCCTGCTTTATTCCTTCCTTCTCAGGATTGCTTTGGCTATTCAAGGTCTATTGTTGTTCCATATGAATTTTAGAACTATTTGCTCTAGTTCATTGAAGAATGCTGTTGGTATTTTGATAGGGATTGCACTGAATTTGTAGATTGCTTTAGGCAGAATGGCCATTTTGACAATATTAATGCTTCCTACCCAGCAGCATGGGATGAGTTTCCATTTGTTTGTGTCCTCTTTAATTTCTCTTAAGAGTGTCTTGTAATTTTCAGGTTATAGGTCTTTCACTTCCTTGGTTATGTACATACCTAGGTATTTTATTGTTTTTGATGCAATTGTGAATGGAATTGTTTTCCTGGTTTCCCTTTCTGCTAGTTCATCATTAGTGTATAGGAAAGCAACAGATTTCTGTGTGTTAATTTTGTATCGTGCAACTTTGCTGTATTCAGATATTAGTTATAGTAGTTTTGGCGTGAAGTCTTTAGGGTTTTCTATGTACAATATCATGTCATCTGCAAATAGTAACAGTTTGACTTCTTCTTTACCAATATGGATGCCTTGTATTTCTTTGTTTTGTCTGATTGCTGTGGCTAGGACCTCCAGTACTATGTTGAATAAAAGTGGGAAGAGTGGCATACCTGTCTTGTTCCTGATCTTAGGTGAAAAACTTTCATCTTCTCACTGTTAAGTAAAATATTGGCTGTGGGTTTGACATATATGCCTTTATTATGTTGAGGTACCCATTTTGTTGAGAGTTTTTATCATGAATAGATGTTGAATTTTGTTGAATGCTTTTTCAGCACCTATGGAGATGATCATGTGGTTTTTGTTCTTTTTGTTGATGTGGTGGATGATGTTGATGGATTTTCGAATTTTTTACCGTCTTTGCATCCCTGTGATAAATCCCACTTGATCACAATATATGATCCTCTTGATGTATTTTTGAATTTGGTTTGCTAATATTTTGTTGAGTATTTTTGCATCTATGTTTATCAGGGATATTGGTCTGTAATTTTATTTTTTTGTGGTGTCTTTGCCTGGTTTTGGTATTAGAGTGATGCTGGCTTCATAGAATGAGTTTGGAAGTATTCACTCCTCTTCTACTTTTTGGAAAACTTTAAGGAGAATGGGCATTATGTGTTCTCTATATGTCTGATAAAATTCAGCGGTAAATCCATCTGGCCCAGGGGTTTTGTTCTTGGGTAGTTTTTGATTACTGATTCAATTTCGTTACTGGTAATTTGTTTAGATTTTCTGTTTCTTCCTTGGTCAGTCTTGGAAGGTTGTATTTTTCTAGATTGTTGTCCATTTCTTCTACCATAAAATTTTTACCATAAAGTTTGTTACCATATAATTTTTCATAGTATTCTCTCATAATTCTTTGTATATCTGTGGTGTCCATAATGATTTTTTCTTTCTCATTTCTGATTCTGTTTATGCATATAGACTCTCTTTTTCTCTTAATAAGTCTGGCTAAGGGTTTATCTATTTTGTTTATTTTCTCAAAGAACCAACTCTTGGTTTCATTGATTTTTTCTAGTTTTATTCTTCCCAATTTTATTTATTTCTTCTCTGATCTTTATTATGAACCTCCCTCTGCTCACTTTGGGCCTCATTTGTTCTTCTTTTTCTAGTTTCAATTATTGTAACTTTAGTCTATTCATTTGGGATTGTTCTTCCTTCTTTAAATAGGCCTGGACTGATATATACTTTCCTCTTAGAACTGCCTTTGCTGCATCTCACAGAAGTTGGGGCATTGTGCTGTTGTTGTCATTTGTTTCCATATATTGCTTGATCTCTGCTTTAATTTGGTCATTGATCCATTGATTATTTGGGAGCATGTTGTTAAGCTTCCATGTGTTTGTGAGCCTTTTTGTTTTACTTGTACAATTTATTTCTAGTTTTATACCTTTGTGATCTGAGAAGTTGGTTGGCAGAATTTCAATTTTTTTGAATTAACTGAGGCTTCTTTTGTGGGCCTAGTATATGGTCTATTCTGGAAAATGTTCCATGTGCTCTTGAGAAGAATATGTATCCTGCCGCTTTTGGGAGTAGATGTCTGTTAGGTCCATCTGGTCTACTGTGTTGTTCAGTGCCTCTGTGTCCTTACTTATTTTCTGTCTGGTTGATCTGTCTTTTGGAGTAAGTGGTGTGTTGAAGTCTCCTAAAATGAGTGCATTGCATTCTATTTCCTCCCTTCATTCTGTTAGTATTTGTTTCACATATGTCGGTGCTCCTGTGTTGTGTGCATATATATTTAAAGTGGTTATACCCTCTTGATGGACTGACCCCTTTATCATTGTGCAATGTTCTTCTTTATCTCTTGTTACTTTCTTTCTTTTGAAGTCTATTTTGTTTGATACAAGTACTGCAACACCTACTTTTTTCTCCCTATTTTTTGCCTGAAATATGTTTTTCCATCCCTTCACTTTTAGTCTATGTATGTCTTTGGGTTTGACGTGAGTCTCTTGTAAGCAGCATATAGATGGGTCTTGCTTTTTAATCCATTCTTTTACTCTGTGTCTTTTGATTGCTGCATTCAGTCCATTTACATTTAGTGTGATTATCGATAGATATGTACTTATTGCCATTGCAGGCTTTGGATTCGTAGTTACCAACGGTTCAAGGGTAGCTCCTTTACTATTTAACCGTCTAAATTTAACCCAACTATTATGCTATTATAAACACAGTGTGATGATTCTTTATTCCTCTCACTTCTTATTCTTCCTTCTCCATTCTTTGTATGTTAGGTGTTTTATTCTGTACTCTTTTGTGTTTCCTTTGACTGCTTTTGTGGATAGTTGATTTTATTTTTTGCCTTTAGTTAGTATTTGGTTGGTCTGATTTCTTTGCTTCAATTTTATTTTCTCTGGTAACATCTATTTAGCCTTTGGAGTACTTCCATCTAGCGCAGTCCCTTTAAAATACTCTGTAGAGGTAGTTTGTTGGAGGCAAATTCCCTCTACTTTAGTTTAGCTAGGAATTGTTTAATCCCTCCTTCAAATTTAAATGATAATCTTGCTGGATACAATATTCTTGGTTCAAGGCCCTTGTGTTTTATTGCATTAAATGTATCATGCCATTCTCTTCTGGCCTGTAAGGTTTCCATTGACAACTCTGATGATAGCCTGATGGGTTTTCCTTTGTAGGTGATATTTTCTCTCTCTCTGGCTGCCTTTAATTTTCTGTCCTTGTCTTTGATCTTTGGCATTTTAATTATTATATGTCTTGGTGTTTTCCTCCTTGGGTCCCTTGTGTTGGGAGATCTGTGGGTTTCCATGGTCTACGAGACTATTTCCTTCCCAAGCTTGGGGAAGTTTTCAGCAATTATTTCTTCAAAGACACTTTCTATCCCTTTTTCTCTCTCTTCTTCTGGTACCCCTATAATGTGAACATTGTTCTGCTTGGATTGGTCACACAGTTCTCCTAATATTCTTTCATTCCTAGAGATCCTTTTATCTCTCTCTGCCTCAGCTTCTCTGTATTCCTGTTTTCTGATTTCTGTTCCATTAACAGTCTCTTGTACCTCATCCAATATGCTCTTAAGTCCTTCTATTGATTGTTTCATTTCTGTGATCTCCCTCTGGACTTCATCCCTTAGCTCTTGCATATTTCTCTGCAGGTCCATCAGCATGGTTATGACTTTTATGTTGAATTATTTTTCATGAAGATTGGTTATATCTATCTCACCAGGGCCTCTCTCTGTGGTTGTCTGAGTGATTTTTGACTGGACGAGATTCTTCTGCCTTTTCATGGTGATAGAAGTGATCACCAGCAAGTGGTGTGTGTGTCAGCTGGGAGAACAAAGTCCCTTCCTGCCTGTTGCTCTCCTTGCCATTCTCTGCAGCCAGTGCTGGTTACCTGCACACCAGGAGGCCATTTCTTGGATAATCTCCTGAGCTGCCGTGGGTGTGGCGGTCCTCGGGACAGCGTAGGGCATTGTAGGGGGTCGTAGATGGACCGGGTGTGTTCTCCTGTGAGAACAGCACCCCTTTGTGCCTCTGGACCTTGCTCTGGCTTCCTCTGTCTGTGCTGAGAAGCTGCATGCCGGTGGCAGCCTCTGGGTCTGGTCTGGTTTGCTGAGAGCTGGGAGAAGACTCCGTGTGGTTGTTGTGGGCCGGGCTGCTCCCCAGCTGCTCCGCAGCTGTGGCGGGTCAGCCTGCTTGCTTGCAGCACCACTGGAGGTGAAGGAATGGCAGGCTGCTTATCAGTGTGAGGGGCTTCGGAGCTGTGTTGCCACCCAGGGGGTTAGGGCACCTGAAGTTCCTTAAGATTCCCAGCCTGATGGGCTGAGCACACCAGGACGATTTTGTCCAGCTGTTGAGCCCTTGTCCTTTTAAGACTTTTAGAAGTGCCTGCTTTTCTTTTGTCCCATGGGAGCCAGCTGTGGGGACCCACTCGCAATCTCAGTCTTGGATCCTGCCCTTCCGTTTCTCTAACATCCAGTACACCATGCGATATGTGTCTGTGCTCTGGTGAAGATCACCAGGGCTGGTTATTTAGCAGTCCTGTGCTTCCACTCCCTCCCCACTCTGATTCCTTTCCTCCCGCTGGTGCGCTGGGGTGGGGGGAGTGCTTGGGTTCCACTGGGTCACCTTTGTATCTTACCCGTTTTGTGAGATGCTGAGTTCTCACAGATGTAGATGTAGCCTGGCTGTTGTTCTGTGTCTTCTGGTCTCTCTTTTAGGAATAGTTGTATTTGTTGTATTTTCAAAAATATGTATTGTTTTGGGAGATTTCCGCCACCCTACTCATGCCACCATCTTGAGCCATCTCAGGTCCCTCTTTTTTTTATATTTATGAATAAGTTTTTCCTCTACCATATTCCCCTTGTACTTACATGTTGAGACAACTATTTTAATGTGTTTAATGCGTGTATTAGTTTCTGAACATTTTCTTACATGTGGGTATGGAATATTAAATAATAGGTGATGTTTTTTGTCTACATGCATTATTTTATTTAAGCAAATATTTTCCTTCTGTTTCTCTTCTCTAAGCAATACATTTTCAAGTTCCAGTCATTTTACTACAAGTGCAGCAAATTTGTTTACTTTGGGATTATTATAATATTGTATTTTGATAGTCACAAAATTTTACCTATTCATTAGGTAAGCTACCTCTAGCTTCCTACCAGCAAAAATACAAATATTTTTTTAAATTATACACATAAACACAATCTATTATGTTGCTAAGCAAAGATATTTATTTAATATATCTCAAGAGAAGAATTATGGTATATTTTAATATATGAATACTTATATTGACTATTTGGTGTCAAACTGCTTTCCACAACCGTCAAAATAGTACATGAAAGTTTCTGTATATCCACATCAAAATTTAGCAAAGGAATTACCCAAATTCATATAAATAGTTTCTATGTACATAAAATCAAAGCAATGTATATCAGTGTTTTTTTAGTTTGGAATTAGGTAAAAAAGATATATTCCTTTACTTTTTTCTATTAACTTTGTAATTAACCAAAGCTATCCATTTAGATTCTACTGGTAAGTAGAGTATTCCATATAGTTCCATGTTCCTCTAGTATAATATATACAGAATACTTACCCCACAAGAGTATGCTGTATCTCTATATTGAGCTTGATTTATATACTAAGTAAATATATATACATATCTAGAGTTTATTTTCCTTTCAAAAGAACATTTCTCAAAATGTGGTTCATGGACCCCTGAGGGTTTTAAGACCTTTCAGGCATTCTGCCAGGACCCCCCATTACTAATTATATATGTATATACATATATACTATATATATATATATATATATATATATGCACACACACACACACACACACATATACACACCAGACTTTGATATATATACATGTGTATGGTATGTGTGTGTGTAACCAGACTTTATTCACAAATTCAGCTAAAAAATATATTCTAACAAATTGAAGGCAGAAGCAGGTACTAGAATGCATTTATCTTTATTAAGCCTCATAAAAAAGAGATTAGCAACAGGATAAAATGACACTTGAACCCAATTTTTTTTTAATATAGGCTATTTTCATAAACATGTATGTTAAATAACAATGGGGATTTTTTCTAATTAAGTAAATTGGTTTTTTTTTCACATTTCTTAGTTTTAGTCCTCAACATAATAAATACTGATATACATAATCCTTATAAACAAAAATATCTTTGTATTTAGGGTCAGCAATAACTTTTAAGAATAGGAAGAGGTCACAAAACCAAAATTTTTTAGAACAACTGCTTTAAGGTATAAGACCAGCACCACAATGGAATCCAAATTAATTATGTTCTACAAGTAATAAGGATTTAACTTGCAATTATGAAATTATTATATTAATAGATCATAAACCTACAAATAAGTGAGAACTTGGGTCTGTTTTATTTCCCCATACTTACCATAATTCAAGTTATTAAATTATAATATGTATTTGAAGAGGAAAATACAGCAGCTGAAGATACAGCTATATAGACAAATACCATAGTTGCTAAAATGATAAGGTTTTAATTAGCAATGTTATTTGAATTGACAACCAATTCTATCTTTTCATTTATTATCATATATTTAAAACAGATGTATAAGAATAATGTCTTTTTCTGCTAATTAATGCTTATCAAGGTCTACATCATCCATATTCAAGAAAATCATGAATCTAAAATGTCTACTAGGTAAAGTTATTACATTTATTTGAACAATAGTTTAAATTCATTTGCTCAGAATCATGGTGCATAAAAAATGTTTAAGAAAACATTAAGAAGATACCTTCTACTTATATGTGTATATGATTCTATGAGATTCTGAGAGTTACCTAATATTTTAATCATAGATCAAATTTAAATTTCTTTGAGTAAATATAATATTTGTAGGTAGCATTTAGTATGTGTTTCTTATTGATCAGTATGGTGGATAGAATTCTAGGAAAGAATTCCTTTGGCCCCAGAATTCTGCCTCCTGGTTATTCAATAAAGTACTAATCTAGCTACTTCTCTAAAGGAACTTTGCAGATGTAACTAGGTGACCTTAAATTAGAGATGATCCTGGATTTTCCATGTTGTCCTAATGTAATCACTTGACCCCTTAAAGCAGCACCAGAAGACAGAAGCTTTAGTCAGAGAGGATTAGGAAAACAGAGGAAAGAAGAGGCAGAAAAGAGGTCAAAGAGATTAGAAGCATTAATTTGGTTATGACTTGGCTTTGAAGATAGAGAAAGGGTGCAGTGAGCTAGAAATGCAGTCAGACCCCAGAAGCTAAGACCTGAGCCATCAAACAGCAAGGAAACGGGAACCTAAGTCATACAACTACATGGGACTGAATTCTACCAAACTGGATGAGCTAGAAGTGGATTTACCCTCAGATACCCCAGAAAATAATATAGATCTGCCAACACCTTGACTGGTCTTCTGCAATCTGGAGCAGAGGACCAGCAGCATCCATTGTATCTAGACTCCTAACCTACACGACTGTGAGAAAATAAATCAATGTTGTTAAAAGCTGCTAAATCTTTGGTAATTCCTTAAGGCAGCAATGTAATAGAAAGCTAATACAATAGGACAATAAGCTTTTCATTCTTTACAACAGCTCTCAGGGCTGGACAGTATTTTACAGTTTTTTTTCCATCTGAAGCAGATATTAAGTAGCATTCTAAGGTCATGTAACTAGCAAATGGTAGACACGAGATTTAAATGTCATCTGATTCCAGTAAACATCCTCTTACTCAGCTTATTTCAGAGCATCCAAACCATTTGAGAAACACCAAAAAAAAAAAAAATGACATTTCACCGAATGTATCATCAAACATTTCACTTCTCCCTTTCTTTTCCACTGTTAACCATCATTACTGCTCCATGCTTTCTCTCTTGTGGTTAGACAATTTTTTCTCTCCTAGCAAGTCACTGTGCTCTAACTTATCTTTGGATTTTTCCCCTTTGTCCTCAATTTCTCACCTTCCTCACTAATTCAATCCTTCTTTCAAATTTTAACTCTTTCAATTGAGTCCTACAGAGAGCATTTCCTGGTTGTGCCATTTTCATTCACCTTCTATCCTCTAAATGCTAATAGTTCTTTTTAGTTATAAAAAATCATTTTTTTCACTTGTAACCTGATGTATAGTTTACACTTTTTAATTTATCTTATTTCTGAGATGAAAAGTAAATGATAAATACTTTGACAAAGTTACTGTTTTATCATTTGTAGTGACTGCCATCTGCTGCTATGTACTCAGTAAATTATTGGTAATTTATTTACTGAACAATTGGCTATCATTTCTTTTATTCACTAATTTCTTGGAGAATTTATAAGATTTCTTGGTACATAAATTGTGTACTACATGACCGTGTTTAGCTATTTATTTAACTGGAAATAAAAACCAATATTTATTTGAATGACCGTAAAATAAATGTAAACTTGAGGCAAATGGCTAATATTTTTTTAATCAGCTGACCTATAGTTACATATATTTAATATTCTTACAATGCCAGACAGATGCACCTGGGAGGCCTCTCCCAGAGAGAGAACTATGCAGCAGGTGAACCTCAACCTGGATGGTGGAGGGTTTTTGATTCTGAATGAGAAATAATTCTCGAGCAGGTTGGAAGAGTGTAGGTAAGAAATGAATTCATTAGAATGGGTAGAAACTAATGGCAGCTGCCTTGCAGGCAGCCGAGAGCAGGAAAATTCAGAGATGAAGAGGGAAAGTTTGCTGAACATTTAGGGCAGGTTCCCTTGCTATCTCTTAAAGCCCCTACCACTCCAGGATTTAAGGAGCTGCAGAGCACAGGATGGAGTGAGATTGTGTTCTGAGAGCTTCCCAAAGAAGGGAGATTTTCAGGCAGGCTGCAGGCCCAAATCTCAGCTCTCAGCAGCCCCTCCCTACTTATCAAGGGTAAAATGGAGACTTGGAAATAGAATGAAATAGAAAAAAAAAATGAAGTAAGTTGAGCAGTGAGAAAGCTTTGTTTAAAGGTACACACTTAAAGAGTGAAGAAATGCAGGCATCCTCAGAGAGGAGGAGGATCTAAAAAACTGTGGGTTCCCTTTTTCAAGGATTTTTAAAATGAGCCAGGAAGTATAAACTTGTGAAGTGATCTCAAAATGCTTATTTCTAGTGAGAGACATTAAGTCTCTTCTCTTCTATTATCAGTCCTGCAGGTAATTCTGCAAAATTAACTCAAAAAATTTACTGATCTGGTTCCTCCCCAGGGTAACAGCTTGCCTCTGGGAGCATATCAATCAAGACCACCTGCCCTACCCAAAAAGTGGATTGAGTTCTTGTCTGTTTGCTAAAAAATATGTTAGGAATCTTACTGCCTTACCTCCTGGTTAAAACTGCAATCTTTCCAGAATCTCTTGCCTGGCCTCAGTGCATCTCCATGCTAATAGGGGTTTTCAAGGGTTGGAGAGAAGTAGTCCAACTCCGTATTCAGTGTCCCTGCAAGACTTCCTGTGAGACAGTACTCAGGCTCTGCCTGGGACTTTGCACCCACAGGAGGATGATTGGGCATTGTGATCTGACTGAGGGGGGATCAAGACCCCCAAATTGGGGGATGTGGTGGGGAATGAAGGACACATGTAGAATTAGCAATTCATTGGTCCCCCAAGAAAGTACAATGTGGCGTGGTGCTGGTGGACACAGGAGCTGAATGTTCTCTGATTTATGGCAACCCTGAACATTTTCTGGGGACCCCTGCTGTGATAGATGGCTATGGGGTGAGGCACTTAGAGTGAAGAAAGCCTAAATCCCATTGGGGTGGGGCATTTACTCCCAAAGGAGTATACTGTGTACATTTTTTCCATTGCTGAATATATTTTGGGGTTGATATCCTGTAGGCCTGTCATTACAAACAACTGCAGGTGAGGTCAGACTGAGGGTGCATGTGGTAAAGGCAGTTCTGAGGGGACATGCTAAGCACCCACATGTCGCTCTGTGAGTACCTCGGCAGGTGCATATATATTTATATATGTACATACACCATGTATCATGTGACTGGCCATATGCCAGGGAATAATGAAGTGGACACACTGGCCCAGGTGCACTGGCTAGAAGGAAAGCCTGACTCTGATGTGGCTCAATGGCTACACCAGCATTTATTGCACTCAGATCAAAAGACAATGTGGGTTGTAGCCCATTGGTGGGGCTGGCCGTTGACCTTCGAAGAGGTCAGCAGAGCCTCAAAGAAGTGCCTTGTGTGCTCTAAAAGGGATTCACACCAAGTCCCACAGCAATGTGGAACAATAGTAAGAGGTCTGATACCCCCTTATCTGGTGGTAGGTAGAGTATATTGGGCCTCTGCCCATATCAAAAAGATATCAGAATGCCATTAATTGTGTGG